>JANAVB010009398.1:11523996-12123996 GCA_029216955.1 Iris pallida | reverse complement strand
TGGGATGGTTGATTCTGTATCACCCGAACGTGATGAGTCCAGGTCCTGAAGAGGATTACGTTAAAGGTGACGCCTTTATCCGTCGCTTCTACAAGAGGAAGTGGTTGCACACCAGTGTCCCCGTCTGCAGGAGAGTCTTGTCTGATCTTCAGGGGTGGGAGATCGTCAAGGTCAGTCCCATTTTCAAAGGTTTCAAGACTGACCAAGATTTGGAAGACTCTAGTGAGGATGCAATCACTCTGCCGAAATGGAGATTTCGTTGGTTGCAGAGTATTCGACCTTCCCACTTGGTCTACCGCAACCAAAATAAATGTTATCTGGAGCCATATCTGCCAAGCCGGTTTGCTCGCCAGTTTGGTTACACCCAGCTAATGTTACGGAACCCCAGTAGCAGTCTGGGGTTTGCTGGAAGTTTACTGGATGGAGCCCAGGGTTGGCAATATTACAATGTCGGGTGCACTGGTGTTCGTTTCAATACGCCAGTTCGCAACCCTCGGCCACAGATCCTGTATTCGGCCGTTAAGCTGTATTGCTCCATGAATACTGTGCCTCTTGATTATGATAGGGAGACCAGTTTCATCATTGGAACTCAGCTAGAGGCTACGAAGAACATATTGGTGGCGGCTCGGTCATATCGTCCACCAGACTTGGCAGGATATCGGGCTGCTGCTGTAGCATCAACGGGAGGTATTCGGGAAGATTCCCCTGCTGGAAAGAGGTGGGCTGACGCAGAAGCCGGTTCGTCTGTACCAAAAAGGCCGAGAAAAACGACGACTCCAAAGGCTACAGGAGCGCCGCCTGTAACGGTAACGGAATCAGTTTCTGTTGAGGTAAAGACATTTTTCATAATCTGGCTCCTTCTGTCATTTTTGTGACATATGCTTTCCTTTTGTTGGAACCGTTGAAGAAGAAGACCCGGGTTTCAAAACTGGGCAACAGTAAATCGAAGGAGGTGGCAAGATATTCTGACGAGCGCATTCCTCCGATTGTAATGTCTCCCGTGGGGGAGAATCCTGACAATGTCGTTCTGGCGGAGATTTCAGTATCTCCAGATTATGTTGGAAGGAAAGCTGAGGTTGAAGCAGTTTCCGAGATGGTGCAAGCCGCCGTGGAGGCCTTGGACATTGAGGGTCCAGCAGAGACGGGGCTTGAGGAAGTGGAGTGGAGTTTGTCGTCTTTAGATGATGTTCCTCCAGAGATGCATGATCCTGTTGCGGGGGCAACAGACGTGATTGAAACAGAGGAGAGGGTTGATTCTCCTCCTTGTCATGATGAGGGGAGGTCGGCTGCAGCGTTGCCGAGCCCTACCCCAGACTCAGCAGCGGAGGCTGAGGTGGCTGCCGACCGGAAGGTAGCGACAGATTCTATCCCTGCGGAGGGATTTGATGGTGAAAATGAGACTCGTCCGCCGATCCTGACTCCAAGGAAGCCGAGTCAGGAAACAAGTGCTGATCTTGCTGCTCTGCCGGAGGGGGAATGTCCCGTACGGCCTGCTGATAGAGTGCTGGGGACGGATGCGGTAGCCCCTGACGTCGGTGGTGCCTCCGAGCTTGAGAAGGGTAAGGGTTTGCTGGAACCCTCTGTTGCTCCTTCTACTTGGGTTACGATATCGGCGCCTCTCTCGGCTCTTTCTGTTCTTTTGGCTCCTCGGGCTAGTAGTCAAGCCCCTGTTGAGGAAGAGTCCGTTGATGCCGAGGTTTCAGCCTCGCATATTGACGTTGGCGGGCCTTCCTCCGGTCCGCTGTCTAGAGCAGCTCCTCCAACTCCTGCTATGACGCCGCAGGTGCTGGCGGATGCAGATGAGTATGTGAAGTTTATTATTAAGGCGGTATATAAGATGCTGCAGAGGGGCGTATCGGCAGTGATAGATGCCAATGGGAGTTTCGCGATGGCAAAAACCCTGGCACTCCCTCACATCGGTCTGATACCTTTCCACCATGGCCATAATCATATGGCCGAGATTCTGGAGGCCTCGGTGGCCGAGCTGGATCAGCTGCTTTTCGAGTTTCAGTGTATCCAGCGAAATGATCTCTCCGCCCTGATAAACGCGAAAAAGGAGAAGTTGATCGCTGAGACTGAGTCCTCTTATCAGGCCACCGTGGGTTTCTGGGAATGCGAGGTGGCTGAAACTGAGGCTGCGGTGGAGAGGTTATCTCAGTTCACGCAGGAGAAGATGGAGTTGCGAGCTGCGTTGTGCGCTAGTATAGCGAAGGTTGATGCCAAGATTTGCCTCCTTGAAGACCAGCGGGCCCAACTTTTATTAGATGCTGAGCGAGTCCAGGCTAAACATGTAGCATCTAAGGAGGAGAAAGCAGCTTTCACCCGTCGGGCTCTTACCCTAGCCCAGCAACGGCAACAGTTGGATGAGAAGCATGAGGATGACACTTCTCCTGAGGCCATAGAAAGGATGCGTCAAGAAGCCGAACGTCGGGTCCTGGCGACCGTAGAGACTCGGGCGGCAGACTTGAAGCGTCGGATTGAAGAGCTTTCGGCCAACCCCGGGGATGTTTAGGGATTGTAATATCTTCTTTTAATGTAATTTGCAACTCTTGCTGGAGGTGTAATCCTTTATTTTTGAATAAAGAATACAGAGTTTTCTGTGGTGTGTTCATTTTTGCTAGCATGAACTTGATGATTTGTGTGGACCTATTATCTTTTGTGCACCTTGGTTTTTAGGTACAGATAATAAGTTCGAGAGAACCGACATGTTTGCTCAGAGGTGATGTGGATGTAGCAAATATGGGATTCAAATGATGGAATCTTCCTACTCAGAGGCGTTATGGACGTGGTATAAATGACTCTGGGGGGATACGCAGAACTACTCAGAGGTAATGTGGACGTGGAAGTTCTGCGATCAATGTACGGCAACGCAGGGGATGTCTGTACGGGATGTTTACTCAGAGGTAATGTGGACATGGTAAACATGATGGTTAGCATAGTCTTACGGAGTGTAAGATTCCACTTTGTAGGATGTAGGGGAACAACTCAGAGATAATGTGGACATGGTTGTCCTTCTACTGGAGAATGCCACGGAACAGCTGGGTTCCGGAAACGTAAGATTTTGTGGAAGGGAATTGTATGTGAGCCCTGATGATTGGGTCCACAGACTCCCTTGTTGGGTGGAGATGGAAGTACATGTCTGAAATATGTCAAGAGTAGTACTTCTTTAGGAACTTGCCGTTGATGGGCATCATGAACAAGTCCCCATTGGGTTTGGCGAGACGGTAAGCACCGTTCGAGTATACCGTCTCTATGGTGAAAGATCCCTCCCACTTGGGTTCGAACTTTCCTGGTGTCTTGTGATTCAACACCATCGGCCTCCTGACTGCCAGAACCAGGTCACCTACTTAGAAAGTCCTCTGCTTGACCTTCTTGTTGAAAGCCTGTGATATACGGGCTTGATAGAGTTCGATGCGCTGTTGAGCTAGGAGACATTTTTTGTCAAGTGCCTCCAATTCTCTCAGACGGCGACGTTGATTGTCTTCCTCTGTTAGTTGATTTATGATCGCTACACGGAGCGAGGGTATCTGGATCTCGAGAGGCAGTACCGCTTCGCTCCCGTAGACCAGGGAGAATGGTGTGTTGCCCGTCGGGGTCCGTACCGTTGTGCGGTAGGCCCAAAAGGCATTCGCTGAGCTTTTCGTCCCAGTCGCATTTGTTGGATGATACGACCTTTTTGAGTAGCCTGACGATAGTCTTGTTGAATGCCTCGGCCAATCCGTTTGCTGTCGGATTGTAGACGGTTGATGCCACGTTTTGGATGCGATTCTTATCACAGAATCTGTTGAAAACATGGCTGATGAACTAAGGACCGTTATCATGGATAATCCTCCGAGGTACCCCGAAACGGTAGATGACATGGTGTTTGATGAAGCTGACCACCCGGGAGCTCTTCACTTCCGCCAGTGGAACTGCTTCTACCCATTTGGAGAAGTAGTCGGTGATGGCTAGGATGAAGCGGTGTCCCCTTGATGAAGGAGGGGTGATCGGTCCTACAATGTCCATGCCTCAGGCTTCGAAGGGCCAGGAGGTGACCATAGGATGTAGAGGTTCTGACGGTGTGTGAATGAAGTCAGCGTGAAGCTGGCACGCATGGCACTTTTTAGCATAGTCGACAGCGTCGGCTGCCATGGTTGGCCAGTAGTAGCCCATGCGTCGCAGTCGATCCTGCAACTTAGGGCCAGGTTGATGGGCCCCGCAGGTTCCGTCGTGAGCTTCTCGAAGGGCTTCGGCCGCTTCTTCGTTGGATAAACATCGAAGGAGAAGTCTATCGTAGGAGCGTCGGTACAGCATTTTAGTAGCTGTATCGTAATAGAATCGAAGAAAATGCCTCTTGACTGAGACGGCTTCTTTCGGGTCCTCTGGGACAATTTTGTAGACAGCGAACTCGATGAACGGGAACCTCCAATCTCGAACATTAACACTAGCACTTGTTGACATGGCATGGGCCATTTGTGAGCATAGGTTGTTTTTAGGACAGACCAAGTCTCGACCAACTACCGTGACGTAGTGTTGAGTCCCGAAGGGTGCTGCCAATGAGGCTGCGAGGCCAGCTAGAGCGTCAGCCTCCAGATTTTATAAACGAGGTACATGTTCGATGAAGAACTTGGTGAAGGTTGAAATGATGTTCAATGCAACTTCATGGTAAGGAATCAGATCTTCATGGCGAACTTCGTGTTGCCCTCTGACCTGGTTAATGATGAGTTTTGAGTCACCGTAGGCTTCCAGATGATCCACCCCCAGCTGTTGTGCCAGCTGGAGTCCCATGATGAGCGTGTTGTACTCGACAACATTGTTGGAGCACGGCTTCGAAAGGGAGTAGGCACGCTGTATGACCAGCTGGTCGGGGGAGACTAGGACTACCCCCACTCTTGCGATGATTTGGCCTTTGGGGCCTGTTCTTGAAGCGCCATCGAAAAAAATCTACCAAACGGAGCTTTCTTCGGTGACATTTGATTCTTGGACCTCATCCGGGATGTCTTCATAGAGTCTTGAGGACTCTGGGATGGGGTGTGCAGCTAAAAAGTCGGTTAGAGCCTGACCCTTAACGGCTTTTTGTGGAACGAACACCATATTGTATGGCGTTAGCAGGATCGCCCATGTAGCTAGCCGGGAGTTTAATGACCCTGGCTTCGTCATGAGAACTCTGAGTGGATTGACTCGGGAGATGACATGAATGGTCTGGCCCGAGACATAATGGCGAGTCTTCTGGATGGCAAATACCAAAGCCAAACACTCTTTTTCAACGGGGTTGTACCGGTGTTCGGCCCCGATCAGTGTTCTACTGAGGTAGTAGATAGCTTGCTCATAGCCTGTGTCGCTGTTCTGAGCCAGCAGAGCGACGAGGGAATGATCCATGGCACGGACGTAGAGAAGAAATGGTTTACCGGCGACAGGTGCCACCAAGACTGGCGGGCTCGTCAGGTAAGCCTTGATATCGTCGAAAGCTTTTTGGCATTCCTCTGTCCAGACGTAAGAGACTCCCTTCTTTATGAGCTGGGTGAAGGGTTGACATTTTTCAAAAAGGTTTGCTATAAACCTCCGGATGTATGCCAGACGCCCCTGCAGGCCTCGAAGTTCTCGGAGGTTCTTCGGAGGGTCCATTTCAAGGATGGCTTTGGTCTTCTCGGGATCGACATGAATGCCTTTCGTCGTAATAATGAAGCCCAAGAACTTTCCGCTAGAAACCCCAAGGAAGGATTTAGCGGGGTTCATTTTGAGTTGATGCGCTCGCATGAGATCGAAGACTGTCTTAAGGTCTTGTAGGTGATCTCCTTTGAGACGGCTTTTGACTGCGATGTCATCAACATAGCATTCGACTGTCTTGCGAAGATGCTGACGGAAGATGGTGCTCATAGCTCATTGGTATGTAGCACCAGCGTTCTTCAAGTCGAAGGGCATCACTGTGTAGCAGAAAACCCCTTTCGGAGTCCTGAATGACGTGTGTTTTGCGTCATCGGAAAATATCTTGATCTGGTTGTAGCCCGAATACCCGTCCATAAAAGACATGCGTTCGAAGCCATATGTATTGTCGATCATCACGTCGGTGATTGGAAGCGGGAATTCGTCCTTCGCACAAGCAGTATTGAGATCCCTGAAGTCGATGCAGACTCGTATCTTTCCATTCTTCTTGGTGACAGGGACGACGTTGGCCACCCAATCCGGGTGTTGTTCTTCACGAATAAATCCGCTGGTCAGGAGTTTGTCTATTTCCTGATCGATAGCGTTCATGATGTCAGGACGAAAACGTCGCTGTTGTTGCTTTATAGGCTTGGCATCAGGTAAGATGTTAAGCCTATGCATCGTGATCCGGGGATCAAGTCCTGGCATATCTTCGTAGCTCCAGGCGAAGACATCGATATATTCTTTAGCCAGCTGGATTAAAGATTCCCGGTCTTCTCCTTTTAGGCTTTTGCTGATGAAGATGGGTTTGGAAGAAGATCTATCCCCAAGGTCGATCTGCTTGACTTCGTCTTCGGTAGGGGTCGCGTAATTCGAAATAAGATTCTCACTGTTCTTCTAGGCGTTGAGCCTAGGGTTCTTTCTAGAAGAATTCTGGCATTTGGTCTTCGCCTTCATCTTCTTGAGATTGTGCAGATGCCACATTGGCTGATAGTACTTTCTTGAAGACTGATCCGATACTGGTATCGGAATCCTAAGTTGATGCTTCGGATGAATGAGAATGTTCTACTTCTTCTGCCTCTGAACTCTCTGGAGTTGACGGCGGCGTGACATAGCCCACCCCCCGTCGAGTTCGATGATAGTAGTCCTGCGACTTTTTTTAAGTGTTGGAAGCCGGAGAGGAAGACGTCGACCCTTGCCGTAGTTCAGGCCTTTGTTGCTTTTTAGGTCGTAACCCATCTTTTGGATGAGGTACTTTGCCTTGTCCGTGTACCGATAGACTTGTATTCTGCCGGTATCTGGTTCTTGCTCGAGTGGCAGGAGGTCTTGATGACGCTCAACTTTGCCGAAGATGATGGATTCTTCGTCTCGATTCCGCGGTAGGACTACAAAATAGACCCCTTCGGACGAGACTACTCGATTTACATGATTGACGGTCGTTATTTGTGTTTGCAATGACCGTAGAGCGTTATCTAATGTATACATGGCATTCCAATGTGGAAGACTAGAATAATTAAAAGACACTCTATTATTGATGAAACACGAAATTTTGTCCCGCGGGATTACATTGTCCAGAGAGGGTGCATCTACATCAGCGGAGATATATTCCCCTAGCTCTTCATCTGTAAGTACTGGGGTTGGATCGGGAGAGTCCACCACAGTTTTGATCTTGGGGTCCGAGAGGACTATGTGGGCCTTCTCCGGCAGCTGGAACGAAACAGATGATTGCGGCGGCTTGCCTTTAAGACGCACCTTCAGAGGTGCCTCAACTGCGCCTTCGGTGATTGGTGCCTTCCCTTGTAGTTTTGCCACAAGGGGAGCCGATGTTTGAGGTGGCTTTCCCTTGAGCCGTATCTTCAATGGAGCTTCAGTAGGTATTCTACCTGGAGCAGTTGGTGCTTTTCCAGGTAGCTTGATGTTCATGGGAGGCAACTTCTGAGGCGGCTTCCCTTTGAGTCGAATTTTTAAAGGAGCGTCGGGAATCATCTCTGGCTCTATGTCGGGCTCTGCTGCCATTTCTGCTTCATCGTCAGCATCATTGGCTTCCTCCTCATCAGGTGACTTGTACAAGGTGGAATCAGTGAAGTAGGCTTCAACCCCCTTGAAAGGGGCAATGTTCGCGAACTCCGTCCGGATGATGTCATTGGTGGACACGTATTTCATACATTGGTGGAGTGTAGATGGCACCACCATGTACTCATGCAGCCATGGATGACCCAGTAGGAGGTTATAGTTGACGTCAGCGTCCACGACATAGTAAGTCACCTCAGTTCTGAGGTTACCAATATGACACTTCGGCCATATTTTTTCCAGCGGTTCGCTTTTGCTAACATTGAAGCCACAGATTGTTGTATTGGAAGGCGCCAGTCGGTACATTGGGATCCCCAGTGTTGAAAGTAGCGTCTTCAGAATGATGCTGAGGGAAGATCCCGGATCGATCTGAATCCGCTTCACCTTGACGGAACCGATATATCCTATATAATACAGCGGTCTGTTGTGTCGATTGTGCTTGAGCAGCATGTCTTGTTGGGTGAAGGTTATATTAGGGATAACTTCATCCACACAATGACAGTGCGCACATGTAGTCGGAGTATCCTCAGGCTGCTTGACCTGACTGATGAAGGACTCAGCATCCTTCAGGGCTTCACAGAGAGCTTCACGAGTGTCCTTGGAAAGGCGAAGAAGCTCAAACAGAGATAGGCGGGCAGGAGTACTGGCCAGTTGTGCCAGTATGTCGAAGTTGTGGGGCTTGGCTAGCCCCGAAGCATTCTCCTTTCGCAGAGGCTTGTCGAAACTGGCCTCTACATGCTTCTGCTTATTGGCTGCTGGAGGCTTGGATGGGCCCTCTTTCTGGGCAACAGGGACGGTGCAAGGAGCCACCACCTCGACGGCAGCTTCGTCAGGTTGGGCGTTCTGATGTAAACGCGTCTGTACAGGAAGTGCCTCTTCTGCAGAGGAAGAGACCATGTGGCAAGACTTGATCTTCCTGCCCTTAGATTTGGATGCAGAGCGTACCTCCGGTTGAGTAACCTCGGAGATGAGATCGGGGTGAACCCATACGACCTCTTGTCACGACCCGCACCCGTTTTTTTTTCAAAACAGATACGAGACGTGTCCAAGCCAGCCTACGCCGCAGTGTCGACGGTAGAACGCTGTCACGGCCATGAAGATCAAAATCACAAATAATGCTCATTCACAAAAATTAATTTAACTTACAATGATCACAAGATTTACATTTGCAGAAAAATATAAACTTGTACAAATATTAGAATGACTACAACTCCGCTATCTAGCTAGTTTCTAGGCTTTTGTCTGCAAGTATACCCGTCACTCCCTAAGCTAAGTGAATCCACGGCTAACCTGAAAAATGTTAGTTTCCAGTCAGGAATGGAACGAGCACAATTCACTGAATGCAATTTCAAATAAAGAAAATGACTATACAACAGAGGTTAGACATCAATTACATGTTTTAAAATTAAACAGAAAAATATGGAAAATCAATAACAAATAAAAAGACACAAATACTTTCCCCAACTGTTAGAAATACCTTTGATATGTGATCGGTCTGGGACACTACACCGCACGGTCTACGAGGTCTACTTGCATGAAAAATAAGCACTGTCTATGAGGTCTACTTGCAGAAAAATAAGCACTGTCTACAAGGTCTACTTGCAAAAAAATAAGCACTGTCTATGGTCGGATCACATATCTTTGGTATTTCCTGTTCCCGACTCAACAATTTATAATAGAATATAAAATCACATAACCAATGGCTAATCAATGAAATATAGTGAAGATCAATATCGAAATTTAGACAATAAACTATACTCGCATGTGGTCCTTTGCTGGTGAAACCGATAATCCAAACCACTCAGTGTGCCACAAAAAGTCAAAACCCGTACAACAGTCCCCGGAAGCTGAAATAAACATTACCAATATTCTCAGAATATTCAAATTAGCTAGGATTGCCTGTCCTTAAGTCCAATTCTGGACACAGGGGCAAAACGGTAATTTTGGGTCAAAATGGTGTCCGCCGTTGGACCCGCTTTGTACCGAAAAACGTGCCAGAATCAACGATCTCTAAAATCGTCAAACTACATGTCTACGGATCCAGTTTTCTGATATGAACCCAACCGTATGTCCAGAGTTGGATTCCGGCGGGCCGTGCATAAAATTGCTCGTTGAATCGGACTGTGGGGCCCGCGAAACGGCGATCCGATCAACTGTCTCAGAATCAGACCAAACTTGGCATACAGGACCAGAAAAATGATACGGTCCTGTTGACGCAAGTTTTGTCTCGATCTGACGAGCGTGCACAAAGTAATTAAGAAATTTGCACAGAGGTTGATACGGTAAATTTTGACGGATACGCATCAAATTCGTTGCGCACACGCGACCAATTTGAATTCCGTCAAAGCCCACACGACCACGAAACTGTTACGCACCTTTTGATGTCCTCGGTTCGCGACCACGTCGTCCGGATTGGCGGGACGCACGTCATATCAAAATTTTTTTATTGTTTTTAAAACAAGTTTTCGTCAAACTTCGGGATCGAATAACTTTTCATCCTCTTAATGAAATCTGATTCTACAAGAAGGGTTACGAGACCCTATAGGTTGTCTAGGACTGCCTTCAGATAGTTTCTTAAAACTGTCGATAGATCGACAGGAAATTGTCTTCAAAAATGGGGGTTTGATTATTTTCTTTACTGTTTTAAAGACCACTTTTTGTCGACTTTCGAGTCGGTTTTCCGAGCAATCGAAGCCATCTACTAACTAGAAGAACCTAAATGAAGGGGGGTTATGTTAGGTTTATACCTGCGCGATTGGGTTGGGGATTGGTCGAGCGTGGAGGCCGCTTCCTCCCTGCGAAGTCAGGCTCGCGGGGCTTGCTGTGCACAACTGTCAGCGGGCTGTTGCTCTTCCGGCGCGCTGTCCGGCGGCCGGCGGCGATCTATGGGCGGCACAGGTAGCCGACCCTGGTCGCCCATCCTTGGAGAGTATCGGGGAGCTCGGTTGCTAGGGTTTAGATGAGAACATCTCGGTTGTTTCTCGTCTCTCGCTCAGTATATAACCGAAATATATGTGAACCCTCCCCTGTTCTCGGGTTGGGCTTAGGAGCGGTTTTGCTCCAGGGAACTAATGCGCGGCTTGGGCCTGCTCGGCTTTGTTTGCTGGTTTGGGTTCCACTGTTCCCGCATGGGAACAGTGCTGGTATATTTGTTTTTTTTTATTATATATATATTTTATATATATATATATATATATATATATATATATATATATATATATATATATATATATATATATATATATATATATATATATATATATATATTTTTAACTCATATATATATATATATATAGTTAAATATATATATATATATATATATATATATATACATATATATTTAACTATATATATATATATATGAGTTAAAAATATATATATATATATATATATATATATATATATATATATATATATATATATATATATATGTATATGAGTTAAAAATATATATATATATATATATATATATATATATATATATATATATATATATATATATATATATATGTATATGAGTTTATATATATATATATATATATATATATATATATATATATATATATATATATATATATATATATATATATATATATATATATATTTGAACAATGGCTAAAAGCCTTCATTGAAATAAAAACGAGGTTGGAACCGGGAGATAGCCCAAGTTCCTACAAAGTGTGGGATAAGCCCTAACACAGGTTCCGACAAAACGTTAAAATCATAAAACGGATTTTTTTTTTTTTTGGACTGGAGCAATCGAAATTCAAAATTTAAATTTCGAAAATCCAGCGGGGTCACGTAGAGAGGGGGCGTTGGGCCCGAAGGATGTGCCCGGTGCACTGCCCGAGGGAAGGGCCCGGTGCACTGCTCGAGAAAGTGGCACGCGTCCCGGGGGGCGCGCGGATCGAGAGTGGCGTGACTCCCGGGGAGGGGACGCGCCACCCGGGGAGGAGGACCCGGGGCCTCCGGCGGAGGGGGCCGGATGGTGGAGGGGGGGTCGACCTTGTGGAGGGGGGGTAGGTCCGGCCACCGGGAAGGGCCACACCCCGGCGACCCAGAACCGGAAGGCTCCGGTAGCGGAGAGGAGAGGGGGAAGACGAGGCCGGGGGGGACGGGGGAAACCCGGGAGGGGGGGCGGGTGGAGCTCGGCCGGCGAGAAAGGGGGGGCCGACCGCCACGGGGTAGGAGAAGGGGTGGAGGGGGCGATCGGCCGGGGAGAGATGGGGGCGGGCCGCCGGGGGCCACCGACTCACCATCGGCAGGGGGGAGGGGCCATTGGCGAGCGGTGGGGAGAGCAGAACGAGGGGGCTCTGCTGGTCAGCGGTGGAGGGAGCTGCGCAGAGCGTAACGGGGAGCGGGTGGTGGCGGCGAAGGTGGCTCGCCGACCGACGAGAAGAAGGTCGGAGCTGAGACCGAGCCAGCCGTCGGCCACTGCACGGAGGCCGAGGGGGGGACGAGGCCGGAGGTTGCAGAGCAGCCACCGTGGCCCACGGGAGGGGGGCCACCGGCGCCGGAGAGGTACCCGACGGGGAGGCGGGGGCCAGACCGGAGCCGCTGAAAGCCGGGGGACGCGCGGGAGACGGCCGCGGAGGGAAGGAGAGAGCGGTGGGGGGCGCCGCCGCGAGCGGGGGAGGCGGCCACGAAAGGGGGGCAACGAGAGGCGGAGACGCCGCGTAGGGGTACGACGCGGGGGCTAGAGGAGGATGGGCCGGTGGCGCGACGAAGCCTGGGTCGCCGGAGGAGACGAACAGCTGGGCGGGCGCTGCCGAGGAGGGGGCAGAAGGAGCAGCGGGAGAGACGACCGGGAGCGCCGGAGAAGAAAAGGACGCAGCGGGCGATGCAGAAGCAGGCGGAGGGCTGCGCCTAGCCCGGTTGCGTCGAGGTCGCCGAGGGCGGCGGGGGGGCTGGGTAGGGGGGAAGAAGAAAGGGGAACCCCCACTCGGGACGGCGGCCGGGACAGCAGGACCCCACGGGGGGTGGGGCCAGGCGGAGGCCGACCACCCGGTGGAAGAGGGGATACCGTCGATGGGGGTGAAGAACTGGAGTGGAGCCGCCTGGCCCGGCATGCCAACCGGCCAGCCCAGCCAAAGGATGCCGGCGGGCGGAGCGGCCAGGAGAGGAGCCTGCGGAGCGGCCAGGAGAGGAGCCTGCGTCCACATCCGGCTCTTATTATATATATGTATATTATATGAGTTAATATATATATATATATATATATATATATATATATATATATATATATATATATATATATATATATATATATATATATATATATATACACTATATATAATATACTCCATAAAATACACTATATATAATATACACTATATATATTCATGTATATATATTCATATCTATTTATATATAGTCATATATATATACTAATATAATATACTCCATAAATTCTAAATAAATCCAATAACATCATTCCTATGTAGAGCCCATTTTTTTTATAAATAAGAACATGTATATATATTACATGTATTGACAAAATTATATAACCAGTAGTAGTAAAATAATATTAATAATAATAACCTCAAAGATATTGATAATAAAATAATAATAATAATAATAATAATAATAATAATAATAATAACAAAGTTCAATAAATCATAATAGCGTATATACCATTACGTACAATCTAATAATCTTAAAATATACAAGGACCCACTTCATAAAATTGTCACTGAATATCAACTAATAATGATAATTATAATATTTAATTACAAATACTAGAAGATATTCATTAAGTCATTAAAACGAAATAAAGCACCCTCATACCAAATTCCCTCAACACGAATGTCATTGGACGTGCCGCATGACTACATGGGCTTGGGCTCAGTTCGGGTCCAGTCCGGGCTAAAATGGTATAATCGGTATCCCTAACTCAATAATATAATTAATTAATAAATAAAACTTCGGCAAGGGTTAAGTCGCAATTTGGCTTGGTTTTCCTAGTTAGGACATCAATATGGCTCGGCCTTTCCTATCAGGGCTAATACACTAGTCTAAGCACGCTATTGCACTATCCGTGCCATGATTTCTAGTCACCTTGTACCCCAAAACTCCCCTATGGCTAAAGTCATCCATCGTAATAATTAATTAAATAATTATTTATAAAAACTCCAAAATCACCATTTAATTCAAATAAATAAATAAAAATATTATCAAAAATTCCGGAAAGAGGGGTTACAAATCTACCCACCTTAAAAATAATTTCGTCCTCGAAATTCTAATTCGTAACTATTTAAATTCAAAGAGGAAACCTACCATTACCTTAATCTTCTCGAATTTGTTTTTCCTCAAAACAGTTTATATCCTCCTCCTAGCCATTTGTAACTATGAAACTTCAAGAACTTCTACCCACCTTTTGTCACACAACTCCCTCAAATCTCATGTCACTAAAACATTATAATCCTCCAACTAATTGCAAAAATATCTACCAATAGATATCTACGGTATATGACATCTATAATCCTCTCCTATCTACCAAACAACCCAAAATTTAACCAGCAACAAATTTACACAAGTAGCTAAAAATATCGATAAATTCTAATAAGTATGACCATTTGTCGCTCCGAAATAGGAAGGACATAAAGATTAAGGAAGAACAATCGAAAGTAAAAATGAAGTTTCAAGAGCAGTAGATAGTATTCAAGGATACAGATAGAAAGAAAGTCTATGAGCCATTGACCAATTATGCTAGATTGGCTACTCTAGTCCAGTTACTTGCTAAGTCTAAGAACCCTTCGTTTCTTAGAGGAGCTTGCAATCCATGCAATACAAAAGTTCTGTTCTCGAAGTTCTGTCTAAACAAGATTCCATAATAGAACGGAGAAATCAAAATCGCGATCTTTTCCATGGTTATTTAAACACACGAGCAAGGATATAAATGCAATACAAGATCGTATCGCGACTTCTAGGTAGATGGAATAATGGTTACGAATGACTTCACATTCTAAGAGATGGAGGCTACATAATCGGTATAGAGACCTATCTCCACTAGTTCGGTTGTATATATTCTAAAAATGGTGGTTTGTATGGATGGGTTTTACTGGGTCTTATGGGTTTCCTGATTAGGCATCCATTGTTGGTTGGATAAACCTAGGATTTCAATCTATATTGACTGGACAATATTCCAATGATAAACTATCTCTACTAGGCTAGGGTAACCTAGAATAGGTTTTCACCCACGTGGTTGAGCTAGATAACTGTCGGATTGGTTAATATGCTTTGTAAGCCTTGAAGATGCACTTTTCGTGACTTTTGTGTTTAAGTCGCATGAGAAGACACAATTGAGTGGCACACTAGTGACATATGCATAGTGGGCTTCGAGTATATCACCACAATATATTGGGTCGAAAGGTTCGATCCAAGGTTGAGTCTCTAATTGTAGTCGAAAAGTTTACCGGTATCATGGTAAGGGTCATAGCTAGTCCTTTGACCTGAAAGTCGTACCCTAAAATAGAGTACAAGGGGACGTATTTGAGTAGGACATGGTATACCTAGATGAAGGTGGACTCGACTAGATCTTGCATATGAAATTTGTTGGAAGGTAACAGCTGGTCTTGTGCTCCGAATATTAATGACACGACCGAAAACACCAAAATGATCTAAATGGAAAGTAGGAGTCCATGAGGCACTAATTATCATCATAATGGAAATCGTTCTCCTCAATCGATAATCCCCGAATATCCTAAAATTTTAGAAGGCTTACAGTCTACCCACCTTAGAAGTTAGGACATGGTCTTAGAAATATTGAGGTTAGAAAAATTTTAAAATCAGGATGTACCCTGATTCTTGTTGATAAAGGATAAGGCACGACGTAACGGGATACGGTATATAAGTCAAATCAAGGATCGTTCCTCACTAGATGGAAAACGAGTATGTACAATGACACATGGTCAATAAAATAGAATGATCTACTCGTCCACCGTATACAAGAGTTTTCGACGGGGTAACCAACTCTAAGGCACAACACATGAGAAGATTTCTAACAACTGAGTCATGAATTTCTATTAGGGTCAAACCTGCTAGACTATTGTCACAAGGGTTCTAGTTAAAGCAAGCCTCACGCAAATAATTAGAGACTCATGCCATTTGGTTCCTTGAGGATAGATAGTCTCCTAGGTTGGCACTTGGCTAAGGGTAAACCCTATCCATTCTTAAATTCAGATGGCTAGAAGGTCCCAATAGTCGTTTGAGGGTTGAGAGGATAACGAATAACTCAACCACATGGCTGGCCGATGGTAGCTACACTTGAGTATACAGCTAGCGTAGCCATGGGGTTACTCTGTATCCATCTACCAATTATGAGGTCTCGTCTTTCCAAATCAGTGGAAGACAAAAACAATAAAGAGTTCAAGAGAGATGTTACTGAATACAATTACGCGATTCAAAGGCGAATGCATAATTCAAGAGAAATTGTCAAAGCAATCGCGGATGAGATCCTAGAGACATCTACATCTCAATCCACGTAGGGTAATTAGACGAAGAGCGAACCAAATGCACTACGATTGATCAGACCGTAATACATCAATTCTGAATAGACCATATGATAGTAGGCGTCCCCACTAAGCATATGTCTCGAATCAAGCTCGATAAAAGAGTAAACTTGCAAAACTAGGTTGTGATAGCAAAATTGGTCAAAATAGTCAAATTACAAGTATACAAGATTTTTGAAAGAAGGCACGAGTAGCTCGAGTTTTGTGAGAATCAAAAATTTACCAGGTGTTCTTGCTTATACAGTCTTTCTACTATCTTCTTATCCAAGGCCTTGGTCGACTAATGGGTTATGGACCTCAAAATTCTATATTCTAGGTAAACTTATTAGCGTCAATCAATATCCCCGTCAATAGGTTACAAGGACCACGGAATGCTAGATCGGGAGACGTGCTACCCAACTTACAAAACTTCTACTAATATTGGCTTCGGGTCTTATGGGACATACATGGCATTGTCCAATCCTCCATAGTATCCTAAACTTGTAATCACGTCTGAAGTCATTTCACCGAGAGTTACGTCTCGCCCGTATACTCGGGCTGTGGTAACCCTTGGATTCGTGATTTCATGGTGATATGCTATCCGATACTCTACCTTATATTGACACAAGGGTGACTACGGTCAAAAGAGGACCACAAGCTATAGTTTAGTAATATTCTATAACCAACATTTTCTTAAACCAATTTTAACTCTAGGGATCGGGCCTCGCCAGTGCGCTGCTGGCTGCCATTATGAGTTAACTAACATTCATTTAACTATATCTGGAAAAAAATCATGAGCTCCTAGAGATTCAAACATGTTGACTAGGAAATAAAGCGTAAGTACTATCAGTCACAACCCTTAAAATAAAAGGTGAACAGGGAGGGAAATAACTGAAGACAAAGAAATACAACATCCTAGTATCTATTTCATATGTATTCAAATCATGGAGGAAAAACTTGAATCGAAACTAACTCGAGGTTCATATATGGGTAACATAATCAAAATTTTATAAAATGAAAAAATTCTTAGGGAAAAAATAGGAACTAAATAGGCAACTTGGACTAAGATGTGAGGATGATATCTAAAGAGGCAAGGAGAAGGAATTGAATAATTCATCTAGGTTAGATCATTAATTCTAGGAAACTCTACCTCACCAAGTGAATAATCCATCCACATTGGATCATATCGCCATACTAAGAGGTAATGGTGTACCTATGGGGATCTGACAAACTATCAACATTAATAACTCCTCATCCAAATTGCATGGCCTAGACTACCCATCGGTCAATTTGTATAAGGGACTCCTAGTCCTAGTCATCCTCTTAAATTAAATTAATTTCTAATTCATGAATGAGCATTTCCTAGTCGCAGGCTTGCAATAGTACGTCTAACTTAAGTACTATCACGAGTTCGTATGATTTGTAAAAACTGACCTGCATGGGCCACCACAAAAACTTGTCACGACCCGCACCCATTTTTTTCTAAACGGATACGAGACGTGTCCAAGCCAGCCTATGCCGCAGTATCGGCGGTAGAACGCTGTCACGGCCATGAAGATCAAAATCACAAATAATGCTCATTCACAAATATTAATTTAACTTACAATGATCACAAGATTTACATTTACAGAAAAATATAAACTTGTACAAATATTGGAATGACTACAACTCTGCTATCTAGCTAGTTTCTGGACTTTTGTCTGCAAGTATATCCGTCACTCCCCAAGCTAAGTGAATCCACGGCTAACCTGAAAAATGTTGGTTTCCAGTCAGGAATGGAACGAGCACAATTCACTGAATGCAATTTCAAATAAAAAAAATGACTATGCAACAGAGGTTAGACATCAATTACATGTTTTGAAATTAAACAGAAAATATAGAAAATCAATAACAAATAAAAAGATAAAAATACTTTCTCCAACTGTTAGAAATACCTTTGATATGTGATCGGTCTGGGATACTACACCGCACGGTCTATGAGGTCTACTTGCATGAAAAATAAGCACTGTCTACGAGGTCTACTTACAGAAAAATAAGCACTGTCTACGAGGTCTACTTGCAGAAAAATAAGTACTATCTACGAGGTCTACTTGCAGAAAAATAAGCACTGTCTACGAGGTCTACTTGCAGAAAAATAAGCACTGTCTATGGTCGGATCACATATCTTTGGTATTTTCTGTTCCCGACTCAACAATTTATAATAGAATATAAAATCACATAACCAATGGCTAATCAATGAAATATAGTGAAGATCAATATCGAAATGCAGACAATAAACTATACTCGCCCTGTGGTCCTTTGCTGGTGAAACCGATAATCCAAACCACTTAGTGTGCCACAAAAAGTCAAAACCCGTACAACAGTCTCCGGAAGCTGAAATAAACATTACCAATGTTCTCAGAATATTCAAATTAGCTAGGATTGTCTGTCCTTAAGTCCAATTCTGGACACAGGAGCAAAACGATAATTTCGAGTCAAAACGGTGTCCGCCGTTGGACCCGCTTTGCACCGAAAAACGTGCCAGAATCAACGGTCTCTAAAGTCATCAAACTACATGTCTACGGATCCAGTTTTTCGATACGAACCCAACCGTATGTCCAGAGATGGATTTCGGCGGGCCGTGCACAAAATTGCCCGTTGAATCGGACTGTGGGGCCCGCGAAACGGCGATCCGATCAACTGTCTCAGAATCAGACCAAACTTGGCATACAGGACCAGAAAAATGATACGGTCCTATTGGCACAAGTTCTGCCTCGATCTGACGAGCATGCACAAAGTAATTAGGAAATTTGCATAGAGGTCGATACGGTGAATTTTGACGGATACGCATCAAATTTGTCGCACGACCAATTTGAATTCCGTCAAAGTCTACACGACCATAAAACCGTTACGTACCTTTTGATGTCTTCGGTTCACGACCACGTCGCCCGGATTGGCGGGACGCACGTCGTATCGAAAGAATTTTATTATTTTTAAAATAGGTTTTCGTCAAACTTCGGGATCGAATAACTTTTCATCCTCTTAATGAAATCTATTTCTACTAGAAGGGTTACGAGACCCTATAGGTTGTCTAGGACTTCCTTCAGATAGTTTCTTAAAGCTGTCGACAGATCGACAGGAAATCGTCTTCCAAAATAGGGGTTTGATTGTTTTCTTCACTGTGTTAAAGACCACTTTTTGTCGACTTTCGAGTCGGTTTTCCGAGCAATCGAAGCCATCTACTTACTAACTAGAAGAACCAAAATGAAGGGGGGTTATGTTAGGTTTATACCTGCATGATTGGGTTGGGGATTGGTCGAACGTGGAGGCCGCTTCCTCCCTGCGAAGTCAGGCTCGCGGGGCTTGCTGTGCACAACTGTCAGCGGGCTGTTGCTCTTCCGACGCGCTGTCCGACGGCCGACGGTGACCTGTGGGCGGCGCAGGTAGCCGACCCTGGTCGCCCATCCTTGGAGAGTATCGGGGCGCTCGGTTGCTAGGGTTTAGATGAGAACATCTCGGTTGTTTCTCGTCTTTCGCTCGGTATATAACCGAAATATATGTGAACCCTCCCCTGTTCTCGGGTTGGGCTTAGGAGCGGTTTTGCTCCAGGGAACTAATGCGCGGCTTGGGCCTGCTAGGCTTTGTTTGCTGGTTTGGGTTCCACTGTTCCCGCATGGGAACAATGCTGGTATATTTGTTTTTTTATTTTTTATTATCTATACATATTTTTTTTATTATCTATACATATATATATATATATATATATATATATATATATATATATATATATATATATATATATATAATATATCCATTAACTCATATACATATATATATACACTATATATAATATACTCCCTAAAATACACTATATATAATATACACTATATATATTCATATCTATTTATATATAGTCATATATATATACACTAATATAATATACTCCATAAATTCTAGATAAATCCAATAACATCATTCCTATGTAGAGCCCATTTTTTTATAAATACGAACATGTATATATATTACATGTATTGACAAAATTATATAACCAGTAGTAGTAAAATAATATTAATAATAATAACCTCAAAGATATTGATAATAAAATAATAATAATAATAATAATAATAATAATAATAATAATAATAATAATAATAACAAAGTTCAATAAATCATAATGGCGTATATACCATTACGTACAATCTAATAATCTTAAAATAATAGGACCCACTTCATAAAATTGTCACTAAATATCAACTAATAATGATAATTATAATATTTAATTACAAATACTAGAAGATATTCATTAAGTCATTAAAACGAAATAAAGCACCCTCATACCAAATTCCCTCAACACGAATGTCATTGGACGTGCCCCATGACTACATGGGCTTGGGCTCAGTTCGGGTCCAGTCCGGGCTAAAATGGTATAATCGGTATCCCTAACTCAATAATATAATTAATTAATAAATAAAACTTCGGCAAGGGTTAAGTCGCAATTTGGCTTGGTTTTCCTAGTTAGGACATCAATATGGCTCGACCTTCCCTATCAGGGCTAATACACTAGTCTAAGCACGCTATTGCACTATCCGTGCCATGATTTCTAGTCACCTTGTACCCCAAAACTCCCCTATGGCTAAAGTCATCCATCGTAATAATTAATTAAATAATTATTTATAAAAACTCTAAAATCACCATTTAATTCAAATAAATAAATAAAAATATTATCAAAAATTCCGGGAAGAGGGGTTACACCTCTCCCCGAGATGTGGTGAGTGGGATGAGTCCACTCACGTTGTCACGAGTAGGTGGTAGATTGATCACCTGCATTGTCGCCTTAGGGATGGGGACGACGCCATCTTGTGTTGTGGTTGGCGGCATGGTGCCAAATTGGAGTGACACCAGGTTGGCCGAGACCATTTTATCCTCGTAGTCGACAGAGATAACATCCGCATTGATCATACGCTGGATGTAGTTTTTGAGGACGTAGCAGTCCTTAGTTGGATGTCCGACAAACCGATGGTAGTGACAGTACCTCGAATTGTCCACTTTCCTAACCTCGTCGGGACGCTTCGGGTTCGGCAATTTGATCTTGTCACCCTATTTCAGTATCTCAAAGAGTTGCAGGGTGTCTTCATCGTTGAAAGAATAAACCTCCTTTGGCCTTGGTGCAAGTGAAGGCTTCTGAGTAGGTGCTGATGCACCTTTGGAGGCATTGACAGTCAACGCCTGTTTTCCCTTCGTCTCTCGTCCGGGGTTGTTGGCTGCAGGCCGCTTCCCCTTGTCCTCAAAGGCAGGAAAACTAACTCCCAGAAGGCGAGCATTGGATGCCTTCTTTTCTGCTGCTTCGGCTTCGATGATCAAGGAACTCCAGTCGGGAGGAGGAGTAGAGTTGAGCCATAGTTTGACTGCGGGCAGCATGTTCATACTGCAGGAGGAGAGGAGCGCATGTTCTGGCATGTCCGGGGGCAGTCTGAAGCAGGCCTGTCGGAAGCGTTCGATAAATACCCGAACTGTTTCCTTCTCCTTCTGGCGTATCTCTATGTGGGACGCCATTGTTATGTCCTTCCTGCCGTCGTAGAAACGGTCGAGAAAGAGACACGTCAGATCATCGAAGGAAGATATAGAGTTATCGGGGAGACTGCAGTACCAATCGTACGTCACTCCTTTCAGTGCTCCGACAAATATGCTGGTGAGTAGTACGTCCTCCTTCGGGAGATGTCCCGTTTGAGACTGAAAGTACGTCAGATAACGACGTGGAGAGTCCTTTCCGTCGTATGGCGTCAGTGTTTGTGGTTTATACTTAGGAGGATAAACCACTTTGTTCCATTCAAGGGGATAAGGTTGGAGGATCCCCATCTTTTGGCGCTCCTCTTGTCTATTCTTGGACTCAAAGTGCTCGCGCAAGTTCCTGATCATCTCAACCACGTCTTTCGTGGAGCTGGGAGTCGGGAAAGGTGGTACCGCCTGGAGTTGAGCATTTGAGGGCTCTGACGTCCGAGGTGCCTCGCGGCGATCTGTATCCAAGGATATCCGTTGAAGGGGTACGCTTGATTCTCCATTGGCCCCGGGGTCAGGACCAGTAGACGGTACCCTGGCCAAAGCTGACCTGCTGGTCCCCTCTGTTGGCCTGCTGGAGCTCTGACTGCTGCTCCCTGAGCTGCTCGTCCCATACGACACTCCCTTATCTGGTGGTCTGCTGAACCACACACTAGGCACTGGCCCAGCCTCTTCCGGCATTGGTGACATGTCCGGGCTTCTTGCAGTAAGCACAAGTGATAACCTGTCTCTGGCCCTGCTGGTGCTGTCTCGGCTGCTGCTGCTGTCTCTGCTGGAACGGCTGCGGCTGGAACTGCCTCGGCTACTGGTGCTGAAAGTGAGGCCTCTTGGCCTGGCCTTCGCTGCTGCTGCCTCCAACTGGGTCTCGTCCCCTCTTAAGCCTAAGCTCAAGATCATCCTCAGCCAATAAAGCTTCCGTCAAAATGTCCTCGAAAGTGGCATCCCTGTTGCCCTTGGTCAAGGACTTGACTTCCTTGACCAGACCCTTCCGAAACCTCTGGGCCTTCGCCGTCTCGCTCAAGCCCTCTACAAATCTGCCGAGGCGGCCAAACTCCCCAGCGTACTCCTCCACTGACAGGCTCCCCTGAACTAAGATCTCGAACTGCGACTCCAAGGCTCGGAGCGCTGAATCTGGAAAGAACTTCTTCTTGAAGAAGCCCTTAAACTCCTTCCAGGTCTGTCCAGCTACCCCCACCCTGGGGTCTGACTGATACCAGGTGCGAGCAAGATCTCGCATCCAGCTAGCTGCTGCCTCTATTTGGAGATCTGTCGGTACCCGGGCCAGGCGGAAGATCTCCTCTATATGCTCGATCCACTCGTCAGCATATAGAATCCCCTCCGTCCCCAGAAAGTCTCTGGGGCTCATCTTCTGGAACTGCTCTATCCCAAGTGTCCTCGGCTGCTGGACCACTGGTCGAGCTGCGACTGTCGTAAGGGCCAACTCCATGCCCCTGTCCTGTCGGTTCTGCTGTCGGTCCATAAACTGCTGGAAGTAGACGAACATCTATGCCGCATCCACGTATCCTGTAGGCGGCGGCTGCTAGAAAGGCATCTCTGGGATGACTGGGTCCTGCCTCCGAGCTGGTAGAGGCATACCCCCTGCTGCTGTTGCTGCTGAAGTCCCAATACGAGCAGAGGTTGCAGGAGCTACAGTCTCCTGGCCCTGCTGAATTGGCTGAGAGGTAACAGTCCCCTCTACAGCATCCCCATGAATGGTACGCTGCGACCGCGTCTTCATCATCCTGAAGACAGACCAATCAAGAGTATCAACTTCTGAGAAGGAAGCGATATAACAAAAGCGGACAGTTAAAATTCAAAAGAAATCAGTTGACAATAAGGATTTAGATGGCAATAAAAGAGTTTTTCCTAATGTGATTGAGTACCTGGAAAACTAATGTCCTATATCCTACTGCAGGCTGTAGTGATACTCTGGTTCGAATATCACTATACTTCTAATCTAGACCTGCATGGGCTACCACTAAAAATGTGTCACGACCCGCACCCTAGAGTAAGGGCACGAGAAGTAGGTACATCCAGCCTACGCCGCAGTGTCGGCGGTAGAACGCTGTCCTAGGTCACAACATCTAGCAATATAATGCTAAGCAGTTTATACTCCCCGAATGGGGGTGACATAGCAGAAAGTAAACTCAATCACAACTAAGGAAGATGAAGCACGATATGATATAGAACTCAAAGAAATACGGATGATCAGAAGAGTCTAAGATAACATCTCAGCAACATCCAGAAATACAAGGTCTCAACTACATAGTATGAAAGAATATATACAATCCAGATCTCAATGACAGAAATAAAGCCTAACTAAACTAGTCTAGGCAGTAGGGGTAAAGTCATCAGCTAGAGCTGGGTCCTCCTGAGAGTCCAGCTCACAAGTGTCGTCTAGGGCTGCCCCGTAGAAGGTATCCACACAGGCCTCCTCCTCGTCCTCTGTAATATTTTCAACAGGTCCAGTCAGGACAGGAGTGAGCACAATACATCTCAACAGATCATAGCAGGTTAGAAAATATAATCATGCAGTAAAGTAAGATACATGAACTGAAAGAAATACAGTATGTAAACAGAGAGAGAACTGTAATAGAAATATCTACTATAAATAGAGAACTAATAGTGGCTAGTAAGTCAGAGTACAATATAGACATGTAAATGGCATAGGATGATTCTGATGCTACACTACTTGGATATTATTCACATATCCACTTCTACTCCCCCGTACCCCCAATCAATACACAAGGATCCAGCCAGGTTATGTTATAATTCATGTAACGACCCCCGAAGGGTGGTACATGATAGTCCCATAAATAGGAATTCTAGGAAAGCCCAATAAATGGGGGATTCAAGGAAGACTCTGTGATCATGAGAGTACATGTCACAAATGATTCAATGAACTATGAAGCATAGTGATACACCATGTAAGTGAAACGCATAGAACATGTAGTATCCGATGCTCCCTGGGGGGATAACATCTCAAGAAGGGATCCATATAGTACTAATCCGTGTGACCAACGTGACAGTATCAAGTAAAGTAATTTAAAGCAGAAAAATAATTCTAAACAGGATATGAAATGAACAGAGAATGTACTCGCCTAGTATCTGAGTGTCCAGATGAAATGTACTGTCCGAGGAGAGGTGTCTGGCTCCTAATCAGAATAGCACAAGTCACAACAAGTCTAAAATGATAACAAGATGCAATTCAATGCATTCTAAATGAATCTAGGTCAATCTAGGCCAAAGTCAACTCTGGTCAACCCTAGAAGTCAAACTAGATCAACTATGGTCAAACTAGGTCTAACAAGTCTAAATTAGGTCAAACAAGTCATTCTAGGTCTAAACAAGCCCACAAGACCATACAAGTCTAAACCAGGCCTATCAAGTCTATATTAGTCTAATCAAGTCCAAACAACCTATAAAAACTGTCCAAGTCATTACACATTACCTATATGCACACATTACTTAGCATATATATATCCACATATATATTAGCATACATTTACATACCCAATAGGCCTATACATTTAGACATAAATACTCATATACATATACCTATATATACAAGCATATGTATAGGTATACATCATACATACATATAGGTTTAATATATATATACATATAGATATACATACACTATACATTACACATACCTATATTATATATAGATATACATATTACATATATACATTCATGTGTATATAGAGAGAGGGAAGGCAATGTGTGTGTGTGTGTATACAAGTGAGTGTGGTGTTCCAGGAAATAGAGTGTGTGTGTGTAGGTAGGATGTGTGTGTCTATGTGTCAAGAGAACATGTGTGTGAGTGAGTGACAAGAGAGTGTCACATAGAGTGTGTGTGGCTGTTACAGGAATTAATAGAGTGTTTGCAGGAAATGGGGGGTTAGCAAGTGTGAGAGAAATTATAAAACATGGGGTATATGTGATAGAGTGTTCTTAAGTGCCAGAAAACATAAACAGGTAATAAATGACAGTGTTAAGAAAGAACCCATAGCTAACCCATGGTATTATCATTCGAGAACCACAAAACTGAGAATGAACTCAGTGACCCAGGGTATTAATTCCCAGGTTTAACCAACTTGACAGTTTACATACACCAATTCGAAATCAAAACACAACCAATTCAACCCAAAATCGAACCATAGCTAGATTACATGTAGGAGAACTATTTTAGGATATAAAACCAATAATTAATATCAGTTTAATAGGCTAATTAAACTGCCAAAGTTCAAATTAGAAAATTGGAAAATATAGGAAATATAACTTGGTATCAGAAATTTGTGTAAATGGAAATTGATACATAAAAACAAATTAATATGTGAAATTAGTGGTTGGTAATGCAAATATAACTTGTGTTCGTGTCCCAGAGTCCAATACGTGTCCACCACAATGACACAAACGTGTCCAAATCGAATAAAACCCAATTCAGCACAAACTGGACACTGCACAGTGCACTGTCTCGTGCACGAGTGCACGCGTGTCGTGCTCGTATCACAGGACAAACCAAGCCTCGTGCTCACAACCCTAGGTTCGCCGAGGATCTAGCTACCTACGTGTCACCCTGATTTGGGTCACGTGTCCCCGAGTCGTGTCCAAAATGCGCGTATCAGAACGCTGCACACACGCGACTCAGCGCAGTGTAAAATCAGTGCGACGATGATTCCTCCCTCGACACGCCATGTGGTCATCTGAAACTTGATACGTGGCATGTCAGACATTGCCCAAAGGTCTGTGTCAAGTTTCGTGTCCAGTGGTTGCGTATTGTGTCCGATACAGCCCCCGAGTAGCAGGACAGAAAAACCCCTCGTGTGCGGCCGTGTCCAGTGAGCAAAACATGACACAAAACAACTAGAAATCAACTCAGTCAAGTGGAATCCCATAAACAAGATCTAGATCTAAATTCCTATTCAAAAATAATCCAAAAATCAAATCGAAATGCCCTTTGGGGCATTTCATCAAACACTTACATGTAGGGACTGATACGTGTCCATTTAGGACACGAAATGGACACGAAACCTAGGTTTAGCTATACCTACAGTTAGGGTAGACCTAGGGCTTTCCAAATATGCAAAAAAAACTGGAATTTAATGGTGTTTAGATGGTTTTACCTATTGGTGTCCAAATGTAAGAAAACTCTCAATTAGGGGGGTTTCTCCTTGCTAGCCAATCCTTCCAAATTGTCCACAAACTGAGATTTCCCAACACAAACAGCAAATATAGGTGGATTAGAACCTAATGTAATTGGTTTGAAAGAAAAAGGAATTAAAATGAATTTTCTATGAATTAATGAAGTTACGAAAATACCTCTTCTTTAAACTTGATCTTTCCTAAAAGAGGCTAGCCCTAAATGGAGGAGAGTATAAATAGGGGGGAATACCAATGCTAGGTGGCCGGCCAAGCTAGGTTAGGATTAGGGTTTACATGGTGTGGGCTATGGGCTTAAGTCAAAATCAATGGTTTCAAAACCATAAGTCATGGCTCTAAATCACTATTCTACCTATTACAACTTGATTCTAAATGACTTAAATTAGTTTAACTTAAGTTAGACTAAGACCCTATCATGCTAACCAAGTCACCATAGCTAAGTTTAGGTCCTAGGCTAGTCTACAAGGTCCAAACTAGTCTCAAATCAACATACCACTTATCAATTTAATTAATTAATATTAAAATCACATAAATTCCAATAAATTCTAATTAATTCAAATAATTTCTAAAAATTCAAAAATGACCAAAATACTCCCATATTAGAAATATGGTAGTGACAGCATAGCACATTTTAGGCGCATGGCCCGTGCTGTCTTGGACTTCTTCGTACCAGTCCGCTGGGCGCATAGTACTCAGAGTCCAAATTCTCTTCGCCACTACAGCGAGTGAGTCTGTCAAAGACAGAGACCTTCTGTGGCGCATCAGAGGTGATGCGCGAGGCATTAGCTGTGCCCCTGCTCCGTCGACGCATCTTCCTCGCCTGAGAGGGAGATGGCTGGAGAATGTGGTCAGCCGCACGTTTTCTTGAGAGATGCGCTGCACCGGTGGGCGCATCTTGGCTGCTGAGGATGTCAGTAGGAAGGAAAAGCTGCATTGGTGCATCCCCTTCGATGGTGGTGCAAGAGGCGTCGACCTTGCGTACCCAGACTTGGCGAGTCTTCTTCGGCTTCGGCAGCCGCTTCGAAGGACTCGTACTGCCTTCAGAGATGAGCTCCTCATACGCCTGTTGATTGAGGCATACGACCAGCGTCTTGTGGGAGGAGCCCACCTTCACGTCGTCGAATTATGACACAGCTATCTCGGTGGAGGAGAAAGAGGTCCCCAGCAGAGTCGCCAGCTTGTTTGCCATTAAAATCTTTTGATTAAATTTCAATTACAAACAGAACAGTGTTACAATATAGGACTTAGACGTAGTCCTAGTAGTACACTTTTGTTTATCTGGATCCCTTGTGCCGATGGAGCGAGTGGTAATACGTTGACTCCGTTGACGATCTGACGACGATTCTCGGTTCTCTGAAGGTCTGGGTGCTGGAGCTTACGGAGAGGAAGAAGACGTTGAGTGTCTGTATCTGCCTCTCTGTATATGTATCTCGATGGTTGCGTGATATGTCTGTGAAGGAAGGAAGTGATCCCTCTATTTATAGCTTTGTAGGCTGGCTGCTCATGCGCGCATATGTAGGATACGCCTGTATGCGTGCGGGGATGCCACGTGGTGGTTGCTGATGGAGGCGCATGGGCGATGCGCTCTGATTGAGGAGTTGAACCCTTCCTGTTGCCTTTGTGGGCTGCGGCCGAGCTGACACGTAGCAATGGAAAGGATTTTTAGTTTCTGATATCTTGGGTGATTAGCACCCCTTCATAGGCTGAATCAAGTCAAAGGACGCGTGTCGTAGGTCCATGGCTCGAAGATCTCGAATTTGGTGGGGAGTGATCTAATAGGATGCGCCTGAAATTGGGCGCATGAGGAGACTTTGGCTCGTAACCTTTAGGAGTCACGAACCAGTCGGGGCGCATGGCTTTTGAGGCGCATGCGGGGCCTCAGTAGTGACTTTACTTCTGTCTTTAGGAATCAGAGAAAAGTCTGAGACGCACGGCTTTTGAGGCGCATGTAGAGATTTAGGCGCATGGCTGTGGAGGCGCATGCAAGATGGTTGGGCGGCCACGTGGCTTGTAACCGCCGGAGGAAAGTAATGATGATGCTGACATCGGCGACGCTTCGTCTTCTGAAAAAGCTGTCAATCGTTCAGTCCTCGGAGGACGTGCTGCCAACTATGTCAGACTTTAGCATTTAATATTCTTGACATGTGATGGGCTGTTCAGTGGACGCATCGATCGACGTTCTACTAGGCGCATGGGGACGCATGGGAGCGTATCCTTATGAGGCACTTGGTATTGATGGGCGCATCAGTATGATGCACGGTCTGGCCGGCGCATCCGTTTGCATGATACGTCTCTATGGGCCCGACTGTTACGTTCTTCGAGTGCTTTAAATAGCCGTTTTTGACTTGGCTGAATTCGAAGCGTCAGGTTCATCACCATTAATACAAATTCATTGTACGAGATTCGGAGAGCCAGCCACTTGGCACATGGGTTTGATTTGCCCGGCCTATAAATAGTGGCATGGAGAGGGTTTGCTTTTCGTTCTCTCACGTCCTCCCGAAATGAACTTATTTGCCCGAGCACACTTTGTTGACGAGATGCTCTCGAGGGTGAAGATGCAACGCATTGTCTTCTTTGATGCACTTGAAGGTGACTGTTACATCCAAAAGTCGGAGTCGAGGGCTTCTGAGGCAGACGGAAGGTGCCTGTTGCATCCAAAGATCGGGATGCTCGAGCCCCGTCTCCGTTATGCTGGAAGAGCCGCAGATCGGAATTGCGGTGCTCCGATCATCTTTCTTGGGCTTTGGGAGAGCTCCTCCTCCTGCTAGAGTGGGTGTCGCCCATTCTGGTTGGGTTGAAAGCTGCTCCTTTAGCCGCAGGTTGATTGTGGTGCTCTCTTCTTCCTTGGTTTGGAGAGCTCTTCCTCCAGCTAGAGGGTTGATTGCCACCCTCGTTCTGCTCAATAAATGCTTCATTAGTCGAAGCATTTGATGGCGCATATGTTGAGACTTCATGATGCGCCTGACTGGGACGCTGAAGGACGGCACGTAACTGAGCTGCTGAAGGGATGCGCCTGGCTGAGAGCGCATGGCGAGATGCGCCTGTTTGAGAGCGCATGGCGAGATGCGCCTGTTTGAGAGCGCATGGTGGTTGCTGCGCCTAGCTGTAGACTTAGGGTCTTTTCTTTGTAGAAATTTTTCTTTGTACAGCTCTTTTTAAGACATGTAATAGACTTTTGTATGAAATAAAAATCCTCTTTTAATGTCTATACTTTTGCTTTGCTGTGCCAAGTACTTTCTCTGAGCTCCCTGGCGCATGTAATGTTTGGCGCATAGGATTTCTGGTCCTGAAATTTCATGCTTCTACAGAGAGTAGCAGCGATCGAAATCAAAGGGGGAGGGGGATCAGCGATCAGAGAATGGGGTTTGTCGGCATAAACCCTAGGATCAAGTGGAAAAATCCTAGGTTTTGGGAAGGAGGCGCTCAGCGGAGAAAAGTCTTTGGTTGAGTTTGATTCCCAATTTTGCATATATATAATAAATTTAAACTTTTTTTAACAATTTTTTACATAATTTTTTTTTTTTTAAATGGTTGATGATATACACGGCTTAGACGGCTCAATCATGAACAGTTTTGAAGCCCCTATATATATATATATATATATATATATATATATATATATATATATATATATATATATATATATACAACACACACATTTTTTTAAGCAATGGTACATGTGCGAACATGCCTCCACTGAGGCTCGAACTCTCGACCACTTGGACCGCATGCATTTCTCTTAACCACTAGGCTAGAGGTCAGTTCACACACACACACACACACACACACACACACACACACATATATATATATATATATATATATATATATATATATATATATATATATATATATATATATATATATATATAGGGAGCGGATCGGGAGCCCCGTCCGCGGAGCCCCGCCGAAGCCCCGCTCCCCCTTAGCCGTTGGATCGCGCGGGCGGGGGCGGGCCCCACGTGGGCCCCGCGCGATCCGATGGTGCAGGGGGGGGCGGGGCTTCGGCGGGGCTCCGCGGGCGGGGCCTTTGATCCGCTTCCATATATATATATATATATATATATATATATATATATATATATATATATATATATATATATATATATATACTATCATATGTGCACATGCCTTGCATGTATTTTAACATTTCTTAATTAGTTTAGGAAAACTTTTTAAGAAGACCAAAGGGTAGTCTTCCTAATTACTAAGTTGTCATTATTAAAATTAATGAACTATTTTTAATTAGTATAAGTATGTAAGGGTATTTTCGGAATTCAAAAGTTTCACCATCTAAGTTTTCCTATTATATATATATATATATATATATATATATATATATATATATATATATATATATATATATATATATATATTTTGAAGTAATGGATACTTGTGGCAAACATGAGATGATATATAATAAAAATAACAATTTTGGAGACAACAAATCTGCTTTTGTATAAATAAATAATATTAAATAATTGAGTCATGATTGATTGCAATGACTTTTTATGACTTTTTATTCATTTTGATGGGAAAGAAAATAAGGATAACTTTACATTTTGATGGTGGACCCCTCAAGTAATTCGTAACGTACATAGAAAATAATATTGCAAATCTTAGGGGGAAATCAACTTCATTAATCTCTACAAGTTGATAAGAAGAAACAAAATTAACTTGGATAGTTGACTTGTTTCAAGAACGTAGTGGTTTTAAATTTATCGTAAATAGGTGTAAAAAAAAAAAAAACCATATCGATTCACATCGAGTCTGCATTGGTTGGTCTCTATTTAATATGACGCAATCTACCCAACCCAATTCTCACTCTTTAGTCTAGACATTAATCTCACATTGACATCGCACACTAAAAAGATGATCAAAATTACAGAATAAAAATGAAGTGCAAAAGTTCATCTCATAGTAAAATAATTTGATGTTACACAACTAAAAATTGGTTAAGTACAATTACACAATAACATATGAGTTTTTCTATTTTGAAAAGGGAAAAAAAATTGCCTAAATAACTTAAATGCATGTTATCCTAAATCCATCCTCTTTTTTTCTTCTACTTATCTTTTTTAGTCAATTTTTGTCCACCCATCAAAACTAGGGTATTTATTCACCCTCCAATAAAGAATTGACACATGTCGTAGTAGTCAAAACCACTTTAAATTTTTACAAAATCACTTCCAAAATGGTTTATGTTGAATAGATTTGGCATGTGTTAATTTTTTTTGGAGGGTGAACAATCATCCTAGTTTTGATGTGTGAACAAAAATGAACATTATCTGTTTTATGCTAGCTCTCAAACTGAGATTTCTCCAATAACCAGCACTAGTTCAAATATTTTGACCAAGTCTCCTACTGAGTTAAATCCATCCTTGTATGTCAACAAAACTTGAATATAAAATTTTCTACATTTATCATAGCTCCAACATGACATGAATATGAATAAGCTAGAGGAAACTATAAAGGGGGGAGGATTCGAATTTCAAAACCTAAGATTGACGTTAATCTCATCTCCCTAACAAATAAATAATTAAGAGAAGAAAGAGGGCTCTTAATTTGATAGTTCAGTTTTTGAACTCGAGTGAGCTTATGGTTGCCGAAGAGAGATATAAGATTTGATTGGGTGGAAGATCAGTAGATTGAGCCATGAGACATATTATTATTTTAATTTATAAAAATGTTGGAGGGAGATTGGGGTCAGCAACGTGCAGAAAATCTCGTACGTAATATCAAATATATCAAAAAAAAAAAAAATCAATCGATCAGTTGGCATCCAAGCCACACCCACGCAAATGAATTGAACCCATCATTTGGAAGAGAGGGGTACAAGGCGGGATAAAACAATATTTGTATAATTCTATTTATTTTATGTATGCTTGTAGATGCATTTAATATTTGTATAGTTTTATTTATTTTGTTTTATTATATTTGTATTTTTGTTACTTTATAAATTTTATTCTAGATACTGAAATTTCAGGCTAGCCATTAGGAAGCAGTTATTCTGTAAAATCTGAATTAACCAACAAAATTGGACCGTTTTAGTTCGGGTTTGATTTTATAAAAGTATGGTTAGTTTTGTTTTAAATAAACGGTTTGATTTAGTTTTAAAATAAACGGTTCGGTATTCAGAAACCGAACCAAACTGAATTCTTCCTTTATGTTGTGTTTGATTGGACTATTTTTTAATGAAAAATATTTTTATCATAAAGTTTCCATCAATTATAGTGTTTGATAGTTTATATTTTTATGGTATTTTCCAAAAAAATATATTAATCACATTTTTTTTTAATTTCCAACCTCCAGAAAAAGAAAAAAAAGAAAAAAAAAATCGCAAAAGAAGAAAATTAGCGAGACGAAGCGGCCTCCGCTGGACCCGGTGGCGGTGCCCCGCGGCCACTGCGCCTCCGTCATGGAAGCCTGCTTTCACCTCGCTCGACCCTTACTCTTCACCGGGTCAGCGGCTTCTTCTTCTGAAAATTTAGTATTTTTTTTAATGTTTGTTGTAAGAAGTGTGTCTTCGTGCAGATCCGCGGATGGGGACCTTCGAGTTTGAGACACGGTGCAGCATGGAACATTTTCTTCCACCTGGTGGTGGTAGTACGTAGTAGTAGTTCTCGATATATTTTGTTGTGCTCCGTCCCGCTCAGTCAATCGAAGGAATCGAAACGCCAACGGTGTTCGGACTTAGCCATGCAACGGCGACTCGAATGCCCACTCGGTCGAGGCGACCCCTCGCTTAGGTGGGTGGCTTTGGTGAACTTGCCTCAGCTTGGTCTTCACACTAATAAAATGCAAGTTTTCAACTGCACAAGTAGACTTGATAATAAAGGAGACGAATCCACATAGCTAAGGGAGTAATCCTAAGTCGGGTCGGATTGAGTTAGAATATGGAAAGGTCCAACTGTCGGGTTAGAGTTGATGCACGACGTGCTTTGAAAATGACACTCGGTCCTTCATCCTGTGGCTTGGAAGAAGAAAAGTTGGTATTCGACATAAAACTATGAATTAGCCTAAGTCATAGGCGTCGTCCGCGTAAATGCTCGATAAAGCATGCACGCTTCCACGATGCAAGGCTTGGCATAGCCTTTGCTCGTCCCACGGGTTAAGTTGTAGGCTCGATTAAGTTAGGCAAAGTAATGCTGGGCTATCGAAGTCATAGTAAGCACTGTCTCGCTCTTTCTGCGGTTGTCAAGTTACTTGGTCCCACGACCTCAAGACCCGTCATAAAAAGTATGACTTGGACGATAGCGTCAGGTAGAACGTAAGTCGGTTTAAGGTACGAACCACGGTCGGTTCGGAGGAAAGTTAGTCACGGTCTATTGGCACTTAAGAAACACGTTATGTTCAAGTTAAGTGGGAAGGCTATGCCGTAGTCGTTCCATGAGTTCAAAGAATGTTAGGTCTAAGCGATGGTTAGTCGCAATGTTAAGTTCGAGCGATAGTCAGTCGCCGAAAAAAATGTGACGGGACTGCAGGTCAGTCGCCGAGGCAACCCTGGTTTGGGCTCTGCAAAAGAAGTATGAAAAGTAGAAGAAGTAAAGCAAAGGAACTAAGTGGTGATGATTAGGCCATGCAATTACGTTAAGTCTAGAAGTTAGCTGTAACGCCCCAGAACCAGAATACTGGAGAGCGGGGGCATACATAGCCAGCTACGTATAATGAAATGGGATCCACCCCACTATACGGTCACGGCTGTCTAGATATATGAGGGTTTAACTACAATCCATCAGTCTCCTATGGTCAATAGTAAGCTTAATTGTCTCAATCTCAAGCAAACAAGTAAAGTTACAAGATTTAAGATCACCAAATATACAATAATAAGGCGTCCCAAACATTACATATCCAGCTGATCATGAAGCTAGTCGTTACAAAATATGAGGACTAGCAAGAGTTTAGTCATACATGATCAACCCTAGGATCTGTCAATCATGTTACAGCCCGTAGGCAGACAATAATAAGGTATGCAATACGAGCTAACAGGTGCTCGCCGGCTAAACGCCTCAAAATAAAAATTTTACAATAGAGTGGGAGAGCAAAAATAAACCCACTCGTTGCCCTGGTCACGCCTGATGGTCACCATCGGGCTGGAAGGTCGGTAGATCCTCTGAGGTAGCTCCGAAATCTGGCCACACAAAACCAGCTGGGTCAGATCCCAGAAAGAGCAAGTGCCACAAAGGAGGCTTCACTTAAGAACTAAAACCAGCACATCAGAAATATATATTAAAGCAGTTAAAAGAAACTTGAAGTAAAAGAATAATAATAGCCATAATGGAGTACGAGGGAACCATTCAAGTAGCCAGGTCACAACCCTTAAACCAAACAAGGACCGGGGTTGTAACCCTTCGCCTGAATAGAACTCCGTCTCCAATTCTGTTGGTAAGGTAAAATATCATAAGCGTGACGTGGGGTGCAATAATACAATAAACGAAGAGAGAACTTAGAACTGCTCCGGGAGCCAGGTTACAACCCTTAAACCAAACAAGGACCGGGGTTGTAACCCTTTGCCTGAACAGAACTTAGTCTCTGATCTTTATTGTCAAAAGTGACAATCATGCGGTCAAGCCTGCAATAATCGAGCACTGAAAACCATACCATACAATCATTCTCGGCCAATCAGCGACTACGGCTTTCTACATTAGCTAACTAGATTTGTCACAACATGTAGTGAGATGTTCCTCCAGCCACAAGCCCTGCAGCTAATCCAGGTTATCCAGGCGACTTGGGTTCATTTAAACTGTGCATTGTTCTTTCCATATATCAGTGAGTTTGAACTTGTGCCCTACTCATCGGCAGGCTGCAAGTCCCACAATGGTGGCCGGGATAACGGGATCGCCTGTAGCTGGGGAAATCTCTCATGACTACTGAATTATTCTAGTTATTAGCCTTAGCCATTTATAGTGGGTACCCCTGACCGTGGTACTCAGGAATCCCTGTCCTAAACATGATACAAACATTACCGATTCAATTGTACAAACACAATCACCCACGGTGTCCAGGCCATCCAATCTTGTCATGTCATGTTTACTGTCAGGAGTGCGCCGCGTCGGGCCACTATCATGTCATGTCAAAAGTGCACCACAACAGGTCACCATCGTGTCAAGAAACAATTAATTTAGCACAAGTACGCATTTAATAATTAAATATTAAAAGGGGCAAGGGCTGTGGGGGAACTCATGCGGCTCGGAAAAATTTCCATACGGCCAACTGTCACTTGGCCATATGCGGCTTGAGCAAAATCTATAAACATGCATGCTAGCAGGCAAATGTATCTAATACATTAATATAATACATTAATGTAATGCATTAATAATACATTAATATATTAAATACATTATATAAATATATTAATATACGCTAAATAATATATTAATATATATTAATGTATGCTAGCATGCATTAAAATATTGCATTAATATGCATGCGGCTGAGGGGAGCCATATGCGGCTGGCTTAAGAAATTGCAGTGAGAGAAAAATGCATTACATGCTTATGGACTTATGCATTACATGCATTAAAGGTATTCTTAAGGACTTAAATGCATTAAATATATTTAATGCATTCTCAGGGGCTTAAATGCATTAAATGCATTTAAACCATTCTTATGCGGCTGATGTATTATATGCTTGTGGACTTAAATGCATTAAATGCATTTGATCCATTCTTATGCGGTTCATGCTCCCAGGAAAAGCATTAGGAAAAATTGTATTGGGATAATGCACTAAATACACATGCTTGTCCTGATGCTATGCGGCTCATTAGAATAAAAAAATATTTATTTTGCATGCAAAAGTGCATTAAAGAAAAGAATGCATGCTTGCATTCTCAGGTGCATGCGGCTCATTAATTAGAGTAATGCATTAATGCACTCCTGAATGCTTATGCGGCTGGCTTTAGCATTTGCATGCTGCCAAAATTTTAAAAGGTGAAATGGTCATACGGCTGAGTGCTGAAATGTCCATGCGGCTCAGCAAAATTCCCATAGATCGAATTTGGACCAAACAAAATTTTCTGAAATTATGGGATCCTCAACTAGCAAATATGCAAGTTTGATAGATCCAAAATTCTAGAAACCGAAAATACCACAAAGCTAGATCTACAAGAATTTAACCATGGAAATAAAAAATGCCAAGTACTAAAGTGGGTTAAAACACATAAGAAAGACGATGGAACAATAAAAATGGACTTCCTCCATGAAGCAAGGTGCACTTGCCTAAGCTCTCCCTCTCTCTTTCTCTTTCTTGGTGGTTGAAGAAGTAATGGTGGAGAAGAAGAAGTAATGAAGAGAGAGAGAGATGTTAGTGGGATATTTAATGAAAGTGGGTGGTGGTAGGTGGGATATTTAATGAAAGTGGTAGGTGGGAGTGGTTTGGTCCACACAAAATTTAGCAAAACCGAACCATGCAAAACCAAGTCGAACCAAGTCAAGATAAACCAATCAAGGAAAATGCCAAAATAAATCAAGCAGAGAGACATGCAATACGGGTCTAAATACGTACACGTATACCAAAATACGTAATACAAAAAATGGTCATTACATTAGCATAGGTGCGTGGTCATGGATAACTTGTCGACAAGGACGATTGTTTCTTCGAGCGGCAACCCGGGGCCACGGGACCGACTCGGCCTAGGAAGAAACATGTTATAGCCGAGCTGGGTATGAAGCAACCGGTAGTTCGGGAACTTGCATCGGAGTTTGCTACTTGCGGTACAAGGATCCCGTTTACCAGGCTATGTCCACGATGGCTAGTTAATGTCAGTGCCCTTTCATATAGATAAGTTGGCGTACTGAGCGGCAATTCACATGTACGGTGTCGGTCAAAATAAAGAGAATACAAGTACGGCACGAGTTGTGTTGATAAGATTTGTGTGCACAGTCTGCACCATGATTTCAGAGCCTAGGATTTGGCTATAGCAAAGACCCATGCTTCGGCACGAGATGTGGCGTCGAGTGTTAAGTCGTTGGCATAGAGTTGCATAAGTCAGACTTGAGTCGTTGCGAGTTAAGTCGAGAAGGACCGTAGGGCAAGTTTGGTTAAGTTATGTTGAGTTGCAGGCCACGACCTCGAAATGTGAGACACGACCGCGTTGTCACAACACAAGTATAGGCAAGACTAAGTGAGGAGGCACTACTTCAGAGATATTGAAGCACGAATCGAGTTCATGGCATGACCGAGTCGTTGCGTCCCAGAGTTTGGCACGAAAGACAAGTATGAGTCGGTGCGTTGACGTTGCAAGCACGAGAACGGTCTAGAGGTAAGGGTAAGAAAGTTATCGGTATGGTAGCACGGTGACGGTCTAGAGACACTAAATAGGTCGAGAGTCTATGTCCTAAAAACTGATTCTAAGGCAAGAGTAGAAAGACAATACAAAGGGACTATGTTGCACAAAATAAACTAACGTGTCGGTTTTGTATGGGTGGACGAGGAGCTCACACCACCAGTACAGTTGAGTACTGACACCCACACAGTATTATGTGCAGGCAGATTTAGAAGCTCGTGGCGCGGAGCTTGCTTTGATGCGTCGAGGCACGGAGTTCCTTGGCGATTCGAGGCGTGCGTTCTGCGTGAAGACTGGACTTATACGGGACATAATATATGGACGTCGCCTATCCGAAGCATCCGCTGACTCAAGACAAGTATTTAGAGAAAAAAGAGAGCTGAGTGACTTGTAATATGAGAAGAGTGAGCTTGAGTGGTTGTAATCTTGGCCGTGCGCCCCATTGTAACCTTTGTTTCAATATCAATAAAGAGCTTCTTTTGAATAACTTGTGTTTTGCTTCAAATTTTCGTTGCTACTATTCAATGTCCCTGCTTTGGACTTTTGTGCGACGATCCCGTCGCAGCCGCTGTAATCGGCCATTATGGAATCCGCCTTGTACGAGCGCAATCTAGGCTCGTGTGGCATCACGCCTTAGCGAGGACGATCGCTCCTACGGAGCGGGACGTGACATTTTTTTTCTTCTTTCTAAATCTTGAATTTTTCTTTCTTTTGTTTGTTGATGGTTTTTGTGTTGGAATTATCAATTAGGGCTCATGCTGGAGCTGCCGGCGTCTACTCTATCGGTACAACTTCTTCCATGGACAACTGAATCATCAGGTGATTGGTTCTTTCACTTAATCTATACCTAGCGCCTGAATTGATCGAAAAGAACATATTCTTGCACTGCTGGTTATTGGTTAATGGTTGGCGACACAAAATTAGCATCCCAATTTGAAAGCAATCCATGTATACAAGTTACAGTATAACAGACATTACAATAGAATGCCAAAGACAAATAGAATGGTGCAATAGGGACCAATAGATGCACAGAGAGCTGGTAGGACCAGGATATGTCCAAAGAAGCATGAATTGAAGTTGTGAAAAAAGATATGACGTTCGGTCATACAATAACAGATGACAACCTGACTCCAAGAAATACACCGCCCGGAGCCAACAATGTGCAACATGCCCAGACTACCCCGAATAGGGAGATAATAGCCAGGATCAACGTGATTGCTGGTGGATTAGCATCAGGAGGATCGAATAGGGAGAAAATATAAGCGAGCTATCCGGTGAAGGTTCTGTCAACTTGGTAGAACCCTCACCCAAGAAAGGGAATTTCTGTGAGTATCAAAGAATGTTTTTGTTACTCGAACCTGTTTCGTTGGAATATACTTGTCGAGATATGTTTCACGAATACAAATAAGAGAAGTTTTTTTTATTATATAAATAGATTTTTATTTTTTTGAAAGAAGGTAATTATGATGAACGCTCCCACCGAAAATCGATATCCTGACCACTCGGACCACATGCATCTCTCTTAACCACTAGGCTAGAGGTCATTTGCTATTATTATATAAATAGATACGTTGGTAGTTATCTATATTGTAAGAGTAGCAACTTGATAATGTATATGTGAAAGGCTAATTTTAAGGGCGGGCTAGTCCCAAATTTTTTTATTTACAAACTTTTTTTTATTTCCATACGGCCAACTGCCACTTGGCCATATGCGGCTTGAGCAAAATCTATAAACATGCATGCTAGCAGGCAAATGTATCTAATACATTAATATAATGCATTAATGTAATGCATTATTAATGCATTAATACATTAAATACATTATATATACAAAATATATTAATATACATATATTAATATACGCTAAATAATATATTAATATATATTAATGTATGCTAGCATGCATTAAAATATTGTATTAATATGCATGCGGCTGAGGGGAGCCATATGCGGCTGGCTTAAGAAATTGTAGTGAGAGAAAAATGCATTACATGCTTATGGACTTATGCATTACATGCATTAAAGGCATTCTTAAGGACTTAAATGCATTAAATACATTTAATGCATTCTCAGGGGCTTAAATGCATTAAATGTATTTAAACCATTCTTATGCGGCTGATGTATTACATGCTTGTGGACTTAAATGCATTTGATCCATTCTTATGCGGCTCATGCTCCCAGGAAAAGCATTAGAAAAAATTGTATTGGGACAATGCACTAAATACACATGCTTGTCCTGATGCTATGCGGCTCATTAGAATAAAAAAAATATTTATTTTGCATGCAAAAGTGCATTAAGGAAAAGAATGCATGCTTGCATTCTCAGGTGCATGCGGCTCATTAATTAGAGTAATGCATTAATGCACTCCTGAATGCTTATGCGGCTGGCTTTAGCATTTGCATGCTGCCAAGATTTTAAAAGGTGAAATGGTCATGCGGCTGAGTGCTGAAATGCCCATGCGGCTCAGCAAAATTTCCATAGATCGAATTTGGACCAAACAAAATTTCCTAAAATTATGGGATCCTCAACTAGCAAATATGCAAGTTTGATAGATCCAAAATTCTAGAAACCGAAAATACCACAAAGCTAGATCTACAAGAATTTAACCATGGAAATGAAAAATGCCAAGTACTAAAGTGGGTTAAAACACATGAGAAAGACGATGGAACAATAAAAATGGACTTCCTCCATGAAGCAAGGTGCACTTGCCTAAGCTCTCCCTCTCTCTTTCTCTTTCCTGGTGGTTGAAGAAGTAATGGTGGAGAAGAAGAAGTAATAAAGAGAGAGAGATGTTAGTGGGATATTTAATGAAAGTGGGTGGTGGTAGGTAGGATATTTAATGAAAGTGGTAGGTGGGAGTGGTTTGGTCCACACAAAATTTAGCAAAACCGAACCATGCAAAACCAAGCCGAACCAAGTCAAGATAAACCAATCAAGGAAAATGCCAAAATAAATCAAGCAGAGAGACATGCAATACGGGTCTAAATACGTACACGTATACCAAAATACGTAATACGAAAAATGGTCATTACAACTCTACCCACCTTAAAAGAATTTCGTCATCGGAATTTAATCAAGTGGCTAGGGATGCAAAGACAAGCTATACTACTCACAGGCAAGCTATACTAGTCAAGCAATCAAGCAATTATTCCCGTAAACAAGGATTCGAAGATATGAGGCATAGGAAAGATATTATACCTCACGAGTCAAACAGGTCGGGATATCACGATCGGATATCATCCTCACGCTCCCACGTTGACTCTCCCAAAGAGTGATGACCCCAAGCAACACGGACTAACTTGATAGTCTTGTTCTTGAGTATCTTCTCTCATTGGTCCAATATGGATACGGGTCTCTCCTCATACGAAAGGTTGGTACCCACAACCAATTCCGAATGATCCAGGATATGACTCGGGTCCGGGATATACCGTCTTAGTTGGGACACATATGTCATACACCTCACTCAGAGACAGCGGAAGAGCGAGATGATAGGACACGTCTCCCACTCGTTCCAAAATATCGAACGGCCCTATATACCTAGGACTGAGCTTTCCTCGTACGCCGAAACGAATGACACCGCGGCTAGGCAAAATCCTCATGAATACATGGTCGCCGATAGAAAATTCAAGGGGACGCCGATGAGAATCGGCCCAATGGCGCTGACGATCTTGTGCAACGCGAAGATGATCTCTAACTCTCCTGACCACTTCAACTGTCTGAGCGATCATCTCTGGACCAAGCATCTGCCTCTCTTCCACATCGTCCCATGCTAGTGGGGATCTGCACTTCCTACCATACAGTACCTCGAACGGAGCCATCTGGATACTGGCTTGGAAACTGTTGTTGTATGAGAACTCCACCAGGTACAGGTGATCTTCACACGAACCACCGAAGTCGAGTGTACAAGATCTCAACATATCCTCCAGAGTCTGGATCGTGCGTTCCGACTGACCATCTGTCTGCGGGTGATATGTCGAGCTGAATTGGAGGCGAGTTCCCAAACTCTCTTGCAAGCTACGCCAAAAGTGTGACGTAAATCTCGAATCCCGGTCCGAGGTGATACTGACTGGTATACCGTAGAATCTTACAATCTATCGAAGATACATCTCTGCTAGTTGAGCTGTCGACTGACCCACTCTGAATGGGAGAAAGTGAGCCACCTTCGTGAGCCTGTCAACTATAACCCAAATAGCATCTCTACCTGCTGGGGATCTAGGTAATCCAGTCACGAAATCCATGGTTATATGCTCCCACTTCCATTCTGGAATCGGCAAGGGCTGAAGAAGTCCAGCTGGCCTCTGGTGTTCAGCCTTGACTTGTTGGCAAAGCAAACACCGAGAGACAAACCGAGCTATCTCCCTCTTCATGCCATTCCACCAAAAGTGCTGACGGATATCTCGGTACATCTTCGTGCCACCGGGATGAATCAAATACTGAGAGCTGTGGGCTTCCGCCATCACCTCCTGTCTGATATCTCCACTGGGTACACAAAGACGCTTACCATGTCGAAGTGTACCGTCTTCGTGAATGCATAATTCTGGTCGTCGTCCTGCTTCACATTCTGCTCTAAGCTGTTGAAGCTTAGAATCGGAGGACTGAGCTATCTTGATCCTCTCAACTATACTGGACTGTACTTGCATGCTGGCTATCAATGCCACATTGGTAGGAAGGACAACTTCTATATCCATCTTCTGAAGATCTGCCAACAACTCTGGTTGCGCTGTCAGAAAATAGACTCCGGCTCTCTTGCTCAACGCATCTGCAACAACATTGGCCTTCCCAGGATGATACTGCAGGTTGACATCATAATCCACAAGTAGCTCTAGCCACCTTCTCTGACGCATATTAAGGTCCTTCTGGATGAAAACATACTTCAGGCTCTTGTGGTCGGTGAAAATCTCTACCATGTCTCCATACAGGTAGTGTCTCCACAACTTAAGTGTAAACACTACAATTGCCAATTCCAAGTCATGGGTTGGGTAATTTCTTTCATGATCACGAAGTTGACGTGACGCATAAGCTATTATCTTCCCATGCTGCATTAAAACACATCCTAAACCCTTGCCTGAAGCGTCACAGTACACCGAAAATCCTCCGGTCCCATCTGGAAGTGTGAGAACGGGTGCCGTCATCAAGCCTCGCTTCAGCTTCTCAAAAGATTCCTGATATTCTTCGGTCCAAGCAAACTGCACATCCTTGCGGGTCAACTGTGTCAATGGCGCTGAAATTCGAGCAAAGTCCGAAACGAATCTCCGGTAATAGCCGGCTAATCCAAGAAAACTGTGAACTTCTGCAACTGTGCGGGGCACTGGCCAGGTTTCGATAGCCACTATCTTCTGGGGATCTACTTCCACTCCACCCTTGGTAATGATATGACCCAAGTATGAAATGCGATCGAGCCAAAACTCGTATTTACTGAACTTGGCATACAACTGGTGCTCTCGGAGAATCTGGAGGACAACTCTGAGATGCTGCTCATGCTCTGCTTCACTCTTACTGTAGACCAGGATATCGTCTATGAATACGATCACGAACTGATCCAAATAAGGCATGAAGATACGATTCATGAGGTCCATGAATACTGCCGGCGCATTGGTCACTCCAAAGGGCATAACAAAGAACTCCCAATGCCCATATCTAGATCGGAAAGTTGTCTTCGGGATGTCCTGCTCTCTGACTCTGATCTGGTGGTACCCTGACCGCAAATCAATCTTCGAAAATACTGTCGCTCTTCTGAGTTGATCAAACAGGTCATCTATCATGGGGAGAGGATATCTGTTCTTGATTGTCACTGAGTTCAAGGTACGATAGTCAACACATAGTCTGGACGTACCATCCTTCTTTTTCACAAGAAGCATCGGGGCTCCCCAAGGCGATCTACTTGCACGAATGAATCCCTTGGTCCGGAGTTCTTCAATCATCTTGTATAATACCTCCAACTCTGACGGCGCCATCCTGTAGACTCTCTCGGACACTGGTGCTGTCCCGGGGATCAAGTCAATAGTAAACTCGATCTCCCGTTCTGGCGACATCCCTGGAAGCTCTTCCGGGAAAATATCTGAAAATTCTTCGACTATCCGGGGTAACTGCACTGCTGCTACCGCCATTCGCAATACTGGAGGAGAAGGTTCAACTTCGCCTCGAGAAAAGGAAAACTTCGGCTCGCCTGGAATGCTAAAAACAACTCTGCCAATATGGCAGTCTATTCTAGCATACTGGTCTCTCAACCAATCCATTCCTAAGACCACATCATAATCGGCCATCGGAAATTCTATCAGCCTAGCGGGAAACTCTCTACCGCTAACCACGATCCGACACGAGGAAAATACTCTATCTACTCCCACAAGACCATTACCAGTAAGTATATTGAGCCTTACTGATAATGACTCGGGCTCCAGCCCTATCCGTGTCGCAAATTATGCAGACATAAATGAATGCGATGCACCATAATCAAATAACACTGAAGCGGGAAATGTGTTGACGAGAATAGTACCTGCCACTACCTCACCTGGTGCCACTCCTTCTTCTCCCATGGTCAAAGCCAACACTTGACCATGTCCTCGGGGTACCGATCCTCTCTGCTGGAATCCTCGCTGCCTATTCTGGGCCTGCGTCTGGGCAAACTGCTGAGGCCTTTGCTGATGAAAAGTCTGGGTCTGCGTCGGCAACGGCCTCGGGAAAGGAAACTGCTGCTGGACTGGTACTGGGGCTGGCCCCCTAACTGATGAGCTGGTCCCGGCTGGTGATGAGTCAGTCCTAAACAGGCAGGACCCTACCTTGTGGTCTGGCGCTCCACAAAGCAAACACAATCCTCGAGCCTTGCGACACTCTGAAACAACATGTCCAGGCTTTCCACAATAAGAGCAGCCCATGGGGGAAGACTGCTTCTGCTTCTGCTGCTGAGGGTGCATCGGTGTTGAATGCTGAACCGACGTAACTGAAGCTGCCCTCCTCGGAGCTCCAATGGTTAAAGCTCTAGCTGCCGGGGCTGGGGCTGACGACTGATTCATCTGGCCGTGAGATCGCTTTCGACCTCCGGTCCTATCCATAATCCTCTGGGAGGTATACTCATGCCTCCTAGCTACCCTCAATACCGCATCAAAAGTCTGATGCTCAAACTGCTCCACCGCAAGCAAAATCTCTAGGTGGAGTCCCTGCTGAAATCGCTGGGCTCTATCGAACTCGGTCGCCACCAAGGTGGGAGCAAACCGGCTAAGTCTAGAAAATTCAGCCGCATACCCATCGACCGTCCTGCCCATCTGCTTCAAATTGGTGAACTTGGTCTGAAGATCGTACCGAGCCACCGTATCGAAGTACTTGGTCCGAAGCCTCTCACGGAATACTGTCCAAGCAATAGGCGCCACCAATCCAACGGCCTGCGCCGCCCACCAGCTGCGGGCTAGATCCAATAACTGCAGGCGTACCACGGCCACCTTCTCATCTTCTAGGGTCTTCGCCGCCTCCAATATCACCTCTGTGTCCTGAAGCCACGCATCGGCAGCGATAGCATCTTTGCTGCCATCGAAGAATGGGAGATTCAGGCGCTTGAAATTGTTCGCTGTACTGCTCCCATGATGTCCACCTCTGCCCAGAGCATCTGCCACTGCCTGATGCAAGGCATCTCCTCAACGATCCTGCGATGCAAGCAACTCCCTGATAAGTCCAACAAAGGCTCCATCGTCCTGCCTCGCGGGCTGGGGTGACTGCACCCGGGGTTCTGGATCTCCGGAAGGCATGGCCCGGGAGGCTGCTCCTGAGTGCTAGGCCTGGTCTTCTTGTTGCTGATGGTCCACGGAAAGTGTTTCGCCTTGCTGATCGGCAGGTCCAGGAACAACGCCGCTGAAGAAGACGACATAGGGAACAATAAGGAAGGACCAAGACAGATTCAATGATACAAGCATGTGATCAGGTCGAGAATCTCAGGGATTAGAAAAGTCGGGCAGAGATCAAGGACGAGTGCTGATTGAGACATCTATTCAGTAAACCCTCACATATCTTGATTTACAAGACCTGCATGGGCCACCACTTAAACCATGTAACGCCCCAGAACCAGAATACTGGAGAGCGGGGGCATACATATCCAGCTACGTATAATGAAATGGGATCCACCCCACTATACGGTCACGGCTGTCTAGATATATGAGGGTTTAACTACAATCCATCAGTCTCCTATGGTCAATAGTAAGCTTAATTGTCTCAATCTCAAGCAAGCAAGTAAAGTTACAAGATTTAAGATCACCAAATATACAATAATAAGGTGTCCCAAACATTATATGTCCAGCTGATCATGAAGCTAGTCGTTACAAAATGTGAGGACTAGTAAGAGTATAGTCATACATGATCAACCCTAGGATCTGTCAATCATGTTACAGCTCGTAGGCAGACAATAATAAGGTATGCAATACGAGCTAACAGGTGCTCGCCGGCTAAACGTCTCAAAATAAAATTTTTACAATAGAGTGGGAGAGCAAAAATAAACCCACTCGTTGTCCTGGTCACGCCTGATGGTCACCATCGGGCTGGAAGGTCGGTAGATCCTCTGAGGTAGCTCTGAAATTTGGCCACACAAAACCAGCTGGGTCAGATCCCAGAAAGAGCAAGTGCCACAAAGGAGGCTTCACTTAAGAACTAAAACCAGTACATCAGAAATATATATTAAAGCAGTTAAAAGAAACTTGAAGTAAAAGAATAATAATAGCCATAATGGAGTACGAGGGAGCCATTCAAGTAGCCAGGTCACAACCCTTAAACCAAACAAGGACCGGGGTTGTAACCCTTCGCCTGAATAGAACTCCGTCTCCAATTCTGTTGGTAAGGTAAAATATCACAAGCGTGACGTGGGGTGCAATAATACAATAAACGAAGAGAGAACTTAGAACTGCTCCGGGAGCCAGGTTACAACCCTTAAACCAAACAAGGACCGGGGTTGTAACCCTTTGCCTGAACAGAACTTAGTCTCTGATCTTTATTGTCAAAAGTGACAATCATGCGGTCAAGCCTACAATAATCGAGCACTGAAAACCATACCATACAATCATTCTCGGCCAATCAGTGACTACGGCTTTCTACATTAGCTAACTAGATTTGTCACAACATGCAGTGAGATGTTCCTCCAGCCACAAGCCCTGCAGCTAATCCAGGTTATCCAGGCGACTTGGGTTCATTTAAACTGTGCATCGTTCTTTCCATATATCAGTGAGTTTGAACTTGTGCCATACTCGTCGGCAGGCTGCAAGTCCCACAATGGTGGCCGGGATAACGGGATCGCCTGTAGCTGGGGAAATCTCTCATGACTACTGAATTATTCTAGTTATTAGCCTTAGCCATTTATAGTGCGTACCCCTGACCGTGGTACTCAGGGATCCCTGTCCTAAACATGATGCAAACATTACCGGTTCAATTGTACAAACACAATCACCCACGGTGTCCAGGCCATCCAATTTTGTCATGTCATGTTTACTGTCAGGAGTGCGTCGCGTCGGGCCACTATCATGTCATGTCAAAAGTGCACCACAACGGGTCACCATCGTGTCAAGAAACAATTAATTTAGCACAAGTACGTATTTAATAATTAAATATCAAAAGGGGCAAGGGCAGTGGGGGAACTCATGCGGCTCGGAAAAATTTCCATACGGCCAACTGCCACTTGGCCATATGCGGCTTGAGCAAAATCTATAAACATGCATGCTAGCAGGCAAATGTATCTAATACATTAATATAATGCATTAATGTAATGCATTAATAATGCATTAATACATTAAATACATTATATATACAAAATATATTAATATACATATATTAATATACGCTAAATAATATATTAATATATATTAATGTATGCTAGCATGCATTAAAATATTGCATTAATATGCATGCGGCTGAGGGGAGCCATATGCGGCTGGCTTAAGAAATTGCAGTGAGAGAAAAATGCATTACATGCTTATGGACTTATGCATTACATGCATTAAAGGCATTCTTAAGGACTAAAATGCATTAAATATATTTAATGCATTCTCAGGGGCTTAAATGCATTAAATGCATTTAAACCATTCTTATGCGGCTGATGTATTACATGCTTGTGGACTTAAATGCATTAAATGCATTTGATCCATTCTTATGCGGCTCATGCTCCCAGGAAAAGCATTAGGAAAAATTGTATTGGGACAATGCACTAAATACACATGCTTGTCCTGATGCTATGCGGCTCATTAGAATAAAAAAATATTTATTTTGCACGCAAAAGTGCATTAAGGAAAAGAATGCATGCTTGCATTCTCAGGTGCATGCGGCTCATTAATTAGAGTAATGCATTAATGCACTCCTGAATGCTTATGCGGCTGGCTTTAGCATTTGCATGCTACCAAGATTTTAAAAGGTGAAATGGTCATACGGTTGAGTGCTGAAATGCCCATGTGGCTCAGCAAAATTCCCATAGATCAAATTTGGACCAAACAAAATTTCCTGAAATTATGGGATCCTCAACTAGCAAATATGCAAGTTTGATAGATCCAAAATTCTAGAAATCGAAAATACCACAAAGCTAGATCTACAAGAATTTAACCATGGAAATAAAAAATGCCAAGTACTAAAGTGGGTTAAAACACATGAGGAAGACGATGGAACAATAAAAATGGACTTCCTCCATGAAGCAAGGTGCACTTGCCTAAGCTCTCCCTCTCTCTTTCTCTTTCCTGGTGGTTGAAGAAGTAATGGTGGAGAAGAAGAAGTAATGAAGGGAGAGAGATGTTAGTGGGATATTTAATGAAAGTGGGTGGTGGTAGGTGGGATATTTAATGAAAGTGGTAGGTGGGAGTGGTTTGGTCCACACAAAATTTAGCAAAACCGAACCATGCAAAACCAAGCCGAACCAAGTCAAGATAAACCAATCAAGAAAAATGCCAAAATAAATCAAGCAGAGAGACATGCAATACGGGTCTAAATACGTACACGTATACCAAAATACGTAATACAAAAAATGGTCATTACATTAGCATAGGTGCGTGGTCATGGATAACTTGTCGACAAGGACGATTGTTTCTTCGAGCGGCAACCCGGGGCCACGGGACCGACTCGACCTAGAAAGAAACATGTTATAGCCGAGCTGGGTATGAAGCAACCGGTAGTTCGGAAACTTGCATCGGAGTTCGCTACTTGCGGTACAAGGATCCCGTTTACCAGGCTATGTCCACGATGGCTAGTTAATGCCAGTGACCTTTCATATAGATAAGTTGGCATGCTGAGCGGCAATTCGCATGTACGGTGTCGATCGAAATAAAGAGAATACAAGTACGGCACGAGTTGTGTTGATAAGATTTGTGTGCACAGTCTGCACCATGATTTCAGAGCCTAGGATTTGGCTATAGCAAAGACCCATGCTTCGGCACGAGATGTGGCGTCGAGTGTTAAGTCGTTGGCATAGAGTTGCATAAGTCAGACTTGAGTCGTTGCGAGTTAAGTCGAGAAGGACTGTAGGGCAAGTTTGGTTAAGTTATGTTGAGTTGCAGGCCACGACCTCGAAATATGAGGCACGACCGCGTTGTCACAACACAAGTATAGGCAAGACTAAGTGAGGAGGCACTGCCTCAGAGATATTGAAGCACGAATCGAGTTCATGGCATGACCGAGTCGTTGCGTCCCAGAGTTTGGCACGAAAGACAAGTATGAGTCGGTGCGTTGACATTGCAAGCACGAGAACGGTCTAGAGGTAAGGGTAAGAAAGTTATCGGTATGGTAGCACGGTGACGGTCTAGAGACAATAAATAGGCCGAGAGTCTATGTCCTAAAAACTGATTCTAAGGCAAGAGTAGAAAGACAATACAAAGGGACTATGTTGCACAAAATAAACTAACGTGTCAGTTTTGTATGGGTGGACGAGGAGCTCACACCACCAGTACAGTTGAGTACTGACACCCACACAGTATTATGTGCAGGCAGATGTAGAAGCTCGTGGCGCGGAGCTCGCTTGGATGCGTCGAGGTACGGAGTTCCTTGGCGATTCGAGGCGTGCATTCTGCGTGAAGACTGGACTTATACGGGACATAATGTATGGACGTCGCCTATCCGAAGCATCCGCTGACTCAAGACAAGTATTTAGAGAAAAAAGAGAGCTGAGTGACTTGTAATGTGAGAAGAGTGAGCTTGAGTAGTTGTAATCTTGGCCGTGCGCCCCATTGTAACCTTTGTTTCAATATCAATAAAGAGCTTCTTTTGAATAACTTATGTTTTGCTTCAAATTTTTGTTGCTATTATTCAATGTCCCTGCTTGGGACTTTTGTGCGGCGATCCCGTCGCAGCCGCTGTAATCGGCCATTATGGAATCCGCCTTGCACGAGCGCAATCTAGGCTCGTGTGGCATCACGCCTTAGCGAGGACGATCGCTCCTACGAAGCGGGACGTGACATTTTTCTTCTTCTTTCTAAATCTTGATTTTTTTTCTTTCTTTTGTTTGTTGATGGTTTTTGTGTTGGAATTATCAATTAGGGCTCATGCTGGAGCTGTCGGCGTCTACTCTGTCGGTACAACTTCTTCCATGGACAACTGAATCATCAGGTGATTGCTTCTTTCACTTAATCTACACCTAGCACCTGAATTGATTGAAAAGAACATATTCTTGCACTGCTGGTTATTGGTTAATGGTTGGCGACACAAAATTAGCATCCCAATTTGAAAACAATCCATGTATACAAGTTATAGTATAACAGACATTACAATAGAATGCCAAAGACAAATAGAATGGTGCAATAGGGACCAATAGATGCACAGAGAGCTGGTAGGACCATGATATGTCCAAAGAAGCATGAATTGAAGTTGTGAAAAAAGATATGACGTTCGGTCATACAATAACAGATGACAACCTGACTCCAAGAAATACACCGCCCGGAGCCAACAATGTGCAACATGCCCAGACTACCCCGAATAGGGAGATAATAGCCAGGATCAACGTGATTGCTGGTGGATTAGCATCAGGAGGATCGAATAGGGAGAAAATATAAGCGAGCTGTCCGGTGAAGGTTCTGTCAACTTGGTAGAACCCTCACCCAAGAAAGGGAATTTCTGTGAGTATCAAAGAATGTTTTTGTTACTCGAACCTGTTTCGTTGGAATATACTTGTCGAGCTATGTTACACGAATACAAATAAGAGAAGTTTTTTTATTATATAAATAGATTTTTATTTTTTTGAAAGAAGGTAATTATGACGAACGCTCCCACCGAAAATCGATATCCTGACCACTCGGACCACATGCATCTCTCTTAACCACTAGGCTAGAGGTCATTTGCTATTATTATATAAATAGATACGTTGGTAGTTATCTATATTGTAAGAGTAGCAACTTGATAATGTATATGTGAAAGGCTAATTTTAAGGGCGGGCTAGTCCCAAATTTTTTTATTTACAAATTTGTCAGTTGAAAAATTACTCAGAACTAGTTCAAATGTAGGTATATAAGTCAATTGTATTATTTTTTTCTCTGTCTTCTTCCTCACTTCTCTTTCTCTCCAAATCATAGAAAGTTTCTAGCTTTTCCTCATAACCATCAAGTTACCAGAAAGGAAAAGATCAAATGTCCACCGATTGTAATCAAAACCCTAAAATTTCAGCTCCTAACGAAAAACTAACGCCAATGCACTCAAGAAAAATATTGATCAGATTCCAGACCCGTAGCATTCTCCACTAATTTAATCTGGATTGTTAAAAGAGAAGAAATGTTTACCAATTGTCTCCGAGCATAAAAAAAAATCTGAAAACGCCCAAACCCATCAAATTAACGAGAAAGAAATGATCAAATGCTCATTGTTCATAAGCATAGGTATCTATTAGTCTAGACCAAAAATCCAATGTACATCCCTAATATCGGAATCTACTCAGAAAAATTAGTATGTAGAATTGTCAAAAAATTTGGCAGTCCTAAACTAGAGCATGTCCAATTTAGGACTGTCAAATCTTTTGACAGTTCTAAAATGGACTTGCTGTACAACAAGTTCATCTTAGGACCGTAACTGCAGCAAGTACAGTTTAGGACTTACGTTAGGAATAATTTCTTCCAAAATTATAGAAAATTTTGTTCTGTATACAATAATTTTTGACAGTCCTAAACTCCAACTTCTCCATCCAATAATTTTTGGTTTTTTCTAAGGGCACTACCAAAATTGCTTGGGGGCATCACTTACTTGGGGGCAGCCCAAGAAGGTGGAGAATTTGCTAGGGGGCAGCCCAACCCCCCAAACCCTTCATTTCACTTTCATTTTCATTTTACACTCTCTCTCCTCAAGAAGAAAAAAAGAGCTCTCTCCCTCTCCCTCTCCTAAAACCCTAATTTCTTCTTCTCCACCACTCCACTCCCAATTCCTCCACCAAGATTTCTTCCACAACCTTCGTAGATACGAAGAGATGACACGCAAGTCAAAGCAACCGGAATCCAGGTACGTTCTTCCCTAATTTATTCGAGAATTTTGTACATTCTATTCGAAACCCTAAAATATTTTTAATTCTTGAAAAAGTTTTGATAAAATAGGTTTAGAATCTCTTTATGGTTCTCTTCCCTAATTTTCGAACACAAGAAACCCATATTTTATGTTGAAACCCTAACCCTAGAACACGACAAACTAGCATCTCGTTTTGACAGTTCGTGTCTCATAACAGTAGGACTGCCAGGCATGTGGCAGTCCTAATGTAAATCAGGACTACCACAGTCATGACAGTCCTCTTGTGAAAGAGGACTGTCAGGACTATGGCAGTCCTGATTTACATTAGGACTGCCACATGCCTGGCAGTCCTACTTTAATGACATATGGGGGTGGGTAACTGCATGATGCTCATATGCGGGGGGTAACTGCATGTCCTATTTGTGTTTCTATTATTTAATAACTGTATGTTGTCATGCAGTCCACCGGCCGCTAACAAAAGAATACGGCCCACCGCGTCAAAGTGGAAGAAACGTGTGGGACGTCCTCTCGAGCGTCCGATAACAATTTTCAAACCGGCGCCCGAAGCTCAGAAAGGTTGCCAAAGTGACATTAGTGTCGCGGTCGCCAACAAGCTTGATCGCATCGACGACGTGGTCGACTTCCCCTTCATGAACAATAGGGAGTCTCGTTCAAAGGTCCGGCATGATATATAGTTGGATCTGGATATATTTTTTGTTTCAAACTTAAGTTGGATGTGGAATAGTTATGTACTTGTTTGAAACTTAATTTGGATGTGGAATAGTTATGTACTTGTAATTGAAACTTAATTTGGATGTGGAATGTTTGAAACTTAAGTAGTTGTGATGAATTATTGTAGTTGTGATGAATTATTGGGATGAATTATTGTAGTTGGATTATTGTGATGAATGATTGTGATGAATCTTAAGTTGGATGTGGAATATTTATGTAGTTGTGATAAATTATTGTTGTTTATGTACTTGTGATGAATTATTATTTTTTATGTACAGAGTATCAGTATCAGGACTTCCACCCACTTGGCAGTCCTACACTAAAGTAGGACTGCCAGGGTGCTGACAGTTCTGACTGAAACTTGCTGCAACAGCAAGTTTGAGTTAGGACTGCCAGCACCCTGGCAGTCCTACTTCAGTATAGGACTGCCTGGGGGGTGGCAGTCCTACTTATCAAACTCTGTGAGGAGCTCCTCAACTGAAAACTCTTTCACAGAGTATGATAAGTAGGACTGCCAGCCCCATGGCAGTCCTACACTAAAGTAGGACTGCCAGGGTGCTGGCAGTCCTGACTGAAACTTGCTGCAACAGCAAGTTTGAGTTAGGACTACCAGCACCCTGACAGTCCTAATTTAATGTAGGACTGCCAGGATGGTGGCAGTCCTATTTGTAAGTTTCTGTGATGAGAGTTTTGAAACTCTCTATCACAGAGAGTTTCAATTAGGACTGTCACACCCCTGGCAGTCCTACACAAGAGGAGGACTGCCAGGGTGCGGGCAGTCCTAATTGAAACTTGCTGTTATATAAATGACCATTCTCCTGTGTTTTAGCATGGAGAATGGCCATTCTCCGTGTAATTTAGCACGGAGAATGGTCATTCCAGTGTTAAAACGCAGGAGAATGACCATTCTCCGTCTTAATTTACATGGAGAATGGCCATTTTCCGTGTAATTTAGCACGGAGAATGGTCATTCTCCGTGTAAATTAACACAGAGAATGGCCATTCTCCGTAAAAATTACACGGAGAATGACCATTCACCGTCTTAATTTACACGGAGAATGGCCATTCTCCGTGTAATTTAGCACGGAGAATGGTCATTCTCCTGCGTTTTAACACTGAAATGACCATTCTCCGTGTAAATTAAGACGGAGAATGTCCATTCTCCGTGTTAGAAACACGGAGAATGCCATTCCAGTGTTAAAACGCAGGAGAATGACCATTCTCCGTCTTAATTTACACGGAGAATGGTCATTCTCCGTGTAAATTAACACGGAGAATGGCCATTCTCCATGAAAATTATGCGGAGAATGACCATTCTCCGTGCTAAATTACACGGAGAATGGCCATTTTCCGTGTAAATTAAGACGGAGAGTGGTCATTCTCCTGCGTTTTAACACTGGAATGACCATTCTCCATGTAAATTAAGACGAAGAATGTCCATTCTCCATGTTAGAAACACGGAGAATGCCATTCTCCGTATTAATTTACACGGAGAATGTCTCCTGCATTTTATGGTCAGTTGAAACTTTGGAGGGCCATAACTTTTGACTGGGAGGTCGAAACGAGGCCCGGTTTGTCGTAAAATGAGCGTATTTTTGAGAAGCCTGAGATTAACCGCTTCACGGTTAGACGGCCTTCCGAAATTTTAGAATCGCAAAAAAATGATGTTTGGACCTCCGTTTTAGTACTTTTTGTCGAAATTTTAGAATCGCAAAAAAACATATGTAGGACTGTCAGGCCCCTGGCAGTCCTACATATGTGAAGGACTGCCACCTCTCTGGCAGTCCTAATCTATGATCGGGACTGCCAGACAGGTGACAGTCCTCTGTGTCACAATCCGATTTTTCCGATGCATCAAAGTGTTCTTCGGACGTGGCGGGAAGAGAGTATACAACATTTGATGATCCCGGTTGTTCCATGTTCAATATTTTTCTATATTAAACACATAATTTAACTTTTTATATGTGAAATTCATGTTTAAAACATTAAACATATATTAGTTCGATGACTTACTAATAAATGAGAGAAGTCAATGACCTAGAGTTGAGGAAAAAATTTGGGTTAAAAATCAATGACCTAGAGTTGAGAGAAAATTTTGAAAAAAATGTAGGTTGGGGAAAAACTTGGGGTTAAATTCTTTGACCTAGAGTTGAGGGAGAGAAGAAAAGAGTTGAGGGAGAAAAGAAAAGAATAGGGGGAGAGAGAAAAAGAAAACAAAAGTTGGTATTTATAACTTTGCTTGGACTAGCCCCAAGTAAAAAAAATTGATGGCAAACTTGTAATATTTTGAAACATTTTTGGGCTAGCCTAGGGGTGGGCATACGGGTCTAGGACCCGCGGTTCCGATCCGGCCCGAACCGTATATTGGTCAAACGGGGCGGTTCCTAAAATTTGGAATTTAAACGGGGCGGGTCGTGTGACACTAACGGGGCGGGGCGGGTCCTATTTTCAAAATAAACGGGGCCCCGAACCGACCCGTTTCTAGGAGTATGATTTTTTTTTTTTATCAATTTTGATTTTTTTCATATTATAATCCTTGTTAGCAATCGTCCGAATAAAACTCCTATTATAAGCAAAAAAAAATTTCGTATCTTTCAGAAACATGTAATAATACTTGTGTACTTTTGAAAGATCTAACGTGTTTTGTATGAATTATTAAAAAAATTGGCAAAAAAAATATATGGTGAAAACTTGTTTAATTAACCAACATCATGTTTAACACATGTGAAGTTTCTAACGTCAATACTTTCATTTGAAGAATATTTGACCCATTTTTTTAACGTATTTTACTTGCACAGTGTCCATTTATACTCGTACTATCGTCTTCCCAAATTTTTTTGTTTGCCGAATTGCTAACAAGGGTTACAAGTTGAAAGATCATGTGGTGCACCTTATTGCAGCATTGAAGCCTAACGCAACCATTAATGTCCAAAGTTGGATGTTCATGCTGTGAAAAGGAAAAGAAGATGAAGAGATTAATCCAAGGAAATATATTATAGAACATAAATTGATATACAACTCCATTCATATTTTAGTTACCATATAGACATAGCGCTAACTTGGATGCTCGGATTTTTCAAGTATCCAACCATAATGAGCACTGCAGTATAGTACCAAAGCTCCAAACTATCATCAGAAGGGATTTAAGTTAAGGCCTGAATATAATTATGAAGACCTGGCTGTATTGATTATAATTATATGCGTGTTTGGTGATATGATCAGTACTAACCATAATTATAATTTATAAATAATAGCACACGTTATTGTTTAGTAAACAAATTTTAGAAATTGGAAAAACATAATACTTGTTTTGTTCTTCTAGATAATAGAACATGTGTAAATGTTTACTATTCTATAATTTTTTGAATTTTTTTTGGATCCGTTTGGACCCGCGGGTCGGCTCGGTTTGGACCCGTTTCGAACGGGTCGAATCCGTACCGGTTCCAATATTTTTTGGACCCGTCCCGTCCCGCCCCGCCAATTAACGGGTCCGGTCCGGATCCATAAAATTTGGACCCGGCCTGACCCGTGCCCACCCCTAGGCTAGCCCCTAGCAAAAAGGGTAGTGCCCTTAGAAAAAATCTAATTTTTTTCAAAATATTTTAAAAGTACTAGAACTAGAAATAATTTCTTCCAAAATTTAGGAACAAGATTGAAAAATAATCTAGGGTTTTAGCTGATCTGTCCTTACTCATTGTTCGTTTGGTTTCGATATTGATCGAACGAATTGAACCGAACCGCAGTGAAGATTAATTGTTTTTAACTTTGGCTAAATTACAACTTGATACCCTCAACTATTCAAAATTTTCAACTTGATACCCTCAACTTTGATAGGTACTAACTTAATACCCTATCTCAACTAATATTTTTAAGTTGATACCCAAAAAAGAATTTATTCCTAAAATACCCCCACCCCTATCCCTTGGCTGCTACTCCTCAACCCCCCCCCCCCCACCCCCCCCCCCCCCCACCCCCAACCCAACCCTCGGCGGCCATTACCACCACCACCACCATCGCCCACCCCCCCCCCCCCCCCCCCCCCCCCCCCCCGCGGCCATCCCCCTCCCTCCCTTCAACCCGGCCCCGACACCCCCCCTCCCTCACGGCTGGTACTTGCCCCCCCCTCCCACCTCCCGGCGGCCATCCCCCCCTCCCCTCCCCTCGGCCCCGACCACCCCCCCACCCACCCCCGGCCCCGACGATCCCCTACCCGGCTCCGGCCCTGCTCCCGCCGCCCGATCGTGCGTGCTCGCCGCCCGCCGGCCACCCGCAGCGGAGAGGGGGGAGGGCGGGGTTGGGGGAGAAGAGAAGGGACAATTTGGTCCAAAAAATTTTTAGGGTATCAAGTTGGTACCTATAAAAGTTGAGGGTATTAAGTTGAAAAAGTGTGATAGTTGAGGGTATCAAGTTACAATTTAGCCTTTAACTTTTAATAGGTTCGTTGGCAAACAAGAACACAACAAGAAGGCCCCACATCGTTCGTTCACCACCAACATCACCATCACAATATAACAAGGGTATCATCATAGATTCTTACAATTAGAACTCCGATACGATGCTGCTGAGTGTGAAGACCTTCCCATTTCTTCACCGCCACCCACTCGTTCCCAAATCCCGCTCCTTCTCCACCACCATGGCCCACCAGACCCCTGCCACAGTCGAGCACGTGGTCCTCTTCAAGGTCCGCGAGTCCGTCGACCCCGCCGCCATGCTCTCCGGCCTCCGCTCCCTTACCTCCCTCAACCTCGCCACCCACCTCTCCGCCGGCCCCGTCCTCCGCCCCCTCCGCTCCTCCGCCGCCGCCGACCTCGGCTTCACCCACCTCCTCCACTCCCGCTACCCCTCCAAGGACGACCTCTCCCTCTACGCCGCCCACCCGGACCACGTCCTCGTCGTCAACTCCCACGTCATCCCCAGCTGCGACGACGTCATGGCCGTCGACTGGGTCTCCCACTCCCCCAGCCTCCCTCCCCCTCCCCCCGGCTCCGCCCTGCGCCTCACCTTCGCCAAGCCAAAGCAGGGGTCCTCCGCCGCCCAACTCCTCGACGCGATCGCCGACGCCGCTCCCGCCGCGGCCGAGGGAGGGAGGATCCTGCAGCTGAGCTACGGGGAGAACTTCTCCCCCGCGAGGGCCAAGGGGTACGAGGTCGGGATGATCGCCGTGTTCCCTGGCGTCGAGGACTTGGAGAAGGCGTCGGAGGAGACGGAGGCTGCCAAGGAGAAGGTCAGGCCGCTGCTCGAGAGCGTCATCGTGTTGGACTACGTCGTGCCGGAAGGGACCGCGAGCCTCTGAGATTGAATTTTCGGTAACGCCTACCTACCTTTTTACCTCTTTGGAAGAATAAATTTGGATTATTGGTTATGCTGGAAATGTCGGAGTGGGCAGATATATGAAATTTGTCATGTTTTCTAGGGTTGTGAATCATGCTCATGCTTGCTACTATATCAATGCAAGGTCTTCCGACCGATTGGCCCTTGATGATCACTATTTTATCGGAAATGATATTTTGCCCGTGGTCTGTGACCGCCCTGCCACATGGCAGCAGCCCAACGCCCCCCCCCCCCCCCCCCCCCCCCCCCCCCCCCTCTGCTAGCTCGGGCCTGCCACAAGAAATTCCTTCAATGGAAGGACGACACGTGGCGGGCGGGCCAAAACTGCAGGTCAGTGCTGCGAGCAACGTAGCAGCTTCCTTATTTTATTAGCAAATGTAGCTAAAATCTAGAATCATTTTGTGCTACTCTCCGATGAACTGATCTCCACCTGTTTCTTCTGTCTAGGAGACTCTGTGGACCTGAGTTTCCTAGTCCATCGAACTTTGTAATTCGCATTATGTAACATGAGTGTCGTCACTCGTCACCTTGAGATTCGATCATGTAGTTATAATGCTTACCAAAAAGAACTTCAGTAAATGTCCTCGTTTGTTTCGTGGAATCATGGGGTTGGGAAAGGAAAGTCATTAATTTTCTATGTTTGGGTGCTAAAGGAATTGAGGAGGAAAGGAAAGTCATTCCCAATGAAAAGGAAATTAGGGAGGAAAATGGTTCCATCCAACCAAGCAAGGATTCACTTTCTCACCTTTAAAATTGATGAGAATTGTAAATTCCCAAAGGAAAGGAAATACCAAGGAATTGATTTCCTTTCCTTTCCTTTCCGCAAACCAAACGAGGCCTAAAAGTATTACTTCGGTTGTATAAGTTGTGGGCTGTAAAGCATGACTACACCATGAAATCCTTTGACATCTTACCAATATGTGAATCATAATCCAAGGAACATGGTGATCTGTTTTACTAAAGTCTCAGCTTTTGATATATGTTTTGGTATTTAAGATGTTATACCTTCTCCGATTATGATGTGTCTAGTACTTTAGAATTTAAATTATAGGATAGGTATTTAGTAGTACAAATTACACATCCATTTAGAGGCTCGTAACTTCTTGAGGATACTTTCAAGATTATATTATCACTGATACCAAACATGTAAAGTATATACAAATAAAAGCTACAGAAACATCATAACCTCAGGAAGGGGAGGCTGCTTAAAGTGTTGCGTCATGATATTAGGTCCGATATGTTTTCAATCAAGACATAGGCGAGTTCTGGTATGATGTAAATGTTGAACTTTAGGTACTCGTGTACATGATACTTTCCTCAAGAGAGGTGATCTTCACTAAGGGCCCGTTTGGTTTGCAGGATTGGACAACGTAATGTAATTGGCATTACGTTGTCAATTTAACTCGGATGTTTGGTTGGACAAAAAAAAAATTAGATGTAATGTAATCGTGATTACAAGTTTGATTACATTACATCAGTTTCTTCTAAACTCAATTACATCATAAAACCTATGTAATCGCAATTATATAATTTCGTTTTTGGTCTTTTTTTAGCAGAAAACAAACCATTTTTTCCTTATTTATTTATTATTTTTTTTTAATTTTTTTCTTTTTAAATTTTTAAAATATTTTATTGATCAACTTTTTTAATTTTATGTTGTATTTAAAAAAAATATTAAATTAGAAACTTAATTACATTACATGGTAAACCAAACATATGAATGCAATTGACATTACATTACATAGTTTGATTACATGTTTCAACCAAACATAGTAATGTAATTGTAATTCCATTACATTACAAACTCAATTACATTACAAACCCAATTTCATTACGATTACGATTACGATTACATTACAATGAACCAAACGCAACCTAAATTTTCATGGACTTGGATCATCATAGAGAAGAAAAAGCTGAACTGACATTACATAGTTCAATAAATGTTGGATTTTTATTCATTTGGTGATGAAGAGAAGCTAATAATCATGTGATGAAGGATTAATTTGTATTAGAAGGAAGAAGCTGCTAAAGCAATAGTCGTGCTGCCATGGTGTCATGCAGCCTGAAAGATTTTTGCTAAACTGTCATCAGATTACAATGGGAGTTGAAAATAGAAAAGAACCCTTTAATTAGCTACATCCATTGCACAGTTGTGAGGATAAAGACGTGAACTTCACTAGTGATGAAGAACAAAAGAAAAATCTTAAAGAGAAGAAAAAGAAGAAATAAAAGAGAGGAAAACAGGGGTAAAAGATTATGTGAGGAATGAAGTTAGTGAGCATCATCTTTCAGGTGTTGTGCACAGTCAAATGGATTGCATTCTATCTCATTAGAGGGCATTGTATAAGAGGAATGAAGAAAACTGGTGCCATGTGATGACCATGGTGGCTAGAAGAAAACTGGATTTTATATAGTTCCTTCTGAAATAGGTTAGTCTAAGATGAGGTGCCATGTGATGTTATTGATGTTAAAGAATGCTCTACCTACCTCAGGTGAGGCAAGGGCAGTTTGACAAAGATCCACCCATATATAAAAGAAGACTTATTGTTAATTAAAACAATGAGAGAACTAACAAAACTTCAGAAAGAGATATGATGCATGTTTATTTGTTAAAGAAGTATCTGCGGAACAGTGGAACCCAAGGAGCAAGAGAACATCTATCTTTTGGTCCAGAGGAGGCTTATTTGCCTACCACTGTACCTAAAAGAATTGATGAATTTAGTAAGAACTATGAGGACATCATCTTTAGGACTAAAGGCATAGGTTTTGATTTTGGAGCTACTCTACTTGATTTGCAGCACGAAGTTACAATGATGCGTACATAATATAATACAATATTTTATATGAATCAATATGTATTTATGAAACACAGCTGATGCTAGTATATATTCTATAATTCAGTACATGAACTTCCAATTTTGATTTGTATATTGTTATTCTCGATGAGTTATTAAATTATCATTTCAAAGATTATTTGAGACCAAAAGCTGTAATGTAAAACAAGTATCCTATACTTCAATGATGCTAATTATCTAGTGAAAATTTCTAAGTTAATTTGCATGCATTTTACGTATTGAAGGTATTGGTTCTTCTGCCTAATTAAATATTTTACAACAAGTACAAATTTTTCTTCAAGGATTAATTGATTTAATGGTATAAATGGACTGGAAGTCTATGACCTGCAATTATGTACTTATCAATTGGTGTTTAAGCCTTTAAGGCTTTAAGCCCATCATGTGTATGTACTTATTAGTCGAAGTAAGTCATGGATGTGGGTTTTTTTCCTTACAAGTTGCAGTAAGTTCATCATGTGTGTACTTGTACATGTGAGCTTGTACGCCTTTGTTACCTGGACTCGGGTACGGGTGTCGGGTACGGGTACATATCCAAGAGTCGGGTCCTTTAAACTCATAATTGAAGGACACACGGACTCGGCTAAAAAGGATCCAAATTTTGGATATGGGTACGGGGATATGACTAAGGTTTCACAGAAAGACAACCTGTAATTATAAATTACTAGTAAACTTTACTGAACTAGTTGGATAAGTCCCTAAAGGACTGTCCCTTTAGCTCCCCTACGACTTTACTACCAATCTATCATATTAAGATAAACTATCTACATCACTACCACATTGAAATAAACTATCAACTTCACTATCAATCTCCTAATTGTCACCATGAAGGATCCGATTGTCATCATGGAGGATCAGATACGGATTCCATACCCATACCCATGTCCTACCCGATCGACACGGGTACTTCTCCTTAAAGTGGAGAGTCCGGGTAACATAGTTGTACGCGTGTGTAGGGCAGCCACACATGCCACAGCTAGATTTAGGTTAGAAATTCGTTATAGGGGCTATTAATAATCTGTCTAAAATAAAATGAAATGAGGCCCTAAATTTCTCCAGCTTCGTCTCTGGAGTAAAGTAAACCTTATACAAGATTTTTTTTAATGAAAATTTTGACATAAAGAAATGCACGTTTTGATTGCTAAAATTTCTTATTTTTCAAACTGACTTTCTCCATTTTCTCTCTATACACATAATCCTCCAAAATAAATCCTTCTTAAACTTCTGCTTTTTCTTTCCAATGTGCACGAGGGATCCAGATGCTGTAAAACCCAGAAGTCAGTATCTTCAGGTTAGGATTGAACCACATACAATTGTTGGTACTTGGCTGGTGATGTTAATCATAGTGCCTAGTGCACTGAGATCCTAGAGGTTTATGAATCAAGCGCTTGTTAGTTGTTACAGTATATATTATATTGAGAATCCTAATTTCCTAGCTAAAATAAGCATAAAACTGTGTTGCCTGTATTAATGGATGGAAATCCATAACTTGATCCCTTTGCAGCTTTATGGCTAATAGGTTCAGCTGCATGGACTTAGGTGACTGTCCATAGGTTCCATGATGAAGATATAGTTAATGACTTTAGCAGAGAGGCTTATAGAAAATATCGCGAGGGAGTCAAGATTTCTCGTTAGCTGGCAACAATTAACCATCAGTTTACTCGGAACTCGGAGAAGAGGAAGTGTAAACACTCTAATAGGGGACAAAGTTGTAAATAATGATAGGAATCAATTCACTTCCTTGTCCCCCTAATAGGGGACAAAGGAAATGAGAAGTGGAAAGTGGAAAATGAGAAAGTTGATATTTATAAAATATACTTAGTTGTTAATTACACAATAACAACAACAACAATAATAATAATAATTACTATTATTATTTTTTACTTGATCCAAAATAATTATTATAATTATTATTTTTTTCTTATTAATATCTCTTTCTCCACAAATTAGTACAGCTAATACAAATACTAATACATACATTAATATATTAATTAATTATACATTTTTTTCACAATTTGGTGGATCACAGCAGCTGTTGACTCCACCACCGATCACTCTCCACACACAAAAAAAATCCATGGGGAGTCGTCCTCGTCGACACCATTTCGCCGCATAACAGCTGACGACCTCGTCGATCCCACCCGATGCACAACAGCTGTCGACCTCATCGACCCCACCCGACCACACAACAACAATCGATCTCTTCGACCTCCATGGTGGTTGACCGGGAGGTGGAGCCGACCTCGTCGACGGCCCCACATGAGTCATCGGCGGCTCCTCGAGCTTGGCCTCGTCGGAAACTCGTCGACACCTCCTCGAGCTCGGCCCCGCCTGCAATTTTACTATAATTAATTAGTGAAGAAGAGCTTGATTAAAAGACAAATCCCTCTTACCAGCCCACGTCCAAGTATATGAAGAGGAAGTGGAAAGGTGAGGAAGACGGGGGATAGGAACTGCAAATCACTGTTCTCTCCCTAAATCCACTAAAATTCGGTTACAACCAAACAAAGGATATTAACTTTCAAACCCACTTTTCCAAAAAAATTGCACTTCCAACGCAAAATCTATGTTACCAAACAGACCCTAAAATGGAGGGAAGAGTTATGTTGTGTTATTTTATGTACCAGTATGAAACTTTTGGGTTATTAGCAATGAGTGAAGCCACTTTTTTTTTCTTCCAAAAAGAAGTTGTTGGAGGATGCTATATAGAGAAGGCCATTTACTTCCAAAATGAGAGTTAGGGATACTTGGAAGGAGTGGGTGGATTGAAAGGTTACACCCCTCAATTTGCAGAATAGATCACTGGAAGGCATCACAGTATGATATCATGAGCTTGCTCACACAGAGCACTGGCATTTATGGAAGAGCAACAATGAGCAAGGTACATGCTGGGTTGGTTATGTAACTCTAGGAATGCATGTTGCTCTGGATCGATAATCGGATAATAGAGAACTGTGGAAGAGTAAGTCCTTAGCTGCTTGACTCTACACCCTTGTACCATCATGTGTACTCAGATGGGGTGGAACGGGGCTAAATCTTGCAGCTTTATTAAAAGTAGGAAATAGTAACTTTCCTTAAATGGTTCTAGTCGCAGAAACAACTTCTCCATATGTATGGGGTAAGGGCCATAAGGCTGCATGCATCTTGACCCTCGCTAGACCCTGCACATGCGGGAACCTTGTGGCACTCGAAATCCCTTTCATGGCTTCTCTATGGGGAGCCTTATATGTTAGTTGCGGTGAGATTACTCTTGGTCGTCTTAGGGGTAACAAAACCTAACCTGTAATTGCAGATTTCTTTTCTAACTTTTGACCTAAAATAAAGAGGTTGGATTTCATCTTCTGTTGCTTTTGCAATATTCTCTGAAGTAACTCTTAGAATGTGTGGCATTTATCATTACCTCTTCAGAAGTACCTAGGACCATATCTTTTGATGGTCTTGGTGATCATACTTCTATACTCTGTTGTCTGGATACTTCATTAAGGGTAATGTACTACTATGGGACTCCTTCAGACACTTGTATTGGTAAGAATGCTATTATTTTTCTTCATTGTTAAGAATCCTGATAATTCAGGATAAGATCCTGCATCCTGTAATTGAAAAAAAAAATGGATCAGTTAGCAAGCCGAAGCCGCTACAGCAGCACAGGCAGGAATATGATATGAATGAGTCTAGTACATATATTGTGTATTAAGTATTAACTTGATAATTTACATTCATTATTTTAAGGTTCTGTTTACTTTGCCCTTGTCATATTCTAGCAAAAGTAGATATCAATGGTGACTGAAAGTCCAGAATTTTCAAAGGCAATCAAAGATTGTCACCTCATATTCAGTTTTCTGTGTTTGTCCGTTTATGAAATGGTTTGGCTAGATCTGAAGTGTCTACTCCTTTTTATTTATGATATGAATTTTTTTGTTTGATTTATTTATGTGTATTGGATTTATGAGATGTTAAGAAGTCTTATACATATGCCTTGAAGAAATCTCTGGACCCAGCTTTTTGGGTTTCGAAGAGTCCTAAACCTTTTATTCCGTACACCCCTAGTGGAGGTTTTGGAGTTCACTGGTGGTGTATGAAATAATAGTCCCAAGCTTATTATGTGGTCATCATTTGTTGTGTTTTTTGGGTCTCTGATGGAGTCAGAAGAAATCAATTTTATCTTTATGTGATTAACTGTTAGTTGTTTTCGTTTTGCAAATGTAAATGGGATATAGCTGGGGAAGGGTAACTCCACGTTTGTGTCATTGGTTATATAACATAATTGCATGGTGCTTGATACGTTGTGTTGTCTACTTGCTGGTTTCATGGACGTGAATTAGTGCTAATTAGCATTCAGGAGTTGTAGAGTGATCCAGAAACCATGTCTTTTGACATGAGCCCGTCGTTGATACAGCGATGATGTAGTTTGGACTCAAGTCTTGTTTGCTATTTTGTCATGTGTTAATTGTAATACCCCGTTCTCACCTGGTTTTATGCGGTGTTTGCCTGCCCAATTCCTGGCTCAAAAATGGTGTTCAACTTGGACTCCATGCAAGTCTTGGCTATCAAGTTAGAATTTAATTTAGGCTTAATTGCAACTTGATACCCTCAACTATTTCGATTTTTCAAGTTGATATCCTAAACTTTTTTTTGGTACAACTTGATATCCTGAAACAAAATTGGACAAAAATATCCCTAATAAAAATTCAAAACTACCCCTTCCCTTTCATAGCATGCCGATATGTACGAAATGAGGACAACAAACGAGCGAGCGTGCTAAAATCGATTGCTCACCCTCAGCATCTGGCTCGATCCATCGAGCATTAACGGATTTTGCTGCTTGGCGTCGTCGCACGGAGCCTTCTAACGTCTCTTGCTCTCGTGCACGCTTGTCTCGTCCGTCACAGGGTGTTTCATTTGCTTCCCTGTGTCCGTCGTTGCCTAAAGCAAAGATAACAAATTTGATGTCAGAAAGTGAATCAATGAAAAATAATGAAGCAGTAGGAGTACGTAGGAAGTAGTTTAATGTACTAACATTGTACTTGTTCATATCCATGGCATGATCACTAGCTTTTGATGTTGCTTGCCCTGCTAATTAGACATCACAAGTAATTGTCATATGTTAGAATTTTTCTGATGATAATTTTTTTGTGTATGGTCAAAATATTAATTCAAAACAGAATCAAGAACCCATGGAACCTGGAATTGAATTAATCGAAGGAGCCGAGGAGAATGTATTGAGCTTGAGACTGTGACAACCTTGAGTACTCATCAGGAAACTTCCACTGTAAGTATTCCTGCAGTGCCCCCCGCTGCCCCCCTCTAGCCACCCCCGTCTCCACCGGGCGGGGTGGTGGGGTGGGTGGGGGAGGGAGGGCAGGCAGGGGCCGGGTGGGGGGGGGGGGGGGGGGTGCAGAGGGGTGGGTGGGTGGAAGAGGGGAGAGAAGGGCAGGGGTAGTTTGGGTTTTTTTAGTTTTAGGATATGAAATTGGAAATATATAATAGTTGATGGTATTAAGTTGTTGAGTAAAAAAGTTTAGGGTATTAACTTGAAAAATCGACATAGTTGAGGGTATCAAATTGCAATTAAGCCTTTAATTTATAAATTGTTTACTTAGTTGGTTTACTCATTGGATTTATTAACTTATTTGGGTTTATTGGTGGATTATACATGTGTTTGGACTCAAGTCTGAAAGATCATTGGATTCGGGCTTGGAAAAAGGCTTGCTTAATGGGCTGGTTGGTTGACTTATTAACGGGGACCGCATATGTTTGTGCTTATCCATTAAGAAGATCTCATACCATGTCAAATCAAATCTTAAGAGTTTTTTTTATATCCTTAGAGATCTCCTGAGATCCTCAAAGATATGTGATATTCTTGGGAGATACCTTGATACTTTGGGGAGATCTTTTAGGGTCCTCTGTTTCTTGAGAAATCTTAACAACTGAATATGCTGGAGATATCTTTGGTAACCTTCTAAGAAAATATGTTGAGATCTTCTTTATATCTTGACTTGGTTTTAGTTGGAATCATGATCAGATATGATAAGGTCAAATTTGTTAAGAGGGAGATGAGATTCATATCTTCTCGTAGTCGCTCTTGAATGCTATAGAATTCATCCTCCCTTATTTTTATTTGATACCTATTATTTCCACTTTGAGAGAAGGAAAGGAAGACAGAAGAAGTGCATGGCGAAGCTCTGCTGGAATGGACAACAGGATTTGGAGAATCAAGAAAGGGAGGTCCCAGCGCTGCAAGGACTTCTTTTGCTCTTTTTCTTTTAGCATTTCTCAAATAAGAGAGTGGCTTTAACCCTTTCTTCCTCCATCTCTCACTTCTTAAAGAAAAACTCTCTTCGTCCCGTTGTTATGCTCTTATGATTTATGATACCATAATAAAAAGAACAACAAAGATAAAATAGTCCTTGTGAGCTGTCGTTTACAATTGGTGTTCTGTTTACTTTTGAGAGTGTGAGATATTAGACTGTTGGTACAACAGATGCATAGGGATTATTCATGATCGGAGATGTTGTATGTTAAAAGGGTTGTGATGACCGACTTCTTAAAGAGTTTATAGAGTAATGAAACTGATGCTTCACTTGGTAAATTGGCAAAAAATATGTAACTCAATAATTCAATGATTTGTGTATATTCCAAGCCCTAGAAAGCGTATATAATTTATTTGTGGAAATAGTTGTGGTATTTATTAGGACCATGGTGTCAGCAATGGGAGTGAGAACTCGATGAACGAGCACCGCTCTAGGAATGTGGAATAACGAAATGATGGAAACAATGTTGTTATAAATTTTATTTTGTATTTCAGTTTTCGTATGATTATGCATTTATACTTTTATAGATAGTTGCAGTCATGGACAACTTGTGTAAATAAATTTTTTTTTTTTTCGGTGACCAGGGCACCGAATTCGTATCGACTTAGGTAAAATGATTATTTCGTACAAGAATATGTATTGGTATTAAAAGACCTTTAGTGGGGGTTAGCTACATGCACTAGAAGGGGCGGCATAATACTGCTGACGTAGTCCGAAATGACGGAATAAGCCAATGACCAACATATAGTTATGACACATGACTAACGGCGGTTTTGCAGGTATTGTACCCTTAACCCCTTGTTTTGTAGGAAAGGAAATGAGTCGTAGGTAAGAACCGTGTGAATAATATTATACATTATATGCATGCAGTTCTTTTTTCTTATATTACTGTGACCTGGAAGGAAATAATAGAAGTCGCATGCTAACACAAAAAAGTTAGAAAGATTAGAAAGATCACATAGATAATTGTTCCTCTCCCTTCCACTCCCGAGACTCCGAGGTATTAGAAGCCTTTTACTAGCTCGTTGCCTGATTAAATTTTGAAGATGTTATTTCTTTTTACAAAAAAATGATGTATAAGAACTAGTCATTTTAAGTTGTTTAATTGTTTTTGGAGATTGTAACTCGATTTGGAATTTTATGTTATTTTGGAAAGAACCTCAATTATGTTACATTGAAGTTACCATTGATTTCCTCCTACTATGATTCAGTGTCCATTTCAATTCCGCTGTAAATTTTATATTAAAATATTATTGCTCTCGAAAATACTAGTCTAGTCTTGTACGAGTTCAACTTGAATCTTTACTACATCAAGCAATGTGGACATGGGCGGATCCAAGCGTAAGTTTGGGTTTTTGCATATAATTTTTTTTATTTTTGATTTTCTATATGGATTGGCCCACTTCTAGCCCACCCAAATTTATGATACCCTATCCCAGCTAGGGTTTCTGGTACCACCCCTGCCTGTGGATTATCCTTTAAATTAGGACGTGACAATAATAAAGTCCTTTCTCAACCAACTGCTATTTGGTCCCCAACGCATTGACAATTTGCATTGGAGGGCTGCTCTTAGGAGTACTGCTCTGTATCAAGAGTTCGACATTCGTATCAAGCTGCATGCGCCAACTTTGGCGTGTTAAGGTTGGGAGCTTGGGATGCATAGCATTATTTGTATGCAAATGTAAGTTTTAGTTGGCAGTAGATCATTCAGTGGTACAAGATTTAGACTTATTAGTTCGTTCGATTTTTGTACGTGAGGCTTCAGTGGTAGATGACTTAGCCTAGTGTCGTGTCATATCTGTGTCATTTGATTTGTATGCCTATTCTCTCTCTGTAAACTTATAATAGTTTTCTTTATTTTCTACCTTCATGAATAATTATTAGTTAGCTAAAAGAGAGATTGGATTTAAAGATCAAGAATGTTTATCAAACAGAATACTCTAGATTAATCACCCCTGTTCCGATATCTTTATGTAATAAGAACGACAAATTGCTAAGTAATATGATTTCTTAGTCGATTTGACGGAGGGCCAAGCAAAGAGGTGTTGGGATGGATTCAAGAGAGTGAGGAGGATCATCTGCGTGTCAGAAAAGTTGAAAAAATCATTGGCAACAAACGCTACAGCCAACATGGACCAGGAACTAGGGCTGAGCAACGGTTCGGTTCGGTTCAAACCGAACCGAAATTCGTAAAACCGACAAAACCGATAATCTTATTCCTGTAAACCGAGAACCGAACCGAATGTTGACAAACCGATCGAAGCCGAACCGAATTTTTTTTTTCGGTTTTCGGTTCGGGTCGGTTGTATGGGCCCAAGTGGGCCGGCCCACTTAAAAGGTAAATTCCAGGATTCAGCAACATTTCCAGCAAATGCAGTATAATATATTCAAGCCAGCAAATGCAGGAAAGCAATGCAATATAATAAATTGAACAACATTTTCAGGATTCAGCAACATTTCCAGGATTCAGCAACCAGGATTCAGCAACATTTCCAGGATTCAGCAATGCAATATAATAAATTGAACATTTTCAGTTTTTGTCATAGTTTTGAACAAGAATTCCAATTTTTGGAAACAACAAATGCACAGTGTATCTTCTCAGAATTCCAATTTCCAGGAAACCAATCAAATATAATAAATTGAACAACAATTTTTTGAAACAACATTTCCAGGATTCAGCAACATTTCTAGGAGTCAGGATTCAGCAATTGAACAACATTTTCAGGCTTCCAGCAACCCGTTATCTTGCCATCATCATCAAACCCTAGCTTTTCCTGGAAAACAAAATAAAGACGAGAAAAAAAAACCTAAATTGTGGTTCAGATATGGCTCATTTATGCATCATATATTGATGCCATGTAGTATCAGTTCTATTATTTCCAAGCCCTCATCATCATTGTCTTTTTTTCATCTAATATGTTAGTAAAATTTTCAAGAAAAAGACGTGAAATAAATTAGCATCATAGATATACCAAAGTACGAATGCCTCGCCAATGGCTGCACTTTATGCCTCGCCATTGGCTGCATTAAACCTCATAACTTCATAAGTCATAATCCAAGAACTGCAGCTATGAAACTGCATAAACTTATTTTCTAGACAAGCAAATTGGAGCAGATCAGCAGATATAAAAGATTAGAGCAGCACCAACATATAATCCAAGAACTGCAGCTATGAAACCTCATTGTATCTTCTCAGCATACAGCAATTGAACAACATTTCCAGGCTTCCAGCAAGCCGTTATCTTGCCATCATCATCAAACCCTAGCTTTTCCTGGAGAACAAAATAAAAACAAGGAAAAAAAAACCTATATTGTGACTCAGATATGGCTCATCTATGCAATATATTGATGCCATGTAGTATCAATTCTATTATTCCCAAGCCCTCATCATCATTGCCTTTTTCTCATCTAATATGTTATTAAAACTTTCAAGAAAAAGACGTGAAATAAATTAGCATCATAGATATACCAAAGTACGAATGCCTCGCCAATTGTTGCACTTTATGCCTCGCCATTGGCTGCAGTAAACCTCATAAGTCATAATCCAAGAACTGCAGCTATGAAACTGCATAAAGTTATTTCCTGGACAAGCAAATTGAAGCAGATATAAAAGATTAGAAGTTGGTGCAGCACCAACATATAAAACAGCAGCACCAAGTCACCAACATATAAAACAACAGCACTGTAAGAGTGTAAGTCCTCTTCAATAAACAACAGAGCACCAACATACATTGGAACACTTCAAAATAGTAGAAATCCAAATAAAACAGCAGTACCAAGTTACAACAGCAGTACCAAAATATAGCAGCACCAAGCCACCAAGTTATCCAAAATACTGTTACAGTAATCCAAGTTACAATACTCCAAAATATACTCCCCAAATATAGTCTCCACATTTAAAGAGAAAGAACAATCAAACCTCGCTTGTAGATGTTGACTCCACCGTTAACTTACCCAAATCTAAATGAAAGAATGAATCAATGAAGAAGTTAAAACACAAAATAAAAAAACTAATCTCAATATAAATGAAATAATGCGTTAAAAAATTACCCATTTCAACTTTATACATATCTTCAAAGTCCTCTTCAATAATGGATACTATGGGTCGATCGGAAGGCCCCCGAAACCAATCTTGACAACAAATAAGAGCTTGAACAATTTTTGGAGTCAAAGAGCTCCTATATGAATCAAGCACACGGCCACCCGTACTAAAAGCGGATTCGGATGCCACGGTAGAAATGGGAACGGCCAACACATCCCTAGCCATCTTCGATAGGATCGGAAAGCGAGGAGAATTGAGCTTCCACCATCCCAAAATATTAAAATCATCACTCTCATCATCATCATTTACGGTGCTCTCATCTAGATATCGATCAAACTCCGATTTGGAGTCTCCACCACCTAATTCCATCTTATGTTTCTTGAATTGGGCTTTCATGAACTTCTTCAATTGCAACGGTTGATTTGCACTAGAAGGTTCAACTCTTTCACTAATAGTAGTACCACCACTTGGTCCACTTTGGGAAGAGCTCATATTTTTGTACTCGTTGAACATAGAGTACGCAACACTTTTTACTTTTTTCTTCATGGAATCGCTCTTCTCCGGATCATAGAGATGATCAAGAGCATATTCTACATATTCCAACTTATGTCGAGGATCAAGAATTGGTGCAATAAAAATCACCATATTCATTTTTTCAATGTCCCCCCAATACTTTTGATACTTCTCCCTCATCTTGTCCGCCATGAGAGACAAGTCATAGTCATCACTCTCCTTTGATGTGCGCAAGAGAATATCAATGGATGTGATTTCGTCAAAGAAATTATTGCAAGTGACATATAAGGATCCTGAGATACGCAAAGTAAGTTCGTAGAAGTGTTCTAAGAAAGTGTTCTTGCATTGGCCCAATCATCTTCAATAAGATATCCGCCATTCTCCGTTAGTTCTACTTTGAACCATGGATCTTGTCCGGCGAATCTATCAAAGGCACTTTCAAACTTTTGTGTCGTGTCCAACATCAAAAATGTCGAGTTCCAACGAGTGCTCACATCAAGACACAACATTTTTTTGCTTTGTATCTTTTCGGCTTCAACACACTCCTAGAAATTTTGAAAGCGACTTGGAGAATGTCTCACATACCTTACCGCATTTCGAACACGAGCAACCGATGGAGACATCAATTTCAAGCCGTCAACAACAACAAGATTAATGATGTGTGCAATGCATCGCATGTGTAAATATTTGCATTGTAGAATGCTATTGCCCCAATTCTGAATTTTCTTGCTTAAATAAGAAATAGCAACATCATTGGAGCTCGCATTGTCAACCGTTATAGTGAATATTCGATCAATACCCCACTCTAGCAAGCACTTCTCTACCGCTTTTCCGATGGCTTCCCCTTTATGACTTGTAATTGGACAAAAGTTTATAAATCTTCTTCTTCAACTCCCAATCTTCATTTATGTAGTGTGCCGTAAGACACATATAGTTGACTTTTTACAACGATGTCCAAGTATCCGTCGTAAGACAAACCATTTGCTTGGATTGTTTAAAGTATGTTTTTAGCTTACTCTTTTCAATATAGTACATTTCATAACAATCCCGAGCCACAGTCCATCTTGACGGAATACGAAAACTAGGACACGCTACATTCATGAAGTGTCTAAAGCCCTCACACTCCACAAATCGAAACGCAAGCTCATCAACGATAATCATATTTGTCAAGGCCTTTCTCACCTCGTCTTGGTTAAATTTCCAGCTAGTTAGTATTTTGTCCTTTCCCTTCGCAATTGATTGCAAGTTGAGAATTGTTTGACTAAAATCATTATTCTTTGGATTTAGTGGACATGCATTCCAGTGATTTCTCACATTACTAGTCCCATTAAGTTTACTATGGCAATGATACTCTTTTCCACAATGATTGCAACTTGCTTTTGGACGACCTTCCGCATCAAGAAATTTCTTGAAATCTTTCCAATGCGGAGCTCTTTCCTTCGTAGACTTTCTTGAAACTCGAAGCCTCGAATTAGGATTGGATATAGGCTCATGTGGCTTGAGAGCTAGTTGGTGGTTGAGGATCGCCTTCTTGCGACATCTAAAACAACAATTTGTACATTCAATATACAAAATATAAATAACAAATTAAAACATCACACAATTTGTACTTCAATTAAAAAATCAAGAAATACGCACATTGCATGAATATGATGTTGTTGCCATTAATTGGATTGGTGTTACCTATTCAACATCACACAATTTAATATGAGTAACCTACTAAGTTACTTAGCTACCTAACCCTAACTCAATCTACCAAAATAACCCAATCTACATAAGTAATCCTTAAAAGCCAGAAAGTGAAGATTCTGTAGACCCAATCAAAAACAATAAATATAGTGCACTGCAAAGCCTACAATTGCAGTTTGATCAGATAGTGCACTGCAAAGCATTAAACAGTGCAAAAACATTAAACAAAGTGCACTGCAGATCCTACATAATGCACTGCAAACTGAAATGTTCCAAAGTGCAATGTTCCAAAGTGCAAAGTGCAAAGTGCACTGCAGAGCCTACATGCTGCACTGCTAATTTAAGCCACCAACAGACATTAAACATGCTAATTTAAACCACCAACAAACAAAGTGAAATGTTCCAAAGTGCAAAAAGTATTAAAGTAAAGACTATCAGAAAATTAACAAACATGCTGCAAAGCCTACAATTGTAGTTTAATCAGATAGTGCACTGCAAAGCAAACATATTAACATGCCAATCTACATAAGATAGTGCACTGCAAAGCAAACATATTAACATATTAACATGCCAATCTACATATTAACATATTAAACAAAGTGCACTGCAGAGCAGAGCCTACATAATGCACTGCAAAGTGCAAAAATTAAACATGCTGCACTGCTAATAAGAACATTAAACATGCTTCACTGCAAACATATTAACATGCCAATCTACATAAGATATTAATGAACCAAAATTTTAAACCACCAAATATTCAGGAAATTACGAAAGAAAGGGGTCAGTCTATGCTGCACTGCTAATTTTTGTGCACTGCAAACATATTAACATTCCAAATATTCAGGAAATTAGGAAGAACAATGGATAGATTATACTTACAGTGAGTGAGAGCGAACTTTTGTTCAATGTCAACAAGATTCCTAATATCGAGAGATGAAGACAACAACACAGCAAGAGCAAGGGGCCAGATCTAGGTTAGATTCCTCTAGATCTAGGTTAGATTTCTAGCACATGCACGAAAGTAACCAAATAATTAGAAAAATCGAAATAAAATAGACAAAAATCGAAATAAAATCGAAATAATTAGATTTCTTACCAGATTAAGGCTAGATCTCGATAGATCTAGCTTAGCTCGAGAGTTAGGGTTCTCCAGAGAGATATAGGGTTTCTCGATAGCCACATCCAGATGGTCCAGATCTAGGGTTAACACGAGAGAGAGAGAGAGAGAGAGAGAGAGAGAGATAGCACGAGAGAGGGAGAGATTTGTCTCTTAGAGTTAGGGTTAGGGTTCTCTAGAGAGTTAGGGTTCTCGAAGAGAAGGGAGCAACAGCCGGCGGCGAGAGACGGAGAGATGAGAGAGAGTGAGAGAGAGAAATTTTAGGGCTGCTGAGCCGAGTTCTGAGCGTTATGTTTTTTATATACCCGAGGGGTATTTTAGTAATTTCATAATTAAAAAAAACCTAATCGGTTTTCGGGTCGGTTGGGTAACCGAACCCAATAACCGCTTGCCGACCCGAAACCCGAAATTTCAAATCCGCAGACCCGATATTCGATCCGTTATTTCTCAAACCGAACCAAATGGCCAGTTCGATTCGGTTCGGTCCGGTTTACGGTTTTTTAACCGTATTTTGCTCACCCCTACCAGGAACAGCACAGCCGGCAGGGTATGCTGGTGACAGGGTCTTCCTGAGTTGCTTGTCCAGTCGGTATGCTGCCAGCACACTGGTTATTCCTGAGAGCAGTATACGCAGGAATTGGTATGCCGGCAGTATACCAGTCCTGTCCGGGTAGAGCACTTTGGGTCAATTTTTTTGATCAATTATGAGTTTTTGAGGCTGATATAATAGGTTTCTTAACCCTCAAGAGATTGAAAGAGAGGTGATTTGGGAGATCGAAGAAGACTTTGCATTAACGTCTCGTCTTTTGAGTTTTCGTTTTTTGGGTATAAACTTATTCATTCTCCATCATTAGTGGTGGTATCAGTTTTGTATATGTAGGAGAAGTCTATAGAAGCATTTCTTCATTTCTTTACTGGAGGATTTTTAAGATTGGACTATGATTGTCCGATGAATTTCTTAATCATCTTCCTTGTGATTGTTGTGATCGCGGTATTGTGTTTGTAATTGTATGTTGCAAAAGTACTTCAATTTAGTTAGTACTCATGAAGTACTTGAACGTTTGAATTTCGTTACGTTCCGCATTTTGTTCTCAAGAGGAAGGTTCATGTCGGGATCAAGTGCAGGTGCGGAATCGTCTGCGAGTTCGTTCGTCTCGTTCGATGATGAGATAACGAGGCCACGCACTTGCCTATGTGCTCATTTTCCTCAAATTTCTGTGAGCATCGATTCTGGTTCTACAATCCTTGCACATTTTAACTGGATTTTTTTTTTTTTTGAGTTCGAGTAATAAATACATAATATTCTAAGCCAATAATATGTTTCATGTTCTTCCAAAAACTTGCATGGTTTTATAATATGACTTGTTGAAATTATATGTTCTATCGTGTGAATAAATTGAGAAACAGTGAAAGGACGATCAAAATATATGAGAATTCGCATAGTTTTGGCACCATTTGCGTGGAAATGGTAAGTTATCTAATTCTTCAGACAGAAGGAATTAAGCCTAACGGCAGAATTCTGTAACTTCCGAACTAATTCTTGCTTAGTTTAATTCTATGAATGTTAAATGGAAATTAAGCAAATTTTGAATAAAAATAAACAAGTTTTGTAAACATGTGCTTAAGGTGACTAACTGGTTAGTACCTTATTATTGTTACCATTTACCACAAATTAATGAGATCAAATAATTGAACTATACATAAACCAATTAAATCCAAACTGTAATAGAAGAAAGTAAAAAAAAAAAAATTGTAATGTGTGAGAACTATAGTTAGCAATAGTTGCTTGCCATATATATAATGGTGCCTCGGTGGTGGTAAACATGCGTACATGTTGAGCCTCTAACGATCTCGTTGTTAAACTTTACACCTTGACTCAGTAAGTACACGCACACACATATTGAACGCAAATGTGTTGGACAAATCTTTGCCATTGAGGAGTCAACTACAGAAATCAATGAAAAAAGAATTTTACATATTAAGATTAATTAAGGTCAATGTTAAGGGTACTATATTTGTTGTTAAGAACTGTTACTATTATTTACATTCAAGTGCATAGTCACGATTGTAGAAATTTTGGCAGTTCTTACTGCGTTTAGTACTGCCTGATAGTCCTGTATGAGGACCAGAGTCGAGTCCAAGCCTAGGTCTCCAAAAATTTAGGAGGCCCCAAAAATAAAAAAATAATAAGTAAGAAGGTTCCAAATATTTTGGTATTAAAATATCCTTTGTGGCCCAATTCAATTGAATTTAGTATCCAAAAGGCATTAAAAAAAATCAAAGTTTCCACTCTAAGTTGAAGTCTTTCTTTCTGTTGAAATTTTTTTTAGGGCCCAATTCAATTACAAGATAATAATGCATGGGAAAATTTAGTATCCAAGAACCAACGAAATTTCCAGTTAAATTACAATAAACTAAGCTTTTCCGATGGGTCCTTTGTAAAATTTAGGAAGCTTTTGTATAATTTTGGGGTGGCCTTCTAAATTTTAGTAAGATCCAATTTTTTTACAAAGATCTCCAAACGTTTACAAAAGTTTCCAAATTTTCACTTAGGATCTCTCATTTTTTTGGATTGTATATAATTCTATTTTAGCTAGAGCCGGCCCTAATAGGGACTATATCAAAATTTTGCCGATCCTAAAACTGCAGAAATGGCCTCAATCAAAGTGGATAAGATTGTCTTTAATTTGTAAATTTGTTTACCAAAATTAGTCATGAAATGCCCTTCAACTTGACATGATCAAAAAAAAAAAAAAAAAAATCGAACTCGAATGACTCTTGTGGCTACCAAGGAGAAGTATGAAAGATCAATGGAAGTCACGGGACCACATTATTCCTTTCATTCATAACAATGTTAGAAAAAAAAATTTTATAAGGGCACATCAAAAGTTGATCAGGACTGTCCAATTTTTAATTTTATTTATTTACAAGTTTGCCACTAAAAAAATTACTCAGGGCTATTCAATTCCTAAAGAAGAAAGAAGAAAGAAGAAAGAAGAAGAATAAGAACAAGAAGAAAGAAAACAAGAAGAATATCTCTTTCTCCAAACCCTATTTTTTTTTCTCTCTTCTAATTTCTCATATTTTTTTCTCTAAACCCTAGTTTATGTATGAAATCCTAGTTGCAGAAGAAATTGAGTTATCAAATCTATTAATCAATTTTTTTTAGAAGAAATTGTGGATGAACCCTAATTCTAGAAGAAATCGATTTGTTGAGCAAGTAAATATTAGGACTGCTATTAGAAGTATTGAGGACTGCCAGGAAGTGTGGCAGTCCTAAAAGGGACTTGCTGTACAACAGGACTGTCATAATTTCTGGCAGTCGGACTGTCAGAATTTCTGGCAGTCCTAGAAGTATTGAGGACTGCCAGAGGACTGCCACAATTTCTGGCAGTCCTAGAAGTATTGAGAAAGAAATTGTGACTGGCTATACAACAAGTACATTTTAGCACTGCCACAATTATAGTGAAATATACATTTTAGGGTTTATTTTCATACATTTTTTGTGAGAGAGAATGAAATAAACATGTTAGAGTTTATTTTAATGCATTATTTGTGAGGAATCAAAATAATGAGAATGAAAATTGTAGAGAGAAAAACTAGGGTTTTGATGGAAATGATGGAGAAGAAAACTAGGATTTAGAGTGAAAAAATGGTGGAGAAGAAGATGAAGAAGAAGAAGATGTATAGTTTGGGGAGTGGGAAATGGTGGAGGATAAGAAGAAGAAGAAGAATAAGAAGAGGAGGAAGAAGAAATGATTTTGGAAGAGAGAGTGAAATTTGTAAAGAGAGTGAAATTTGGGGTTTGTGGGGTGTGGGGTTGGGACAGTCCCATGAGTAGAAAAATTGGATAGCCCTAGTAATTTTTTCTCAAATATAGATTAGCTCCAATTCTTACTGGCTCTGATCAACTTTTAATATGCCTTTATAAAAAATCATTAGAAAAAATAACAGTGAGCCCAAAAGAAAAAAAAAATAGTTCGTGAGTGTAGAATTCTCTCCTCCCTACTGTTCTTTGGAGGGGGAGAATCTGAATCTGTAGAAACTTCGGGAACTACTAAATCTGACCATATTATTGTCCGAACCAAGTATATAAAGGAAGTCATTAAGATTTACGTACACAACACAACACAAGTTCAAAAATGACGCCACCTTTCTTCCTCCTACTACTATTGATCAGAATCGTGATTTTCTCCGTGGCCGCTGCTTCCGGTGGGCGCTGGGACCTCCTGCAGCCGAGCATCGGCGTGTCGGCCATGCACATGCAGCTCCTCCACAACGACCGCGTCGTGATCTTCGACCGCACCGACTTCGGCAGGTCCAACCTCTCCCTCCCCGACGGCCACTGCCGCGACGATCCCGACGACAGGGCCCTCCAGCACGACTGCACAGCCCACTCCGTCGAGTACGACGTCCCGGCCAACGCCTTCCGCCCCCTCACGGTCCTCACCGACCCGTGGTGCTCCTCCGCCACCGTCTCCCGCGACGGAACCCTGGTCCAGACCGGAGGCTTCAACGACGGAGAGCGGGCCGTCCGCGTCCTCTCCCCCTGCGACGACGGCAGCTGCGACTGGAACGAGCTCAGCCCGCGGAGCCTAGCCGTCCGCAGGTGGTACAGCACGAACCACATACTCCCCGACGGCCGCGCCTTCATCGTCGGGGGGCGTCGGCAGTTCAACTACGAGTTCTATCCGAGCTCCGGCGCGACTCCTCCCGAGCCGACCCATCTTCCGCTCCTCCGCGAAACCCACGACCCCGAGGAGAACAACCTCTATCCGTTCGTCCACCTCAACGTCGACGGGAACCTCTTCATCTTCGCCAACAACCGCGCCCTCCTCTTCGATTACAAGAACAACGCCGTCGTCAGGAACTTCCCGGTGATGCCGGGCGGGGACCCGAGGAACTATCCGAGCAGCGGCTCCTCGGTCCTCCTCCCGCTGAAGGCCGCCGGCTCCGAAGCCCAAGTACTAGTGTGCGGAGGAGCTCCGAGCGGATCCTTCGCCTCGGCGAACAACAAAACGTTCGTCGGAGCGCTCGACACGTGCGGGAGGATCACCATCACCGACCAGCGGCCGTCTTGGTCTATGGAGACGATGCCGACGAGGCGGGTCATGGGAGACATGGTGATGCTTCCGAACGGCAATGTGCTGCTTGTCAACGGTGCAGCGTCAGGAACCGCGGGATGGGAGCTGGGCCAGGAACCGGTGCTGAGCCCGGTAATCTACAGCCCCGGCTCGGCAGTCGGCGCCCGGTTCGAAGTCCAGACGCCGACAACGATCCCTCGGCTCTACCATTCGAGCGCGGTGCTGCTCCGGGACGCTCGGGTGCTCGTCGGCGGAAGCAATCCTCACGTCAACTACAAGTTCGTCGGGGTGCAGTACCCAACCGAGCTGAGCTTGGAGTCGTACTCCCCGGACTACTTGAGTCCGGAATTTTCCGACTCCCGGCCGAAGATCATCGGACCGGCGTCGCCGGCGAAGCTGAGCTACGGCAAGCACTTCGTCCTGCGATTTTCGCTGCGCGGTTCGAGTGCCGATCAAGGAGTTTCCGTCACGATGGTCGCGCCGTCATTTGCGACGCATTCCTTCTCCATGAACCAGAGGCTGCTGGTGCTCGACAGCTCGACTCTGTCGAGGAATTCCTCCGGATATTCGTTACTGGTGAGGGCGCCGGAGTCCGGCAACTACGCTCCTTCCGGCTACTACATGCTGTTCGTCGTCAACGCAGGCGTTCCGAGCGAGGGAATTTGGGTTCATATACTGTGAAAATGTAGAAACTACATGATCACTAATAAACTGCATTGAAGTTTAATTCTTTGGACACACTGACACAAGACAGTTGAATGCTTTGTGTCCGACTCGTATACTCGACCAACTACTTGAGTACGTGGTAATCCGGAAGACAGGAGACAAAATCTTTTACTCACGAGTCAACAAAATGTCAAAAACAAACATCCGTCTACATTAATGGACACAACCGCTGCCGTTAATGCAGACTCTAGAAATACACAAATATTCCTGGCAGTGACACGGGAAAATAAGACGAATAATATTCCTTTGCATGAACAGCTTGCATGCACTAATACTCTCGCACGTTCTGTACTGTCTTTAGTTCTTTTTGTTCGTAGGCGCATCAGCTTGTTGGTGCAGACTAGAGTCGTTCCAAAAGTCATTAAGAAGTGCAGACCTAGCGTTTGTGAATTCACAACTCAGCCGAGCGCAAGGGACATTGTTACACTGTGGTCTACCACTCAGGCCATATTTGATTCGCGGAATCCAGAGCTTGGGAAAGGAAAATCATTCATGGAAAAGAAAGAAAAAAGAAATCAATTCCGTGCTCAACCCTTCCTTTGAAAAAGAGTAATGCTATTTGTACCTCCATATTATCCCTCAAATACATTTTTTTTTATGTGGCAGCTGACGTAACATGTTAAATAATATTATGTCATCTGACATGATCGATGACATGACAAATTTTAACCCAAAAAATTAATTATCCAATTTTGTTCATATTAATTTAATGTTAATATTAATTAATATTAATTTAATGTTAATGTTAATATTAACATTAATGTTAATGTTGATGTTAATATTAATATTAATATTATTGTTAATGTTAACAATAATATTAATTTTAATATTAATGTTAATGTTAACATTAATTTTAATATTAATTTTAATTTTGCCACGTCAGTTGCCACATCAACATATCACGTCAGCTGCCACGGAAGGAGGGACGGTTTGGAGGTACAAATAGCATTATTCTTTGAAAAATTAAAATTTTCATCGATATTCCTTACCAATGTTTAGAAATGCCAAGAAAATTGAGAGATTTCTTGGGTTGGTGGAGGAATCATTTTTTTTTTCTATTGAAAATCACTTTTATTTTCACTATAGTTTCTTTGACATCCAACGTAGAGAAAAAATGACTTTTCTCGCCCATCATTTTCCATCATGATTTTGTGAACCAAACTAGGCCTAAAGGAAAGGAAAGAAAAAAGAATCGATTTCTTTCCTTTACTTTCCGTAAACCAAACGAGGCCAGGTTTAGATTAATTGACAATAAATTTGAGCATCAATATTAAGGCTCATCCCAATTTCTAGATTCTAGGAGCTCGTTTGGTAGAAAAGCAAGGTCCAATTGAAACTCTATGATAATCCGTTCCAGTTACACGCACGCACGCACGCGCGCGCACACACACACACACACACACACACACACACACACACACACATATATATATATATATATATATATATATATATATATATATATATATTAAAAAGAAAAAAATATTGTGTGTGTGTGTTATATAGTTTTATTAAGTATATATATGGCCCTTAACATAGCTTAATAGACAAAAAAAAGATTCAAATAGTCGACCCCAAATGTTTAATTTGATATAAGTTATTTTGTTTTTGTTGTTGTAGTATCTAGAAGAAACATGAAACCTTTGTTTTGAATAACCTTATGAGTTCTAGTTCTCCAAAAAAAAAAAACTGATACCTAAGCCTCTTATTTCCATGTCTGTTGATCACACAAGATCTTGTCATCGCATTGTTCTTGTTACAGTACTTCTCATCCTTGGGAACAAGAACACATGTACAATATCTTCTCTTTACAATGCATTATCCTCTATATAAGTCGAATGAAAAATGAGGAGTAAGATTAAGAAAGTTAATTGTTGTCTTTGTTGCCTTCCATCCGACTACAAAAATATTGGAAAATAGTGATAGAAAAATTCGTCATTGTTTTTCCATGTTATACTGAAATTTAATAGATGTTAGTTTTATGTTTTTTCAACAGTTAATCTTTGATTTCATATTATATATTTTTTAAAAGAAAAATTTATGGAATGTCCAATAACCGCAAAAGTTTTATAAAAAATTCACTGCAAAATAACATTTTATCGCGTGCCCAGAATTAGCGAAAAATATATAAAAGGGTTCGGAATGACCTTTTTTCCATCTAATTTATTAAAAACATCACGAAACTTACTCTTAAAAAAAAACGTTTCGGTTCTTCCTCTTCTTCCATACGCTGCTCACTTTCGAATTTAGGTTTTCTCCTCCAAAATCTTCAAATCTTCAAAAACTCGTCAGTGACTCTCCATTCGCAATTTCACACCATGTCGTCATCATCAGTTCCCACTTCATCATCAGCAGCAGCATCAACTGGCCATTCCCCGTGTTAAAATGCAGGAGAATGACCATTTTGCGACAAACCGGAGAATGACCATTCCCTGTGTTAAAATAGAGGTCCAAATATTATTTTTTTTTGCGATTCTAAAATTTCGAAAACCCGTTGAACGGTAAAAGGGTTTATTTCAGGCTCCTTGAAAATACGCTCCTTTTGCGACAAACCGGACCTCGTTTCGACCTTCCAGTCAAAAGTTATGACCCTCCAAAGTTTCAACTGACCATTCCTCGTGTTAAAATGCAGGAGAATAGTCATTTTTCGTGTTAAAATGCAGGAGAATGACCATTCTCCGTAGTAATATCACAAAGAATGGCAATTCTCCGTGTTAATATAACGGAGAATGGTCATTCTCCTTGTTAAATTGACGGAGAATTGCTATTCTCCGTGTTAAAATGTAGGAGAATGGTCATTCTCCGTGTTAAAATTACGGAGAATGATCATTCTCCGTGTTAAAATCACGGAGAATGATCATTCTCCGTTGTTAAAATTACAGAGAATGACCATTCCCCGTGTTAAAATCACGAAGAACGGTCATTCTTCGTGTTAAAATTACGGAGAATTGCCATTCTCCGTGTTAAAATGCAGGAGAATGACCATTCTCCGTGGTAATATCACGGAGAATGGCAATTCTCCGTGTTAATATGTGAGATTCGTCTCACAGTATCGATATTTGTATACGGATACGTAATTGGTAGTGTATTTTATATTTTTTTGGTTTTCGGAACACTTTAAAAATTTTCCAAATTATAAAGTTTCTCCTTGACCGGCATGCCGCAAGTATACCGGTGTATAACGATGGCATACCACCCGGATAGATATTCTACATTTTAGATATTTCGATTTCAGATATTTTATGAATAGCGTTTCTGATATTTTCGTGAATAGTATAGATGAACCCTTTTATCCATGGGATATTTGGTTTTGTTTGGGTGACCATGATTGTCTTAGATCTTCACATAGATTACCATCCAACGGTCATGAATAATTTCCCTTCTATATATACCTACTTTCTCCCTCCTTCCTTTTTTTACTCTTTCTTCCTTCCTGTCACGACCCGCACCCGATTTTCGGACACAAGCTCGTGAGCAAGCCAGCTACGCATCAAGCGGACTCCAGTCCGACTCGAATATGTAAACGCTGTCACGTCTATAGTAAACTGCCAAATCATGGCAAAACAAATATATATCTTAAATCCACAATAAGCGTACGAAACATGAATAAACACTATGTGTCGTGGTCTGCAGCCCACTAGCATATATGTCCGATAAGACTCAAAGAATATAATAGGAGTCTATAAACTGAATCAATAAACATGGTATCTCATGATAATGAGAGAAAAGCACGAGAGGATAACAACATAATATCACTGACAAATATCTGAATCTCTGTCGGTGCAACCACTACCATCATGAGCCGCTAACTAACTCCACACAATCTCTAACCTGAAGAGATCATCAGGTCCTTAGGGGACATAGCAAGATACATAAAAACATGTCTATCTAGCAGTTTAATCATGCATGATAATATAAACAGGATATAACGAGGAACGACACTTAATATCGACAAGTGGCTACTGACAGGTGACTATGAACTGGAATACAAGAACAACTACACGTAACTGAACTGCTGGATGAACAAGTGAACACGAGATCAATGGAATACCAAACCCTCGCCCCGAGTGGACTCGCATGTTTGAACTAATCACTAACCCTTATCCCAAGTGTGGACTCTCTGGTTAGTTCACGGCAAGGCACCCTCATCCCGAGTGTGGACTCTCTGGTGCAAGTAAACATCCTCGTCCCGAGTGTGGACTCACGGATGTAAACAGATCAAGACAAACACCATCGTCCCGAGTGTGGACTCTCTGGTACAAATGGTCAACCCTCATCCCGAGTGTGGACTCTCTGGTGCCAATGAATATGACAAACACCCTCGTCCCGAGTGTGGACTCTCTGGTGCAACTGATCAAGACAAACACCCTCGTCCCGCGTGGACTCTCTGGTGCCAAGGAAACAATAACAAGGATTTAACAGTTCAATTACACGTATTCGTTCTATGACACGAACTAGTCGAGGTACAAGACGACAAGGTACACTCAGTCAAGACCCAGGTAAGGACATCTCTAGTATGAACTCATAAGGTGAACAAGCCTGACATATCTACACTATCAAGTCATGAAGATGATATACAGGCAAGTCAAAGAACTAGTGAACATGGTATGAAGAATATATATAAATCAAATCGACTAGAGAACTGATAATAACATATAAATCCATAGAACTAGAGTAACCAAATGATAACCAATAATCACAGAAAAAACTATAAGCATGAAATTAAACTGTAGAGGGAGACAAGGTATCTTGCCTGTGGTCCTTGCACAAACCGTAGTCACAAGTCGAGGATGAGAGGATGCTGATCTAGGAGTTGTCAACCTATAACACATACCGCACCATGAACCGTGCACGAAAACTATAAATCAATTCTAATGTTCTAGTTCTAAATTCATGGAATAGTGGCTAGTTGGGTTACTAATCTAATTATAATTAATTCTGGAATAATTTACTTAAAAACCTAATTTAACCTAATAATAATCTGAATATAATCTAAACATGCAAGTTTGGCCATCAAAGTCGTGTTTCCTAACTTTGAAAACCATGGCACGCAAATCGATATGTGTTGTTGACTATCTAGTCAAATGTTGAGAACTCTAGATTTTGAAAGCGCACCTTGGTATATTTCAGTGCCACGAGTGCGCAGGAATCAACCGTGCCGCAAAATCACGCTTTGGTCAAAAGATATCACCGTTATGGCTAACGCGACCAAAACGGTGATCAACCGATCAATTCTGAGTTCAACAGAATAACAAAAATACTAGATGAATGAAATAATTTTTGGAAAAATTATATGTCGTAGATCTCTGTGTTAGCTTTCCAAAACTTCAAACGGTTCATGATTTTGATTTCTGGTTCTCCCGAAATCTCGAAAATACCGAAACGTTTCAAGTTTCGGACAACCGACACTCTACGAATTTTCCAAAAATTTAGGAATAATATCTACGAAAATAAATTACATATTCAAAAAGATTACCTCGATATGAATCCAACAAAAAAAATGGGGCACGAAAATCACGTCGGAGTTGGCAGGAATCGCTTCGGGAAGTCAGAAACCCTAGATGTGTTCTCCCACAAAAAGCTACTAGAATTTAATTAGGGTGGACGAATATAATAATATATATATATAGGAGAGAGAGAGAGAGAGAGGGTCACTATTGCAGTTGGCGCCGACAGGTGGGCCCCCCGGGTGGATTTTTGGGTATTTATTTATTTAATTCAGAAAATTATTTAAAAATTATTTTAAGTCTAAATAAATCAAAATTTGCAGAAAAATCCAGAAAAATTCTAGAAAATTCTAGAAAATATTTCTAATTGTCTAGAATATAAATAAAATATTTTAACACAAAATATCATCGTGTGACCTCGCAGTAAATTCCAAAAACCTATAAAATATAAATTTTATATGTTTTAATTATATAAAAATTCCCAAAAATTCTAAAAAATTCCAAAAATATTCTAGAAAATATTTTTAGTCATTTAGAGCCCAAATAAAAATATTTGGTCCAGAAATACCCCCGTATGAACTTACAGTAAATCCTGAAAGTCCTTAAAAATAATAAAATATTAAATATTAAATACCTACAAATATCCAAAAATTGTAGAAAATATAAAATAGCTAAATAATACATATATAGGCTATCTAGAGGTCATGTGACCACAAGATGGTCATAAATCACCTGTGGGCTTAGTCACAACTCATATGATAATAGAAAAATTAAATTTAAACTAATCAAATAAAAAATAAAAAAATATCACAAAATTTTGGGAAGAGGAGTTACATTTCCCTCTTTACTTTCATTCATCATCATCCAGTGCATAGGAAAGCTTGGCCTTGAGGCCTAGAGTGTGGTTTCGTACCACTCTTGGTGGTGGAGTAGAAGATTAGGCTTGGAGCTTAACATAGGCAAGTACATCTTGCCAAATCTTAAATAATATTTTGCTGTCATTTTTGTTTGTTTTATTTTTTTCTTGCATGATTCTATGTCTCTTCAGAGCTTGAAGTTTTTTATTTTGATGGTTACATATTTCTAATTCTAAATTTTAAGACTTTTCTTGTTTTCATGGTTTTGATCCCTATAAGTTTGTTATTTTCGACATCTAAAGGTTCCATGTTGTGAGGAATTTCGTTCTACCCAATTTTGGCTTTTGAACCGCTTGATTTCAACTTCGTATGAAAAAGTTATGCTATTTTTCGTGCTTATGGGTTCCCCACACCTTCGATAATGCAGGAATGATGAACAGTGCCACGCAGTCTGTGTGCCATGCTTGCGCGCAGCGTGCGCCGTGGGCAGTTTTGCCTGTGCGTGCAGTACATTTTACGTGCAGTGTCACACCCCGATTTTGTAGAATCGATAGTCGTCCCCCGGGCGTGATGTCGTACGAACCTAATTTGCGATCACACAAGGGATAGTCATAAGGTAATCCGAAACACGAGATCTAAGAGAGCAAGAAGACAAATTGAATCACACATTAAGTAGAAAAAACTTTGATCTTTATTGATAATAGACATCATTTACAGACTCCAGTACAGGACTCATGCCGCGCGGGCTACAACATGACTCCATTACAAAAAAGTGTCGATGAGATAGCAGTTCCATATATTGCACACATCCCTCGATTTACAACAGAGTGTTCCAGTGACCTGGAATGGAGGGACGCTGAGCCATCTTTCTTGGACAGTTGAGAATCTTCAAAAGTAGAGTTGCGGGGAAAGTCTTCGACGCGCGGCCTAAGCTTCAAAATCGCGAACGTCGTCGAGCTAGTTGGCGCGTCCTTCCTGATTCACGGGACCTGCAAAGAGCGAGGATCAGTACGATCACATGTACTGGCGAATGGCTAATTAAAATCTAAGCTCTGTATTTGATTCAAGCAGTTTTATAAACATATTAGCTAGGTATTTTTGTGATCTTTCTAACCATCCTGATCGATTTGCATGTTAACATATTTTTGAGGCAAGCATATAAAATTGTATACATTGAGCACTAACATATTCATCATGTATCACGTACATTAGTTCAAGCAGTGAAGGGGTGTGAAGGTCACTGGCAATGTCAAGCCATCACGGACTATAGCTGGGTTAGACGGCAACCCTTTTTCGGCGGGTAGTGAGCCCTGTGCGAAAGTTTCCGAATAACCCACGCTGATGTAATGCTGGCGTTTGCTATACTCGTTCCTTCCGGGCCGAATCGGTTCCTTAGCCTAGGCAACCGTTCGAGGAAACTACACCTTGTCGACAAGTTGTCTAATGACCGTTTTGCAGAGTCTTGAAAAATGCTATATCTTTTTTAGAACCTTATCATTTCTCTTTTAGTTGCAAAACTTAACCTTGCTTTTGAATTTAGTCAATTTACTCACTTAGCCATGTCGTTGCGATAAACGTTAATCGATTCATTCATTATTTTGCATAGGCTAAGTGAAATTGTATAAGAAAGCATATTGTCCATTTTCAATATTGGCAATTTGATAGCAAGTGTTTCGTGAAGAATCATGCCATGATTTATTTGATTCTACACTATGATGACAAGCATTTCATTTAACTTTATATTAATTTTGAAATGGAGGGTCGAGGCGAAGGAGATCAGCCACTTGTCTTAGACTTGCTTCAGGCGAGGGACTGGTTAGCTGCGCTGACGTCGCCTACGCGATCACCTGCAATTGTATAAGCAACTGATTATAACACTGTGTAATTCAAGGAATTTTGATATGAATGCGAAGCTCGAAAATGCAAGTCATGAAAATCCATCGGAAACATTCATGAAAATGCATTCACGAAAACCAAAGCCAAAGCCAAAGCCAAATCAAGCGCGACATGAAAACCAGAGCAATGGGAGGTCTCTTCCGACTCAGCCGCAGAGCCAATCCTTAAGGCGCAACCCGCTGAATATGGGACTTGGTTCCGAAGAAGCCATTCCATAATAGGGAATGGATCTTAATTCAACCGTTCCCGTTCGACCGATTTGGCCAATTCCGACCTATCGGTCCCGACCGAATCGATAGCGACAGTGTTCCTTTCTTGCGCACCCCGTAGACGGAAACGGGGCACGATATAGGGACGGGGCACTACACTATAACCAACTAAGAAAAAGTTTCGTCCTCGAAACTTAAGGATAGAACCTACCTCTTCGAGAACAATGAAGGAAATTTTTCCTTCATTTTCGATTCAAGCTCCCACGTTGACTCCTCGATCAAATGGTTACTCCAGAGTACGCGGACGAGAGGGATCGTGTCACGCCCCAGTACCAAAATACTAGGACGGACGTCGGCCAGCTACACCGTATAAGGTACGAATACGTTATACGGCAATGACGACTATCAATCTTGTTGGATATCCTAGCATGCAATCATTCTATGGCCTGAATCTGATCTCATATCCACAGGCAATAGCAATGAAATAACTATAAGAGAGATAATCATATAAAAAAACAGAAAAATACACATATGATAATCGGGAAGTCTACAGTACATGATAATAATGTAGATGAATATACCTTCCCACAGTTCCTAGCATGGTCTGGAACCGAAGCACATCCTCCAAGTCAAGTCTGGAAGATCCACAGGCTCGGTCACAGGCAATCTGGGAACAATCCAGGGTTGGTCAGGCCAACCGTAGCAAGTACCAGAAAGGAAGACTCAAGGACGGGCGAAGAAAAGCCAGCAGGATAAAACATGACAGGAATAGCATATATAAACAGTAAAAGATGGTAAGGATCGTACTTTACCAACGCACGATAACAATCCACAACTAATGCAGCTAAATAACCAACAATCATCACAATCTCCCTAACATCCAATAATACCTGCATCGCCAACTGGAACTTGTAGTCTGTCAACGGAACAGTAATCCACCCCTATATCAAACAAGAACAAGGGAATGAATTTCCATACCGGGGCAGCGTTACGGGCCAGCCAGCTTAGCAAGCAGCAATCCATACAATTTAGGTGAATAAGCGGCCACTCAAATATCTACGGCTGTCTAGGTGGAGGTTGGGTTACCCCAAAAATACAATATAGGAATACTTAGATCGTGCCGATCTAGCAAGCTAACGGGGCCAAGTATATCAAGACTAGATGAGCACCGGTCCCTCGTAAGACCACCGGGCTTTGCATGTCACCATCGATCCCTCGTAAGGCCACCGTGCTGAGTATGCCATGTATATAAGGTATAGTAAGGTAGCCGGATACTGCCATCCTCTAATACGGACGGTAACAATATTCGTAGCGGCCAGCCTGCACTCCATGGCTAGATGTCTGGAAAGTGGCTAGTACTGTACGATCTCGAGATTCCATTTCCTCCCAATGCTTCTACCAGTTTAAGTTGCCTAGATTATCCATATATTTATCTGGAATCACATGCCATGATCACATGATCATCCTCCTAGATGTCGTACCTCAGTACGAGAATGCTAAGTAAGAATTAACCTCGGCACCTATAGTCCCAGTTGTGATCCATCCTTAGTGTTATGCAACAAGCAAACAAGCAATCCTGACCATGCTAAGACTATAGGCCAACTACCAGATACCCGTGCATGTAATCATATAATATTGCTAGAATATCAAGATGGCATCGTAATGCCATATAATCATGGAAGTAGCACCTCAAGTGCCAGTAGACAAGGAGCACCGCAGTGAAAAATCAGGGCCAGTACTTCAAAGGGTAAGCTGGACTTATAGTACGGATACAAGTAGTCATGTCGAGGACAAGGTCAAATCTGTCAGTCACATGAAATCATCTGCCCACATCGTAACATGGATATCCGGTCAAGTACAAGATCAGAATCTCTACTATAATATCCCATCAAGTATACAAGGGAGCCTACTGCTCTAATCATCAAGTCGGTCTATCCACCGGATCAATCTATCAGGAGTCTTCCATCCATGATGGAGTGAATATCAGGTCAAGAAAGACAATCACCAAATACGAAGCTCATCACTATAAACAATGCTAGGCCCTCTAGTTCACAAGAATCCTCTGAATCAATGATCACAAGCTATCAGCAAACAAGTCTCACCACTACCAAAATATAGCAAACAAACCAGGTTTTTGGGCGCTTGGAAAGTCGAGTAAAAATCATATAATAATATCCTCGATATTCTCCTCGTTCTGCAAAATATTCGCGATCATCAAAATCCAAGAATCCGCAGTCATGTCCGATCGAATTAGAACATCGTCAAAAGAAATAGCAACACTATCCAAGAATCCACGTGAGTCTATCAATCAATATCTCGAGATCATACTCTCCATAATACTCAATCCTCAGATATATCCAAAAATCACAAATTTTGATACATAGGACAACTATCAGTCCTAGCTGGCTAGACTAGGATAACTCCTAGAAAGAATGGTCGGGGAACAAGAGTCTACTAATTATGCCGCCAGAAAATGGTAAGGATTGTATGAACCACTCTGAAGTAGATCCACAACCCTTAAACCAAACAAGGACCAGGGTTGCAAATCGTCTCCCAAGTGGAACCGTGCTCCTTACATTATCCGACAGACAAGACATGTCAAGTAACTAGGCGACTAATCTAGTCATGAGTCTACCTAACAGGTACTGGAATCAGGTCAAACTAAATCTGCACAAATCTAGTTCAGCAAACCAAAGGAACGGTTCTGCCAAAATCTTCGAACCAAATTTCCGACCGAGAATTCTGGAAAAATTCGACAGAGTCTCCTTTGTATTCTGGACGAAAGCACCTAGCGAATTGGGGCTAAATCCACTCGGCGTAACCCGCCGCAGAATTGCATGCTGAGAACACTAAGTCTCAACTTCCAGCAGCGCTACAATGCGTAATGGAAACCAAACCATAGCCGAGAACACTAAGTCTCGGCCTCCAGCAGCACTACGAGGCGTACTGGGCGCCAAGCCAACACATTCAACAAGAACCTCCATACAGGGCGCATCATGACCCACAGTCATAATCCAAGCCATAACCAGAGTCACAAACATAGTTAGCCAAATCCGTCACCCGACCGCGAGTCGGACACGGGGCATATGGGGACAATCCATACTCGTAAGTCGTACTCGTGTCCTCGGAGGTGTGGATGACCCGTCCGAGTTGTCCGATACGGTCGTAAACCGGTATTGAACCAAGCTGTCCTAGGTTATCATCATGGCATTTCTACTGCTAAGCTACACTAATCATGGTTATTCATTTATAATTATAATTAAATTAAATACAATAAATTCTAGAAGAGTGGGCAAGAGCCGTCGATGAGCAAGGGATACTTGCCTAGAGGGCTCGGCTAGGTAAGCAAGCCTTCGGCGATCGCGATCCAAGGTGGCACGCCAATCGAGGTCCTCAGAACACAAAATAAACAACCATTAGAATTAAATAATAAAATAATGACAGGAAGCACAAGGATGGCAGAAGGCTATACCGCGTAGGTCCCGCAAGCAGTGTAGGGATCATTCACGAGAACTGAGGCACGCGGATCGATACGAATATGCAAACTGAGATGCACACGTACATCGAGATATGCACAAGAATTGAGATGATACAAAGATCGAGACAAACAAAAGACAACGTAAGTCGAGACGTTCACGTAGATCGAAGAAATCATGAATATCAAGATAGCGCACAAATCAATGCGATATGCAAATCAAGATGGCATAAATATCGAGACGGTATGCAAATCAGCGCATGTACGCAAATTGAAACGGTACGGATCACGAAGTGGGCAAAAAGGTCGAGACACGAAAATCGAGAAGATGTACCAATCAAGATGGCACGGTGCCCGAAGCAGTACGGGACTCGAGGCGTCCCGCTGCCCTAGACAGCACGTGGATCGAGGCGCACGCAAAATGATGCACATGCTAACCGATAATGACACAAAGCACGAGGGACACACCAATCGAGGGTACGCTGCTCGAGGCAGCATACTACATGAGGCAGCATACAGATCGGGGCACGCAACCCAAGGAAAGGCACGGAGCACGAGGCCTCACTGCCCGAGAAGCACATAGGCCGAGGGTGGCTTGCTGCTTGAGCAGCACGGGGCCCAAGGGCATCCGCTGCTCGAGGTGGCGCTGCCCTCGATGCGTGACAGCTGCTCGCCAGAGAGGAGAGAAGAGAAGGGTGGAGGAGCTCACCGGGAAGCTCGGCCAAGTAAGGGGGCTCGCGACAGCGCAGCTTCGGGAAGAGAGGGCAGAGCAGATGGCCGTGGGGGCGTCAAGCTCGGGCGGAAAAGAGGGCAGTAGCGGTGGCACGGCCAGGTCAGGACGGTACTGGCTGCCGAAGAAGAAGGGTGGAGGAGGAGATGGAGGTGTTGGCCATAGGAGTGGCGGTCGGAGCTCAAAGACGAGGGGGAGAGGATGATGGTGGCGTTGGTGGAGGCAGCAGCAGCGACGGAGAGACGGAGCAGGAGAAAAAGACGACGACGATGGTGGTGGAAGTGGTACTGGTGGTGGCGGTGGAGACGATGGCGCTGGCGGTGCTCAAGGGGCCGGAGGAGAAAGGGGGAGTGGTGGTGGTGACTGATGGCGGTAGCGGTACTGGTAGGTGATGGTGGCGGTAGTGGAAAATGGTGGTGGCGGTCGCGGCTCGGGGAAGAGGGAAAAGGCGGAGGCGACGGGAGTGGTGGTGGTCGCTGGAGGCCATGGGAGAGGAGTGGGGAGCTTGAGAAAGGGAGAGAGTTCGAGGGAGAGAGCTGACGGGGGGGGGGGGTGTTCTCCAGAGAGAAAGGAGCGAAAAAGAGAGGAAAAGTGAGGGGGTGGGTGGCTGAGTGAGGAGAGAGGAAGAGAATATGGGTTGGGGTTAGGGTTATGTATTTGGGAGGGTAGCTAGGTAATTTAATAATAATAATAATAATAATAATAATAATAATAATAATAGTAATAACAATGGGAATATGAATAATCCTAACAATAAAGCTAACCATACTAACTATAATAATAATAATACTAACTATGAAAATGTCAAGTCCTAACAACGAAGGCCAAATCAATATCCAATAAAAATAAATTTTAAATAATACAAAATTTTAAAATTACCAAAATATCAAATACGGTCAGATGCCTATTTTCAAAATAGGGATTTGACAGATCGTTCGATTTTGCAGCAGCTTATCCTTGCGTTCTAAGATTTGAACTGGCTCTTAAACGTAGGATAAGTCGGACTTCAGCTCCAGCTGACCAAAATCTACCACGTGGCTAGGGTCGTGCACATACTTCCGCAACTGAGAGACGTGGAAGACATTGTGTACACCTTCTAGCTCCGGCGGCAGGGCAATTTGATAGGCCACTAGAGTGACCCGCTTGAGTATTTTGAACGGCCTAAAGAATCTTGGACCCAACTTTCCCTTTGCACCAAACTGGGTCACTCCCCGCATAGGCAACACTTTAAGAAACACGTGGTCGTCTTCTTGAAATACGAGGGGTCGACGAAGAACTTTCCCATAACATTTTTGATGACTCTGTGGGGTCTTTAATCTTTCCAGAATGAGCCAAACCTTTTGTACAATCTGTTCCACCAGTTCCGGACCGAGAATATGTCGCTCTCCGACTTCGTCACAACAAATGGGTGATCGACACTTTTGTCCGTACATGGCTTCATACGACGCCATTTGGATGCTGGATTGATAGCTATTGTTGTATGCAAATTCGGCCAGAGGTAGATGAACATCCCAGTTTGATTTGAAGTCAATTGTGCAGAGTCGTAGCATGTCTTCGAGAAGCTGATTGTCGCCCTCCGTTTGGCCGTCGGTCTGGGAATGATAGGCTGAGCTAAAGTTCAACTTGGTACCCAGGGCTGAGTGAAGGCTACTCTAGAATTGCGACATAAACCGTGAATCCCGATCAGAGACTTTGGATACTGGAACTCCGTGCAGCCGTACTATCTCATCAAGATAACTCAGCACCAGGCGATCAACGCTCCAAGTAACTTTAATGGCAATGAAGTGCGCTGACTTGGTTAGTCGATCGACGATGACCTATATGGCATCATTTCTCTGCGGCGTCTTCAGCAGACAAACAATAAAATCTATGCACACGTGTTGCCGCTTACATTCAAGAATTGCCAGATTTTGCATCTCCCCGCCCGGTCTATGATGCTCAGCTTTCACCTGCTGACAGGCCATGAATTGTGACACGAAGAGTGCCACATCTCTTTTCATTCCATGCTATCAAAAGTTTGTGCGGAGGTCCTTGTACATCTTTGTGCTACCGGAATACAAGGTATACTTCGCATAGTGCGCCTCCGATAATATCTCCTTTCTAAGTTCTGAATTATCCGGAACGCATAGCCTACCCTTCATTCGAAGCATGCCATTTTCGTCTTCCGTAAAGTCGATCGTTCTACCCGTCGAGATTAGCTCTCGTATTTTCTTCAGGTATGGATCGTCCTTCTGAGCGGTCTTGATCTTTTCTTACAAGCTCGGCTCTAACTGCATCTTTGCTAACTGTACATTCCTGAATCGGACTCGGAGTTCGATGCCCATCTCTTCTAGGTCACGTGGCAATTTGCGGTCGATGGATAGCGAGACAATATACTTCTGACTCAGAGCATTCGCCATAACATTTCCCTTTTCTGACGTATAGTCAAGGTCAAGTCGTAATCTTTGATCAGTTCAAGCCAACGTCTTTGCCGCAAGTTTAGTTCCTTCTGCGTGAATAGATACTTGAGGATCTTATGATCGGTATAGATCGTGCACGCCAAGCCATAAAGATAATGATGCCACAATTTCAACGCGAACACAATCGCCGCTAACTTCAGGTCATGATAGGGTAGTTCTTCTCGTGCGGCTTTAGCTGTCGGAAAGCATAAGATATCACCTTGTTCTGCTGCATCAGCACACACCCCAAGCCCTGACCGAACGCATCGCTGGAAACCCTCAGTCCCTTCTGGAAGTGCGAGTTTCGGAGCCGAGATGAGTCGTTGCTTTAATTCCTGGAAGGAAGCTTAACAGTCGTCAGACCATTCAAATGTGACTCCTTTCTGGGTGAGGCGGGTCAGAGGCGATGCGATATTCGTGAAGTCTTTTACGAAGCATTGATAGTATTCCGTTAAGCTAAGAAAACTTTGAATCTTGCCAACGGACGCTGGCCGTTTTCAATCGACAACGGGTTCAACTTTCTTTGGGTCGACTGCAATGCCTTCAGCTAAAATAATGTGTCCGAGGAATGCGACGCTGCTCAGCCAAAATTCGTATTTGCTTCACTTCGCATACAACTAATTTTTTCGAAGGGTCTGAAGTACGGTCCATAGATGCTCAGTGTGTTGCTGCCTATTCTTCGAGTAGACGAGTATATCGTCGATAAAGACTACTACGAACTTGTCGAGGAATGGTCGGAACACCCGATTCATTAAATCTATAAAAGCAGCTGGGGCGTTCGTTAGGCCGAATGGCATTACCAGGAATTCGTAATGGCCGTATCGAGTGCGAAAGGCGGACTTCGGCACATCGTCTGGCTTGATCTTGAGTTGATGGTAACCCAAGCGCAGATCAATTTTAGAGAATATCGTAGCTCCTTACAGTTGATCAAACAGATCGTCTATGCGGGGCAGAGGGGATTTTTTTCGGACGGTGGCTTTATTCAGCTCGCGGTAATCGATACAAAGATGCATTGAGCCATCCTTTTTCTTGATGAACAGCACGGGCGCTCCCTATGGTAAGATGTCGGGTCGTATGAATCCTTTGTCGAGCAACTTTTGCAACTGTAGTTTTGTAGGACCGATTGTAGGAACGAGTTGTAAAGTGCAATACTCTAGAGGGGGTGAATAGAGTAGGCAGCAGAATTTAGTTATTTAAAAATGTTAGTAACAAGATCACAGATAATATATCACAGATATGTAAATAAAAAGTAGAGAGTAGAGAGCAAAAGCAAACACAAAGATGTATACTGGTTTTCCTCTTGTGAGGACTAGTCCAGTCGAAAGAACTCTAGCTTCCAGTTGAATCCACTATGGAAAATTACCACAAGTTTTCATCCGAAGTTCTTGTAACTTCTACAACGCGAGCTTTGATCCAAAGTACTCGACCAACTTCAATTGTGAAGAGTCTTTCTTCAATCAAGCCTCTGATTACAATTACTCTGAAACTTCTAGACCGTACCGCACTGGCAAATCGACTAGAGGATTGTAACTGGCTTGGAATTTGAAAATGAAAGCTTTGGAACACTTTGGAAGAAGTAGTAGGCTTATAGAGAAGAGATATGAAAGTGAATTGGTGTATGAGTGAATTGAAATGATCGAAATCCTTCTCTATTTATAGTTTTTCCAAAGGCAGAATTCTGACAGAATTCGGGTAGAATTCGGACAGAACTCTATGAGAAAATCTCGTTGGGATCCGTAACTGCGGGAAGACCAAGTTCAAAAAACAATGTTCACTAACCGAACTCTGGCCAAACTCTGACCAAATTCGGGTCGAGTTCTGCTAGGGTTCTGTTAGGATTTTTGCAAATTAGTTTTTGGGCTTTTTGAAAAGTCAAACAGTTAGGAAGTAGTTTGGGCTTTTGTAAGTGGGCTTGTTTTCAAAATGAAAGGATATTTTAAAAACGTTTCTTGGGTAGCCTATTTGCCAGTACGATGTAGTATACATCGTATTCCTAGACTCAATAAATATAAAAAATACATTGATAAAATAGGAAAACTAAGAGCCCTTTGATGACGCCTTTCTTCAAATATTTGAGCAAACATGAAGACGTCTTTCTTCAAATATTTGAGCAAATATGCGAGGCCCCGGATAGGTCGTTAGGCGGTTCAGAGAAATCTTCTTGTATAACGCTGTCTTTGGCCCATCAATAATTCTCTATTATATATGTCCTGGTTTGACAAAGCTTGATCATGCTTACTGCATGTCTAAGAACATGTTAGACGAACAAAACAATATGATACAAGCATAGCAATATGATATAGAACATTTAGGAAAATGCTAAGATTAGGACAATGCTAAGTTTTAAGTAGCAACATGATAGTGATTACATGAATATTAGTGACATTGTTATGTTAAACTTAATTGATTAGCTCTATTCAAAAAGATGATATAATCATTGGGCTAACAACTTTGAGTTCTTTAAGCTCTGCAGGGGCCATTCTGTACGGGGCTTTAGAGATCGGTCGGATATCGGAGAATATATCAATAGTGACTCGATCAGGTGGCATGCCGGGCAATTCGTCCGAAAACACATCTGGGAATTCTGCCACAACGTCGGTCTAACCCGCGTTTGTACCATCCCGGTGCATGTTTCGAACGGACGCTAGATAGCCCACGTACCCGGAATGCAGCATCCGTCGAGCAGATATTGCGGATATTACCATGCAGATCGACGATGCCTCACCACACGAATAGCAGAATTCGGGCACTCCAGGTATACGAAATGTTACCCTTTTTTAGCACAGTCGATGGTTGTATTGCAAGGACCGAGCCAATCCATCCCAGAATAATGTCGTAATCCTTAATATCTAGAACTATCGCATCAAGACTGAACTTTTGACCACCTATACAGATGATTTTGTCTCCGCAGACTAAGTTTACAAGTAGTGGCATGCCCGACGGTACATTAACAGTAAGATCGAGACCCAGCAGTGTCAGGAGAAATTTGTGCTCGATGGTAAAGTTCGCCGATATAAAACTATCCGTGGCACCAGAATCAAACAGTATACAAGCAGGTTTGTTATTGAAATACAGTATACCTGTCACGACTATGTCCAAGGTGAACGCTTCATCTCGAGTCATGACGTAGACGCGACCCTGAGCATTGGGACGACGGTCTTGGCTATTTTGTGGCACGGTCTGTGGAGCCCGAGTTGCTTGGCCTCAATTTTGTTGGTGTTGTTGGGGGCGCTGGTTCGGCTTCTCCAGACAGTTGCGTACAATGTTGTCCGTTCGACCGCACCCGAAGCATGCTCCACTCTTCAATCGGCACTCGTTGGCCACGTGCTCCGCCTTGTGGCAGAAATTGTAGACTATTCGATCCTTTGCCTGGTTGCCGCCTCCGTTGCCGCAATTTTGACGCTTGTACGCATTGTTGCCTCCCGCATTACTATGGCGTTTGTTATTAAAGTGAACAGCACCAGTAGTAGCAGGAGGATACTCGGACTCCAGACGGAGGGCATGGTTGAGTGCCTCACCTATGGTTTTATATTCAGGCACTGAAATATGGACACGAATAGAGGAACGCAAGCCCACTTCGAATCATCGAGCTCGACTTGAAGTTGTAGGTAGATATGCTCCAGCAAATTTGGCCAGTTTGTTGAATTCGGTCGTATACTATCGTACTGTCATATTTTCTTACCTCAACTGCATAAATTTATTTATTTTTCCTGTCGTACGGTTGCAGAAAGATATTCAGTCTCGAACGCTTTTCTGAATGTGGCCCACGAGATCACCGTTGTCTCGCCTTCTCGTCAAATTGCCCGCTTCTGTACGGCCCACCAATCGTGCGCGTTCATTCGAAGTAGGAGTTACGCACACGCGACTTTCTTCGAGTCTTCGACACCCAGAAGTTCGAACTTGTCTTCCAGCTCCTCCAACTAGTCGATCACCACGAAGGGATCTTCTGTGCCGTTAAAGGAAGTGCGACAGCTTTTTCTAAATTTTGACACATCGAAGTTAGAACTTCTCGGTGCCGCAGGTGAGAGCACGGGCGCCACCGGTTCAACTTCGTTGGATCGAACCGCAGACTCGGTCACGGCAAGCGTCATCATTGAATTGTTCTTGGCCACGACCGATTGTACGATTTGTTGGAGTGTATTCAGCTGCTGCTGCTGCTTGAATTGGGCCTCGAACCGATTCTCAAACTGGGGCTAACGAGCCTCCGCCTGCTGACAATGGAGCTCGTTTTGGGGTTGCCGCATTTCGAGTATCTGCAGCATCCGTTGTATCGGGTTGCCGGAGGATCCAGCTACGGTAGGCGTTATTCCTATTGGATTGACGGAATGCTCGGGTCTGGAACTACTCAAGCCGCTGGAAGCGCTTGTCTCGTCCTCTGCCCGAGGTTCCGCAACTGCAGGGAAAAGAAAGGCAACTCTCGTTAGTTTCAAAAAATGTCATGGGTTAAGCGTATAGAACAACTCATCTCATCGACACGAGGTCAACTGTTTAAGATTAGAACACGATACTGGAGGCCAAGGACATAAAGCCGTGCTCTGATACCACTATGTCATGCCCCGATTTTATAGAATCGATAGTCGTCCTCCGGGTGTGATGCCGTACGAACGTAATTTGCGATCGCACAAGGCATAGTCATAAGGTAATCCGAAACACGAGATCTAAGAGAGCAAACAACAAATTGAATCACAAATTAAGTAGAGAGAACTTTGATCTTTATTGATAATAGACATCATTTACAGACTCCAGTACAGGACTAATGCCACGCGGGCTACAACATGACTCAATTACAAAAGAGTGCCGATGAGATAGCCGTTACATACATTGCACACATCCCTCAATTTATAACAGAGTATTCCAGTGACCTAAATGGAGGGACGCTGAGCCATCTTTCTTGGACAGTTGTGAGTCTTTAAAAGTGAAGTTGCAAAAAAAAGCCATCGACGTGCGGCCGAAGCTTCAAAATCACGAACGTCGCCGAGCAAGTTGGTGCGTCCTTCCTGATTCACGGGACCTGCAAAGAGCGAGGATCAGTATAATCATATGTACTGGCGAATGGCTAATTAAAATCCAAGCTCTGCATTTGATTCAAACAGTTTTTTAAACATGTTAGCTAGCTATTTTTGTGATCTTTCTAACCATCCTGATCGATTTGCATGTTAACATATTTTGATGTAAGCATATAAAATTGTATACATTGAGCACTAACATATTCATCATGTATCACGTGCATTAGTTCAAGCAGTGAAGGGGTGTGAAGGTCATTGGCAATGTCAAGCCATCACGGACTATAGCTGGATTAGACGGTGACCCTTTCGCGGCGGGTAACGAGCCCTGTACGAAAGTTCCCGAATAACCCACGCCGATGTAAGGCTGGCGCTTGCTGTACTCGTTTCTTCCAGCCGAACGGTTCCTTGGCCTAGGCAACCGTTCGAGAAAACTACACCTTGTCGACAAGTTGTCCATGACCGTTTTGCAGTCCTAAAAAATGCTATCTCTTTTCTAGAACCTTATCCTTTCTCTTTTAGTTGCAAAACTTAGCCTTTCTTTTAAACTTAGTCGATTTACTCACTTAGTCGTGTCGTTGCGATAAACGTTAATCAATTCATTCATTGTTTTGCATAAGCTAAATGAAATTGCATAAGAAAGTACGTTTTCCATTTTCAATATCGGCAGTTTGATAGCAAGTGTTTCGTGAATAATTGTGCCATAATTTATTTGATTCTACACTATGATGACAAGCATTTCACTAAACTTCATATTGATATTAAAATAAAAGGTCGAGGCGAAGGAGGTCAGCCACTCGCCTTAGACTTGCTTCAGGTGAGGGACTGGTTGGCTGTGCTGACGTCACCTACGCGATCACCTACAATCGCATAAGCAACTGATTGGAACACTGTGTAATTTAAGGAATTTTGATATGAATGCGAAGCTCGAAAACACAAGTCATGAAAATCCATCAAAAACATTTACGAAAACGTATTCACGAAAACCAAAGCTAAAGCCAAATCAAGCGCGGCATGAAAACCAGAGCAACGGGAGGTCTCTCCCGACTCAGCCGCAGAGCCTGTCACGATCCGCACCCACTGTGAGGGTACGAGTACGTAACAGCGCCCAGCCTACGCCGCAGTGTCGGCGGTAGAACGCTGTTCTAAGTCTCTAGCTAACCATCAACTCATGCAGATATAAAGTACTCATCATGATCAACTCCGAACGGAGGACAAGTATAAGATATGGTGTAACTCAATCGCAGTCTAAGCACGATAAGATAACACCGAAATATAGCTAAGGAATTGAAGACAACAATAACTACTAAAATAATAACAACATCTCGAACAATCTCAAATACAACTCAAGTCTCAAATCTATGGACCAATTCACCAATCGTCCTATTTCAAACTTGATCCTAAGTGTCCTAATTCGAGTTGACTTAAGTTAGACTAGGTTCTATACCATGTTAACTAGGTCACCAAGTCAAGGTCAAAATCTAGGACAGTCTCTTAAGTCACAGCTTAGCAAAAGTCAAAATCAACAAGCACCAGTACAATAAATCATGAAATAATTCAAAGAGGCCAAATGACCAAAATACCTTCATGCTAAAAAATAATAATAAATTATCCTAATGACATGGTCAGGCTCTAGGTCAGACAGTCTCTCAGGTTACACTAGCAAGGCATCAAAATCACAAGCCATGACTTAAAACAGTTTTAAATTGATTAAAAATCATCAAAAAATTATAATGTAATTTAAATACAAATAAATAATAATAATAAATAAAAAAATTCAAAAATACCCTTATTTCAGAAACTGGGTGTTACAAGTCTACCCTCCTTAGAAAAATTTTGTCCTCGAAATTAAGATGATCGTACCCTTCCTAGGTCAACTGTCACGCCCCAGAACCAGAATACTGGAGAGCGGGGGCAGACATAGCCAGCTACGTATAATGAAATGGAATCCACTCCACTATACGGTCATGGCTGTCTAGATATATGAGGGTTTATCTACAAGCCATCAGTCTCTTAAGGTCATTAACAAGCCTAGTGTCTCAATCACAAGCAAGTAAATAGAGTTACAAGATGTAAGATCACCAAATATACAATAGTAAGGCATCCCAAATATTACATATTCAGCTGATCATGAAGCTAGTCGTTACAAAATGTGAGGACTAGCAAGAGTTTTAGTCATACATGATCAACCCTAGGTTGCCAATCATGCTACAGCCCGTAGGCAGACAGTAAGTAAAATATACACGAGCTAACACTGGCTCGGCGGGAACGCCTCAAAAGAATAATTTTACAATAAAGTGGGAGAGCAAAAATAAACCCACTCGTTGCCCTGGTTACGCCTGGTGTTCACCATCGGGCTGGAAAATCGGTAGATCCTCTGGAGCTGTTCTGGTATCTGGCCATACAAAACCAGCTGGGTCAGATCCCAGAAAGAGCAAGTGCCACAAAGGAGGCTTCACTTAGGAACTAAAACCAGCAATCAGCACAAGAGTAATAATATATATAATAAAAGACAACAATTAAAGGAAACATGACAGGTGATATACGATGGGATAACCATGGGACTATTCTGATAGCCAGGTTACAACCCGTAAACCAAACAAGGACCGGGGTTGTAACCCTTCGTCTGAACAGAACTTGGATTCTTCCACCATTTATCGGCAGGATAAATGTAAGAAATCAGAACATATAACAATCTTGTACAGGATCAAGACAAGACTAGACTGATTGAACTTCATCCAACATTTTACGGCCAAGCAATAAGTACGGCTTGATACTTTAACTAACTAGGGTTATCACAGGCCTAATTACTAGCAAGATGCAGCGAGATTATTTCACAGCCACAAGCCCTGCAGACCATCCAGGCTATCCGAACGCAATTAGGAATTGAATTCAAGTGGGTACATCGTCCAGGAAACGCATGTACCCTTAGGTGACTTAGAGGGTGCAACACATGACAGTGTGCTGGAAATGTGCCCTACTCGACGGCAGGCTACAGATCCCAAGTGGGGCGCCCAGATAACGGGATTGCCTGTAGCTGGAAAATCTCTTCATGACTACTGGATTATTCTAGTGATTAGCCTTAGTCAATTTCAGTGGGTATCTCTGACCGTGGTACTCAGGGATCTCCGTCCTAGACATGATGCAAGACAAGACGGGTTCATTTGTACAAGCACAATCGTCCACGGTGTCCAAGTTATTCAATCTTGTCATGTCGTGTTAGCCGTCGCAACAGCATTTCAAGGAATATCATGCCAGGTTTATCATGTCAAGAGTGCTCCACGGCGGACCACTATCAAGAATTATCATGTCAAGTTATCATGTCAATTTGTCAGGTCAAGTTATAATGTCAGGAGTGCACCACGACGGGTCACCATCAAGTCATGCCATTTATCAAGGAGGAGAGAAACTTATGCAATTAAATAATAATAAATATATAATATATATATTCTTGAAGCCAAAGAGAAATTCTACAACTTTTATGTTGGAAGTGGGAAGAAATTCTGACCACAATTTAGCCAAATAAAACATTTAAACAATCAAAGTGGGACCCATGCAGTCCAAAAGTGGGAGAACAAACATGCGGTCAAAGAGAGTGGGAGGCCACCCATGCGGCCAGCCAAAGCATATACGGCCAGAAAATAGTTGAAGGGGGGGCCATGCGGCCAAGAGTAATTGCTAACAAGAAATATTCATGCAGTCAGAAAACACAGAAAGTGGAAAGACAATAAATGCGAGCTTCCACTCAAACAAAGAAAAGGGGCACGTGGCCACTCAAGTATAGTGGCCATGTGGGTAATGGATCTCAATTCAACCGTTCCCGTTTGACCGATTCGGCCGATTCTGACCTATCGGTCCCGACCGAATCAATAGTGACAGTGTTCCTTTCTTGTGCACCCCGTGGACAAAAATGATACACGATGTAGGGATGGGGCACTACACGCAGTGCGCAATCTGTGCACCGTTCTTCCGTACAGCGTACGCCGTGGGTAGTTTTGCCTGCACGCATAGTACATTTTATGTGCAGTGTGCAGCCTGCATGCAGTAGATAGTTTTCATGCGCGTCGTGGACAGTTCTCCTGCGTCGTAGGCAGTTTTTCCTGTACACGCAGTGTGCTGCGCGCAGATGGCTATTTTTGCCCGTCTTAGCTATTTTATGGCCAAAATCTTAAAAAACTCAAAACATGAAAGTTATAGATCTTTATCCTGGCTTCAAGAATTTTTATGTCTCACTTTAATTAGAGTTCATATACAAATCACCCATGAAATGTCTTTGTTCTTCTTTTTAGGTTTTCTATACTTGGCTTAACTTCCAACAACCTAACTTAATAACTTGATATTTTTCCTTAGCTTTAATAAATTCTTAACATGATTAGATGATCTTGTATAGTTAAATAATGATTGTACATCCTATATGCACTTGACACTAGCACTCAGGTTACATGCTTACTATATACTGACCCGTTGTGGTGCACTCTTGTACATATTTCTTGGCTTGCTTGATAGTGGCCTGATATGGCGCACTCTTGATTCCATACTTGTTTAGCTCCTTGATAGTGGCTCATCATAGAGCACAGTTGTCTTAATATTATCATGTCTTGTTGTGGCTTGTTGTACTGCACATTCTTGTTTGTCTTGTTTAGTCTCGCATGTCTCATGTCTAGGATAAATTCTGCGGAATACCACACCCGGAATCCTAAATAAAAATGTTAGGAACTATACAACTAGTTTGATTATCTAGATCATTAAGAGGTGAGATTTTTTTGGTTACCTGCACCCCTTGTTCCCGGTCTTATACATATATATACATGGGATTTAGAGCTATTTGTCATGATGATTACTCTTCCAGCACGCCGTCGAGTAGAGCACCTCTTTAGGACACATGTATCTTACTACAGTGTGTCTGCTATACTTGTTTTCTTTTTTGTTTGTATCAATCGGGTAGTCTGCAGGGCAGGTAACTAGATCGAATTTATCAATTTTATATATGTTAGTAATTAAGATTGTGACAACCCTAGTTAGCTAAAGTATTAAGCCGTACTCATTGCTTGGCCGTGATTGATGGATGGAGTCCATTCATGTCTTGTCTAGTCTTGCTCCAGTTTATCTTATTTACAGTACTTAGCTTCCCGTTTATTCTACATATCCACTTCCCATTTCTTTACATGTTTCCAGTTTCCTTTTGTATATACTGTGGTACCATATTGTTATTCTAGTCTCATTTAATGTTTTATCATAGAGATATTATGAATTGCATGCTAATTTTAGTTCATAGTTTGGCTTCCTTTGTGGTACTTACTATTGGGGTCTGACCCCACTGGTTTTACATTGACCAGATTTAGTTGAGGAGCCCGAGGATCTTCCGGACCTTCCACTCGATGGTGACCACCTGGAGCACCAGGGAGCTTTGAGTGGGTATTATTTCTCTTACCCACTCTTTCATGTACATATTCTTTTGAGGCGTTTAGCCACCGAGCACGTGTTTAGTTCGTATTTTGGACTTGACTTTTAGCCTACGGGCTTAGACATGATGGTATATTTTTGGAATGCAGCTAGAGCTGATCATGTATACTCAGTCTTTCTAGTTCTTTATTTTGTATTACTAGCTTCATGATTATCTATATATTATAGTTGGGGACACTTTACTGTCTTATATGCATGATGATCATATTTTTGTACTTTACTTCTTGTCTGAGACTAAGATATCTAGGATTATGTGACCTAGGATTGACTGTTAGTTTGTTGTAGTAACCGCCATCTTTACAGCTTATACGTTATTTCGAAGTACTGGAGTACTTTAGTATTCGTAGCTGGCCTGGTCCGTCCCTACTTGCCAGTTATCGGGTTCTGGGGCGTGACATAGGTTTCATTGGTGGCCCATGCAAGTCTGATTTATCAGATATGTGGGGGTTGCTGGTAGTTATCTAAGTCACAAATTCTTCTCCATTGATATCCTTCATATTACTCTTTACCTTGATATTTGACCTGATATCTGCCTTGATCGTTGATCATTCATGTTCCCTTGACCTGATTCTTGTGTCCTTAAACTTTTAGTGGCCATATTCCTGATCCTTCCGATCAGCTTGTTCAGGTTCCAGCTATAGCGGGTCAGCTTCCATCTGTTCCACCAGTTTAGGAGGCTCAGCCTCAACATTCAGGAGCAGAGTCTAGACTAGACCGGAGGGCTGAATCGCCAGTTCCACCAGTTCAGCCAGAGCAGCCAGAGGGTGTTGTTCGAGCACTAGTGGATGTTTTGAGAGATTTTATGGCATCTCAGCAGCGACAGAGCGATGTTCTCACCCATTCTGTCCAGACGGCTTTGGGGAGGGGTGGTGCTCAGGTCTACAATTCTGCGAGCAGCTTCAGGAGTCTTCATCTCCCGTCCTTCTATGGTACAGGGATGCGATTGCGTCTGATGCGTGGCTTCAGGATACTGAGGCCATTATGGAGGCAGCAGAGATTTCGGCTAGGAAGCGTGTGGCAGTTGTCAGGTTACAGCTCCTAGATTTGGCCCGCGACTGGTGGGCGGCTCATGAGGTGTATCTAGTGGTGCCGATAGCTTGGGCAAATTTTAGTAAGAGGTTCCATACTCGCTATTTTGATACGGTATCGCGTTATGATCTGCAGCAGAGGTTCATTGGCTTGCGGCAGATGAGCATGACTGTTGACGACTATGCGGCGGAGTTTAACAGGCTCAGTCGGTTTGCCCCTTCCTTAGTGACGATCGAGTTGGATCGAGCGAGGAGGTTCCAGCAGGGACTTTATCTGGAGATCATACTGGCGGTTGAGCAGCAGGAGTTCCAGACTTTTGATGCAATGATGAGGGCGACGAGGAGGCATGAGTACACCTCACAGAGGATCGTTGATAGAGTCGGAGGACAGAAGAGGCCTCATATTCATAGAGGATCTTCCTCTCAATCGTCAGCACAAGCTCCAGCAGTTCGAGCCTTGACGATTGGATCTCCGAGGGGACCGGCCCCGACGGCTTCCTTCCAGCAGTCGTCTCAGCCGTGTTAAAATCACGGAGAATGACCATTCTCCGTTGTTAAAATCACGGAGAACGATCTTTATCCGTGTTAAAATCATGAAGAATTGCCATTTTTAGTGTTATAATGTAGGAGAATAGTCATTTTTGTGTTAAAATCACGGAGAATGACCGTTCTCCTTTGTTAAAATCACGAAGAATGACCATTCTTCGTGTTAAAATGAAGGAGAACGGTCATTCTCTGTGTTAAAGTCACGGGAAATGGCCATTCTCCGTGTTAAATGACGGAGAACAGCTGACAGAAATCTAATTTTTTATAGAAAAAAATTTGTCAGGAATAAAGATTCAAGAGTTTTCCATTCTTCTTTCAAAATGATGGTAACTCTTATGGAGAAGAAGAAGAAGAAGATCTTCTCTCCACAATTGACCTAATTGCCGAAAAACTTCAAACCTCTCCACGAAGATGATGATGATGAGCGATGATCGGAGTTTGACTGAAGAAAAGCACAGTAAACTACGAACGATATATGCGATCTCTATTGAAGATGAGAGCAGTAGAATTCAGATCTCTCGTGAAGAAGAAGAAGACAAAAATTGCAATCCAAATCTGAGTTTGTGAATTCAAATACATATATATGACCAAATTTGTGCGAAGGGGTAGTTATGGTATTATCAAAATGACAATTTGTAAATATAGAGCATCTAAAGGGAATCTTAGAATATTTAACGTAAAAATATATAATTTTGGGTATTTCATAAAACCTACCTTGCGGGTGTTTTTCATAAACTCATACCCCGAAATTGGGTATTTCGACAATTTTTTAGTTTTTTAAAACTGCTTATCAGATATTAGTTAACATTTAGTATGAAGTTTATTGTAATTAATATTTCTGTATTTTAAACTTAACAATAATAACACAACTAGGGGTGCAACTTGGACGCGCTAAACCCGAACCCGATCGGATAAATCCGTTAATGGGTTGGGTTGGGTTAGGGTTGAAGAAACTTGGCGGGCTCGGATTTGGGTTAAAATATTTGAACCCGATCAAAATTGGGTTGGGCTTGGATTTATGTGTTGGATTACCCGAAAAAACCCGAAATCCGACATACATATATTTTTTTTTTGAAGCAATGGGTAATTGTGGCGAACTCGCCTCTACTGAGGCTCGAACTCCGACCACTTGGGCCGCATGCATCTCTCTTAACCACTAAACTAGAGGTCATTTGCAACATATATATATATATATATATATATATATATATATATATATATATATATATATATATATATATATACTTCTTAAATAATAAATAAAGAGTTTAAACCCTAAAAAAATTTGCCCCGACCCTTCACTCCTCGTCTAAATCTCATTTCAGTTTTATTTTGTAATGACTGAAACTTGATTGCTATTTGATTATGCATTTAATATTACTCTTATTTAAAATTGTTTTAAATATCAATTTAGAGTCCGATGGACCCGACCCAAGTCATCCAACCGAGCTCAATCCGATCCTCCGGGCTTGGTCTTAGGCTTCACTTGTTGAACCCGAGGTCGGGTCGGACTTAGGCTCGGACTAGGCTTATGATTCGTCGGATTAGACTTGGGTTGACCTCAAGCCCGACCAAATCCGTCCGAGTTACACCCCTAAACACAACAATAAATTGAACTCGAGTGGCTCTTGTGGTTATCGATGAGAGAGGTATAAAATCTTGGCTGGGTAGCGGAAGATCAGTAAATCGAGCTACGGGACGGATTATTCCTTCCATTTATTTGGTGGGAGTTGGGGGTAGTGGGCCCAACATACATGCAATACAGCGTACACAAAGTCTTGTGCGTATCGTCGGACATCTCAAAAAAATACACAACAATAATAATTGCCAAAAAGTTAATTGTGTTAATTTACTTCATATCTATTTTTTTTTTCATTTAATTACATGAAACATAAATACAACAAGTACTAGTTTTCAGAATTTAGTGACCTGAAAACAATATTTTATATGGTTTTGAAATTAAAACCACAAGTACAATAAAAAATCCACTAGTTTTCATAAATTAGTGATGTAAAAATAATACTTTATTGGTTTAGAATTATAACTTTTTTTGAAACAATAATGCTAAGTTTACTGCCAACTATTTACAATTTTTCTACAACCCACTCTCTCCCCTACTAATATGGTCCATCCGGTCCCACATGTGGGGCTACCCGGTCCCACTTTTTTCCCCTATCCTCCAATTGAGGTCGGCCACGTGGCCAGTTGTAAATCTTACAACCTGTCACGGTTGTAAGCATAGCACCACCCTTTTTGAAATCATCTTATTCATGTTGGAACTACATCGCCACATCATGGATGAGTAAAACTTTGATACAGAAGGAGGTATCAAATTTTTGATACCTCCTTTGTATGACAAGTGGACTCATCCACTAACTTTATGTCCACACGTTTTATGAATTGAGAGGATAACTCATTTGTCATATAAAGAAGATATCAAAAATTTGATACCTGCTTCCGTATTAAAATTTTCTTGCATCATGGATCATAATATTATCCAAAAATTTGAGTGATAAGAATAATATTTTTGATATACATATTAATAGCCTAGTGTATTAAATTGCAAGGAATAAACTTGAGGGCACGTCCTACTTAAATTTGCGTGATGAATATGACAATATAAATTTGATAGGTACCGTTTTTGATTTGTGATAGATCAACAACCACCATCCATTCCTAAGGTTCTGATTATTTGCTTTTGGTGATGTTGAGCATGCAACAATCCTAGGTTCTTCTTTGTTATTGGTGTCACTATGCCAGGAAACATTACTTTTCAATTTGATGTTGACAAAGGTCAGAGTTATATTCTACACGATTGAAGCATTACGCATCGTGATAGAATATTCAATACTCTACAAAGACAATGAGATTTCACAAAATCCAATTTATTTAATGGTAGTGCAACTATTCTCCGCTTCCAATAAACTAAGTAAGATTTATTAGTCAATTATTCTACATGTTTTTTTTTCCGATTCTCAATTCGTGGACAATAAAAAATCGACCTAGAATAACGAGTGATGAGTACGAACTATTCACGAGTTATCACTGATGAATCATGTTATATTTCACAACAAACATTGGACAATACTCACACTCAATTATCTCATGTCAAAAAAGCAGTAGATTAATGCATAAAACAATTAATTCTACTGTGCTGTGAAGGATATGAACTCGTGTCAGGCATATATGTCAAGAATACAACACTCTAAAACTATACAAAAATTTTACATTATGATAATAAATCAAAATAGTTTAAAAAATATCAAAAACAGGCCCAAAAATACCACTATGCAAAAATACTATGTGCCACTAGCAAAAACACTATGTGCCACTATACAGAAAATATTATGCGCCACTATGCAGAAAATAATATACGCTACTATGCAGAAATCTACGTATGCATTGTGCAGAATTTACTAAGCGAGCACTATGCAGAACTGTTCATCGTCCCGAACAAAACAGGTCCGAAGAACATGAATTTAAAAAAATATATATATTGTAGCCATAAAACCTTCAATATAACTCGAAAGCCTGTGATTCAAAAGCCAAAACTGTACGAAATTGAATTCTCTATAACATGGAAGAATTAGTTTTCAAAAATACTAAGTTTTAAGAGATCATTCCCACGAATTTCCATAAAACTCTTATTTTGGAACTTAGATATACTCCAAAATATCGACGAAATCCAAAAATTTCAAGTACTAAAGATGTAGAGAATATATATGTACACATCATAGACTAAAAATATGTAAGAAAAATTAAAGAAACAAAAATTATGATTTTTTTTTTCCATTTTGGTAAGATATACTTGCCTAGAAGAAGAGAAAAAGGTAAAGGACTGAAATGAATGAGAAGAGGGCTAATATATGGTGGAGAATAAATCTTGGCCCTTGATTGAGTCAAGTCATCAATCTAGTCATTTAAAGAAAACCAATGGTCCAATTGTGAACCGGATTAGGAATCCATTCTACACACAGGTCCTAGCACGGGTCTATGACAATGCTAATGGATCTTCTACTGGTCACGTGTAGTCTCACATATGAAATAAAATACAATATTCAAAATTTGAAACCAAATACGCAAAAATACGAAACATAGTAAAAAAAAGTTTGGTTTATGGAAAAAAAAAAATTAAATACCAAAATCCAGAAAAAGAAATCCCAGAACGAACATGGGGAGAGAAGTATTTTAGTCAAATTTTTTGAATCATAGTAGTTGACGGTCAGTTTTATACATTTTCCATCAAAAGTATGGGGGTTCTTACATTATGAAATCCTGTGAAATACACATTAAATTATGGTAAATAAAGTGGAGACAAGTCAAAATTGCTTCTTCTTTTTTTGTCATTTTTTTAATGATTCATAAAAAATTTATTTTCTACCTAGATTAACCAACATGGTTGTAAAAAAAATTCTCTAAATTTATCCAAATCACCCTAAAATTTTTGTGAAATTTAATTTTGAAAATAGATAAAAATAATTTTTCTATTACAACTTACACACTATGATCCGTCTTGCTTTCCACATGAGCTACAAGTGTTATAGACTACAAAATCAAGCGGAAAAAAAATTGTGCCTTTGAAATATAATTTTGTAACCTAAAAGATTTTAAGCATGTAATAATAAAACAACATTGAAATTACCTTAGCAAAATTAAGATTGTACAGTTCCATCTCTTATATTTATTTATTTTAAATAAAATTAATCAAATCGTAAATGCCACTCAAGTTAGGTGTACTGTTGAAAATCGACTGAATTCGAACAAAGTATTCGTATTCGGTTCGACAAAAATATTAAACGTATTTAATTCGAGTCATACTATCACCCTTATTTTTCGTTATGCGTATTTTCAATATACGTGCACGGATTTCTGACATTGTCAGGTGACCCGTATTTTGAATTGTGTTTCTTAGTCTTGCCTTGGTTCAATCTTGACTTGGTTTAGTTTTGATTTGGTTCACCTTAGTTCTACATGAGATATTGGCTTGGTTTGGTTTGGTTTAATATGCTTGGTTTGGTATATAAACCAACTTCTCATCTCCCTCCTCCATTATTACCTATTACATCTTCTTCTTCATTTACTCCTCCCACCAAACCCTAGGCAAGTACAACTTGCTCCATGGAGAACATGATGGATCTACATTTTTATTTGTTCTATCTTCTTCTCTACATGATTTTAAGCATCTTTGGAATTTAGAAGTTTCGATTTTGATGGATAGATTTTTGTAGATCTAAAGTTTTAACTTTTCTTGTTTTTCTTGGTTTTGATCTCTAAAAACTTGGTATTTCTGGAAACTAGTGGCTCGATGTTGTAGAAAAATTGATTTCATGCAATTTTGGTTTTTATTTCGCTTGATTTAGAGTTCGGATGAGAAAGTTATGGCCATGGCAAATTTTTGGAACTTTCATGGCTGAACTTGCTGTTTAGGGACGACGACCCCCATGCGCCCGGGAGGCCATGCGCCGAGAAGGCCATGCGCCGTGAAGTCTTGGCAACGCATCCTTTGACTCCGAGTGTGTCATGCGCATAGGTTCCCTACGCACATGTACTGTAGACGCAACGTGAGTTTCCCATACGCGAATGTGCAAGAATTTTCATGCACGGATGTGCAAAAAATTTTCACCTGCGGATGTGCAGGAATTTTCCATGCACAGATGTGCAGGAATTTTTCATGCACGGATGTGCATGAATTTTCCATGTGCAAGAATTTTCCATGCACGATTGTGCAGAATTTTCCATGCGCCGGAATTGCCCAGAATTGTACATGTGCGGATTTGCGCTGTTTTTGCCTGTTTAAGTTATTTTGTGGCTAGAATATTGTAAAACACATGAAAGTTGTAGACCTTTTTCTTGGCTTTAAGAATCTTCTTGTCTCACTTTAACTGGAGTTTACATGTGATTGATAGTTCCAATAACCCATGAATGTACTTGATCTTCTTTGCATGTTTTCATGTACTTGCCCTAAATTGCGACGACCCGACTTGATAAGTTTGAACTTGACTTGAACATGATAACATGATCCCGTCTTGATAATCTTGATAGTGGCCCGTCGAGGTGCACTCCTGACAAGTATTCTTGATATGACAATTAAACCTGACATGACATGTATAATCTTGATTGTTGTTGCGACATCTACTCCTGTCTTGCTAGTGTAACTCTTATCTTGATTCCGTGGTTGATTTTTTCGATTTTGATTGTACAAGCTACTTGTCTTGTCTTGCATCATGTCTAGGACATGGATTCCTGGTTACCACGGTCAGGGATTCATAATGAATCTGAGTAGGTTAAACGACTAGATTGATCAAGTAGTTCATATAGAGAGATTTTCCAGTTACAGACGATCCCGTTATCCCGGCCACACCTGTGGACTTGTAGCCTACCGTCGAGTATGGTGCATTTCCATCACATTATCATGTGTTGCACTTCTTGAATCATAAGTACTCAAGTACACCAATAATCCTAATAACTCTTGTAACTCTCGTAACTTGATAGCTCTTGTAACCCCGCCTAGATAACCTGGATAGTCTACAGGGCTTGTGACTGCGAAAACATCTCAACTGCATTTTGTTAGTAACTAGGCATGTGATAACCCTAGTTAGCTAATGATAGCAAGCCGTAGGACTTGATTGGCCGTGCCTAAATGATTATCTCATGATTAACATAGAAATTATATCTTACCTCTTGTTTTCCTAATGCAAGCTAGTATGTTCCTTAAAGCATGCCCTTTATGTTATTGAATTATGTTCTTTTATCAGTTCTTCTATTCTTTATATATGCTGATTTTAGTTCATAAGTGGAACCTTCCTTGTGGTACTTGCCCTTTCTGGGGTCTGACGCAGCTGGTTTTGTATGGCCAGATTTCGGAGTAGCATGCAAGGATCTTCCAGCTTTCTAGCCAGATGGTGACAACTAGAAGTAACGTGGCAATGAGTGGATTTCTTATTTTTGCTCTTTCACTTTATTGTAAATTATTATTTTGAGGCGTTTAGCCGCCGAGCATGTGTTAGATCGTGTTGAAACTTTATTTCTGTCTGCCTAAGGGCTGTAACATGATTAACAAATCCTATGGTTGATCATGTATTGTCACTCCTGTTTCCCGTTATACGTATTTTTGTATGCATATACGAGATTTTTGGCATTTATCAGGTGGACCGTAGTTAGGCTTGTTTTGCTTAGCCTAGTCTTGGTTTAATCTTGACTTGATTTATTTGATTTGGCTTAGCTTGGCTCGGCTTGGTTTGAGATGGAGAAGGTTGATATATAACCCAACTCCTTCTCTCTCTCTCTTCATTCACTTCTTCATTTATTTCTTCATCTTCTTCATTTACTCCTCCCACCTACCAAGTCCTAGGCAAGTGCAACTTTGTCACGCCCCAGAACCAGAATACTGGAGAGAGGGGGCAGACATAGCCAGCTACGTATAATGAAATGGGATCCACTCCACTATACGGTCACGACTGTCTAGATATATAAGGGTTTATCTACACTCCAACAGTCTCTTAAGGTCATGAACAAGCCTAGTGTCTCAATCACAAGCAAACAAATAAATGTTACAAGATGTAAGATCACCAAATATACAATAGTAAGGCGTCCCAAATATTACATATTCAACTGATCATGAAGCTAGTCATACAAAATGTGAGTACTAGCAAGAGTTTAGTCATACGTGATCAACCCTAGGTTGCCAATCATGTTACAGTCCGTAGGCAGACAGTAAGTAAAAATGTACACGAGCTAACACATGCTCGACGGCTAAACGCCTCAAAAGAATAATTTTACAATAGAGTGGAAGATCCAAAAATAACCCACTCGTTGCCCTGGTTATGCCTGGTGTTCACCATCGGGCTGGAAGGTCGGTAGATCCTCTAAGGTTGCTCCAAAATCTGGCCATACAAAACCAGCTGGATCAGACCCCAGAAAGAGCAAGTGCCACAAAGGAGGCTTCACTTAGGAACTAAAACCAGCATATCACAAATGTATAGCAAGGGTAATTAAAAGATACTGATAATAACTGAGATAACAATAATATATTGAGCACGAAGAAACCATTCAAGCAGCCAGGTCACAACCCTTAAACCAAACAAGGACCGGGGTTGTAACCCTTCGCCTGAACAGAACTCCGTCTTCCAAATCTTGTTGGTAAGGTAAAACGTATCAAGCAATGACATGTGATATACGATAAGATAACCATAGGACCATTCAGATAACCAGGTTACAACCCGTAAACCAAATAAGGACCGGAGTTGTAACCCTTCGTCTGAACAGAACTTGGTTTCTCCCACCATTTATCGGCAAGATAATATAAGAAATCGGGACATATAACAATATTGTACAGGATCAAGACAAGACTAGACTCCATCCAATCATTCACGGCCAAGCAATAAATATGACTTGATACTTTAACTAACTAGGGTTATCACAGGCCTAGTTACTAGCAATATGCAATGAGATGTTCCTCCAGCCACAAGCCCTGCAGCTAATCCAGGTTATCCAGGCGACTTGGATTCATTAAGCAGTTATCAATAATTATTAGGTAGCTTGGTGTGCAACACATGACAGTGTGCGTAGAAATTGTTTCATGAAGTGACCCACATGACAGTGGGCTGGAAATGTGCCCTACTCGACGGCAGGCTACAAGTCCAACAATTGTGGCCGGGATAACGGGATCGCCTGTAACTGGGGAAATCTCTCATGACTACTGGATTATTCTAGTTGTTAGCCTTAGTCGATTTCAGAGGGTATTCCTGACCGTGGTACTCAGGGGTCCCAATCCTAGACATGATGCAAGACAAGACTGGTTCATTTATACAAGCACAATCGTCCACGGTGTCCAGGTTATTCAATCTTGTCAAGTCGTGTTAGGCGTCGCAACAGCATTCAAGGAATATCATGTCAGGTTATCATGTCAAGAGTGCGCCACTGCGGGCTACTGTCAAGAATTATCATGTCAAGTTATCATGTCAAATTTGTCAGGTCAAGTTATCTTGTCAGGAGTGCACCACGGCGGGTCACTATCAAGTCATGTCATTTATCAAGGAGGAGAGAAACTTGCACAATTAAATAATAATATATATATAATATATATATTCTTAAAGCCAAGGGGAAACTCTACAACTTTCATGTTGGGAGTGGAAAGAAATTCTGACCACAATTCAGGCAAATAAAACATTTAAATAATCAAAGTGGATCCCATGCGGCCCAAAAGTGGGAGAACATACATGCGGCCAAAGAGGGTGGGAGGCCACCCATGCGGTCAGCCAAAGCTTATGCGGCCAGAAAATAACTGAAGGGCCATGCGGCCAGCAAAAAATATGCATGCAACCAGAAAAGTCAAGGAGAGAGAGAAAACCGTAATAAATGCAAGCTTCCACTCAAGCAAAAAAAAAGGGACACGTGGCCACTCAAGTACAGAGGCCATGTGGGACTCAACAATTAATGCAGTAAGAAAGGTTCACGTGAACCATTTAATTAATGGTTCACGTGGCCAAGCAATTATTTATAATATGCCATCCAAGTACATAAGGCCATGCGGCTCAACAGGTTGCATGCAAATGCATGAAATTATTTAAAGAAAAGGCCATGCGGCTAACATTGAAGTGCCATGCGGCTCATATATTTCCTTGCACAAACTAATGCTAGCAAAACAATTACATGCGGCTACTTATAAATTTTTCCATGCGGCCAACGTAGACATCTCATGCAGCCAAATAAATATTTCCTGCGGCTCACTAACTAATAATACATGCAAATGCTTAAGCCATGCATGCTGGACATGCATTACTTAATGCATTCAAAATGCTTATGCGGCTGGCTCTCCAAGGAAGGGCATTAGGAAAAATGCATTAAAATTTTATTTTAAGAATGCCTAAAAAAATACATTAGATGCATTCCTAAGGACTCATGCGGCTGAGTCTCCCAGGAAAGGCATTAGGATAATATTAAATATTAAGGTCTTAAATGCATTAAATGCATTTAAGTACCGCATTTAGGACTACATAGAAATGCATTGGATATAAAGCTTCTTATGCGGCTAGTTTAGAAAAATATAAACAATGCATTAGGAAATGCATTCAAAATGCATTAAAGTAATGCATTGTTCCATGCATATGCGGCTAGTTTAGAAAAAGTATAAACAATGCTTTAGGAAATGCATTCAAAAATGCATTAAAGTAATGCTTGTTCCATGCCTATGCGGCTTACTGTAGGAAAAGTGTTAGGAAATGCATTAAGGTAGGAAAATGCATTAGGAAATATATATTAAAGGAAATGCATTAAATGCATTCTTAAGGGCTCATGCGGCTAGGCTTGGTATTCCAAGCCAAAAATGCACAGGCTAGTACATTTTTGCATGCTTGCATGAGTTAATGCATTCATTGGCATATATATATATTAAATTAATGCATGTATTGGATTATACATTGAAGTGGCATGCAGCTAGCTACTGTACATGTGCAGTCTTTTATGCATTATAATATAATGCCTATGCGGCTGAGTGCTAAAAATGTCCATGCGGCTCAGCAAAGTCCCATAAGCCAAATTGGACCAAACGAAATTCTCTGCAACATGGGATCATCAACTAGCAAAATATACAAGTTTGATAGATCAAAATTTATGCAAATCGAAATACCAAAAAAAATAGATCTACAAGAAATTAACCACAGAAATGAAAAGCGCTAAGTACCACAGTGGGTTAGAAACACATGAGGAAGACAATAAAACAATAAAAGTGGGATTCCACCATGAAGCAAGATGCACTTGCCTAAGCTCTCTCTCTCTCTCTCTCTCTCTTTCTCTCTCCTGGTAGGTGAAGAGTAAAGATGGAGAAGAAGAAATGAGTAATGAGTAATAATGGAAGAGATAGTGTGGGATTGATATTTATGGTGGGAGTGGTTTGGTCCACACAAAATCAAGCAAAACCGAACCAAGCCAAACAAACCGAACCGAACCAAGATAAACCCATCAATAAAAAAGCCAAAATAAATCAAGTAGGAAGACATACAATACGGGTCAAAATACGTACACGTATTCCAAATACGTAATACGAGATCTGGGCATTACAACTCTACCCACCTTAAAAGAATTCCGTCCTCGAAATTTAATCAAGAGGCTAGAGATGCAGGGACAAGCTATACTAAGCAATCAATCAAACAATCATGCAAGCAAGGAATTGAAGGCATAAGGAAGAAGAAAAACATCCTGCTATGAACCTCTCTGCCGGTTCTGAATCTGAGCTTGGACCAGGGCATACTGCTGGGGTCTCTGCTGCTGGAAGGCTTGTGCCTGAGGCGGCAATAGCCTCGGGGGCTGGTACTGCTATTGCACTGGTGCTGGTCCCCTTACCGAGCGACTAGTCTAGGCTGATGATGAACTGGCCTTATTCGAACAGGACCCTATCTTATGGTCTGGTGCTCCACAAGCCAAGCACAATCCCTGTGCTCTACGACACTCCAAAACAACGTGTCCTGGCTTCCCATAACGAGTGCAGTCCATTGCGGAAGACTGCTTCTGCTTCTGTTGCTGAGGGGACGTGACTGACGTCACTGAGGCTGTCTGCCTCGGAGTTCCAATTGTCAAAGCCCTGACTGCCGGGGCTGGTGCTGTCGATGGGGTCATCTGGCCGTGAGATCACTTCCGACCTCCGGTCCTGTCCACTATTCTCTGGGCGGTATACTCGTGCCTCCGGGCTGCTCTCAATACTGTATCGAAGGTCTGATGCTCAAACTGCTCCACAGCCAACAAAATCTCGAGATGGAGTCCCTGCTGGAACCGCTGGGCTCTCTCGAACTCGGTCGCCACCAGGGTGGGAGCAAACCGACTAAGCCTGGAAAACTCGGCCACATACCCATCGACCGTCCTGCCCATCTGCTTCAAATTGGTGAACTTCGTCTGTAGATCATACCGAGCTACAGCATCGAAGTACTTGGTCTGGAACCTCTCTCTGAATATGGCCCACGAGATAGGGGCCACTAATCCTACGGCCTGCGCTGCCCACCAGCTGCGGGCAAGATCCAGTAACTGCAGACGCACCACGGCCACCTTCTCGTCTTCTGGGGTCTTCGCTGCTTCTAGAATCACCTCTGTGTCCGGAAGTCATGCGTCAGAAGCGATAGCATCTTCACTGCCATCGAAGAAGGGAGAGTTCAGGCGCTTGAAACTGTTCGATGCACTGTTCCCATGACGACCGTCTCTATTCAGAGCATCTTCCACTGCCTGGTGCAAGGCTTCACCTCTACGATCCTGGGAAGCTAACAAGGTCCTGATGAGACCCACCAAAGTGCCATCATCAGGCTCTGCAGGCTGGACGGGCTGAACTGGTGGCTCGGGATCCCCGGTAGGCATGACTCGAGAGGCTGCTCCTAAGTGCTGGGCCTGATCTTCTGGTTGCTACTGGTCCACGGGAGGCGTTCCGCCTTGCTGATCGGCAGGTCCATAAATAATACCGCTGAAGAAGACGACATAGGGAACAATAAGGAAGGACCAGGACAGATCAATGATACAAGCATGTGATCAGGACAAGAATTTTAGGAATCAAGAGGATACGAGCAGAGATCAAGGGCGAGTACTGATTGAGACATCTATTCGGTAAACCCTCACATATCTTGATTTACAAGACCTGCATGGGCCACCACTAAAACCATGTCATGCCCCAGAACCAGAATACTGGAGAGCGGGGGCAGACATAGCCAGCTACGTATAATGAAATGGGATCCACTCCACTATACGGTCACGGCTGTCTAGATATATGAGGGTTTATCTACACTCCAACAGTCTCTTAAGGTCATGAACAAGCCTAGTGTCTCAATCACAAGCAAACAAATAAATGTTACAAGATGTAAGATCACCAAATATACAATAGTAAGGCGTCCCAAATATTACATATTCAGCTGATCATGAAGCTAGTCATACAAAATGTGAGGACTAGCAAGAGTTTAGTCATACATGATCAACCCTAGGTTGCCAATCATGTTACAGCCCGTAGGCAGACAGTAAATAAAAATGTACACGAGCTAACACATGTTCGACGGCTAAACGCCTCAAAAGAATAATTTTATAATAGAGTAGAAGAGCCAAAAATAACCCAATCGTTGCCCTGGTTACGCCTGGTGTTCACCATCGGGCTGGAAGGTCGGTAGATCCTCTAAGGTTGCTCCAAAATCTGGCCATACAAAACCAGCTGGGTCAGACCCCAGAAAGAGCAAATGCCACAAAGAAGGCTTCACTTAGGAACTAAAACCAGCATATCACAAATTTATAGCAAGGGTAATTAAAAGATACTGATAATAACTGAGATAATAATAATATATTGAGCACGAAGAAACCATTCAAGCAGCCAGGTCACAACCCTTAAACCAAACAAGGACCGAAATTGTAACCCTTCGCCTGAATAGAACTCTGTCTCCCAAATCTTGTTGGTAAGGTAAAACGTATCAAGCAATGACAGGTGATATACGATGAGATAACCATAGGACCATTCAGATAACCAGGTTACAACCCGTAAACCAAATAAGGACCGGGGTTGTAACCCTTCGTCTTAACAGAACTTGGTTTCTCCCACCATTTATCGGCAAGATAATATAAGAAATCAGGACACGTAACACTATTGTACAGGATCAAGACAAGACTAGACTCCATCCAATCATTCACGGCCAAGCAATAAATACGGCTTGATACTTTAACTAACTAGGGTTATCACAGGCCTAATTACTAGCAATATGCAATGAGATGTTCCTCCAGCCATATGCCCTGCAGCTAATCCAGGTTATCCAGGCGACTTGGATTCATTAAGCAGTTATCAATAATTATTAGGTAGCTTGGTGTGCAACACATGACAGTGTGCGTAGAAATTGTTTCATGAAGTGGCCCACATGACAGTGGGCTGGAAATGTGCCCTACTCGACGGCAGGCTACAAGTCCAACAATTGTGGCCGGGATAACGGGATCGCCTGTAACTGGAGAAATCTCTCATGACTACTGGATTATTCTAGTTGTTAGCCTTAGTCGATTTCAGAGGGTATCCCTGACCGTGGTACTCAGGGGTCCCAGTCCTAGACATGATGCAAGATAAGACTGGTTTATTTGTACAAGCACAATCGTCCACGGTGTCCAGGTTATTCAATCTTGTCAAGTCGTGTTAGCCGTCGCAACAGCATTCAAGGAATATCATGTCAGGTTATCATATCAAGAGTGTGCCACTGCGGGCCACTGTCAAGAATTATCATGTCAAGTTATCATGTCAAATTTGTCAGGTCAAGTTATCTTGTCAGGAGTGCACCACGGCGGGTCACTATCAAGTCATGTCATTTATCAAGGAGGGGAGAAACTTGCATAATTAAATAATAATATATATATAATATATATATTCTTGAAGTCAAGGAGAAACTCTACAACTTTCATGTTGGGAGTGGGAAGAAATTCTGACCACAATTCAGGCAAATAAAATATTTAAATAATTAAAGTGGACCCCATGCGGCCCAAAAGTGGGAGAACATACATGCGGCCAAAGAGAGTGGAAGGCCATCCATGCGGCCAGCCAATGCTTATGCGGCCAGAAAATAACTGAAGGGCCATGCGGCCAGCAAGAAATATTCATGCAACCAGAAAAGTCAAGGAGAGAGAGAGAAAACCGCAATAAATGCAAGCTTCCACTCAAGCAAAAGAAAAGGGACATGTGGCCACTCAAGTACAGAGGCCATGTGGGACTCAATAATTAATGCAGTAAGAAAGGTTCACGTGAACCATTTAATTAATGGTTCACGTGGACAAGCAATTATTTATAATATGCCATCCAAGTACATAAGGCTATGCGGCTCAACAGGTTGCATGCAAATGCATGCAATTATTTAAAGAAAAGTCCATACGGCCAACATTGAAGTGCCATGCGGCTCATATATTTCCTTGCACAAACTAATGCTAGCAAAGCAATTACATGCGGCTACTTATAAATTTTTCCATGCGGCCAACGTAGACATCTAATGCGGCCAAATAAATATTTTCTGCGGCTCACTAACTAATAATACATGCAAATGCTTAAGCCATGCATGCTGGACATGCATTCAAAATGCTTATGTGGCTGGCTCTCCAAGGAAGGGCATTAGGAAAAATGCATTAAAATTTCATTTTAAGAATGCCTAAAAAAATACATTAGATGCATTCCTAAGGACTCATGCGACTGAGTCTCCCAGGAAAGGCATTAGGATAATATTAAATATTAAGGTCTTACATGCATTAAATGCATTTAAGTACCGCATTTAGGACTGCATAGAAATGCATTGGATATAAAGCTTCTTATGCGGCTAGTTTAGAAAAATATAAACAATGCATTAGGAAATGCATTCAAAATGCATTAAAGTAATGCATTGTTCCATGCATATGCGGCTAGTTTAGAAAAAGTATAAACAATGCTTTAGGAAATGCACTCAAAAATGCATTAAAGTAATGCTTGTTCCATGCCTATGCGGCTTACTGTAGGAAAAGTGTTAGGAAATGCATTAAGGTAGAAAAATGCATTAGGAAATATATATTAACGGAAATGCATTAAATGCATTCTTAAGGGCTCATGCGGCTAGGCTTGGTATTCCAAGCCAAAAATGCACAGGCTAGTATATTTTTGCATGCTTGCATGAGTTAATGCATTCATTGGCATATATATATATTAAATTAATGCATGCATTGGATTATACATTAAAGTGGCATGCAGCTAGCTACTGTACATGTGGAGTCTTTTATACATTATAATATAATGCCTATGCGGCTGAGTGCTAAAAAATGTCCATGCGGCTCAGCAAAGTCCCATAAGCCAAATTGGACCAAACGAAATTCTCTGCAACATGGGATCATCAACTAGCAAAATATGCAAGTTTGATAGATCAAAATTTATGCAAACCGAAATACCACAAAAATAGATCTACAAGAAATTAACCACAGAAATGAAAAGTGCTAAGTACTAAAGTGGGTTAGGAACACATGAGGAAGACAATAAAACAATAAAAGTGGGATTCCACCATGAAGCAAGATGCACTTGCCTAAGCTCTCTCTCTCTCTCTCTCTCTCTCTTTCTCTCTCTCCTGGTAGGTGAAGAGTAAAGATGGAGAAGAAGAAATGAGTAATGAGTAATAATGGAAGAGAGAGAGTGGGATTGATATTTATGGTGGGAGTGGTGGTAGGTGGGAGTGGTTTGGTCCACACAAAATCAAGCAAAACCGAACCAAGCGAAACAAACCAAACCGAACCAAGATAAACCCATCAATGAAAAAGCCAAAATAAATCAAGTAGGGAGACATACAATACGGGTCAAAATATGTACACGTATTCCAAATACGTAATACGAGATCTGGGTATTACAAACTTGCTTCATGAGGGATCTCAAGTTTTATTGTTCTATTCTCTTCCGTACTTGATTTTAAGCCACTTTAGAACTTGACATTTTTTATTTTGGTGGATGGATTCATGTAGATCTAAGTTTGTATTATTTTTAGTTTTCTTAGATTTTGATCTATTAAACTCTATTATTTTTCAAGTTTTGATTCCTCCATGTTGTAGAAAATTCAATTTTACCTAAAATGGACCTTTAAAAAGTTAGATTTCGACTTGTTTTGAGGTAGTTATGGCCAAAAGTATTTTTGGCCATTTCTATGTTCATCTGTGCTGATTCTGGCAGGGACGATAAATAGTGCCCGAGCTGCATATGGGAGTGTCGTATAGTGCCCGAGCCGTATATGAGAGTGTCGTATAGTACCGCATAGTGCCTGAGCCGCATATGGGAGTGCCGTATAGTGCCCGAGCCGCATATGGGAGTGCCGCATTGTAACGCCCCTGATCCAGAATACTGGAAAGCGGGGGCGTACATAGCCAGCTACGTATATTGAAGTGGAACCCACCTCGCTATACGGTCACGGCTGTCTAGATACATGAGGGTTTAATTACAAGCCAACAGTCTCCTATCAAGCCTATTGTCTCAATCTCGAGCAAGCAATAATAGTTACAAGATGTCAGAGCACCCAATATATAATAGCAAGGCGTCCCATACATTACATATTGGATGATTATGAAGCTAGTCGCACAAAATGTCAAGACTAGCAAGAGTTCAGTCATACATGATCAACCCTAAGATCTGTCAATCATGTTACAGCCCGTAGGCAGACAGTAAATAAAGGTGCAATACGAGCTAACACGTGCTCGCCGGCTAAACGCCTCAAAAGAATAATTTTACAATAAAGTGGAAGGACAAAAAAAAATCCACTCGTTGCCAGGGTTACGCCTGGTGGTCACCATCTGGCTGGAAGACAGGTGGATCCTCTGGAGCTGCTCCGATATCTGGCCACACAAAACCAGCTGGGTCAGACCCCAGAAAGTGCAAGTGCCACAAAGGAGGCTTCACTTAGGAACTAAAATCAGCATATCACAATAGAGTATTAAAGATAAATAATAAATAAAGAACTGATAATAATAGAGATAACAACAGTAAACGGAGTACGAAGAAACCATTCAAGTAGCCAGGTCACAACCCTTAAACCAAACAAGGACCGGGGTTGCAGCCCTTCACTTGAATAGAAATCCGTCTCAAATACTATTGGTACAGTGAAGACAATAAACGAAGAGAGGACACAGAACTGCTCCGGGAGCCAGGTTACAATCCTTAAACCAAACAAGGACCGGGGTTGTAACCCTTTGCCTGAACAGAACTGGACCCCTGATCTTTATTGCTTAAGCCATTAAACATAATTAATCATGCTTTTGAAGTAAGGTGAAACATGATGAGCATGGCAGGGGTTATAATAGAACAATAAACGAAGAGAGGACACAGAACTGCTCCGGGAGCCAGGTTACAACCCTTAAACCAAACAAGAACCGGGGTTGTAACCCTTCGCCTGAACAGAACTGGACCCCTGATCTTTATTGTTAAGGCAAGCATAAATAATCCCGTCATGTAACAATCTTATACAGGATCGGGAAAAGACTAAGCTGGGCTAAATTCCATCCAATCAATCACGGCCAAACAATGAGTACGGCTTGATACTTTAACTAACTAGGGTTATCACAGGCCTAGTTACTAGCAAGATGCAGTAAGATTATCCCAATAGCCACAAGCCCTGCAGACCATCCGGTTATCCAGGTCGAATGTCCGTTTATGAAGAATGCAACACGTGACTGTGTGCTGAAAATGTGCCCTACTCGTCGGTAGGCTACAAGTCCACTGAATGCGCCCAGATAACGGGATTGCCTGTAGTTGGGAATCTCTTCATGTCTACTGAATTATTCTAGTTAATTAGCCTTAGTCAATTTCAGTAGATGCCCCTGACCGTGGTATTCAGGGGTCCCCGTCCTAGACATGATGCAAGACAGTACTGGTTTATTTGTACAAACACAATCGTCCACGGTATCCAGGTCAATCATTCTTGTCAAGTCGTGTCATGTCATGTTATCCGTCGCAACAGCAATCCGAGATAATCATGTCAGGTATACTTGTCATACCATGCCATGTTCAATTATCATTTCCAAACATATTGAATAAATTCGTGATTATCAAGTTCATGACAAAAGGCGTAAGGATATAAAATGGGCGTAAAAATATAAAAAGGGGTAAAGGTGTACGCCATAGGAACTCAAGTCTCTACGCGCGTACTACTACGCTAGACCAAGGGGCCTTCAAGCGTAAAGTGGTTTACGCTAGCAAGAGCAAGGTAAGATAGCTCTACGCGAGCAAGGGTACATGTGGGTGGGGTTTTACGCTAGCCGGACTTTACGCTCGTAAGATTTACGCACGCCAACTCTCGATCAAAGCTTTACGCGAGGAAAGCTTTACGCGAGGGAAGCTTTACGCGAGGAACACTCGGCAAACTTTACGTTCGTGAGAGCCGGCTCGAGCTAGGGATTTTACGCTAGCTGAATTTTACGCGAACGGGAGAGTCACGAGCGTAAAATCGATTAGCTCAGCGTAAAATCGATTAGCTCAGCGTAAAACGAGTACGCTTGGCCCTCGATGCGTGAGCGTAAAGGGGTACTACGCGAACACGTTAAGACGTGAGCGTAAAAGGCTGAACAATACGCTGGCACGTAATACGTGTGCGTAAAACTATATCTTCTCCATATGGCAAGGTCAACATGCGTAAAAGCTCAGAACTCAAGGAAACTCCATCTCGGCCAGGACTTGGTGAAACCCGGCAATCCTAAAACCAAACTTGTGCCAAATCATGAGGCCTACTACATGAAACTCTTAATTTTTGAAAACAAGCTATTTTAGTAGATCAAAACTAAGAAGATCGAAAATACTAGAAACTCAGATCTACAAGGGAGGAGCTATGGAATTTGAAAACACAAAATACTAAAGAGGCTTAGAATCTTGTGGAGAAGAAAATGGAACAATAAAATGGGAGTTCCTTCATGAAGCAAGTTACACTTGCCTACGGTAGGGGATCGGTGACGAAGAAGAAGAGGAAGAGCAGTAATGAGAAAATTGAATGAAGAGAGAGAAAGGTGGTTGGGGTTAATAAATGGAGATGGTGGTGGTAGGTAGGGGTTCTCCACTTGGTTCATGATGAACCAACTAAGCAAACCCAAGCCCAGCCGAACCAATTCCAAGGTGAACCAAGCAATGAAAATGCCAAATAAACCAAGCAGGGAGACTTGCAATACGAGTCAAAATACGTACACGTATACCAAGATACGTAATACGAACCACAGGTATTACATGCATAGTGCCCGAGCCGCATATGGGAGTGCCGCATAGTGCCCGAGCCACATATGGAAATGCCGCATAGTGTTCGAGCCGCATATGGGAGTACCGCATAGTGCTGCATAGTGCCCGAGCCGTATATGGGAGTGCCGCATAGTGTCCGAGCCGCATATAGGAGTGTCGCATAGTATCGTATAGTGCCCGAGCCGCATATAGGAGTACCGCATAGTGCTGCATAGTGCTGAATAGTGCCGCATGGTGCCTATTTTGGCTGTTTTTGGCTATTTTAAGTCCTATTTGGCTGAATTGTGGCCAAAATTTCTCCTAACTTCCAACATGAAAGTGGTAGATCCTTTTCTTGGCTTCAAGAATATGTTATTAGCTATTTATGCAAGTTTCTCTCATTCATGATAACGTAAGGATAGAACACGATAATGGCCTGTTAAGGTGCACTCTTAGCCAGTAACAAGTAACATGACATGATAGTGGCCCGTCGTGGCTCACTCTTGATAAGTAAACCCAACATGATAATCTTGATATGCTGTTGTGACGGCTATCTTGACTTCCTAAGTAACTTTTGTCTTGACACCGTGGGTGTTTGTGCTTGTATAAGCTACATGTCTCGTCTTGCATCATGTCTAGGACATGAATTCCTGGTTACCATGGTCAAGAATTCATACTGAATCTGACTAGGATAAAGACTAGATTGATCATGTAGTTTATGAAGAGATTTCCCAGCTACAGGCAGTCCCGTTATCTGGGCGCTCTAATTGGACTTGTAGCCTGTCGTCGAGTAGGGCACATTTCCAGCACACTGTCAGGTGTTGCACCCCCAAGTCACCTAATCCAACTCTCAACTTGTGACCGAATAACCTGGATTAAGTCTGCAGGGCTTGTAGCTGTTGGAACATCTTGATGCATCTTGTTAGTAACTAAGCTTATGATAACCCTAGTTAGTTAAAGTATCAAGCCGTACTCATTACTTGGCCGTAATTGATGGATGGAGTCCCATCTAGTCTTGCCTAGGCAAGACCTCTATATGGTTATTTCTGCACATTACTGTTATGCTTTACTCTTGTCGATAATTGGTTGGAGACTAAGCTCTATTCAGGTGAAGGGTTACAACCTCAGTCCTTGTTTGGTTTACGGGTTGTAACTTGGCTACCGAAATAGTCCCTTAGTGTCACTCCCCGTTTCCAGAATACGTATTTTTATGCATATATTACTTGAATGTATTTATTTAATATTTATCATGTATTATCCTGTATTTAAATTTCTTTAATTTCACGTTAATTAATTTTCTGTATTTTACTTTCTGCTTTTATTCTCTGCTTTAGCTTTGTTTTAGGTTCGGCCTAGGTTGGTTTATTTTTGGGTTCTTAATGGTTCATCATGAACCAAACCCAATACCCTCATTTAAAGCCCCCAAACCCTTTCTTTCTCTTCAGTACTCTTCTTCTTCTTCCTCATAACTCTCTAGACCTACCAAAACCCATAGGCAAGTACATCTTGCTTCCACAATGAGAACCCATTTTTATGGTTCACTTATCTTCCTTTCGTAATTTTAAGAGAGTTTAGAACGTGGCATTTTGCATTTTGAAGTCTTATTTTTCGTAGATCTAGAAATTGCTATTTTCGGATTTTTAGTGGTTTTGATCTGTCAAACTTTCTGGTTTCCAAGTTTTGTTCATTCCAGATTTGTTGAGGTTGTGTTATACGCCATTCTGACCCATGGAAACCCCATTTCTGGCTAGGAACGAAGGTTCCATAGGAATTAGAGTTCGGGAGGAACTTTACGCTCACGTTGTTACGTGCCAGCGTAGTATTGAGTTTTTACGCCCACGTTGTTACGTGTTAGCGTAATATTGAGTTTTTACGTCCACGTTATACGTGTCCGCGTAGTGCCGAGCTTTACGCCCCCAATCACTCGTATCAGCGTAAAACTGTTTTACGCAAGTCTACTTGACTTGGCGTAATCGTTTTACGTGCACAACATTTCAGGCATAAAACTTGACTCTTTACACGAGCAACTTTACGCGTGGCTCGATCCTTTACGCATGCAATGTTTTACGCGCACAGTGCCTCAGGCGTAGACTCTAATCTTTTTACGCGTACCCCTTGGCTCGGCGTAAAACGAGTTTTACGCTCAACCTTGTTCCTTTATTTTGAGTGTACTGCCTTTACACGTAACTTTATGTTTTACGCGTACTCTTCTAAGTTTGGCGTAAGACAAGTTTTACGCCCGACTCTATTTTACGCAGGCAGGCTTTTACGCAGGCAGGCTTTTTACGCGCGTACTGTTGCCTGAGCGTAAAGCTTGGGCGTAGATTAGTCATGGCATAGATCAGCCTTGGCGTAATCTAACCTTGGTGTTCCTATTGCTTTATAATTTATTCGCTTTATGTTGGCATGATAATTCTCCTATTATATCCTTACGTCTTTTTGCATGAATTCGATAATCTTGGCATGTTAATATTTTAATACATAAGGTTGTGTAGAATGTGTCATGTGTCTTGATTGGTTTATGGATACCCAGTATAACTGGAATTAAACCCTGAGAGTTGTAGACTCGACCCCACTGGATACTAGTTAACTTTCATGCCTTGTCACCATTGATAATGATTGTGACCTTGACTAATAATTGATCATGCGTTCCTAGTTGGAACTAAGAGACTGGCTAGTCGTCTTATTGAATTGAATGAATGAGACACGTTCATATTAAACTATGAACTATTGCAATCGATTGGCCGATCCCGAATATTGGCATACAGGCATGTGCAGGCTTCAAATTATTTTTCTACAAAAGCAGCATGTGTACTTTATGGTCAAAGCATGATTATTCCGTTGTTAGTTTTGATTGTTGCATTACGCTATGTAAGACCTACAACCTAACCGCACGGGTATCGTTGTAGAGTTGTGCATACCGTACCCCGTACCAAGGTACTCATTCTGAATGACCATAATCCACGGCATGGGATTTCACTTAACGTAGAGGCTACTACGTTAAATAAAATAATGATTGCATGGAGAGAATAGATTCCTGAGTTCTTACATGGCAGCCCTCTTTGGGACTATTAGTGTCCGACAGGCCGGCTGGTTCCCACAGATACTACAAATCTGCCATACGGGCAGAGAACGGTATCAGCTTATATTATATTATTTATTGTCTATTGATGACGGGCGTCCCGCTGGGACTCGTCTAATTCATGATTGGCGCAATTGATTGACTGGATAGACTAGCCTTGCTTGCTCATAGTAAGAACTGAGGAATCCTTATTGCATATTTCCAGGGTAACTTGGAACTTACAGTAGCAAGCCGTAGCAGTTGAATGGCCGTTTAAATTAATTTGTTTGGGTACTATATCTACTCTGTTAACTAACTGGGAGGATCAGAATGTCAGGGCATGACGGGTCAACTTTTGTTCTTGTTTGGTTGGGAAGTTGGTTTGAAGTGTCGTGATATTATGTGAATCCTAGTAGCAAGCGGAGACCTATTCATCATATCCTTAACCCTTATCACTGATTTTAGTTCTCATGTCGTGCTTCCTTGTGGTACTTGCTATTAGAGGTCTAACCTCTCTGGTTTTGCATGGCCAGATTTAGAGCCGGTTCCCGAGGACTCAGCTTACTTCTACCTCCAAGATGGTCAATACTAGAGGGATGATCGCAGGAGGACTCGAGTGGGTTCCTTACTTCCCCGCTCGTTTTGTTATTTTACCTTATACTTTGCCGTTTGGCACCGACATGTTAGTCGGATCGTCTTGTACTTACTTTTACATAATTGTAACTAAAGTCAGACTGCAGCTGATAACAGTTGTGTATACCTTGCTACATCATCTGGTTATGTTTTGTAAAGCCAGATCTCAAGAACATTTTGACTGAGCGTTTGGGACGCCTTACTGCTTTATCTTACATGTTCTCTGTTACTGTTTTCTTGTTTGAATGATTGAGACAATAGATGTCGTGTAACCCTAGTGAGACTTTCATGTAGTATGCACCCTCCCCCCCCCCCCCCCCCCGTCTTTTAGACAGCATTGATCGTATTATACGGTATTCATCTACCCGTAATACGTAGCTGGCTGAGTCATTCCCCCGCTCTCCAGTATTCTGGTTCTGGGGGGTGACTTAGTTGCCTTATCGTTTATCACCTTGTCTTCTCTAACTCATGTCTTTTATTATCCTTTATGTCCCATGTGCTAATATGTTGGTTTTAGTTCTTAAGTGAAGCCTCCCTTGTGGCACTTGCTCTTTCTGGGGTCTGACCCAGCTGGTTTTGTATGGCCAGATTTCGGAGTAGCTCCCGGGGATCTCCCTGCCTTCCAGCCAAATGGTGACCACTAGGCGCAACCCTGGCAACGAGTGGATTCTTATTTTGCTCTCCCACTCCCTTGTAAAAATATTCTTTTGAGGCGTTTAGCCGCCGAGCAAGTGTTAGCTCGTTTGCAACTTTACTTACTGTCTGCCTACGAGCTGTAACATGATTGACAAATCCTAGGGTTGATCATGTATGACTGAAACTCTTGTTAGTCCTCGCATTTTGTACGACTAGCTTCATGATCATCTGTATATGAAATGTATGGGACGCCTTACTATTGATTATCTGATGGTCTAACATCTTGTAACTATTAGTGCTTGCTTGAGATTGAGACACTAGGCTTGTTCTTGACCATAAGAGACTGATGGGTTGTAGATAAACCCTCATGCATCTAGACAGCCGTGACCGTATATCGAGGTGGATTACACTTCTATATACATAGCTGGCTGTGTCTGCCCCCGCTCTCCAGTATTCTGCCTTGTGGGGCGTGATATGTATGACTTAACTCTTGCTAGTCTTCGTATTTTGTATGACTAGCTTCATGATCATCTGAATATGTAATGTTTTGAACGCCTTACTTTGTATGTTTGATGATCTAACATCTTGTAATAATTATTTGCTTGCTTGAGATTGAGACACTATGCTTGTTCTTAACCATAAGAGACTGATGGATTGTCGATAAACCCTCATGTATCTAGACAGCCGTGACCGTATTGCGAGGTGGGTAGCACTTCAATCTACGTAGTTGGTTGTGTCTGTCCCCTGTTCTCCAGTATTCTGGTTCTGGAGCGTGACACATACTTAGTGTCGAGCCCAAATATGTTTGACCGAGCCAAATCCCAATTAAACCAAAAAATACTTTGTGCTCTTTACATCACATTCTTACTCTCAAATCTTAAAAAAATTAAAGAATTACTTTACACTCTTTACATCATAAATAAACCATCAGACTCTAGTACATCAAAACTGTCTTATACGGAACAATTAAGATTCAAAAGAGAGAAAAGAAATGAATAATACACTACAATACATACATCCATTTGGTAAACCGTATTTAGAGCTGGATTTTAGAATTTTATGGATTTCGGACCAAATTCATGGAATCCTACGATTGGTTGGAAATAGATTTGGATATGGAAAGTGTAACCAAATCCAAATTTTGGATTTAGAAGAAGGAAAGTTAGATTATGGAGGAAAAAGTTATTTATTTTTTAATTAGTTATTTATTTATATATTAATTTATTATTATTATTTTTAAATATTTAATTATAGATAATTAAAAATTAAATAGTAGGTAATTAAAAATTAGTCATTAATACTGTTTTAAAAGTTAATTTTTAACTAAAAGTTAGTTATTATTTTTATAAAAAATTAATTAACAGTTAATTATCATGATTATAATCTAAACTAACAATTATTAATTAATCATTTTATTATTTAATATTTTATAATAATTTTAACTTTATTAATCATAATTATAATCATCTTCTATATAATAAGGCATGAAAAACGGCTCAAAATTAAGCTGTTTAAGCCGTATGTATATCATGCTCTATTTTATTCTATTTTTAAATAAATTAAATAAATAGTTATTGAAAAAAAATTAAAGTTGTCAACATAGAAAATCGAACTCAACCAAACAAGAAAATTGCTAAAAAATTATTGAAAAAAGTATAAATTTGTCAACATAGAAAATCGAACTCAACCACCTCACACTTTAACCAAAAAATTAGAGATATTTGTTTATAATTCGATAATATTCTTATTATACGTTATTATACATATAATTATACATACAAAGCACGTATATTTACTAATAATTATAATAATTTATTAATTATAACTATAATCATAATTAATATCCGATATAATCTTAGTTAATAGTTCATTAATTACTATCTTATTTAATCACAATTATGATTGCAGTTTATAATTAATAATTAATATATTATAATAGTTTTAATTAATAATCATTATTATAATCATTATTATAGTCTTAATTACTAATGTATTAATCATAACTATTTTTATAATTAGAATAATTATTTAATTATTAATTCTAACTATAATTATAATTATAATATTTAATTAATAACTAATTTACTATTTTATTAATTAAGTTTTTATTATAATCTTAAGAGAAATTTTGAATTGTTCCCTACTTTATTTATCCCAATTTAAGGTGCACCCCACAGTTTTGCACCCCACAGTTTTACAAAAATGTAAGAGTCCATCTACTTTAGACGGAAACCATCTAGGACTAGCGGTCAACTGCTTTGACCCAAAAATTTGGACAAAATTTTTCTCATTGTCTCCCCTCTCCCTCCCCGCCGACACTGCACACCCCCCCCCCCCCCAGGGGCCGCTGCCACCTTCCCCGTCCCACTACCCCGCTACCCGTACACACTCCCATCCCCGCGGCTGCCCCCTTCCCCTCGCCCTCCCCCCTCATCGTCCTCTGGCAACGACGACATGGAAGGGGGGGGGGGGGGGGGGGGGGGGGGGGGGGGGGGGGGGTAGGGGTAATGGTGGTGGAGAGGAGGGGGGTGGCAGCGACGATGGAGAGGGGAGCAGCGACAGGGATGTGTGTGTGGGGGGGGGGGGGACGACGGGAGGGAGGGAGGGGGGCTTCCGGGGGTGGGGGGCAATGTCGACGAAGAGGAAAGGAGGTCAGTAGCGGTGGAGAGGGGAAAGGGAACAGCACACACCCAGAAAGGTATTTTCGTCAAATTTTTTGAGTCATAGCGATTGACCGCTAGTCCACAGTTTCCATCCAAAATAGAAACTCTTACATTTTTGCAAAACTGTAGGATACATCTTAAATTGGGATAAATAAGTTGAGGGCCAAGTCAAAATTTATCTAATCTTAATTATTACTATATTAGTCATAGTTATAACCTTAATTATTGTTTTATTGGTAACATTTTATTATACTTAATTGGTTAACATATTAATTATATTTATACAGTTTTATTTATCAAAAAATAGATTAAAATTTTAACCAAATTCAATGAATAATGGATTTAGAATTTAGAAATTCAAAATTTAAATTTAAATATAAATTTTAGATTTTCAAATCCAAATTTAAATTCTATTAGAACGGATCTTGAACGTAAAATAGATTAATTAAAATTTTAAAAAAAGAGGACGATGAGGGGGGAGGGCGAGTAATCAATTTAATTTTATTTCGTTTCTTCACCTAGACAATTCCTGTTATTTAATAACCCGAATAGAAAAATTAAAATCATAACTAGTATATATACCAAAAAATTATAATTTTTTTTACACATTTGTTCAATTTTAAAATTACACAAACTAAACAAATTAAATTATCAAAATTGAGCTTCAAAAACACACAAAATTATTATTTTTTAAATATATAAATAAAAATTAGGATTTAGAAATTCAAATTTTGAATTTAAATATAAATTTTAGATTTTCAAATCTAAATTCAAATTCTAGTAGAACGGATCTCGAACATTACGTTCGAATAGACAAATTAAAATAAAAAAATAGATTTAACCAAAATAGATTTAACCGACCAATTCACGAACAAACTTCGTTCCATACCTATTTCAATCTATCCAAAATAACTAAAGCCGGCTAAATCAAAACTATAAAAAATCAAAATAAAAAAATTGGGCAAAACCGAATAATCAATTTAATTTTATTTGGTTTCTTCACCTAGACAATTCCTGTTACTTAATAACCCGAATAGAAAAATTAAAATCATAACTAAAATATATACCAAAAGATTATAATTTTTTTACACATTTGTTGAATTTTAAAATTACACAAACTAAACAAATTAAATTATCAAAATTGAGCTTCAAAAACACACATAAAATTATTATTTTTTAAATATATAAATAAAAATTAAGGACATCCAAATATACATATTCTATATTAAGTTTTCAGTTCTTGACAGAAAATAAAACCAAAAACCAAATAAAACATGTGTCTTCATAACCGAACCAGATCTGTTTTGAAAAGCCAAAACGAAGGATGCTCGATCCTCATCTTCTGGCCTCAAAAACTCAAATTTCGGAATCAAAACTTTGCTCAAACTCATCAAAGAATAACAAACTTAAGTTAATGCCCCAACCATCTAAACAAGTAATTAAACCAACCAAATTGATACAATTAGTAGGTATCAATTACAACCAACCCAGTATTTCGATCACAAAGAAAGTAAACCATATCCATATTTTCTAAACCAAAAAAAAAAAAAAAAAATACCACCACAATCAAACGAAACCCTAATATCAATCAAGCGCGTTCTCCGCGGATCCGGCGGGCGAGCTGGATGTCCTTGGGCATGATGGTGACCCTCTTCGCGTGGATGGCGCAGAGGTTGGTGTCCTCGAAGAGACCGACGAGGTACGCCTCCGCCGCCTCCTGTAGCGCGAGCACGGCGTGGCTCTGGAACCGCAGGTCCGTCTTGAAGTCCTGCGCGATCTCCCTCACCAGCCTCTGGAAGGGGAGCTTCCTAATCAGCAACTCCGTGCTCTTCTGGTACTTCCTGATCTCCCTCAGCGCAACCGTGCCGGGCTTGTAGCGGTGGGGCTTCTTCACCCCGCCGGTGGTGGGCGCCGACTTCCTCGCCGCCTTGGTCGCCAGCTGCTTCCTCGGGGCCTTGCCGCCGGTGGACTTGCGCGCCGTCTGCTTCGTACGTGCCATCGCTGGAGAAGACGAAAAGAGGTTGGGGGCGTTGGTGGGAATTTAGGGTTAGGGTTTGATGAGGAGAGTTGGTGGAGTTGTGGGGGGTTTATATACGGAGAGAGAAACCGGAGGGGGTTAGGAGTCCTTAGGACTTGGTCAATGGTGGTGGAGATCGGACGGTTGAGGATGAGTTGGAGGAAACACACGATCCGTGTGCTTTGCTCCAATTGGTTGGAATTTTGTTATGGAGAATTGGTATTTGGTTCGTACTAGTATTACTTGTCTGGTTTAGTTTGGTGTGGTTAGATTGTAAATAATGGATGGGTTGGTGAGACCAAGTCTGGTTTGGTTGTCAATGGATTTAGTGAAGACGAAGCAGTTATAAACAAGGTTTTATTATAATAAGGCCTCGTTTGGTTTGCGGTAAGAAAAGCAAAGAAAATTAATTTCTTGTTATTTTTTATCTTTTAAAAAATTATAATTTTATTAATTTTTTGGATGTTTAGAAACGTCCGAAAAATTTGGAGGACGAAAAGTGAATAATTGGATATTAAAAAATGAATTCATGGGATGAGTGAGAATTTTTTTTTTCTATTTTTTGTTCTTGGGATTTAATTTTATCTGTTGCTCATAGTTTTTGGCATCCAAACACATAAAGTGAAAAAAAAATTCTTCAAAGTCGTGATTCCACGAATCGAACAAGACCTAATAAGTGACAGGTCCAGACTAGACTAGCTACGGCACAAGATAAAGACGATTTCTAGTTAGTCTAACCTCTAGAAGATATACAATATATTCTAGTTGAAGATATGAGATATATTTATTAAAGAAAAAAAAATCTGCTGCTACATTTTATATTTATCTTTGTTCTTATTTCTTTATTTTTATATTGCTTACATTAAATTATTTTGTGATATCTTATGATTTAGTTGTATGACTATAAAATAAGTTAAAGAATTTTAGAGGAGACATAAAAGTGAGAATAAAATCCACTTTTATATCAAGGTGTCAAAATCGACAATTCAAGTGAGTTGTACTCTTTCATATTTTATTAAACTTTCAAAGACGTCTTCGTCATAGGATATGTTATCTTTCTTGAAAGATCGTTCTAATAATCTCCTTTAATTGACGACATCCTGGAGACCAACAAGTCGACAACGACATCAAACAACTTTGAGATTAAAAAAAGTCAAATCTTTATCGAGTATGTCATTTTCGTGTGTACATGCTATCTTTTTCCTTGACAATGATTTTGTTTGCTCTGTATGAGTGTGTCCACACACAATGAGCAAAAGCTCAATTTCCTTCTACCTTTTAGTCCTACATCGGTTGGACAATTAGAAAGAATTGTGCATATATTACCTACTACCATTTTGCTCTCTTGTGAAATTGTGTGGGAACCCCTTGGGCCACACGGCCCGGCTATGTTCGGTTTGGTTCGCGTAATATGTGCGGGTACGTGCCCACATCTACGGGCGCCAAATGCAGATTCGATTCCATCATCGGGTTTGGGTTGAGATACTAAAAAATCTTTTGTTGCTCATTAATAATTCTGTCTAGGTTCTTTGAACCATGTTTTTTTCCATTGATTTGTCCATGTGTAACATCTGGTTTATTGCCATTGATTTGTTTATTTGTAATGTCTAGTTTTATTGCCACTGATTTGTTTAGTTGTAACGCCTGGTTTTATTGGTTATTATTATGCCTCTATATATATTGAGTCATCTTCCTCTTCTTCTCTACACAAACTTTTTTTTACGTTCAATCTCTCTCTCAAATTCTAGTCCTACCGAAACTCTTTATGTTCTTCACATTCTTGCTCTGGGCAGAGCTAAGTTCGGGTCAATCATTTTGAGTTGTGTGCGACGACGGCATACCGGTAGAGCGAGGATTTTACCACTAGAAACATTCGAAAAAGTCTGCGTATATACCCAGATTAACTCTTATGGCAGTGTTTCGTGCACGACTTCTCCTGAGGCCGATATTCTTAATTTTATTTATTTTCTTGACATGATTTCAAGACAGAAAAGCAATTACTTTTCTAACTGATTTTTGTACATAAGCTGAGAAATCTAAGCACATGTTGAATGTGTCGTTCTTGTAGCCAAAGTTTATGTCTTTTCTCAAAGGCTTGTCACTGGATGTAATGATCCAGATAAGCTGTGTAATTTAATTTCAAAGTCAAGAAAAAAAAAACTAGGTTTCCTTCCACGATTATTTGTTTAAGTAAGACAAATAAATTGCTAACTAGTTAAATCTCTTATAAATCTAAATTATAATTTTTGATTACTTAAATTTATGTCCCTGTTATGTGTCAAATTTATTATGAGAGCCTAGGTTTACGTTTGTTTATATATTTATGTAGTGGAAAAGTTTTTGGTTCAAACATAAGGTTTTTATGAGAGCCTGGGTTTAGATTTGTTTATGAATTTGAGTAGCGAAAAAGTTTCAAACACTGAAGATATTGATTTATATAAACTATTTTCCTTGATAGCATAATCTAACAGTGCAAGTGAAGAATGAATGACCACTGAGTGGCTCAAATGGTAAATGTCACGACCCGTACCCTTATGAGGGGCACGAGCACGTGGGTACGTCCAGCCTACGTCGCAGTATCGGCGGTAGAACGCTGTATATAACGTATGTAAATACTACGACTAACAATATAAAAGTACCTATACAGTATATACTCTCCGAATGGAGGTGACATAGCAATACAGTCTCAATCACATGATAAAACTAAGGTAGATAGCTTAGAAGGGAAAACATATGAAAGATGAAATAGTAAATAAGTCCAGTGTCCAATACAAGCCCAGATATATACAACATCACAGGGTCTCAAAATATAACATAGAAAGCTACAGTCTGATAATACTAGCTGGATCGCAGTCCAGGCAACCCTAGCTAATCTACACTACTCTGGAAGAACGAAGTCTAGTGGCTCTACTATGAGGCCACGGTCTTGGACTACTCCATCTAACTCGAGCCCATAATAGGTCGAGCAGTCCGCCTCAGAATCATCTATAATATATCATAACGGTATCATGTCAGAAAAATGAGCAAGTACAAGCATTAACAGCAGTTCCATGTGAATTGATAAATTCTATAAGAGACAGTATAATGAACTACAAGACAAAGATATATGAAGACTTGGGAACCGTTCGAAAACTGAGTTACAACCCTTAAACCAAACAAGGACCGGGGTTGTAACTCTTCTTCCGAGCAGAACTTAGTCTCCAATCAAGGTACAATATAAAGGCATATAGAACATGTGAGTAACTGAATATCATAGCATGGTGAGAAAGTACTGAATGTAGAACAGAACAGGATATATGATAAGATAAGTAAATATAAAATGTGCCTTGAATTATTAGAGCGTTATGTGATCGGCTTGGGATAAGTGACAGGACAGGCTATCCACTTGGCCCGGCAATCCGCGGTGACCTCAACAGAAAGTCATGCCGGCCAACCTGGATAACGAGCACAAGGTAAATAGGATCTTGCTACACCCTACGTGAGGGGAGAGTGGCACGAGCACAAGAATAGTGACAGGGTGGCTCTGATCACATAACCCCTAATAATTTTTCATCTCCGAATAGTACAATGGATCTGGACATGACACGTCATGGCACGTGATTTCGTAAGAGGGTAGCAAATCCCCTTAGAAATCGGTGTCTATACAAGTACAGGAAATAAGACAGAAAGTGTATCAATATACCCAGAAATCCAGGAACAACATCTCATGTCGTGATCCAACATATACTAGTCCGTGAACTATCGTGACTGGGAATCAAGTAAGACACTACGACTGAATCGGATATAGCAGATATCAAGACAATGAAAACTATCAGTGAATGTACTCGCCTGCTGTCCTGAGCTGTAGGGTATATCAATGCTCAGAGTGGTAATCAGAAACCTAAAGATGAGATATTTTATGTTAATTTAGGTTTAATAAAGTTATGAATGATTTACAATAAATGATATAAAATCTAGGTCAAACTAGGTCTCACTGAGTCACACTAAGTCCTGTCAAGTCAATCTAGGTCAAGTCAAGTTATATCAAGTCAATCTAAGTCAGACTAAGTCAACTCTAGGTCATACCAGTCATCGCAAGTCAAAACAAGTCGAAGCAAGTCAAACGGGGTCAAGAGTTGGCCTACAGTTGACTTTTAGTCAACTGGTCAACTCTGTTCAACTCTAGGTCAACTCTAGGTCAAACTGGTCAAATGTTGACCAACAGTTGACTTTTGGTCAACTGGTCAACTCTAGTTTGGTTTTGGTCAAATTTAGACAAAGTGTTGACTCATTGTTGACTTTTGGGTGAAAAGTCAACTCTGGGTCAACCGAGCCAAAATCGGTTCAAAAATGATATTTGTAGGGTGTACCTAACAAGTCACCTAAGTTTCAAGTCAATCCGAATACCCGAACCCCGTATCTTGAATTTACCCGATTACCCCTTTAATATACTTACCCTTAAACCATTCTAACTTGATGCCAAGTGGCCTTCCCTTAGAAATTTCACTCCGGGCTTCCTAGGGTAGTAGGGTACTAGCCTATACAACCATTACCTACTAAGTTCCCTAGGGTAAGTGGACATCCAGTCCATCTTATGGTCCGTATCACCCGCTTACCCGTTATCTTGAATATCTCAAGATACTCGATGGTATTCGGGTGATACCACTCTCCTAATCCCACACGCAACCCCAATTTCCACCTAGGAGCCTACCCGCAAAATCTAATTCACATTAGCTAAGTCCCTCCAAGTTTGGATGCGTTCCGAATCACGAAACTCAAAATCACCCCTTCACCAAATCCTAACTAACCCATTCACTCACTCACTCAATTTCAATTTCCCACTCCCACTTAGGACTAACTTAGGGATTATTTTAGTGGGCTAAATAGGTGTATATATATCTATATATAGGGGTATATATATGTATATATATAGGTATACATATAGGGGTAATGTAGGAGGGTCATGGGGGTCAAATAGGGGGTTATGGGATGCTAAAGCTGCTGCCTACTGCTGCTATGCGGCTGCTGCTGTTTGGGGGGGGGGGGGGGGGGGCAGCAGCCCCTTAGCCCCCCATAGCTGCTGTTTATTGCCCTCCTCTTCTCCCCTCTTCTCCTCTCTAAATTCCTTCTATTCTCCTCCATTCTCTCATCTAATTCCTTCTCTAAATCTCCCTAAACTTCCTCTCAATCTCTCTAATATATATATATATATATATATATATATATATATATATATATATATATATATCAATCTCTCATTCTTCCCCCACTCTATATATAAATATATATATATATAGAGTGGGGGAAGAATGAGAGATTGGTATGTGTGTGATATATATATATATATATATATATATATATATATATATATATATATATATATATATATATATATATATATATATATATATATATATATATAAGAACACACACACACACACACACACACACACACACACACACACATATATATATATATATATATATATATATTAAAATATATATATATATATTAAAATATATATATATATATATATATATATATATATATATATATATATATATATATATATATATATATATATTTTAATATATATATATATATTTAATATATATATATATATATATATATATATATATATATATATATATATATATATATATATATATATATATATATATATATATATATATATATGTGTGTGTGTGGTGTGTGTGTGTGTGTGTGTTATATATATATATATATATATATATATATATATATATATATATATATATATATATATATATATATATATATATATATATATAAACACACACACACACACACACACACACACATATATATATATATATATATATATATATATATATATATATATATATATATATATATATATATATATATATATATGAACACACTCACACACACACTAAATATGAAGTTAGAAATGCCTAAACCACTTAGAGGCCAAATCTAATTATTCTAGAAGTGTCCAAATTGGGGAAAAACTCAAGTACACAACCACAAATCACAACTTCTCCTAGGACACACCAAACGGACTCAAACTTGACACGAATAGGGACACGAACACGGAGATCAATCCTACGGGGTCCAATCTAGTTTACATGATGAAAAGAATAAGTTAGAGGATAGGTTGTACCTATCGGGAGATGGATTCCCGATACGAAAGTCCTCCGACACGGCTCCGACACGATGAATTGTTTAGGACATGTACACACTTGCACTTCTTGCTCCCAAAAGCTTGGAGAAGCTTCACTTGGGGTAGAGAAAGAGTTGTATGGAAGAATATTGGGAAGAGAAAAATTATTTAGAGATGATTTCTAGGAAAATCCTATTCTTACTTTTGAGAAGAAGCTTGGAGAAGAAGAAGACTTAGAAATTTTGAAGTGGAAGAAGAAAGAATGGGGGAATGGTGGCCGGCCATAAAGGGGGGTGTGGGGCACTTGTTATTTACAAGTTTGCCCCTCCCTATTACTTCTATGCTAAGTTAACCTCCTAAGTTGGTTTTGGGAGTTAGTTTAGTCCAAATAAAAATTATACTTAAACCTAAACACTCATGTGGGATTAGTCCAAACTCCTAAACCTAAAAGTTAAGTTTGGTGGGCCATGGCTAATTAATGTGTTAATCACAACTCAAGTCGAAATTTCCCCGGAGTCCCGAATTAAGTTGGAATGCGATGAAATTCGAACCCGACTCCTATAATCATTAAATATTAATATTCATGAAATAAAATTCTCAAAAATATTTTAAAATGGAAAATTACCATTTTACCCCTAACTTGGAAAAGTGAGGGTGACAGTAAATAACTCTAGAAAGCAAACAATAGTTGAATCAAATCATTGGTTTAATGCACTTCATGCTATGATAGAGACTTTGAATTTTAGGACCAACCAAATGTAAGTAATATATGTCATTGAACAACACCACTAGACAATAATTAAGATCCATGTCACTCATGAATATGTACTTTCATCCATGGACCAAATGATTCTATAGCGCAATATGTTGGAGAGGGTCCTAGAAATGACATAGGTCCTATCGAGGGGCATAATCATACGAATCGGACTCACGTATTCTTAATGGATAGGTTTTTCTTCGAGAAGCAAGATTAGGGTAACATCTATTGAATCAAAACTAAGAGAGTTTTAAATGTATATCCTTACCCAGTTGGCATTGGCGACACAAGGTATGTTATTGACGATTTCATGCGAGGAACCATATATTGTCGTCGTAGTGCCCCTCTAACTCCTAAACTATTCCTCTCAGTGAGTGTGACTGGTATATGCAAATGCTTTGTTGCTAGTTTATTGGTTTTTTCACTTTTGAAAAATATTCAGTATTTACATCATAATTTTTTTAAACATAATGTAACACCCAGTTTTCCAGAAGAGGGTAATTTTGAAATTTTGTAATTATAATTATTATTTAATGATATTTATTCATATTATGATTTTTAGTGATTTTTAATTATTTTTAAACTATTTAAATTCATGACTTGTGATTTTTGGTGTTTTGCTAGTGAACTGTAGAGACTGCCTACCCTAGAGCCTAGCCATGTGATTAGGGTATTCTTGACATTTTTAGGGTTATTTGAATTTATTAGAATTTATTTGAATTTATGGGAATTTTTAGGATTTATTTTGGAATTGTTTGATTGAGGGTTGACTAGGTTGACTTTGACTAGCAATGACCTTGGTAGGCTAGCCTAGAAGCTAACCCTAGTTGAGTTTGGTCTTGGTTAGTTCATGCCACCCTAGTTAGACTAGAGTTGACTAGTGGTATGGTTATTTGACTTAAGTAGAGTTTTAAGTCATAAGCCATGACTTGTGATTAACCAATAAATCAATAGTCAGCCAAATAGGCCCAAAGCCCATTAACTAGTGCCAAACCCTAACCCTAACACTATTTGTCCAGCCACTACACCCTTTAGGAAACCCCCTCCTATAAATATTCTCCTCCATTTAGGGCTAGCCTCTTTAGGAAGGAGCAAGTTTAGAAAGAGGTATTTTCCCTACTTCAAAAATCACTAGAAAATCTATTTTACCTCATTTTTAATCCAAACAAATTGCAATAGGTTTTAATTTTAGTTTTCTTGCTGTTATTACATTTCATTCTCAGATTCAAATCACTTTGGAGGAGTTTCACCATCAAGAAGAACATCTCTTATTAGAGCTTTTTGAGGCTTTGGGAACTCTTAGGTAACTCTCTATCCACACCATAGAATCCTGATATTTTTGCATCATTAGGGAGCCCTAGACCTAACCTAACAGTAGGAATAGGAAACCCTAAGAATTCGTGTCCTTTCGTGTCCAAACTGGACACGTATCAGTGCCTAGCTTTATGTGTTTGTGGAAATGCCACAGTGGAACTGTTTGTGTTATTTTCGAAATATTTTTGAATGGAAATATACTTTTCAGTGTCGCTTACACGATTCTTGTGCACTGGGATGGATTCGTGCACGTGTCGTGTCATTTTGGACACGCGTGCACATGTGCTGCACACGCTCGCGCGCGGCCTGGCGGATCCCCTGCTACTCGGGGTCTCCACAGGACACGATACGGCGAGTTTTGACACAAAACTTTGTGGGATCCTTGGGGCACCTCCTGTCACCATGCTCCCCAAATTTCATGGGACTTCGTGGTCGGGTTAGGTAGAAATCGATCGCGCACGGGGATTGCACTGTCCCGTGCGCAGGCTGTTATTAGCCACTGATACGGCTTCGAATCTTTGGACACGACACGTAATGACACGATATAGGGTGACACACACCTAGGCCTACCCTAGGTGCACCTACTGACACGAGCACGAGGCCTGGGTTGGCCTGTGTCGGGTGCACGACACGCGTGCACACCCGCACGAGACTGTTCCAGTTTCTGTGTCCAGTTTACCCGTTTTGGTTTTAATTTTGGATTGGACATGTTTGTGTCCACTTTGGTGGACACAAACTCATCACACAACACGTATGTAATGTGTTTATACTTTACCAACCTTTAAATGGGTGTTTTAATTGAAATTCTTAATCAATTCTCGATTTCCTATTTTTCTGAAACAGTGTTCTTCACTGTTTATTTTCCAGTTTTTTAAATTGGTTTTTGGGCAATCATTTAACTAATTTAATGCTGTTAATTACATGGTTTTAGACCTTATTATGTTTTGTCTATGCATGAACTACTTGTGTGTGAAATTTAGGAATGGTTGGTTGTATTTTGATTTCGAAAATGGGGATTTAAATGTGTGTGGACTGTTTTTTTTTGATAGTTTTAAATAACTGAACCTGAGTTCACTGATATTTTTTTTGAACCTAAAATCTGAGAATTATAGTTTGTTAACCTGAGATTATGGGGGGGGGGGGGGGGTTCATGAGTTATTTTCCTTCTTTTCACTGTAGGATTTAAATCTGAACTGTGATGCTACTCTTCCTTTCTTTTAGAAAATCTGAGATTTCATTGTTTGTTAAGAACTAAAAACTAAGTTTGTTTGATATTTAGAAAATCTAAATTGAGATAGGTTCTTGGATTGTTTCCTATTTTTAGAATCTGAGATGTGGTGTTTGGATTGGGGCTCCCTCTCACAGTTTCCTGTGCACTGTTTTCAGTTTCACACATTGTTCTCACACACCACACACACACACTTTCCTCTCTCTCTTCACTGTTTTTGTATAATTCCTGCACACAACTGAACACTCTCTCATTCACCCTACACACACACACACACACACCAGGGTCCTGTCACACATGGACAGCCCTCACTCACTCACCCTCTATTTTCTAACCCTCTCCATTATATGTGATGCATATGACTAAGGGATTTGTGTGTATAATGTAATGTATGCAATAATTGTGAATCTATATATGTAGATAAGTTGTGTATTGTATATATAGGTACCTAATATAGATATTTGCAATGGGTTTATAGGCTATGTTAGTTTATATATATATATATAAGTATCATATATGTATAACTTGTGTGTGAACTTTATATATGTATTTCATATATATGTGTGTATGGTTAGATTTCATAAATATATCTAGAGTGTTAGGTTTTAGATTTAGATTTGACTTGTAAATGTGTTAGTGATGGCCTATAGCCATGCCATAGCCTATGGCCTGTATGTGAGTCTGTTTAGCTTGGTGAGCCTAGATTGGGCTTGTACAGCTTTATTAGACCTAGTATAGACTAGTTTAGATTTGATAGCCTAGTTTGACTATAGTTGACCTAGTTTGACTTCTAGGGTTGACCAGAGTTGACCAAGAGTTGACTTTGGCCTAGATTGACCTAGAATCATGTAGAATGCATAGTAGGACTTTATTATACCATTTTGGACTTGTTGTGACTTGTGCTGTTCTATAGGAGACATACACCACTCCTCGGACAGTATATTCTCTTCAGACACTCAGGAGATCAGGCGAGTACATTCTCTGACCGTTTCATACTTGTCTGGATTTACATTTTTGCTCTAGATTACTGTACTTGATGTTGACACGATCATTATCACGGATTGGTACTATTTGGATCTTCTTCTGAGATGTTATCTCCTTGTATTCTCTAAATACATATTATGATGTGCATTTCACTTACATATTATATTTATTGAATACCCTTATCATTGTACACTCATTGTGCATATTGTACTCTCATTATCACATTGAGCCATTGTACAAGCCATTGTACAAGCCATTGTATAAGATAATGTAACTGAATTGGATCCTTGTGTATTGATTGGGGAGGGAGAGTAGAAGTGGTTATGTGATCAATCCTATTGTATAAGAAATTGTATATGTCCATTGTACACCCACGTACAAAGGAGTCCCATTTTATTGTATAACCTAACCCGTTTACATAACCATATTATGCTCTAAATCACTTGTTGCTTACAGTTCTTACTTATCATATATAGATATTTCCAGTTATCAAATCTCTACTGTTTTTCCTATACATTCTTCTTTCAGCGTTTCATGTACCTTACTCTATTGCATGCTTTATATTTCCTAACTTGATATGAACTGCGTGAGATGTTTTGTGCTCGCTCCTGTCCTGACTGGACCTGTTGAAAATATTACAGAGGATGAGGATGAGGCCTGCGTAGACACCTTCTATGGGATAGCTGTAGATGACTCATGTGACCCAGATTTCTAGCCTGATCCACTAGCTTAGAGTCTGAGGCTCCCTAGTCTAGGTTTTACTATTTCTGTCTCCTGAGATCAGGATTGTATATATATACTCTTTCATATTCAGTATTAGACTTGTATTGAGCTGGATGTTCTATTTTGTATAACAGTAGACACTTAGACTATCTCTCCGATTGTATCATGTGGATCTTTTATTCTAGTATTTATCTATCTATCTTTTATCTTATCATTCTGCCTTAGATGTGATTGAGACTGTATATTGCTATGTCACCTCCATTCGGAGGGTATATACTGTACAGGTACCTTATATGGTTAGATAATTGACCTAGGACAGCGTTCTACCGCCGACACTGCGGCGTAGGCTGGGCGTTGTTACGTTCTCGTACCCTCACAGTGGGTGCGGGTCGTGACACATTTTTAGTGGTGGCCCATGCAGGTCGAGTTTATGTAGTGGTATTCGAACTAGAGTATCACTACAGCCTGCAGTAGGAGTAGAATATTTTGAGGTACTCAATCACATTAGGAAAAGCTCTTAACCTGATTCTTGTTATCAAAATTCTTGCTACTTTAATACTTCCTTTCGAAATAAACTGTCCTCCCTTGAATTATCGCTTCTTTCTCAGCAATTGATACCCTTGTTTGATATGTCTTCAGGATGGTGGAGACGCGGTTACAACATGCCATTCATAAAGATACTGTAGAGGGGACAGCTACCTCTCAGCCAGTTCAGCAGGGTCAGGAGGCTACAGCTCCTGCCACCTCTGCTCATATTGGGACTTCAGCAGCAGCAGCAGCAGAGGGTATGCCTTCACCAGTTCGGAGGCAGGACCCAGTCATTCCAGAGGTACCGTTCCAGCAGCCGCCGCCTACAGGAAACGTGGATGCGGCACAGATGTTCGCGTACTTTCAGCAGTTTATGGAGATGCAGCAGACCCGGCAGGAAAGGGGCATAGAGTTGGCCATTTCGACAGTTGCAGCCCGACCAGTGGTGCAGCAGCCGAAGACACCGGGGATCGAGCAGTTTTAGAAGATGAGCCCTAGAGACTTTCTGGGGACAGAGGGGATCCTATATGCCGATGAGTGGATCGAGCATATAGAGGAGATCTTCCGCTTGGCCAGGATACCAGCAGATCTTCAGATCGAGGCCGCAGCTAGCCGGATGCGAGATCTTGCTCGCACCTGGTATCAGTCAGACCCCAGGGTGGGGGTAGCTGAGCAGACTTGGGAGCAGTTCAAGGGCTTCTTCAAGAAGAAGTTCTTCCCAGATTCAGCACTCAGAGCCTTAGAGACACAGTTTGAGAGCCTGGTCCAGGGGAGTTTTTCGGTGGAGGAGTACGCCGGGGAGTTTGGCCGCCTCGGCAGGTTTGTAGAGGGCTTGAGCGAGACGGCGAAGGCCCAGAGGTTCCGGAAGGGTCTAGTCAAGTAGGTCAAGTCCTTGACCAAGGGCAACCGGGATGCCACGTTCGAGGAGATCTTGACGGGAGCCTTGTTTGCAGAGGATGATCTTGAGCTTAGGCTCAAGAGGAGGAGAGACCCAGTTGGGGGCAGCAGCAGCAGCGGAGGCCAGGCCAAGAGGCCCCACTTTCAGCACCAGCAGTTGAGGCAGTTCCAGCCGCAGCCGATTCAGCAGAGGCCTGTTCAGCATCAGGGACAGAGACAAGTACTATATCAGCAGGACACCGTGTACAACTTCTGCAAGAAGCCAGGCCATTGGTGGAACGATTGCAGGAAGAGGCTGGGTATGTGTTTGCTTTGCGGTTCAGCGGAGCATCAGTGTAGAGAGTGCTCCAAGAACCCGACACCATTGGCTCAGGTAGCACCAGGAGCTAGGGCTCCGGCAGGACAGCAGAGGGGACCACCATTGCAGACTCAGCAGGAGAGGTTCGTACAGCATCAGCAGCAGGCCAGGGGAGGCCAGCCAGGGCGAGCTTTCGCCATGACAGCCGAGGATGCTCAGGCCGTGGGAGATCTAGTTGCAGGTTCCGTTCTTGGTTCAAATTCTGCAATTACTGCCTTGAAATTTCGATTCCTTCTGTTCCTTGTTGATTTATCAATTTTGTCCTGTTGTTCTTGTGTTATGTTTGATTTCTTATGAGATAAATCATATGGGCTAGGTCACCTAGTTATGGAATCTAGAATCTTCGATAGTCGTGTTTAGCTAGCATAGTGAGGACATATAGTCAGATTTAGGACGTATTTCTCGGGTGTGGGAATTTAAGGTTTTTGCTGCCAAGCATGCGGCAATGCAAAAATTTTAAATACCATGATTCTAGAGGTATGTGCCTTAGTCGAGGACTCTGTGATTATCATAGCCATGCTCACTAGCACGACAAAGATTCTGAGTATCATGATTTTGGACAGACGCATATGATTATCTGACGGTATGTTTGAGACTTTGTTTGTGGGGTGTTTGACCTAGAAGGCCTGCTACCATCTTAATTTCGAGGACAAAATTTTTATAAGGTGGGTAGGATTGCAACACCCAGTTTTCCAGAAGAGGGTAATTTTGAAATTTTGTAATTATAATTATTATTTAATGATATTTATTCATATTATGATTTTTAGTGATTTTTAATTATTTTTAAACTATTTAAATTCATGACTTATGATTTTTGGTGTTTTGCTAGTAAACTGTAGAGACTGCCTACCCTAGAGCCTAGCCATATGATTAGGGTATTCTTGACATTTTTAGGGTTATTTGAATTTATTAGAATTTATGGGAATTTTTAGAATTTATTTCGGAATTGTTTGATTGAGGGTTGACTAGGTTGACTTTGACTAGCAATGACCTTGGTAGGATAACCTAGAAGCTAACCCTAGTTGAGTTTGGTCTTGGTTAGGTCATGCCACCCTAGTTAGACTAGAGTTGACTAGTGGTATGGTTATTTGACTTAAGTACATTTTTAAGTCATAAGCCATGACTTGTGATTAACCAATAAATCAATAGTTAGCCAAATAGGCCCAAAGCCCATTAACTAGTGCCAAACCCTAACCCTAATACTATTTTTCCAGCTACTACACCCTTTGGGAAATCCCCTCCTATAAATATTCTCCTCCATTTAGGGCTAGACTCTTTAGGAAGGAGCAAGTCTAGAAAGAGGTATTTTCCCTACTTCAAAAATCCCTAGAAAATCCATTTTACCTCCTTTTTAATCCAAACAAATTGCAATAGGTTTTAATTTTAGTTTTCTTGCTGTTATTACATTTCATTCTCAGATTCAAATCACTTTGGAGGAGTTTCACCATCAAGAAGAACATCTCTCATTAGAGCTTTTTGAGGCTTTGGGTACTCTTAGGTAACTCTCTATCCACACCATAGAATCCTGAGATTTTTGCATCATTAGGGAGCCCTAGACCTAACCTAATAGTAGGAATAGGAAACCCTAAGAATTCGTGTCCTTTCGTGTCCAAACTGGACACGTATCAGTGCCTAGCTTTATGTGTTTGTGGAAATGCCACAGTGGAACTGTTTGTGTTATTTTTGAAATATTTTTGAATGGAAATTTACTTTTCAGCGTCGCTTACACGATTCTTGTGCACTGGGATGGATTCGTGCACATGTCGTGTCATTTTGGACACGCGTGCACATGTGCTGCACACGCTCGTGCGCGGCCTGGCGGATCCCCTGCTACTCGGGGTCTCCACAGGACACGACACGACGAGTTTTGACACGAAAATTTGTGGGATCCTTGGGGCACCTCCTGTCACCATGCTCCCCAAATTTCATGGGATTTCGTGGTCGGGTTAGGAAGAAAACGATCGCGCACGGGGATTGCACTGTCCCGTGTGCAGGCTGTTATTAGCCACTGATACGGCTTCGAATCTTTGGACACGACACGTAATGACGCGATACAGGGTGACACACACCTAGGCCTACCCTAGGTGCACCCACTGACACGAGCACGAGGCCTGGGTTGGCCTGTGTCGGGTGCACGACACGCGTGCACACCCGCACGAGACTGTCCCAGTTTCTGTGTCCAGTTTACCCATTTTGGTTTTAATTTTGGATTGGACACGTTTGTGTCCACTTTGGTGGACACAAACTCATCACACAACACGTATGTAATGTGTTTATACTTTACCAACCTTTAAATGGGTGTTTTAATTGAAATTCTTAATCAATTCTCGATTTCCTATTTTTCTGAAACAGTGTTCTTCACTGTTTATTTTCCAGTTTTCCAAATTGGTTTTTGGGCAATCATTTAACTAATTTAATGCTGTTAATTACATGGTTTTAGACCTTATTATGTTGTGTCTATGCATGAACTACTTGTGTGTGAAATTTAGGAATGGTTGGTTGTATTTTGATTTCGAAAATGGGGATTTAAATGTGTGTGGACTGTTTTTTTTTGATAGTTCTAAATAACTGAACCTGAGTTCACTGATATTTTTTTGAACCTAAAATCTGAGAATTATGGTTTGTGAACCTGAGATTATGGGGGGGGGGGGGTTCATGAGTTATTTTCCTTCTTTTCACTGTAGGATTTAAATCTGAACTGTGATGCTACTCTTCCTTTCTTTTAGAAAATCTGAGATTTCATTGTTTGTTAAGAACTAAAAACTAAGTTTGTTTGATATTTAGAAAATCTAAATTGAGATAGGTTCTTGGATTGTTTCCTGTTTTTAGAATCTGAGATGTGGTGTTTGGATTGGGGCTCCCTCTCACAGTTTCCTGTGCACTGTTTTCAGTTTCACACATTGTTCTCACACACCACACACACACACTTTCCTCTCTCTCTTCACTGTTTTTGCATAATTCCTGTACACAACTGAACACTCTCTCATTCACCCTACACACACACACACACCAGGGTCCTGTCACACATGGACAGCCCTCACTCACTCACCCTCTATTTTCTAACCCTCTCCATTATATGTGATGCATATCACTAAGGGATTTGTGTGTATAATGTAATGTATGCATTAATTGTGAATCTATATATGTAGATAAGTTGTGTATTGTATATATAGGTACCTAATATAGATATTTGCAATGGGTTTATAGGCTATGTTAGTTTATATATATAAGTATCATATATGTATAACTTGTGTGTGAACTTTATATATGTATTTCATATATATGTGTGTATGGTTAGATTTCATAAATATATCTAGAGTGTTAGGTTTTAGATTTAGATTTGACTTGTAAATGTGTTAGTGATGGCCTATAGGCATGCCATAGCCTATGGCCTGTATGTGAGTCTGTTTAGCTTGGTGAGCCTAGATTGGACTTGTACAGCTTTATTAGACCTAGTATAGACTAGTTTAGATTTGATAGCCTAGTTTGACTATAGTTGACCTAGTTTGACTTCTAGGGTTGACCAGAGTTGACCAAGAGTTGACTTTGGCCTAGATTGACCTAAAATTATGTAGAATGCATAGTAGGACTTCATTATACCATTTTGGACTTATTGTGACTTGTGCTGTTCTATAGGAGACAGACACCACTCCTCGGACATTATATTCTCTTCAGACACGTAGGAGATCATGCGAGTACATTCTCTAACCGTTTCATACTTGTCTAGATTTATATTCTTGCTCTAGATTACTGTACTTGATGCTGACACGATCATTACCACGGATTGGTACTATTTGGATCTTCTTCTGAGATGTTATCTCCTTGTATTCACTAAATACATATTGTGATGTACATTTCACTTACATATTGTATTTATTGAATACCCTTATCATTGTACACTCATTGTGCATATTGTACTCTTATTATCACCTTGAGCCATTGTACAAGCCATTGTACAAGCCATTGTATAAGGTAACGTAACTGAATTGGATCCTTGTGTATTGATTGGGGAGGGAGAGTAGAAGTGGTTATGTGATCAATCCTATTGTATAAGAAATTGTATATGTCCATTGTACACCCACGTACAAAGGAGTCCCATTTTATTGTATAACCTAACCCGTTTACATAACCATATTGTGCTCTAAATCACTTGTTGCTTACAGTTCTTACTTATCATATATAGATATTTCCAGTTATCAAATCTCTACTGTTTTTCCTATACATTCTTCTTTCAGCGTTTCATGTACCTTACTCTATTACATGCTTTATATTTTCTAACTTGATATGAACTGCGTGAGATGTTTTATGCTCGCTCCTGTCCTGACTGAACATGTTGAAAATATTACAGAGGATGAGGATGAGGCCTGCGTAGACACCTTCTATGGGACAGTTGTAGATGACTCGTGTGACCCAGATTTCCAGCCTGATCCACTTGCTTAGAGTCTGAGGCTCCCTATTCTAGGTTTTACTATTTCTGTCTCCTGAGATCAGGATTGTATATATATACTCTTTCATATTCAGTATTAGACTTGTATTGAGCTGGATGTTCTATTTTGTATAGCAGTAGACACTTAGACTCTCTCTCCGATTGTATCCTGTGGATCTTTTATTCCAGTATTTATCTATCTATCTTTTATCTTATCATTCTGCCTTAGATGTGATTGAGACTGTATATTACTATGTCACCTCCATTCGGAGGGTATTGCCACCCTCACTTTTCCCAGTTAGGGGTAAAATGATAATTTTCCATTTTTTAAATATTTTTGGGAATTTTATTTCATGAATATTATTATTTAATTATTATAGGAGGCGGGTTCGAATTTCATCGCATTTCGAGTTAATTCGGGACCCCGATAAATTTTGACTTGAGCTGTAATTAGCCTGTTAGCTAACCATGGCCCACCACACTAAACTTTAGGGTTTAAGAGTTTGGACTAGTCCTCCATGAGTAATCTAGTTTAATTATGATTTTTATTTATTTTTAGCAACTACCTAAACCTAATTTGGAATTTATTTGCATTAGGCTTAGGGAGGGGCAAACTTGTAATTACAGGTGCCCCTCACCCACACCCATGCCATGCTTGGCCGGCCACCTATAGCCCCCTCTCTCCTTCCTTCTCCACCAAGCAACACTCTCTTTCTCTCTTTCAATTTCATTTCTTTCCAAGCCTTCTTCTTCCTCCAACCAACTAATCTAGGTATGCATTAATCTCTTCATTTAATTCTCTTTTGCATTTAGTTCATTCACCATAAATGGAGAGGAGAAGATTCTCTACCATTTGCCCACAAATTTGTAGGTTTTCCCTAGAAAAATAGGTTAAGGATTTATTAGGGTTTAATCATTTTGAGAGTGGTATATATATATATACATATATATATATACATGTGTATTTATGTGTGTGTATATATTTGATATGAAATTTGTGTCTTGAGGATGAGAGTGGTGAGGATGTGTGTTGTGTGAGGATGTGTGTGTGTTTATATATATATATATATATATATATATATATATATATATATATATATATATGTATATATATATATATATAGTTATGAGAGTGTATTTATATATATATAGATATGAGTGTATTTATATATATATATGGATGTATATATATGGATGTGTGTGTGTTATATATATATTTAGAGGGATAGATAGATATCTAGATAGATATATAGATAGATATCTAGTTATGTATATATATATATATATATATATATATATATATATATATATATATATATATATATATATATATATATATATGAAGTATATATATAGGAAGAAGTAGAAGGAGATGAAGAAGAATAAGAACAGCAGCCACAGCAGCAGTGCTGCAGTAGCAGCAGCAGCAGCAGACCTGGCTGCTGCCAGGTCTGAAACCCCCCCTTTTTTGGTGATAGTTCACCTATTAACCCCCCCTTTACATATATATATATATATATATATATATATATATATATATATATATATATATATATATATATATATATATATATATGTATTATATATGGTTAGAATCGTAGAGAAGAGTAGAAGAAGATTTTGGAATTAGAAGTTAGAAAAGAATTAGAAGTTAGAAGGAAAGATTGGAAGAAGTTGGAAGAATAGGAAGAAGGCTAGAATAGGAAATAGGGAAAAACCGAGTTAGAGGGCGAAACGGAGCTCGGAGTATCGAAATGAGTTGAAACTTGGTGTGGGGCAAGAATACGTGATTTAAATTTTGCGGGTAGGCTTCCGGGTGGAAATCGGGGTTGTAGGGCGCCGGTATCGCGCCGTACCATTCCGTATCTTGAAATATTCAAGATACCGGCAATGGGCCGTAACATGGACTAGATGTCCATTTTACTTAGGTATCTTGGTAGGTAATATATGTATAGGCTAGTACCTTACTACCCTAGGGAGCTCGGGTCAAAATACCAAGCGTAGGTAGGCTAACTTGATAGTTGCCGAAGCTAAAATTTTACGCTTTTTAAGGGTAAAATAGGATATTGGCCTACGGCCAAGATATGAGTTTCGAAGTCCAAGATGGACTTGGATATGGGTTGTAGAGGTTGGTAATAGTTAGAAATAGTCGCCTAGACCTAGTCTTGACCCCGGTTGACTTTTTGGACCAAAAGTCAACTATGGGTCAACGCTTTACCCAAATTAGTCCCAATTTCCATTAGACTTGTGTAGTTGACCAAAAGTCAACTATTAGTCACCATTGACCTAGGGTTGACCAGGGTTGACCTAGAGTTGACCAGGATTGACCAGTTGACCAAAAGTCAACTGTAGGCCAACTCTTGACCCCGTTTGACTTTCTTCGACTTGTTTTGACCCGTGATGACTGGTATGACCTAAGATTGACTTGGTTAGGCTTAGATTGACTTGATATAACTTGATTTGACCTAGATTGACTTGACAGGACTTAGTGTGACTCAGTGAGACCTAGTTTGACCTAGATTTGCATATCATTCATTGTAAATCATTCCTAAACTTGTTTAAACCTAAATTAACTTACAGTATCTCATATTTAGGTCTTCTGATACCGCTCTAAGCTTTGATATATCCTACAGCTCAGGACAGCAGGCGAGTACATTCACTGATAGTTTTTATTGTCTTGATATCTGCTATATCCGATTCAGTTGTAGTGTCTTACTTGATTCCAGACACGATACTTCACGGACTAGTATATGTCGGATCCTGTCATGAGATGTTGTTCCCGGATTACTTGGTATATTGGTACATAACTTGACTTGTTACTTGTACTTGTATAGACATGGACTTGGGAGTGGGCTGATCACCTGCTTTTAAATCCCGTGTCATGACGTGTCACGCCCCGCTCCCGTAGGAGCGATCGTCCTCGCTAAGGCGTGATGCCGCACGGGCCTAGGTTGCGCCCGTGCAAGGCCAAGTCCAGAAAAGGCCGATTTGATTCCTAGGCCACAGAGTCGCACAGAGTTTTCCCATTTGCAGCGGAAACTAAATGAACACAAGTTGAATACGAATCAAACTCTTTATTGATAATCACGAAGTTTACAAGCGGCGCTAGGCCGATATTACAAATTGCTCAAGCTCTCTCTCTCTGAAACATAAAAGGCGTGCCAAATGGCTTACAACATGGAAGGATACATGGCGATGTTCCGATACATTATGTCCTGTATAGGGTGCTTCAGCTTCTTGCAACGTTCCAAGGCCCCCAGAGTTGGCTCCGCGCCTTGACACGTTCGACGGAAGCTCCGCACCCGCCGACGTCTCCTGCTATCCTGCAAGCATACTGTGGGGTTATCAGTACATTGTTATGCACTGGTGGGGAGGCTGGCTCGCCCACAATGCCATCATTACCAAACACGTTCTATAATCTTTTGTGCATCTCTATCATTCATTGTCTTTCTAATCTTGCCTTAGGATCAATTTCATGGCATATTGCATAGCCTATCTCGTGTTACCGAATTCAAGTGTCGCATGAGAAATACATGCACGACTTACCCATACTTACCGTCCGGCCTTCCCTGTTCAAGGTAAACCAAGTTAAACCACAATTCATGTATAATAACATAACACGATTCATGTACGCAATCAATATTGAGTGTGTGTCCATGACTCGGGATTCTAGCACATCGGGGGCATGTTCTAACACGTCGTAGGCACGTTTTTAGAGTGTTACAATTCAAGCATGTTTCGGGTATTTTGTTCAAGCATGTTCAGGAGTGTTACATATCGAGCATGTTCAGCAGGTTACATTTCAAGCATGTTCAAGAGTGTTATATTTTGGGCATGTTCATGTTCAGGAGGCACTTGTTCATTTAACTTAGATTACTTTGATTTCAATGCAAGAACTTGCACGTGGATTGCCACCAGCATAGTCCACTTAATCTACATGCACGGGTCGCTGGCTTTACAAGCCATTTAGGACATTCCCCTGTGGCAATTCTCAACTTAGCGTAGGGTGATGGCTGGTACACCCCGTTAAGTCTCTTGAATATACCCTCCTACTTACGTCTCTTGGTGCCCAAGCCCGCACCCAAGCAGCCCGTAAGCGCCGTTGATTCTGCCTAGGCCGGCCACGGTTTACCCCCCCAACGCCCGTGCCGCAGAATCCTTCTACACGACGGCCACGGTATTCCCCCCCATCGCCCGTGCCGTTTGTCCACGACCATTTCGTATTGTCTTGTCATTTTAACTTAGCGGCTATCTCCGAGCCGTAGGCTAACCCTTAGCCATAATGCGTTAACGACCAGGTTGGCGTCCGTACAGCGCGGGTAGCGAGCCCCGTTGCACGTGCCCGTCACACCTGTCGCTAGCGTCTTCCATGTCTTATCTTTCATGTATTCTTTCTTTCATTTCATTCTTTAACTTGTTCGTTCGTTCATAGAGTCATTCATGTATTTATTAATTCGTTCGTGGATTCATTCTTTCACGCATTATGCAACTCCCAGTGCGGGAGTCGCCTTGGCGACCCATCGGTCCCATAGCCTTCCAATGTTGCTAAACTCTACTCGGAGCGACTATGTTGATAGCCTTCCCGTTTCATTGTTGTAACCCATTCATTGTTTCATTGTTTGAACGTATAAGGGACATGAACGTGAGCTTGTGCCTTAGCACGAGCATAGAGCGCGGTGCGAGCATTTCTATGATTTCCAAGTTCTTTTCCATGTTCTAAACAAGCATGCAAGATGGGATTATTCCCTTAGCTAGGTGCGTTGAATCATTTATTAGCATGCAGGGTGTTATCGCCTAGCGATTCTCGTGATAGTGTCCGCATTGTTATGTGTCTAGGCTAAGCACAGACGGGTTCATCGGAGCCACCCACCTTAGCGATGTTCGCATCGGCCGAGCGATCCTCCGAGCGCGCCTTCGATAGTCTAAGTCTGGATTCATCTTGTTGGGCCAATGCAAGCCTTGCATCGATTCGCATCGATACTTCATCGGGTCGAAGCAACTCTTCGGGTCGACGGCTCGTTTGAGTCGTTGCACTTGCCGTTTGAAATCGGCGTTCCGCTAGGGCGGAGCGGGTCGTTACATGACGTGTTATGTCCGGATCCTTTATACTATTCGGGGATGGGGAGTTATTAGTGGTTGTGTGATCAAATTCCTACATTGTTCTACTGTATACATTGTTCATAGCTATACCCTCGCCTCACGACGGGTAAAGCCTTACCCTACATCGTTCATAGCTTTTCATGGTGACCGGCCTTACCGTTCTATTGTACACATTGTTCATAGTCGGTCGGATGAAAAGCCTGATCATGTTTCCCAAGCCGATCACATAACGCTCTAATAATTCAAATCACATTTTATATTTACTTTATCTTATCGTATATCCTGCTCTGTTCTACATTCAGTATTTTCTCACCATGCCATGATATACAGTTACTCACATGCTTTACTTGCCTTTACATTGTACCTTGATTGGAGACTAAGTTCTACTCGGGAGAAGTGTTACAACCCCGGTCCTTGTTTGGTATAAGGGTTGTAACTCGGCTTCCGAACGGTTCCTAAGTTTTCATATATCTTTGTCTTGTAGTTCATTATACTGTCTCTTATAGAATTTGTCAATTCACATGGAACTACTGTTAGTATTTGTACTTGCTCATTTTCCTGACAGGATACCGTTATGATATTTTACAGATGACTCTGAGACTGACTGCCCGACCTACTATGGGGTTGAGTCTGATGGACTAGATTTAGACCGTGGCTTATTGGTAGAGCCACTGGACTTTGCTCACCCTGAGTAGCCTAGTTTAGTTAGGTTTGTCTGGCCTGCGAGCCAGCTAGTACATTTCAGTTCGTAGTATCTTTATACTTATATTATCTGAGACTCTGGATATTGTGTATAGCTCTGACTTGTGGATCTTGGACTCTTTTTCCTGTTTATTCTATCATATTTCCTTTTCCGTACTATCTACCTTAGTTTGATATATGTGATTGAGACTGTATTGCTATGTCACCTCCATTCGGAGTGTATATACTGTACAGGTACATTTATCTGTTTTAGTCGTAGTATTTATAGACCCTATATACAGCGTTCTACCGCCGATACTGCGGCGTAGGCTGGACGTAACCACGTACTCGTGCCCCTTTTCAGGGTGCGGGTTGTGACAGGTATATACTGTACAGGTACCTTATATGGTTAGATGATTGACCTAGGACAGCGTTCTACCGCCGACACTGCGGCGTAGGCTGGGCGTTGTTACGTTCTCGTACCCTCACAGTGGGTGCGGGTCGTGACATGTAAAAAATCTAAAGTCGTTAGTGTATTGTCCCCCTTCCATATTCTTTTTCAAGATAAAAATCAATTGTTTAAATTAGGGCATGCACTCTCAATACTAGATCATTGTTTAGTTCTTCCACATAATATTAGAAAACTGGTCAAGGCTACCAATTTACAGTTCATCGTTCTTTGTATTGACTTTAGAAAGGCAAATTTGTATGTCTTCTCTTGAACGAGCAATACCAAAAGAATACTCATATTTTTTCGCTAGTGACCAAATGAGATATAAGATAATCTACAAGTATAAACTACATATATACAAATATGTTGAGGTAGGATAATATAACAACTACACGTGCTGAAAAATCTCTAAGTATCAACTACATGCATACAAATTTGTTGAGATAAACTAAGATTAAAAAACCGTATAAAATCTTGTATGAGATCAAGTCCATGTGTATATCTCTAATACTTTTCTTGTTTCAAATTTCTTTTATTGTTGCTTTCCTAAAAAAAATATTGTTTCTTTTCTAAAATATCTATTTGGTAGTGATCCAATTATTTTCAAACTTCATGGATTGTTTACTGGGGGTGTTTTGTGTTAGAAATTGCAAGTACTTCACTTTGGAGTTCTGCAAAATTGAAACTGTCGTCGAGGCTTGAATCGTGCATTTAGCAGCACTTTTCTTAAAGTGTTTCGGGCACTCCGGTAACGTCTTGGAGTTAGCACGCCAGAACACCCAGGATAAGACAGCCTTTCTGTCGGAGGTTCACCAGACGTTGTGAGACACCGGCGTAGGGAAGAACACCTTTCTGAAAATCTTTGGAAGAGAAAAGAAAGAGGGAATGAATACTCAGATTCTGTGTGTTTTGAACTCAGAAATCTGTAGTATATATAGATGAATTCATGTTGTTTCGTGAAGTCGCGACCCTTCCGAAACAACATTCATTCACCTGTTCGCAGGTTCATTCACCCTTTCGTTTGTCTGGGCCGCTGCAAAAATAGGAATTCTCGGGGCGAGAATCGCTGCGAGGAGCCCGAGGCCACGTTGTCTAAGTGCACAAGTGCGTCTACAATGCGCCACTATCGCCTCTACGCCCGAGCCCGTGCCCGATCCCGAGCCGGAGCCGGTGTTGCCGGTGGCAACACCGGCTACATTTTTATGAAGAGGATAAAACAACAACCAATTGTCACCCACTAGCAACCCTTTGGTTGTTGCACACTCCTCATGAGTGCACATACCTATTTAAGCACTCTCAAAACCTTTCTCTTTTTTCGATGTGGGACTAAAGTCCATTCCCTTTCATTTTCATCCTCTAAGAACAATAAATGGAATTAATTAATTCCAACAATCCCCCACTTGTCACTACACCAAAATAGCTAATTAGGAACACTAGGCATTTTTTAATCTGGAACGCCTATTTACCGTGCCTAGGTTTTGGAACGGAAAAAAACTGTGCCAAAATAAAAAAAAACGTTCCAAATATTTAAATCTTTATTTTCAATAACAATTATTTATTCTGGAACACACACAAATCGTTCCAAATGAAAGTTTAAAGAAGAATTGAAATCACGTGATTCTCACGTGTAGCCAACAAACCGTGCCTAGGTTTTGAATGTCCTTTTTTTGCTATCTGGAGCCACAATAATTCCCAAACCACGCGGGAACTGAAAACCCTCTTCCTCGTCACGCAGGAACTGAAACCCCTCTTCTCACCACGCTGGATCACGATCGATCTCGTCTGAGTTCACAGCAGGATCACGGCGTCGGGATCAAGACCTCTCCATCATCGTCGTCGTGATCACCAGCTGGATCACGACGGGTCTCGTCTCTCCATCCTCATCTTGCCATCCTCGTCTCGCCGTTTTCGCACTCTCCTATGATATAAGGACGACGAACCCTAAGGTACTTATATGCCCTTAATATTTTGAAACCCTAAAAAGAATTGAAGGGTTAATGTATATGTATTAAAATATTTGATATGTAAAATGTTGTCCTCGTCTCTTTATTTATCTTTTTTGTTGTCTGACTATACTTTGCAAACAATCTTGATGAACATGCTAGCACATTTGGTATGATCCATTGTCGCATCCAGCATTTGCTAGTCGTGGCTTTAATTCCTACATAGCTAGTGTAGGTGGCCCTCTTTCAGGCCTGCTATATTTCATCAGTCCTTATTCATTAATCAGACCCCATATTCATTTTGGACTCTTATTGCTGAGTCCATAGCATTACTGGTGAAATCTAAGAGCATATCAGATGAGTCTTTTTTATCCATATATGTGAGTAGTACAGTTAATTTTTTGGGGGAGTTATTTGAATGTCTTGTTGACTATGTTTGATCAGTCCAATGCTCCAAGTAGATAGTCAGAATTACAATGTAGTCAAGTCTAGCATGTCAAGTGAATAATGTACCTTTGGCGATTTGATCTAAGATATTATCCTTTTATCTTGGCTTTGGAATAGCCTGAAGGACTACTTGGATACACAGGAGACGCCTTTGAAAGTAAATGGGCCGATGTGAAACTGTAATGCTCAGTCATAAATCATAAGTAGTTTTCATTTATCAGTCAATCTTTATCAGGAATAATAGTTTACATATGTAAGGACTAATGAGGCATTTTGATGTCTTGGACCAAATTGTTGGTCCCTGCCCAAGGCAAAGAAGAAGGGCAAAACTTTGGTGTGGTTGACATTCATTCATAACTACAGTCATATTTCAATTTCATAGAAGATGGTCACAACTACAAAATTATCATGCTTTTGTTGGAGAAACCGACTTGATAGAATACCTTATATCCTGCTGCCTTTTATGAGAAATGATTTATTCATAATGATTCATAAATCCCTATTGAGACGGCGTATGGTGGTTGTCATGGTTTATGAGTCCCCGATGCTATAATCATAATGATGGAAACTAATGAGTGGAGACCATGTTTGCCCTCCATCGTTAGCTAATTATACTGTTTGTGTCACGAACCGCACCCTTATGAGAGGCACGAGCATGTGGGTACGTCCAGCCTACGCCGCAGTATCGGCAGTAGAATACTGTATATAACGTCTGTAAATACTACGACTAACAGTATAAAGGTACCTGTACAGTATATACTCTCCGAATGGAGGTAACATATCAATACAGTCTCAATCACAGAATAAAACTAAGGTAGATAGCTCATAAAGAGAACATATGATAGATGAAAGAGTAAATAAGTCCAGAGTCTAATACAAGCCCAGATATATACATCACAGGGTCTCAAAATATAATATAGAAGCTACAGTCTGATAAAGCTTGCTGGATCACAGTCCAGTCAAATCTAGCTAATCTACACTACTCCGGGAGTACAAAATCTAGTGGCTCTACTATAAGGCCACGGTCCTGGACTACTCCATCTAACTCGAGCCCATAATAGGTCGAGCAGTCCGCCTCAGAATCATCTGTAATATATCATAACGGTATCCTGTCAGGAAAATGAGCAAGTACAAGCACTAACAGCAGTTCCATGTGAATTGACAAGTTCTATAAGAGACAGTATAATGAACTACAAGACAAAGATATATGAAGACTTGGGAACCGTTCGAAAGCTGAGTTATAACCCTTAAACCAAACAAGGACCGGGGTTGTAACCCTTCTCTCGAGCAGAACTTAGTCTCCAATCAAGGTACAATGTAAAGGCATGTAGAATATGTGAGTAACTGTATATCATGCATGGTGAGAAGTACTGTATGTAGAACAGAATAGGATATATGATAAGATAAAGTAAATATAAAATGTGTCTCGAATATTATAGCATAATGTGATCGGTATGGGTCAAGATCAGGCTTCCAGCCGACCGGCTACAAGTACGTGGACTCGGCCCGGCCGGGATGGTAAGCTATGGAGCAAGTAGTAGCACAGGTCAGGCTATACCCATCGTGAGGTGAGGGTATAACTATTGTTTTCCATAAATAAATTCACTTTATTTATTGTGTTTCTGGGAAAATTACAACTGTAGGAATCCGATCTAGAAGACGATCGCTTTATCCCTTGGACTATGCGAAGAAGAAAAGCTCTCAAAATTTTGACAGTAAGTTAGATAACTATGTATCTGTACAATGAATGAAAAAAAAGAACTCTATTTATAGAGTCAAAAATAACTGAAAAAGATAACTGTCTTCACAGCCTGTGCCTAGTTGAAAATCACGCAGGATTTAACATATGCAAGGTTGTGAGCAGTTACTGGACGTGGCCTGTAACTGTTGGACACATGGCAATCATGCATGAGTCGTATGCAAGTTACAGGATACGCAAGCGAGAGATCAGTGGCATGGCTGCCACGTACTCCAATTTGATGAAATCTACGCAGACTTATTGAAGACAAAATCCACGCAGACTCGGGGCAGAAAGCTTCAAAATCCACGCAAACTTGGGGTAAGAAGCTTCAGGATCCACGCAGACTTGGGGCAAAAAGCTTCAAAATCCACGCAGACTTGAGGGAAGAAACTTCAGAATCCACACAAACTTGAGATAGAAAGCTCAAAATATACGCGAACTTTGGGAAGGAACATAATCCACGCTCGATTGAGGCAGGACTGCCAGTTGTCTTGATTCGACGTGCCTCGACTGACACAAAATCTCTGACAGTGATTGCTTTTGTCAGTCGCATTAAATGACAAGAAGCTCTTTTGGTACGCCAACTTGGTGAAGGCTGAGTCTTGCTGAAGAAGATTTCAAAAGTCACGCAATAGGCGGCTATGATCTCTCGAGTTCTGTGCATACGTGGTATACGAGAAGACATTCTTCGACTGTCGTGCTGTCAGTCATAATTACACTCTGACAAATGATGAGCTGTTTCCCAGCGTGACTTTTAAATATTGTCCTGATCAACTCAGCGTGACTTTCATTTTTTAAGGCCTACAAAACCCCCTTCAAAGTTTTCGAAAAATGATAAATTATTTCGAAATACTTTGAAAACGAGATGATAAAATGAATTTAGTCACGCTGAGATGACTTTAAAGAGATATTTATCCCTAAATGATTGGACTATTGGGCAAATAATCACTTCTCATCCAGAGCTTCTAATTCCTGAAGTCGAAGACGATCATTATTTTCAGCAGTGAGTTCATTAGTGATTGCTATCCTTAAAGAAGGAATTTGAATCTCTAATGGAAGAACAGCTTCGCAACCATACACCAGAGAGAAAGGTGTACATTTAGTAGCATTACGAACTGTAGTACGGTAAGCCCACAGATATTCACCGAGCTTCTCACTCCAATTACGTTTGTTAGTAGAGACAAACTTCTTCAGGAGTTTGATGATGGTCTTGTTGAAAGCTTCTGCTAATCTGTTAGCTGCCGGATTATATGCGGTAGAAGCCACATTATTGATCCGGTGATCGTCACAGAATCGAGTAAATTTCTGGCTGACGAATTGTGGTCCATTATCATGAATAATGCGTCGAGGAATACCAAATCTGTAGATGACGTGGTATTTGATAAAGCAAATGACATTGGACGTCTTGACTTCAGATAAAGGAATAGCCTCGACCCATTTGGAGAAATAATCGGTTATTGCGAGAATAAACCGATGACCTTTTGATGACGGCGGATTGATCGGACCAATAATGTCCATGCCCTAAGCTTCGAAGGGCTCTGATGCTGCCGTTGGATGTAGAAATTCTGAGGGTTGATGAATAAAATCCGCATAGATTTGACAAGCTTTACACTTTCTTGCATACTCGATGGCATCTGATACCATAGTAGGCCAATAATAACACATACGTCGAATACGGTCTTGAAGTTTTGGTCCAGGCTGATGTGCTCCACAAATTCTATCATGTGCTTCACGAATAATCTGCTGAGCCTCATCACCGGCAACACATCGAAGAAGTAGACCGTCATAAGCTCGACGATATAAGGTTTTTGTAGTATGATTGTAATAGAATCTGAGTGATCGTCGTCTGATCGATGCTGCCTCACTCGGATTATCTGGAAGAATGTTATACAATACAAAATCTAAGAAAGGAAGTCTCCAATCTTTATCTGTATTTTGAGTCTCAGCTGAATTACTGAAGATGAATTCCATGCTAGAATCAGATGAAGATGATAAAGATTTACGACTAAATCCAAATCCTCTTGTTGTATTGACATCATGTGATGTTGATTCTTCAATGTCAACTGAAAGTCCTAGAGTCAGATTGTTTTCGAGATAGAATAGCTCTCGATTGCGAACAACAATCATTTGTTGTCGTCTAATCGGGATAGCTAACACCGCCGCAAGATTAGCAAGAGCGTCAGCTTCTGTGTTACATGCTCGCCTAACATGTTCAATGAAGAATTGAAGAAGCCATAGATATAGCTAATTTATGATAAGGAACCAGATCTTGATGGCGAACTTCATAAGTATCCCTTATCTGATTGACAATGAGTTTAGAGTCTCCGTACGCCTCCAAATATCGAATATTCAGATGTTTAGCGAGTTGAAGACCAATGAGTAACGCATTGTACTCAGCTACGTTGTTTGAATATGGCTAATCAAGAGAATAAGCTCTTTGGATAGCAAGACCTTCTGGCGATACAAGAACGATTCCAACTCCAGCGACAATATCACCATTAGGACCTATCCTTGAAGCTCCATCAAAGAATAGACGCCAAGTAGGATCTTCTTCAGCAATTTGGTTTGAATCTAGGACTTCATCTGGGATTTCATCATAGAGTTTTGAATTTTTTGGAATTGAATGAGCAGCCAGAAAATCAGCTAAAGCTTGTCCTTTGACTGATTTCTGAGGAATATAATGCATATCATACTGAGCAAGTAAGATTCCCCAGTTAGCCAATCTAGAATTCAAAACACTGGGTTTCTTCATCATGACCCGTATAGGATTGATTCTGGAGATGACATGAATAGTCTGACCAATGATATAATGACGTGTCTTTTGAACAGCGAACATCAAGGCTAGACATTCTTTTTCAACCGGTGAATATCGAGGTTCAGCTCCGGTCATAGTACGACTGAGATAGTAAATAGCTTGTTCATGACCATTTTTATTCTTTTAAGCAAGCAATGCACCCAATGAATGACTCATTGCTCGGATATATAGGAGAAATGGAATTCCTGAGACGGGAGGTACCAATACTGGAGGGCTCATCAGATATTGTTTTATATCATCGAATGCTTTCTGACATTCATTATTCCAGACGAAAGAAACACCTTTCTTCATGAGTTTATTGAATGGTCTGCAGCGTCCTGAAAGATTAGTGATGAATCTCCTGATATAAGCGATCCTTCCTTGAAATCCTCGTAGCTCTTTTAAGGTGCGTGGAGGACGCATCTCTTGGATGGCTTTGATCTTCTCGGGATCCACGTGTATACCTTTAGAGGTAATGACGAAGCCGAAAAATTTACCACTAGAGACGCCTGAGAAGGACTTAGTAGGGTTCATCTTTAATTGATGCTTACGTATTAGATCAAATATAGTCTTCAAATCTTGGATATGATCCTCCTTTTGTCCACTTTTGACTGCAATATCATCAACGTAGCATTCAACTGTTTTCCGCAAATGTTTACGGAATATAGTGCTCATAGCTCGTTGATAAGTTGCTCCTGCATTCTTGAGACCGAACGGCATAACTGTATAACAGTATGTACCGATCGGCGTTCTGAAAGAAGTGTACTTCTCGTCATCCGAAAACATTTTAATCTGATTGTACCCAGAATACCCGTCCATGAATGACATCCGTTCAAACCCACATGTATTATCGATCATGACATCAGTGATTGGTAGAGAGAATTCGTCTTTAGGACATGCCGCATTGAGATCGCGGAAGTCTATGCAAACTCTGATCTTGCCAGTCTTTTTAAGAACATGACTATATTAGCCACCCAATCGGGATGTTGTTCCTCTCTAATAAACCCAGAGGTCATGAGTTTATTGACTTCAGCTTCAATTGCATCCATGATGTCTGGACGAAATCGTCGCTGTTGTTGTTTGACCGGTTTAGCATTCGACAAGATATTGAGCTTGTGAGTTACGATTTGTGGATCGAGTCCTGGCATATCTTCATAACTCCAAGCGAAGACATCGATGTAGTCACGAATGAGTTTGATCATGTCTTGCTTATCAGTTTCTGAAAGACTTTCACTGATGAATATTGGTTTGGGAGATCCCTCTTCACCAACATCTATTTGAACAAGTTTGTCTTCAGTCGGAGGTTCTTTTTGCTCAAATCGGAACTCCCATTGATTATCTAACCTTTGGGCCCATTGTTCTGATTCAGGTGAGATTTCAAACTCATCTTCGTCTTCATCACTTTCTTCAGAACGGTCAATAGAGACCACGTTGGAAGACAGAATGTTGCAGTAGAAATCACCGATACCCGTATCAGAATCCCAAGAGGTAGTACTAGAAGAATCAGATCTCTTATCTTCGTCAGATTCGGTATCTTCATGAACAATATTGATAAAAGGAGCAGTATAGCCCAATCCGCATTTCGTCCTCCCATATTTCAGAGGAGGAATTCGGACAGGCATTTTTCTTTCTTTTCCACTGTTGAGGCCAGTTCTGAAGCCATAGCCCATATTTTTAATGACGTCTTTAGATTGCTGACTATAACGACGTAGTTGTAATCTTCCAGTATCATCGTTTTTGTCCTCGTCTTCTAAATCAGAAGGATTTTGGGGCCCTTTGTAGAAAAATATTGGGATGTCTCCTGGCTTTCTGCTGGGAACTAGAAAGTATGAAGATTGTACAGGTTCTAGGGATACATCTGTATGAGCAGTCTGTACAACTCCTATGGTTATTGTGTTCAAGTCATCTAACAAATATAAATAACTATGAACATAATTACACACATCAATATACTGCAAAGATGGAGACTTTTTATTAAATGTAAAAGCAGCAATATTTATATTGGGAGAAGGCTGAGCCTTAGAGGTCTTAGCCAAATCAATGACTAAAGGACGAGAAGATGAACGAGAAGAAGCGTTGTTTCGATTAAGATCGATAACAAACGGCTCAGAAGAGGTGAGCTCCCTTGAAGCTTGAGATGGAAGAGTAATCTGCCCTCCAACTGGAATTAGCAGAGTATCCTATTTCACATGTGAAGATACATGAGTTGCAGTACGCCCACTGACTGGAATGATCAGTGTATCCTGAGTAGACGACTGAGGTAATGGAGAAATTCGTCCACTCACCGGAATGATGAAAGAACTTTCTCCAGAGGATTTGGAAGATTGTTGCTGAGTAGTTCGACCTTTAACAGGAATTATTAAAGTCTCACTTTGTGAATCCTCTTTCTCCATAGCTTGTATCACCCTTGTATATTCTTCTTTGTACATCCGGGAATCATTGAAATAGGCTTCAACCCCATGGAAGGGATTTATATCAGCAACTTCTTTTTGTACTCTTCCGTTGCTATCAATGTATTTAAAACACTGATGAAGAGTAGAAGGCACCACATTATTTTCATGAAGAAAGGGCCTCCCAAGAAGAAGATTGTAGGATCCCACAATCTCGATCACATAGAAAGTGACTTTGGATCTGAAATCACCTATTTGAAGCTTCAGATGAATCTTTTCCAAAGGCTCGCTCCTGCTTTGATTGAATCCCAGGATAGTAGTAACTGTCTTGGAAGGCTTGTGAAGAGGGATTTTTAGTTCATCCAACAGACTCTTTGGCATTATGCTTATGGCAAACCCTGGATCAATAAGGATACGATCTATCTTCATCGTATCGATATAACCGGTATAATAGAGAGGCCGATCATGTCGATTATCCTCCAATAGCATGTCATCTTGTGTAAAGGTGATATTTGGGATAATCTCCAGTACACTGTTGCAATGTAAGCAAGTGGCAGGTTCTGCATCTGGCTTCTTTAACTGTGCAAGACAAGAGTCTGCTTGTAGAAGTGCTTCACTTAACGTCTCTCGAGTCTCTTTAGAAAGACGTAAAAGTTCAAAGAGGGACATTCTAGCTGGAGTATTAGCAAGTTGAGCTAGAATGTCGAAATTATAAGGCTTCTGAAGTCCAAGAGGAGAGGACTTCTTGATTGGCTTATCAAACCGAGCCTGTTGTTTGCCTTTCTCAAGAGCTGTAGGCTTGGAAGAAGCAGGTTCAACTGGTGCAGTGGAAGGAATAGGTACGGTGGATGATTCTTCTTCAGGAGGAATATTAGGAGCATCTTTATCAGCAGGAGGGGTATCAGGAGTATCCTCAGGATTCTTGGAATAATCCTTTAAATAAGATTTCCCTGTTCGAGTAGCACCAGCAAGTGCTTCTTCTTTGTCTTTTGGCTCTGTGTCAGAGATAGATCCAAGAGAAGTCATTTGACATGACTTAATCTTTCCAGCCTTCTTAGACTTTCGAGAAGTAGTCTTTTGAGGAGAAGGCGATTCAAAATCTGCCACTAGATCAGGATGTATCCACATGATTTCTCCTATTTCCAAAGTGATTGGCACTAATCCTTCAGACTGTGGAGGAGGAAGATTCACTATGTCAAGGGTTGCTTTGGGAATAGGAACGATCCCACTTTCAAGAAGCTGAGGTGGGAAATCTCCGAATTGCATAGAGACGACGTTGGAGGTGACTGTCTTCTCTTTTGGAGTAAGAGAGATAGCTCCAGATTTAATTATTTCTTGGATCTTTCCTTTCAGTACATAACATGTACGAATTGTGTGACCCAACATTCGGTGGTATGGACAGTATTTGGGATGATCTGTCTTACCAGCTTCATCAGGTTTCTTGATTTCAGGTAATTGTATTTTATTACCTTTCAGCAGACATTCAAAGATACCAAGGACATCGTCATCATCGAAAGAGTATTCTTCCTTGGGGCGAGGTGCTCTTGTTTGTTGGGTTGTAGAGGTAGGAGAAGTTTGAACAGTTGATGCATCTTTGCTCTGAAGATTAACTTCAAGAGTTTCTTTTCCCTTGCGAGCATTGTTTTTAGCATTATTGTTAGCACCTTGACCTGTTTCTTTGGGAGTCATCTGTACTCCTAAACCTTTAAAGGTTTCAGCACTAATTTCCGCGGCCTTGGCGCTAACTATGAAAGAAGGCCAGTCTTGAAATTGGGTGGATCCTGTCCACATACTGATGATTGGCAACAAGTTTGATTTGCATGTGTCGATGGTGACAGCATCAGGAGTTCCAAGAGGCATCTTCAGAGCTTCTCTTCGAAATCGTTCAATAAAATCCTCTGTAGTTTCATTATTTTTCTGCTTGATTCTAATAAGAGCAGACATAGTCATGTCATTGAGCCCTTCATAGAACCTTTCAAGAAATATCTGTTTGAAACCGGCAAATGAGGTAATGCACCCATCTGGGAGACTTCTATACCATTCATAAGCTGTTCCCTTAAGACATCCAACAAACACCCGAGTAAGGAGGGCGTCGCTTGGTTGCAATTGATCAGTCATCACTTCAAAGTGATTAATAAACTGACTTGGAGAAGTGGTTCCATCATAGAATGAGATAGTAGGAGGCTTGTATTTAGGAGGATATGATACTTGCTTCCATTCTATCGGATAAGGTTGCTTGATGCCTAACCTTTGTAAACCATCCTTCTGTTTGAATGCCTCAAATTGAGTTTTGAGATTCCTCAATTCTTCATTAACAACTCCGGAAGATTATGGAGTTGTAGCTTGTAGAGAATAGTTGGGAGGAGGAACATTATTATAAGTACTACCCCCAGCTCCAGAGAGACTAGGATTTGGTTGAGCTGGTCCAGGAGTATTGGATTGTATTGCTGGAGGAACTTGTACTGGACTTATAACAGTGTCAACTGGTATGGCATCTGGTACAGTCTGTCGATTTTGTATCTGTATTGCCATGAGTTCATACATCGACTTCATAGTATCGGCCATAGACTTCATTTGCTGTTCCAAAGAAGCAATCCTTTGTTCTTGAGGAGTCAAGAAAGAAGAAGGTTCATTAGTATTCCCATCAACCATATAAGTCGTGACTGTACGAGGGATTATTGATGAACTGGTGGATGTTGTTTGTTCTGAATCATTGCTTTGTGCATCAAAGTCAATTATAGGAGAACTACCCCCAGTAGGAAGAGGTGGGAAGTTAGATTCTCCAAGGAATTCAGAATCATCATCAGGAATCAAAGTTCTTTGACTAGAAGCCAGGACTCTTGCTCTTGTGCCTCTATATACTCCATATGGACTATCAGCTATACCCCCAGTATCCCGAGAGGTCATGTTGACAGAAGCAAACAAAGGCTCATCTTCATCAGGCATAGGTTCATACTGAATCCGATTGAAGACAGATTATCGTTTTGTTTGACATCTGCATTGCATTGTGACTCTCGGCTGGAAATCACATTCATGATCAACATAGTCCTGAACCATTGATTGACATTTGCATTGAATTTTGACTCTTGGCTGGAAGTCACATTCAGCATTATCTATTGTCATAGAATTATTCCTTCTCTTCTGTTGAAGGTGTTCCCGTAGATCTATCTGTGAAGATTGAGGTAGATCAGATAACACTCTTTGTGTAATTTTAGGAGTATATTTCTGGTTCTTGGGTCTTGATGGCTCTTGATTATATAGGGAATGATTAATATGAGCCACATAATTTCTAGCATACTCTGCATCCGGATCTTTTATTTTTATATCCGATTGGTGTGGTTTCTTAACACCAGAAGTGCTTCCCAAACGGGTTTGATTAAGTTTTGTTCTTAGATCAATTGGAGGTAACACATTGGTTTTTGAAACTTGGAGTTTTCCTTCCATTGATCTGGATATTTGCAGAGAAGGAAGAGTTGAACCACCCCCTTGATTAGGAGTTGGTAACAGACCTTTTCTAGACAAATTCTGTGCCCAATTCGAAGAAGTCGTAGAAGAAGACATTAAAGAATGTTTCTTCTTAGACTTATTCAATTTTTGAGACATAGAATGTCCAGAAGGAAGAGTAGTCAAAAGACCATCTCCTTTTCTTTGACTAACAAAATTGTCAGTCAAAGCTGTTCCTGAAGTAAAAACTACAGGAACAGAAGAAACAACTAAAGAGTCATCTCTTTTCGAAGGGACTTTGTGTGGAAGACCACCCCCAGTTCTAGTAGAACTTGGCACAGAAGAAGAGATAGCTAAAGAGCTATTCTTCTTAGATGAAATACACGCTGAAACAGTTTTGGTTAAAGAACCAGTACTGTTAGAGTGGCTTTTGGATTTAGAATTACACGCTGGAACAGATTTGGCTAAGGAGCCAGTGCTGTCAGCGTGACTTTTAGGATTGAGATTACACGCTGGAATAGATTTGGCTAAGGAGCCAGTACTGTTAGCGTGATTTTTGATTTTGGAAATACACACTGGAACAGATTTGGCTAAGGTGCCAGTGCTGTCAGCATGATTTTTGAACGTAAGATTACACGTTGGAACAGATTTGGCTAAGGAGCCAGTACTGTCAGCGTGACTTTTGGAATTGAATTTGTACGTTGGAACAGATTTGGCTAAGGAGCCAGTACTGTCAGCATGACTTTTGATTGCTGTCATCTTCGAGCGCACAAGAGTGTGCGTGCTTGCAGTAGAGTTCTTGCCAGTTTTAGGAGTAGACACTGTGGCAGAGACTTCACCATTGGCTGCCAACTGATTCTTAGGGACATAAATAGAGTGTCCCTTCGACTTGGCAGTGATAATGGAGGCTGAAGTGGGCTTGCCACTCTTAGTTCGCTGCATTTCTTCATAGGCGAGTTGATCGAATTGGATCGTCATCACCTTCTTCGTCAAGCCGACTGACGAAGTGTCGCATTAAGTTGTTGCCATCTCAGAAGAGGAGATGGTTTTCCCCAGCAGAGTCGCCAATTTGTTTTCCATAAATAAATTTACTTTATTTGTTGTGTTTCTGGGAAAATTACAACTGTAGGAATCCGATCTAGAAGACGATCGCTTTATCCCTTGGACTATGTGAAGAAGAAAAGCTCTCGAAATTTTGACAGTAAGTTAGATAACTATGTATCTGTACAATGAATGAAAAAAAAGAACTCTATTTATAGAGTCAAAAATAACTAAAAAAGATAACTGTCTTCACAGCCTGTGCCTAGTTGAAAATCACACAGGATTTAACATACGCAAGGTTGTGAGCAGTTACTGGACGTGGTCTGTAACTGTTGGACACATGGCAATCATGCATGAGTCGTGTGCAAGTTACAGGACACGCAAGCGAGAGATCAGTGGCATGGCTGCCACGTACTCCAATTTGATGAAATCTATGCAGACTTGTTGAAGACGAAATCTACGCAGACTCGGGGCAGAAAGCTTCAAAATCTACGCAAACTTGGGGTAAGAAGCTTCAGGATCCACGCAGACTTGGGGCAAAAAGCTTCACAATCCACGCAGACTTGAGGGAAGAAACTTCAGAATCCACGCAAACTTGAGATAGAAAGCTCAAAATATACGCGGACTTTGGGAAGGAACATAATCCACGCTCGATTGAGGCAGGACTGCCAGCTGTCTTGATTCGACGTGCCTCGACTGACACAAAATCTCTGACAGTGATTGCTTTTGTCAGTCGCATTAAATGACAAGAAGCTCTTTTGGTACGCCAACTTGGTGAAGGCTGAGTCTTGCTGAAGAAGATTTCAAAAGTCACGCAATAGGCGGCTATGATCTCTCGAGTTCTGTGCATACGTGGCGTACGAGAAGACATTCTTCGACTGTCGTGCTGTCAGTCATAATTATACTCTGACAAATGATGAGCTGTTTTCCAGCGTGACTTTTAAATATTGTCCTGATCAACTCAGCGTGACTTTCATTTTTTAAGGCCTACAACTATGATACAAGTAGTAACTCAAGGTGGGCATTGATCACACTATCTATAAAATTCCCCATTCCCCGAATAGTATACGGATCCGGACATAGCACGTCATGACGCGGGATTCCCTAAGAAGGGAGCAAGTCCTCTTCAGGAATCGGCGTCAATACAAGTACAAGAATCAAGACCAAGCAAGTACTAGTATCCCAAGAAATCCAGAAATGACATCTCATGACAGGAATCCGACAATACTAGTCCGTGAACTATCGTGACTGAGAATCAAGTAAGACACTACGACTGAATCGGATAAAGCAGATATCAAGACAATGAAAACTATCAGTGAATGTACTCGCCTGCTGTCCTGAGCTGTAGGGTATATCAATGCTCAGAGAGGTAATCAGAAACCTAAAGATGAGATATTGTATGTTAATTTAGGTTTAAACAAATTAAAGAATGATTCACAATAAATGATATGAAATCTAGGTCAAACTAGTCTCACTGAGTCACACTAAGTCCTGTCAAGTCAAATCTAGGTCAAATTAAGTTATATCAAGTCAATCTAAGTCAGACCAAGTCAACTCTAGGTCATACCAGTCATCGCAGGTCAAAACAAGTCGAAGAAAGTCAAACGGGGTCAAGAGTTGGCCTACAGTTGACTTTTGGTCAACTGGTCAACCCTGGTTTGGATTTGGTCAAATCTAGACAAAGTGTTGACTCACTCACAAACCCTCTCTAATTTGATTTCCCACATTCCCTTCTCCTTATTCTCCGTCTTCTCCTTATTCTCCGTCTCCTCCTTATTCTCCTTCTCCTTATTCTCCGTCTTCTCCTTATTCTCCTTCTCCTTATTCTTCGTCTCATTCTCCTTATTCTCTGTCTTCTTCTCCTTATTCTCCGTCTCCTTCTCCTTATTCTTATTCTCCTTATTCTCCGTCTTCTCCTTATTCTCCGTCTTCTCCTTATTCTCCGTCTCCTTCTCTTTATTGCCACTGCTGCTCCTAATGCCTAAACTGCTGCTCCTAATGCCTAAACTGCTGCTGCTGCTACTGGGCTTATACCGCTGCTGCCACTTCCTACTGCTGCTGCTGCTGCTCTACTTCCTACTGCTGCTGCTGCTATTTCTTATTCCTTCTTCTTCTACTTCTATTCCTTTCCCAAACTCTCATTCTCTTCCTCTAAAATCACACACATACATCCATATATATATATATATATATATATATATATATATATATATATATATATATATATATATATATATATATAAACTCACAAACACACATACCCATCTACATACATATAGACACTCACACACACACACTCATATCTATATATATAGATACATACACATACACACATATAGAAATATATATATACACATATATATTTCTCTCTAAAAAGGAAAACCCCTAATAAATCCTTAAACTAGGTTTTAGGAAAACCTATAAAAGCTATGGTCATTAAGTAGAGAATGGTCTCCTCTACATTTATTGTGAAGGAATAAATGCAAGAGAGAAAATTTATGGGGGGTTAATGAGCATACCTAGAATTGGTTTCCTTGAGGAAGAAGAAGCTTCAAAAGAAAAGAATGAAATGAAGAGAGAGAGAGAGTGAGAGAGAGAGCTTACTTTGGAGTGAAGTAAAGGGAGGGGGTTTGCCTATACATGGCCGGCCATTGGGGGGGGAGGGTCTTAATGGGTTTGGGTGGAGACCCATTAGGCCTCCAAACCCATTAGACTTGGTTTGGTTTGATTTGGATTTGGTTTGGTTCGGTTTAACTCCAAACTGACTAATTAAGCCTCTAAATGACTAGTTAAGCCATGGGAGTATGGTTTATGGTTTTTAGTCTAGTTAGGATGGCACGTGGGCCAAGCCCAGCTAGTATCCAGACTACCCGAGTCTCTAACTTAAGTTCAAATTGGATAAAATTCAAACTAAATCAACCAAATCCCTAAAAATCCTATAAAATCAAATAAAAATCCCAAAAATTATAAAACTTGGAAAATGATGAAAATACTCCTAATTCAAAAACTGGGGGTGACAAATCTACCCTCATTAAAAGAATTTTGTCCTCAAAATTGAATGGGAACTAACACAGCAACATGAATAGAACAAGGAAGGAAAAGAAAGAATTTACCTCAAGGCTCGAAGAGATATGGGAATCGCTCCTGCATGTCGTCCTCCCTCTCCCAGGTAGACTCACCTGGAGAGTGATGCCTCCACGCAACCCGAACCAAGGGTATGACCTGGTTCCGGAGCACCTTCTCCCTACGATCCAGAATCTCCACCGGCTGTTCTGGATAGCTGAGAGTAGGTCCCACCTGTATCACTGAATGGTCCAATACATGGCTAGGATCTGCCACGTACTGCCTCAGCTGAGATACATGAAACACGTTGTGCACTTCCTCAAGCCTGGTAGGCAAGTCCAGTCGGTAGGCTACTGTATCGATCCTCTCTAAGATGGTGAAAGGTCCGATGTAGCACGGACTGAGCTTCCCACTGCCGCCAAAGCGAATAGTGCCACGTGTCGGGGATATCCTCAAAAACACCATGTCACCAACCTAGACACAAGACAAAAACTCAACACACAACTAACAAACAATCACAACAAATACGACAAGAACTGAAACTAACCTCGAACTCTAACGGTCTCCGGTGATTATCGGCCCAATGCCGCTGCCTATCCTGAGCCACCCGAAGTCTGTCTCTAATCAATCTGACCTTCTCGGCCGCATCCACAACCATCTCCGGCCCAAGAAGCGCCCGCTCGCCGACATTGTCCCAAGACAAAGGAGTACGGCATCTCCGTCTATATAGAGCCTCAAATGGTGACATCTCTATACTAGCCTGGTAGCTGTTGTTGTAAGCAAACTCTACCAGGTAAAGATGGTCCTCCTAAGAACTCCCGAGATCTAGCACACATATGCGAAGCATATCCTCTAAAGTCTGGATGGTCCTCTCCGACTGCCCGTCTGTCTGTGGATGATAAGTAGTACTAAACTTGAGCGAGGTACCCAAGCTAGCCTGCAAACTCCTCCAGAAGTGGGAAGTGAATCGGCTATCCCGATCTGAAACTATGCTCACGGGAACTCCGTGCAATCTCACGATCTGACGAACATACAGCTCAGCCAGCCTCTCCGTAGACAAACCCACTTTGAAAGGCAAAAAGTGGGCCGATTTGGTCAATCTATCAACGATGACCCAAACCGCGTCCTTCCCTCCTGGCGATCGTGGAAGTCCAGATACAAAGTCCATGGTGATGTGCTCCCACTTTCACTCGGGAATAGGTAGCGGCTGTAGCAATCCACCTGGTCTCTGTCTCTCGATCTTCACCTGCTGACACACAAGGCAACGAGGTACATACTGAGCTACCTCGCGCTTCATGCCATACCACCACACGTGCTCTCTCAGGTCTCTATACATCTTGTTGGCCCCAGGATGCATAGAATACTGAGAGCGATGCGCTTCCTGAAGAACCTCCTCCCGAAGCTCTCCACGCGGAATGTACAACCTAGTACCGTACCGCAACGACCCGTCTTCGGCTACAGAGAAATCGTCAAGCAAGCCCGTCCACACCTGCTCCCTGATGCTCCTCAGGGCAACATCATCATACTGCGCTGACCTAACTCTATCCATCAACTCAGACTGAATCTGCAAACCCCACATCTGGATCTCCACGCCCGGAATGATGACCTCGATACCCAAACTATCCAGGTCGGCCAACAAATGACGATTTGTCGTCAAGAACATAGCAACTGGATACCTGCTCAAGGCATCTGCAACTACGTTGGCCTTCCCCAGATGATACTGTAAGGATATATCGAAGTCCTTCATCAGCTCTAACCACCGCCTCTGCCGCATGTTCAACTCCTTCTGAGTGAACACGTACTTCAAGCTCTTGTGATCCGTGAAGATCTCAACTCGCTCTCTGTATAGGTAATGCTTCCATAACTTCAAAGCAAATATAATCGCGGCTAACTCCAGATCATGAGTAGGATAGTTCTTCTCATGAGGACGCAACTGCCTGGATGCATAGGCAATCACCTTCCCGTGCTGCTGAAGAACACACCCTAAACCCTTCCCGGAAGCATCGCTGAAGATCGAGAACCCACCTGACCCAGATGGCAAAGTCAGGATCGGAGCTGAAGTCAACCTCCTCTTCAGCTCATCGAATGCAGCCTGACACTCAACAGTCCAGACGAACTCCACGTCCTTCCTGGTGAGTCTAGTCATCGGCTCTGCAATCCGCGAGAAGTCCTGGACGAACTTCTGGTAATAGCCAGCCAAACCCAGAAAGCTCCGAACCTCGGCAACTGAACTGGGCGTAGACCAAGACTCCACTGCCGAAATCTTCCTCTGGTCCACTGAAATCCGGTGCTCGGTCACAACATGACCCAAGAACTCTACCTGGTCCAAGAAGAACTCACACTTAGAAAGCTTCCCGTAGAGTTGCTCCCTCCTCAGAGTCTCTAACACAACTCTCAAGTGCTCCTCATGCTCCTCATGCGTCTTCGAATAGATCAAGATATCGTCTATGATGACCACCACGAACTTGTCAAGGTACTGATGGAATACCTTGTTCATCAAGTTCATGAACACCGCGGGAGCATTGGTCAACCCAAATGGCATCACTGTAAACTCGTACTGGCCGTACCGAGTCCGAAATGCCGTCTTGGGAATGTCATCCCGCCTCACCTTCAGCTGGTGATACCCGAACCTCAAGTCTATCTTCGAAAAGACCTTTGCCCCACTCAGCTGATCGAACAAGTCGTCGATCCTCGGCAAAGGGTACCTATTCTTGATAGTGAGGTTGTTGAGTGCCCGGTAATCAATGCACATGCGGGACGTGCCGTCCTTCTTCGGCACAAATAGGACTGGCGCTCCCCAGGACGAAGAACTGGATCTGATGAACCCCTTGTCCTGCAGCTCGTCGACTTGCTTCTTCAGCTCTATCAACTCGCTGTTGTTCACCCTATAGACATGCTGTGAAATAGGCTCGGCGCCCGGAACCAAGTCTATAGAGAACTCAATGTCCCTGTCTGGCGGCATCCCCGGCAACTCCTCGGGAAAAACATCCGAGAACTCAGCTATCAACGGATGTGGCAAATCCTGCCCCGCCAACAAAGCTCCACAGAATCCAGCCTCCGGCTCCGCTGCTCCTCGAGCAAACTCGATCTCTGGCTCTCCCGGCGGCCTAAAAAGAACTTCGTCTCCTCTGAAATTAATGCTAGCATGGTGCATGCTCAACCAATCCATACCGAGTACCATATCGTACCTCGGTAGGGGCATTACGAGCAGACACGTACTCAAGTCTCGGCCTCTCAAAGCGACTTTTTGCCCCTTACAAATATTATTAACCAGGATAATACCTCCCCCGGTCATAATCTTGCAAGTCCTACCCATATATTCAGCAATAATATTGTGTCTAAGAGCAAAAGAAATAGACACAAAACTATGGGTCGCCCCAGAATCAAATAAGGCGAAAGCAGGGAAAGAATCTAGGAGAACATGACCTGCTACAACATCTCCCACGGGCTCTACCTCCTCCTCTGCTGCCAAAGCGAACACCCTGCCCGCGGGTGCTCCCCTCTGGTGTTGAACAAAATGCTGCTGCTGGGTCTGAAGTGGAGGACCTCTCTGCTGAACCGCTGGTCCTCTAGCCGAATGTACCCTGTCCTGGCCTCCCTTGGCTGCCCGAGCAGGGCAGCCCTTCAGTTGGTGGTCAGTCCCTCCGCAGAATAGGCAAGCGCCTAACCTCCTCCGGCATACGTCTCTGCTGTGTCCCGTCTTTCCGCAGAAAGCACACTGCTGGGTCTGCCTCTGGCCCTGACCCTGATACTGCTGGACACGCGCCGGTGCCTGCTGAATCTGCAACAGAGGCTGCTGCTGAATATGGGGACGCTTGGTCGGTCCCGCACTGGAACTCGTCCTCATAGTATCTCTGCTCCTCTTCGGCTTGAGGCCGAAGTCCTCCTCTGCAATCTGCACGTCCATCAATATCTGATCGAACGTCGCGTCACGACGACCCGAGGTGCGGGTGCTCACTGCATGAATAAGTCCCCTGCGGAACTTACGAGCCTTCTGCCCCTCATCCTAGATCATATCGGGAGTGAACCTGCTAAGGCAGAAGAACTCAGCTGCATACTCGTCCACCGACGAGTTCCCCTGCACTAGACCCACGAACTGGCCCTCCAATGCTGTAAGAGCCACGTCCGGGAAGAACTTCTCCTTGAAGAGCCTCCGAAAGTTCTCCCATGTCAGCCCTCTCACCGACGCACGAGGATCCGTGCGGTACCATGTCAGTGCAATGTCGAAGAATCGGCTGGCTGCGGCCGAAACCCAAAGTGCTCTAGGAAGCTCTGCCAGCTCCATGCTCCGCTGTACATCCTCTAGCCAGTCGTTTGCATAAAGGATGCCCTCCGTGCCCGTGAAGTCCCCGGAGCTCATCTTCCTAAAGTCTAATACTGTCCCCGGCCTGGACTGCTGCTGTTACGGCTGCTGGCCAGTAGGGCCCTGCACCGTACCCGGTGCCACTCTCTCCACTGCTGCCAGTACAAGCTGATGCGAGTTCTCCATGCTCTGCCTCAGCATCTCAATCTGACGGTGTGATGCCTCCGACTGGCGCTGCGACGCCTCTGCCTGGGCCCGCTGTGTCTCCATCATCTGCTGAAGGAGAAGAAACATATGATGTGTATCCGTCGGTATCGGTGGTGGTGGCGGCAGCATCTTCGGAACGACGACCGAAACCCTCTGGGGTGGAGGTAGTAGACCTCCCTGTACAACTGTCGGGGTCTCCGGGATAGTGGAATCACTGGGGGCAGTCTCATGAACCTCCTCCTCAGCCTGATCAGATCTCTCGGGCAAGCTACTCGATCCAGAGGCCTGCGGGTGCATCTTCGTCATCCTGGAGACGAATTGAAACAAAGAGATCAATATGGCACATGAGTAGATTTATCAAAGAAGGACAGTTAATTTAATACAAGGTGAATAATCATGATAATCAAAAGATCGAAAATTTCCTAGGTGTGAATGAGAAACTCCTATCATGTCCAAGGTCCTACGTCCTAATTGCAGGCTCGTAATTAGTACTCTAAGTCGAGCACCATTACGAGATCATACTAATTGCGACACTGACCTGCATGGGCTACCACAAAAACGTGTCACGACCCGCACCCTTATGAGGGGCACGAGCACGTGGGTTCGTCCAGCCTACGCCGTAATATCGACGGTAGAACGCTGTATATAACGTCTATAAATACTACGACTAACAGTATAAAGGTACCTGTACAGTATATACTCTCCGAATGGAGGTGACATATCAATACAGTCTCAATCACAGAATAAAACTAAGGTAGATAGCTCAGAAAGAGAACATATGATAGATAAAAGAGTAAATAAGTCCAGAGTCCAATACAAGCCGAGATATATACATCACAAGGTCTTAAAATATAATGTAGAAGCTACAGTCTGATAAAGCTAGCTGGATCACAGTCCAGTCAAACCTAGCTAATCTACACTACTCTGGGAGTATAAAATCTAGTGGCTCTACTATAAGGCCACGGTCCTGGACTACTCCATCTAATTCGAGCCCATAATAGGTCGAGCAGTCCACCTCAGAATCATCTGTAATATATCATAACGGTATCCTGTCAGGAAAATGAGCAAGTACAAGCACTAACAGCAGTTCCATATGAATTGACAAGTTCTATAAGAGACAGTATAATAAACTACAAGACAAAGATATATGAAGACTTGGGAACCGTTCAAAAGCTGAGTTACAACCCTTAAACCAAACAAGGACCGGGGTTGTAACCCTTCTCCCGAGCAGAACTTAGTCTCCAATCAAGGTACAATGTAAAGACATGTAGAGCATGTGAGTAACTGTATATCATGCATGGTAAGAAGTACTGTATGTAGAACAGAACATGATATATGATAAGATAAAGTAAATATAAAATGTGCCTCGAATATTATAGCATAATGTGATCGGTATGGATCAAGATCAGGCTTCCAGCCGACCGGCTACAAGTACGTGGACTCGACCCGGCCGGGATGGTAAGCTATGGAGCAAGTAGTAGCACAGGTCAGGCTATACCCATCGTGAGGTGAGGGTATAACTATGATACAAGTAGTAACTCAACGTGGGCATTGATCACACTATCTATAAAATTCTCCATTCCTCGAATAGTATACGGATCCGGACATAGCACGTCATGACGCGAGATTCCCTAATAGGGGAGCAAGTCCTCTTCAGGAATCGGCGTCAATACAAGTACAAGAATCAAGACCAAGCAAGTACCAGTATCCCAAGAAATCTAGGAATGACATCTCATGACAGGAATCCGACAATACTAGTCCGTGAACTATCGTGACTGAGAATCAAGTAAGACACTACGACTGAATCGAATATAGCAGATATCAAGACAATGAAAACTATCAGTGAATGTACTCGCCTGCTGTTCTGAGCTGTAGGGTATATCAATACTCAGAGCGGTAATCAGAAACCTAAAGATGAGATACTGTATATTAATTTAGGTTTAAACAAATTAAAGAATGATTCACAATGAATGATTTGAAATCTAGGTCAAACTAGTCTCACTGAGTCACACTAAGTCCTGTCAAGTCAAATCTAGGTCAAATCAAGTTATATCAAGTCAATCTAAGTCAGACCAAGTCAACTCTAGGTCATACTAGTCATTGCAGGTCAAAACAAGTCGAAGAAAGTCAAACGGGGTCAAGAGTTGGCCTACAGTTGACTTTTGGTCAACTGGTCAACCCTGGTTTGGATTTGGTCAAATCTAGACAAAGTGTTGACTCACTCACAAACCCTCTCTAATTTGATTTCCCACATTCCCTTCTCCTTATTCTCCGTCTTCTCCGTCTCCTCCTTATTCTCCTTCTTCTTATTCTCCGTCTTCTCCTTATTCTCCTTCTCCTTATTCTCCGTCTCCTTCTCCTTATTCTCCGTCTCCTTCTCCTTATTCTCCGTCTCCTCCTTATTCTCCATCTTCTCCTTATTCTCCGTCTTCTCCTTATTCTCCGTCTCCTTCTCCTTGTTCTCCGTCTCCTTCTTATTATTCTCCTTCTCCTTATTCTCCGTCTTCTCCTTATTCTCCATCTTCTCCTTATTCTCCGTCTTCTCCTTATTCTCCTTATTCTTCGTCTCCTTCTCTTTATTGCCACTGCTGCTCCTAATGCCTAAACTGCTGCTGCTGCTACTGGGCTTATGCTGCTGTTGCCACTTCCTACTGCTACTGCTGCTGCTGCTGCTCTACTTCCTACTGCTGCTGCTGCTATTTCTTATTCCTTCTTCTTCTACTTCTATTCCTTTCCCAAACTCTCATTCTCTTCCTCTAAAATCACACACATATATCCATATCTATATATATATATAAACTCACAAACACACATACCCATCTACATACATATATAGACACTCACACACATACTCATATCTATATATATAGATACATACACACACACACATATAGAAATATATATATACACATATATATATATTTCTCTCTAAAAAGAAAAATCCCTAATAAATCCTTAAACTAGGTTTTAGGAAAACCTATAAAAACTATGGTCATTAAGTAGAGAATGGTCTCCTCTACATTTATTATGAAGGAATAAATACAAGAGAGGAAATTTATGGGGGGTTAATGAGCATACCTAGAATTGGTTTCCTTGAGGAAGAAGAAGCTTCAAAAGAAAAGAATAAAATGAAGAGAGAGAGAGTGAGAGAGAGCTTACTTTAGAGTGAAGTAAAGGGAGGGGGTTTACCTATACATGGCCGGCCATGTAGGGGGGGGGGTCTTAATGGGTTTGGGTGGAGACCCATTAGGCCTCCAAACCCATTAGACTTGGTTTGGTTTGATTTGGATTTGGTTTGGTTCGGTTTAACTCCAAATTGACTAATTAAGCCTCTAAATGACTAGTTAAGCCATGGAAGTATGGTTTATGGTTTCTAGTCTAGTTAGGATGGCACGTGGGCCAAGCCCAGCTAGTATCCAGACTACCTGGGTCTCCAACTTAAGTTCAAATTGGATAAAATTCAAACTAAATCAACCGAATCCCTAAAAATCCTATAAAATCAAATAAAAATCCCAAAAATTATAAAACTTGGAAAATGACAAAAATACCCCTAATTCGAAAACTGGGGGTGACAGTTTGTGTTCTTTCTTGTGACCTTGAATCCTTGGAATGGTGATCAGAGCTTAACCCATATTTATAGGAGCAGGTAATGTGCCTGGTTATTGCTACATTTAAGATAGATGTAGGGCAGTTTGCAGCATTTCTTCTGACAATCACCCATTTTTTAGATTTGGATATATATTCTTTTTTTATGGATTTTCATCATCTTGATTATTCACGATAAATATGAATGTTGATGGTAGTGTCAAGAATAGTATGGATAATAGTTAAGAATTAGGGGTATAAATTATGAAGAAAGCATATATGGCTTTGTTCTCATTTCCCATTTTGTGACATATAGAACTTTGTCTATACTGTGTTCTGATATCTGATTCCAATTGAAAATATTTTTGGTTTTGGAATATTTATACCTGAATCATACTCAATTTGATTGTGGGTCTGTTTTAACATCCAAACCCTGTGTTTTTTTAGTGTTGTAGGTAAGAAAGAAGACCCTTCTGAATTTAAAAAATAAAATGGCTAAATCTAACCTAAAAGTACTTTGGGACCTATTCAGTATATAGTGTCTTGCAGATTCTAATATAGATAGCAGCCATAAATATAATAGTTGCAAATTTAGGGAGCAGTGGTACATTAATATGTGTATTTGTGTGTGTAAGGGATTGGGGGTTTGTGGATATTCCAATTGGTATGGACATAAACCTAGAGTATCAGAGATATAGAGTGTGGTGCATCAGTGTCAGCAAGTAATATGACCCAAAGTAATGCAGCAAGTAGCTGCAGAATAAACTGCACTAGCAGCTGTAGGAATAGCAATTGCACAACAAGCATAGCTAGTAGCAGTATGCTAACTACCAAGCAGCAACAATAACAATTTGCTAGCTGCAGGTAGCAACACATATAGGTATAACAAAGTTTGAATATTTCACTCTATGAACGAATTTGTGCATACTGTTGGGGAATCAAAGAACTGGAAATTGATAACTACATACTGGTTAAAAAATAAGCTACTGTCATGGGAGTTAAGATAACTTTGAAACTCAGAATGAATGTGAACTTTGATTTGATTCATGTAGTTCATTTTTTATTTGTATAGCTTTGAAACTGTGGGTGTTTGTTCTGTAATCTTTCAACAGCTTTGAAACTGTGGTTCTGGACTTCTGAGTTTAAACATGCATATTTTTTCTTCTTCTTGTTTCACCTTCTGCTTTGTTACCTGATCGCAATAAAGCATTCGAGTAACCCAAACAAATACTTTGAATAATGTATAAATTTTAAATTGAAGTTGTTAAAATAAAGGAGTGACAACTGGAGTATTAAATTCCTGTTGCATAAAAAAATTGGGTCTGATTTTACTTCTATTTAGGCCTGATTTTAAATTAGAAGTATAGGGTCTTACCTAAAACTGTTATTGCAGTATTAAATTCCTGTTGCATAAAAATATTTATTTGTTTGCTTTCTTGAATTCCTGTTGCAGATCCATAGCTGAACCAAGCATATTGCAATTTCTTCTTATATTAAAATATTTGTGTGGCCCAAATCACACATCAAATTTATGGAAGCATTTATTTGTAAGTAATTTTCTTATCATACTTTTCCAATGATTAACAATACATGAATTGATTACCTTGATTATCTTATTTTAAGGGTATGGTGACTGATTTCTTAGATATGTGGCGTTTACGAGGGAAACAAGTTCATCAACTTCCCAATGAGCTTATTGGTGATGTGCCAAATTTGCTGGCACTTTATGATGATGTGCCAAATTTGTTGGCACTTTATGACGCTGGGCAGTCTAATTCCGAGGAAAGGCAGCATTTTCTATATTTATATATTTGAGTAGCTTTACTTTTTTTAGCGGAGTAAAGTACAACTTTTAACATTTGCCTACATTGACACAGGTAGTGGAAGATGCCAATGCATTGATTTTTCGGTGTGATTCTGATGAATCAAGGAAAACTTGGCAAAGCCATCTTCAAGGAGCAATATATCGTGCATCGGTACACCCTCTAGGCTATTCTAGTTTTTTTTACATGCATTAGGACTTTCAAGGTTAGTGACAGAGTACTTTTATTTATTCAAACACATAAACACAGCTTTGTCAACATATGTTCTGGCAAATTCTATTTGTTGCTTAGATTAAGACTAAAATAGTTATGTTTGTACTCACATGTTTGAAGGTCAGTTACTTCTTTTTTGCACCTTATCACATAGTTACCTTATGCGACATGATAAATTTCACCATAATTTCTTACGTAATTCGTCGACTGTTTGCTTCCCTTCATATATATCCCTATGCCATTTCCAATTCCAATCCCATTTCCAATCTTACCTAAATATTTATTATTTTATCCCTGATTCTATGAAATCATAATACCCAAAGAAATGAGGGAAAAAACACAAACCCAATTGTTCAATTTGTTCCTTATGAGATTTAAGGATCCGAGATTGTGTGGAAAATAGACTATTATGTTTCTTACTCTCTTATCCGTATTACTAATAAGTGGATTCACATTCCATCACAATGTGATTACATACATCTCCTGTTCAGACGGCTAAAGATGAAATAATTAGAAAATGGTCCTTTGAATTTTAGTAAATACAGTTAGGAGATAAGCACTTCCTTATAGCAATTTTTATCACTTTCTCTCTTCGTCTATATTTTTTTTAGTCTCGAGGAACTTGGAGGGTGCTCCTTGGCTGCATGAGCTTAAAATGCATAGCCAAAATGTAGGTCTACCTGTTGGAGTGGGTGGGGTTCCCAACCTATGTGGAGAAGACCCCGGAGTACGATGAGCGCCGTTCGTGTGTCGAAGAAGCTCGGGAAGTAGGCGACGCGGAGTCGCTACTGCTGCTGCTGCTCCTGAAGGAGTTTCTGGCCTGGGTCTGCCGAGTTCGGCCCGAACTCGGTCCCAGGCCGAGTTATAGCCGAACTCGGTCTGGCCGTTCCAGAATGTTGGCGTTAGGTGCTGTTTGCTCGACACAGAGTTCTGGCCGAACTCTGTGTCGTCGGGGCTGAAGCGGATTTTCGGGTGATTTGTCACCACTGGATCTAATCCAACGGTCCAGGTTTGCTGCGGGATTAGGGAGTTATATTGGGATTTCCCAACCCTAATTCATTGTGCAACATAACTCAAGTAAACACAACTTTGAGAGAGGAAGGAGGCAAGAGTGCCATTGCAACTTCGAAGAAGAAGACGGAGGATTGAAGGTCGCTATTCGAAGAAGATCGTGTTCGGGTAATCTCTACTCGTCGTTCTCGCTCTTCGTAGCCTTGTAATCATTGTTCTTATCTCTGAGTGTTGTGGGGATCCGATTTGGATCGGAAGGAGTTTGTAGAGGGTGTAATTCTTCTATTCCATTAGTGGAGGCTTCTCAGGGTTGGACTCCGATCGTCCCGTGGTTTTTTCCCGCAAGGGTTTTCCACGTCAAAAATTCTCTGTGTCTGCGTGGATTGTTTTGTGTGGTTGTTTTTGGGTTCATACGTTGTATTGCTCGGTCCTCTCGCAGGTACTCTCCGGTTTGGAGAAAGGTTTTTGCATTTTTTTCCCAACAGAGTGGTATCAGAGCCAGGTTCTGGAATTCAGAAGGAGTGTCAGTAGTTGACAGAGAAACCAGAGAGGAGAGATGGACGCGAAGTCGATGCGCATGGTGAACCTGAACGGCACCAATTATCACTATTGGCGGAGCAAGATGAAAGATTTGCTATTTGTCAAGAAGCTGTATCTACCCGTGTTTGCATCCGAGAAGCCCAGTGATAAATCCGAGGAGGACTGGACATTCGAGCACACACAGGTGTGTGGGTACATACGGCAGTTTGTTGATGAGAACGTGTACAATCACGTTGCCAATATTGAGCACGCGAAGACGTTGTGGGATAAGCTGTAATCCTGGTATGCGAAGAAGACCGGGGTAAACAAGTTGTTCCTGATCCGGACGATGATGGGTCTGCGATACAAGGATGGGGCGTCTATTTCGGATCACTTGAGTGAGTTCCAGGGCGTGGTTGACCAGCTATCTTCTATGGGAGTCAAGTTCGATGACGAAGTTCAGGGACTATGGCTGCTGTGTACTTTGTCAGACTCGTGGGAGACCGTACGAGTATCTATGATCGCTTCTGCTCCAGAGGGCGTGGTCAGTCTGGAGTTTGCCAAGAGCGGGGTGTTGAATGAAGAGATGCGGAGACGATCTCAGGGCACTTCATCCACATCCCACCACTCAGAGGCATTGGTTTCAGAGAGCCGCGGAAGGGGCAAAAGCAGGGGTCCAGGTGGTGGCAGAGACAAGAGCAGAGGAAAGTCCAAGGGTCGTTACGAGGACTCGGAGTGTTACCATTGCGGTAAGAAGGGCCATATCAAGCGGAATTGTTTCGCTTGGAAGAGAGAGAAGAAGGGCGACAAGGGGAAGCAAGAAGAGAACACTACAGCGGCGGCCTCGGTGCATGGAGGCGATGTGATCGTCGTAGGTGATGAGGTCATTGTAGGGTGTGAAAATTATGACACGCTGACATAAGACTCAGTCCAAAGCCATACGCTCAAAGCCATACGCTCAGTCCAAGCCATACGCTCAAGGCTATACGCTCAGTCAAGGCCATACGCTCATCTAAAGGCCGTACGCTCAGTGAATATTTTATTATTTTCTGAGATGACAGCACAGCATGTATTTAATAAAAGATGAATCTGACACTTCATCTTTCGTACAAAGACAGCTGTCCAATGGAGACTAGCCGTTGTATAGGTTTTCGAAGAGTCGGTTTTGTCTTTTACGAAGACAGCTCAGCATCTCTCATAAATGTAAAAGCCATCATTACTGTCAGTTTTGACAGTCTGTCAGCCATCATATCCGCAGTCACGACGCTCGAGAAGATTTTGTCAGTTATTGGAAGATATGGTGTATCAAAGAAGATTGATGATGGCCACGTGTCTACTTATTCAAACATGCCACGTGTCTACTTATTCAAACATACAACTCCTCCCAACAAATTGAGCGTATGGATCTCATACGACTCCTTTCCAACTAAGTGAGCGTATGGATCTCATACGACTCCTTCCAATTAAGTGAGCGTATGGATCTCATACGACTCCTTCCAACTAAATGAGCGTATGGATCTCATACGACTCCTTCTCAACCAAGTGAGCGTATGGATTCCATACGACTCCTTGACAAGTGAGCGTATAGTTTCCATATGACTCCCTGTCAATAATGTGAGCGTATCAGCTTTATATGGTTCTACGCTGTCCAAGTAAGCGTATGCAAGACATGTGCCTTCAAAGCTAGCGTATGACTCTTCTTCTAAGGCAGCGTATCACAGCAGTTGTGTCCAGAATGATTTTCAACGAGAAGTTAACACACGTTCTCACGTGTCCTGCACTCAGTTATCCACTTCTTCAGAAGTTATGCAACGTGGCATTCATGCCATCAATCTCTCCTGAATATGCTCCACTACTTTCAACCGCATGCTAATGTGTCTCCATCAGCATTTGCCACGCGTCCCTGCAGTTATGCACACGTCAAGTAACTACCTGAGCGTATGCTTAAGGACAGTTATCCTGAACTCTATAAAAGAGAGTTTCTTCATCTTTCATCGGACACTACAGTCAATTTCAGAGAGAACAGAGAGATTGCCCAGTTGCTGTCCAAGTTCTTCGAAGTTCAAGTTTTCTTCATCGCATCGTCCAAGGGATAAAGTAATCGTCTTCTAGATTAGATTCCTACAGTTGTAATTTTCTCAGATACAAAATAAATAAAGTGAATTTATTTATGGAAAACAAATTGGCGACTCTGCTGGGGAAAGCTGTCTCCTCCAACGAGATAGCAACAACTCAATGCGATACTTCGTCGATCGGCTTGACGAAGAAGACGATGGTTGTACAATTCGACCAATCGGCTTATGAAGAAATGCTCAAGGCGAAGGAGGGCCGCACTGCTTCCTCCGCTCTTCCTGTTGTCAAGAAGAAGGGACACTCTGTCTATGTCCCTAAGTCTTCTTCAACAGCCCGAGACGCTTCTGTCACTTCTCACGTTGACAAGAACACGTCTTCAACTTCAACTGAGCACACTTCGGCTTCTCTGAACACGGCAACAGTGGCTTCTCCTAGTCACGCTGACAAAGTTGATTCTTTAACCAAGTCAGCGTGTACAAGGAAAACCATCTCTGGACATGTCAAAGTCCCTTCTCCCTCTACTCTTACGACAGCAGTCGGCTCTTTAGCCATTGATGACTCTGAGCGTATGGCATTTAAAGGGCAGCGTACGGCAAAGGCAGCATACAAAAGCCAACATCAAGCAGCGTACGCTAAGCCAAAGCCAGCGTATGCTAATAAAAAGGTAGCGTATGACCAGAAGTCCAAACTGAAGTCAGCGTATGCTAACAGATACAGTCCTTTGACTGTTTCTCAAAATCAAGCTGGGGGTTCTCTTCCACAGAACATACAAATGATTCCCCCTCAACTTGCACATCTTGTGCCAACCAAGGAGAAAGACTCTTTAGTCAACTCCTCTACTCCTAAGGTCTTTACCTCTGGAGTTAATTTGACTAGTACTCTTACTAGATCAAACAAAGGAAAATGCCTTTTGGCTAATTCCTCTAAAGATGGATTATTACCGACTCCCAGTCGGAATAATACTCATCTTCCTTCTCTCCAAATTTCTCGATCTGAGAAAGGCAAGTTACAAGTATCCAAGACTGATATCAAAGTCAGATCTCCTACGGATCTTCGTAACATGCTTAATCAGAATCGTCTCGATTCCACTGAGACAAGTATATTAGACCCTGATGCAGAATATGCCAAAAATTATGTGGCTCAAATTAATCGGTCTTTATACACTCAAGAACCGAGAAGACAGAAGAACAAAAGACAAGTTTCTACACAGAAACTATCTTCAAGTACTTCCCAATCTGTTCTTACAGATCTCCGGGAGTATTTGCAAAATAAACGGAGAATTGACACTCCATCAGGCTATGATATTGCTCATATTTGCCATGAAAAGCATGGTTGCAACTTCCAACCTCGAGTTGTAATTCAATGTTGTTGTTCACCAAAAAGATAATCTGTTTTCGAACGGATTCAGTATGAACCAATGTTGGATGAAGATGAACCTCTTTATGCTTCTGTCAACATGACCTCCAGAAATATTGGGGGTAGCATACGGTCTGATGCTATAGCAGACTCTGAAGATGGCGTTTATCTCGGCACCCGATCCAGGACCGGAGCCTTGGCCAGAGCCTCTTCTTCTTCTCATCCAAGTGGTAATCCGGAGATCACAGAAGACTTCCTTGGAGAATCTAACTTTCCAGTATTGACTCCCGTAAATAGCCCCGAAAAAGATACTGATTCACACAGTGATGATTCAGAACAGACTGTTTCATCATCTATTCCTCGAATGATTACCACTTACATGACAGAGGGCAATCATGAACCTTCAACTAGCACCGAAGCTCATGAACAAAGGATTTCTTCCTTAGAACAACAGTTGCGAGCTATGGCAGATACACTGAATGCTATGCATACTCTTATGCAAGCTCAGCATCAAACTCAGCAAGTCCAACAGACAGCTCCTCCAGTTATATTAAATACTCCTGTTGTTCCAGACCCGGAACCCTCTACTATTCCGGGGGTACAATCTAATGTTCCTGTACAACCCACTCCAAGTCAGTCTGGAGCTGGGGGTGGTACATATGCTGCAGTCCCTTCTCCCAATTACACTCAACAAGTTACAACTCCCCAATCTTCTGGAATTGTTACTGAAGAGTTAAGGAATCTCCGAACTCAATTCGAGGCATTCAAACAGAAGGATGGTTTACAAAGGCTAGGTATCAAGCAACCTTACCCGATAGAATGGAAGCAAGTATCATATCCTCCTAAATACAAGCCTCCGACTATCTCTTTCTTTGATGGGACAACCTCCCCAAGTCAATTTATTAATCACTTTGAGGTAATGACTGATCAACTGCAACCAAGTGACGCCCTCCTTACTCGGGTGTTTGTTGGATGTCTCAAAGGAATGGCTTATGAATGGTATAGAAGTCTTCCTGATGGGTGCATTACCTCATTTGCTGGTTTCAAACAAATGTTTCTTGAACGATTCTATGAAGGGCTCAATGACATGACCATGTCAGCCCTCATAAGAATTAAACAGAAAAATAATGAAACCACCGAGGACTTCATTGAAAGATTCAGAAGAGAAGCCCTCAAAATGCCTCTCGGAACTCCCGATGCTGTTACCATCGACACTTGCAAGTCGAATCTCTTACCAATTATCAGCATGTGGACAGGTTCCACTCAGTTCCAAGATTGGCCTTCATTCATCGTCAGTACCAAGGCTGCCGAGGTCAGTGCTGAGACCTTCAAGGGTCTGGGGGTACAAATGGCTCCCAAGGAATCAAATCAGAGTGCTAGCAATAGTACTCGACCCAACAATCGCAAAGGGAAAGAAGCTCTTGAAGTCAATCTCCAAAGCAGTAATCAAGAGGTAAAGACTACTCAAGCTACCCCAGCTCCAACAAATCAACAACAGAGACCTCCTCGGCCGAAGGAAGAATATTCTTTTGACGATGACGATGTTCAGGGTATCTTTGAATGCTTGCTCAAAGGTAATAAGATTCAATTGCCAGAAATTAAAAAGCCTGATGAAGCCAATAAGACAGATCATCCAAAATACTGTCCATATCATAGAATGCTGGGTCATACAATTCGGTCTTGCTATGTATTAAAAGAGAAGATCCAAGAGATGATTAAATCAGGAGCTGTGACACTGACACCCAAAGAAAAGACAGTCACAGCAAATGTAATTTCAATGCAGTTCGGTGACTTCCCTCCCTTAATGGTAGAAAGTGGGATTGTTCCTATCCCCAAAGCAACTCTCGAAGTTGTAAACATCCCACCAGCACAGAATGATGGACTTGTTCCTGTCACAACTAAGAAGGGAGAGATCATGTGGATTCATCCAGATTTAATGACGGAGTTTGAGACGTCTTCCTCTTCTCCTCGGAAGACTCTCTCATCTAAAAAGAAGCTCGGGAAGACTAAGTCATGCAATGTGACTTCTAGTTTCACACCCGATTTTTATCTAACCTCTACTTTCATCTCGGCAGAAAATTCACTCCCTACAGAGATAAAATCTGTACCTCAATTTGAAGATAGATACAAGCCTGCTTTTCATCTATACAGTTCACAATCTCGTGAATTGATGGCGAAGATGGGTTATGATCTAGCCACTGCTCCTGGTTTGAACTCAGGCAAGGGACTCCGAGCACCTTTAGCCATCACTATGAGATATAATCAATCTCGTGTTGGCCTTGGTTTCTGGAATGAAGCTCTCATCAAACATAAAAGAACCAAGAGCAAGATAAAGAATTGCAACATGGTTTCCATAGACCCTGAACCAGAATCTGAAGTTGAAGTTCATGCTGGAACTCGGTCAGGAAAAATATATCTGAAAGATTATGCTGAAATTCCTGAAGAAACTTCTGACGTCCCTTCGATTACAGCTCCAACACCAGTCTCTACTGAAGAGCCTTTAAATATTCCTGTTGAGACAGTTCCTTCTAAACCAACAGCAGCTGACAAAGGCAAACAACAAGTCCGCTTCGACAAACCATTGAAGAAGTCATCTCCTACAGGACTTGAAAAGCCTTATAATTTTGATATATTGGCTCAACTAGCCAATACCCCAGCTAAATTATCAATCTTCGAGCTCTTACGCCTCTCTAAAGAGACTCGAGAAACTCTAAGTGAAGCACTGCTGCAAGCAGAAACCTGCCTAACTCTTCTCAAGAAATTGGAAACAGAACCTGTTTCTCATTGCCATAGTGTTTTGGAATTTATTCCAAACATTACCTTTACGCAGGACGATATGCTGCTAGAGGATAATCAACATGATCGTCCTTTATATCATACAGGATATATTGATTCTATGAAGGTTGATCGTCTCCTGATTGATCCAGGATCTGCTCTCAGTATTATGCCAAAAGCTATGCTAGACGCACTGAAGATACCTGTGCATAGTCTTTCCAGCACTATCACTACCATCTTGGGATTCAATCAAGGAAAAAGTGAGCCTTTGGGCAAGATTCGCCTCAAATTTCAAATAGGTGATCTTCGCACTAAAGTTACTTTTTACATCATCGACAATCATGGTTGCTCATACAATGCTCTGTTGGGGAGACCATTCTTGCATGAACATAATGTCGTTCCTTCGACTCTTCATCAGTGTTTCAAATATGTTGATGATAATGGAGAAGTTCAAAAGGAGGTTGCAGATCTCTATCCATTCAAAGGAGTTGAAGCTTACTTCAATGACGCTCGTATGTACAAAGATGAATACTCAAAAGTCTTGCAAGCTATGGATAATGATGATGAGATAGCAAAAGTTGGCACTTTTGTTATTCCTGTAAAAGGGCGTATCACTCCTCCGCAGTCTGTTAAATTATCTGAAGAAGGTTCACTGATAATTCCTGTCAGTGGACGTACTACTTCATCACCTGCCCAGGCTCCACAAGGCTCACTGATAATTCCTGTCAGTGGACGTACTACTATACCGTCTTTCCAAGCTCCACAAGGCTCACTGATAATTCCTGTCAGTTGGCATACCACTCCCTCTCCATCTTCTCAGGCTAGACCGGATACTCTAGTCATTCCAGTCAGTGGACGTACTACTTATCCACGATCTTCTTCAAGGGAGCTCACCTCTTCTGAGCCTTTTGTTATCGATCTTAATCGAAACAAAACTTCTGATCGCTCTTCCTCTTCCCCTTTTGTCATTAATTTGACTAAGTCTGATAAGGCTCAGCCTTCTGTTGTAAATACAGTATCTAATATTAATGAAACATCTCCTTTGCAGTATATTGATGTCTGTAATCATGTACAAAGTTATTTACAATTGCTAGATAGCTTAGTGTCACTAACTATAGGGGTTGTTCAAACTCTTCATACAGACGTATCATTGGAATCCATACAAAAATCATACTTCGTGGTCCCTGCTAGAAAGAAGGGAGAAAATCCAATCTTCTTTTATAAAGGACCCCAGAATCCTCCTAACTTGGAAGAAGATGACATAAACGACGATACTGGAAGATTACAACTGCGTCGCTACAATCAACAATCCAAAAATATCATTAAGAATATGGGTTATGACTTTAGAACCAGTCTCAATAATGGAAAAGGAAGAAGAATGCCTGTTCGAATTCCTCCATTAAAATACGGAAGGACAAAATGTGGTTTAGGTTACATTACTCCTACTTTCTTTATCAACATAGTCCATGAAGATTCAAAATCCGATGAAGACGAACGATCTGAGTCTTCTGATTCCCTCTCTTGGAATTCTGACACGAGTATTGGCGATCTCCATCGTTCTATTCTATCCATCAATATGGTCTCCGTTGGTGGCCCGCAAGAAAATGATGAAGATGAGGATGATTTTGAAATATCACCCGAATCGGAACAATGGGCTCAAAGATTAAATAATCAATGGGAATTTAGGTTCGAGCAGAGGGAACCTCCTACTGAAGATAATCTAATCCAAATTGATGTTGGTGAAGAAGGGTCTCCTAAACCAATATTCATCAGTGAAAGTCTTTCAGAAACAGATAAGCAAGAAATGATCAAGCTTATTCGTGATTATATCGATGTCTTTGCCTGGAGTTACGAAGATATGCCGGGACTAGATCCGAAGATTGCAATGCACAAACTCAATATCATGCCAAATGCTAAACCGGTCAAACAACAACAACGACGATTTCGTCCAGACATCATGGATGCAATTGAAGCTGAAGTCAACAAGCTTATGGCTTCTGGATTTATTCGAGAGGAACAACATCCTGAATGGGTGGCTAACATCGTTTCTGTCCTTAAAAAGACTGGCAAGATTCGGGTCTGTATAGACTTTCGTGATCTCAATGCGGCTTGTCCTAAAGACGAGTTTCCTCTTCCAATTACTGATGTCATGATCGACAATACATGTGGTTTCGAACGAATGTCATTCATGGATGGGTATTCGGGATACAATCAAATCAAAATGTTTCCAGATGATGAAAAACACACTTCCTTCAGAACGCCGATCGGTACATACTGTTATACAGTGATGCCGTTTGGTCTCAAGAATACAGGGGCAACATATCAGCGAGCAATGAGCACTATATTCCGCGAACATCTCTGGAAAATAGTCAAATGCTATGTTGATGATATTGCAGTCAAAAGTCGACGAAAGGAGGATCATATCCAAGATTTGAAGACTATCTTTGATTTAATGCGTCAGCATCAACTTAAAATGAACCCTACTAAGTCCTTCCTGGGCGTCTCTAGTGGTAAATTTCTCGGCTTCGTCATTACCGCTAAAGGTATACACGTGGATCCCGAGAAGATCAAAGCCATTCAAGAGATGCGTCCTCCACGCACCTTAAAAGAGCTACGAGGATTTCAAGGAAGAATTGCTTATATCAGGAGATTCATTTCCAACTTATCAGGACGCTGCAGACCATTCAACAAACTTCTGAAGAAAGGTGTATCTTTCGTTTGGAACGAAAAATGTCAAAAAGCATTCGATGATATTAAACAGTATCTCATGAACCCTCCAGTTTTGGTACCTCCCGTCTCGGGAATACCATTCCTTCTATATGTTCGAGCCATGGATCATTCTCTTGGTGCATTACTTGCCCAGAAAAATAAAGATGGCCATGAACAGGCTATTTATTATCTCAGTCGCACAATGACAGGTGCTGAACCGCGTTATTCTCCAATCGAGAAAGAATGCTTAGCATTAATGTTTGCTGTTCAGAAAACGCGATATTATATTATCGGTCAAACGATTTATGTCATTTCCAGAGTGAATCCCATCAGGATTATGATGAAGAAACCTGGTATTCTCAACTCCAGACTAGCTAATTGGGGAATCTTGTTAGCTCAATACGATATGCATTATGTTCCTCAGAAGTCAGTTAAAGGACAGGCTCTTGCTGATTTTCTGGCTGCTCATGCAATTCCAGAAGATTCTAAATTATATGATGAGATTCCTGATGAAGTCTTGGATTCAAATCTAATTTCTGAAGAAATTCCTACCTGGCGTCTATTCTTTGATGGAGCATCTAAAATAGGTCCTAACGGCGATATTGTCGCTGGAGTTGGGATTGTTCTTGTATCCCCAGAAGGACTAACTATTCAGAGGGCTTATTCTCTAGATCAATCATGTTCAAACAATGTAGCCGAATACAATGCATTACTCATTGGTCTTCAACTTGCTAAACATCTAGATATTCAATATTTGGAAGTTTATGGAGACTCCAAGCTTATTGTCAATCAGATCAGAGGAACGTATGAAGTTCGTCATCAGGATTTGATACCTTATCATCGAGCAGCACTCTCTATAGCCTCATCTTTTGAAGGTTTCTTTATTGAACATGTTCGACGAGCCTATAATGCAGAAGCTGATGCTTTAGCTAATCTTGCCGCTGTGTTAGCCATACCAATCCGACGTCAGCAAGTGATAGTAGTTTATAACCAAGAACTATTCTGTGTTGAGAATAATTTGGCCTTGGCTTTTCCCTATAAACTAGACAAAGATTCTCTCAACCTTGATGCTGGATTAAGGTTTGACAAAATGTCCTCGTCTTCCTCTGATTCTACTATGGAAAATGTCTTTTCTAATGAAACAGAAGCCATAACTGAAGACTGGAGATGCCCGTTTCTAGACTTTGTTTTGTATGATATACTTCCTGATAATCCGAGTGAAGCAGCGTCTATTCGACGTCGATCTCTCAGATTCTATTATAATCATACGACGAAGACATTATATCGTCGGTCTTACGACGGTCTTCTCCTCCGATGCATTACTGGTGAAGAAACACAACATATAATCCGTGAAGCACAAGATGGTGTTTGTGGAGCTCATCAACCAGGTCCTAAACTTCAAGATCGTATCTGACGTATGGGTTATTATTGGCCCACGATGGTGGTTGACGCTATTCAATATGCTCGAAAATGTAAAGCCTGTCAAATTCATGCAGACTTTATCCATCAACCGTCAGAGTTCTTACACCCAACAGCGGCATCATGGCCCTTTGAAGCTTGGGGCATGGACGTCATTGGTCCCATCAACCCACCATCATCAAGAGGACATCGGTTTATTCTAGCAATAACTGATTACTTTTCCAAATGGGCTGAAGCAATCCCGTTATCTGAAGTTAAAACTTCTAGTGTTATCAACTTCGTCAAACATCATGTCATCTATCGATTTGGTGTTCCTCGGCGTATTATCCATGATAACGAACCGCAGTTCGTCAGTCAGAAATTTACTCGATTCTGCGACGATCATCGGATTAATAATTTAGCTTCTACAGCATATAATCCAGCAGCTAATGGATTGGCAGAAGCTTTCAATAAAACAATCATCAAACTCTTGAAAAAGTTCATTTCTTCCAACAAACGCAACTGGAGCGAGAAGCTTGGTGAATGCTTATGGGCCTACCGCACCACAGTTCGCAATGCGACCGGATGTACACCTTTCTCTTTGGTGTATGGGTGTGAAGCTGTTCTTCCCCTCGAGATCCAGATTTCTTCTCTGAGAATTGCAATCTCCAATGAACTTACGATAGAAAATAATGATCGTCTTCGACTTCAAGAATTGGAAGCTCTAGATGAAAAACGATTGTATGCTCAACAAAATATCGAGCTTTATCAGGCCCGAATCTCAAAAGCTTTTAACCGAAAAGTCAAAGTCAGAGCATATCAGAAGGGAGAACTGGTCCTTACTGTCAGACGTCCTATGACCATGACACATATGAGCAAAGGCAAATTTGATGCGAAATGGAAAGGCCCATTCGTAGTAAACAAAGTCTTCTCTAACGGAGCATATCAACTTGCTTCTATGGATAGGAAAGTTATGATGATGCCTATCAATGGCAAATTCTTAAAGAAATATTATGTATAATATTTTCATCATTCACCAGCAAATATGAAATCAAAGTTAATTCTTCTTTACAAAAGTTATTTCGATATCGTTATCCCCAGAGGAAACTGATATTCCACCATGTATCATCTTCCAGAGAATTTGATATTTCGTTTTATTAGATCCCCAGTGGTTTTAATAAAGATCTTGAATAGAAAATCATGTCCATATTACCTCTGAATTTTCTATCTCAGTATTCTATCTCGTCTTTTGATTTTCGAATCCAAAGATCATGGAAAATAGAATCTAAAGATATCTTTATATCTGAATTCTGTTTTCTCTAATCAGTATTAAACTAAAAATCTTTGGTTTAATATCATGATAGAGTTGCAAAATTTATTTGTATATTCTATTCTATTGAAATATGTCATGTATTATTTACCTCTGAACATGTTTTCTACAAAAATATCATACACAAAATTGAAATCAAGCCAAGATGTTCATTTCCTTAATCAGAATCAAAATATTGATTACAATTGGATTTCCAAAACTTCAGTACATAAAAAATGTAAAAGAACTATTTAGGAGGAGTAATGATCTCCTGAATACGAACGATTACATTATTCATCTTTTCATCATGAGCTTTCTTGATTCGCTCTGCTGTTTCTGCTCCAATCATCCGTTGGTCATATTCTACAATAATAGAGCTATGGCGATTGGTTTCCTCAATCTGATTAGTTTGCATCAATTCTCGCTCTTGCTGTAAAACTTGACAGCGTTCAGCTGCAGATATACGATCAGTAGCAATCTTTGATTGTTCTGTTTCCACAGAGGCAATTTGCTCCTGAATACGAGCTAGCTCTTCCCTCAGCTTTCTAAGTTCTTCAGCTTTTGACGCTTCATTTTGCTCTAGGCGTTCTATATTCTGACGAGTACTTATTATTTCTTCGTCTTTAGCCATTAGCTCTTTGGAAGACTGAGCGAGGAATTCTGTCAGAGCATTGTGTTGAGCTTGAGCTTCATTCTCCAATTGAGCAATCTCAGCCGCAGTCAGAGAATTAATATCTTCCTTTTTAATCTCCCAATATTTTTGGATGTTGGCTTCTAAATCATTCAAGAGATGTTCAAAGAAGACACATTGAGCCTCATAACCAGATTGTCTCAAAGCTGAACGTGGGAAACTAGTCGCCTCTCGAAGACTCGAAAAGGGCATAGTCTCATCCTTCATAAGTCGTCTTGAGTATGTATCCAGATATGAATAAATAATGTCTGAATACATCCCCATGATCTTTGCTATCCCTGTGTCAAAACCGGAAGTCGCTGCAATAATAGGGGAAGGAGCAGGAGGAGCTTCTATTCTTGGAGCTGAAGTTAATGCCTTTGGAGAACTCGGCAGATGTGAACCCCTCTCACCCACATCAGTTTGAACAAGTGGGGCTTGAGTAGAACTCATAGCCGGTGCAGTTCCTACAGCTGTTGGAATCAAAGAAACATGATCAGAAATTTAAAGACAATAAAACCAAGACAAGACAAAATTTTGATGAATAAAATATTACCTGGAGCTGGTTCATATTCAGTTTCCTTCGGATCATTCAGCCCGGCTCTTAGTCTGTTCAAGGTACTTTCTGACACGGGATTTATTTCACTGCTTCCCGCCCCAGAAGTACTAGGAACTTGAACTTCTATATGCCTCTCCGGCTCTAGTGTCAACCCAGAGTGTTGACCAATGGTCTTCAGTGCATCAATTGGTATTTTAGACGGTGATTCATCGTCTATCTCCATGTCTTCTTCTCCAGAAGAATGAGACGACGGTTCATAGTCAACTTGTTCGCTCTCTGAAGCTTCAACAATTGGATTGAGAGGAGTGGCTTCCTTCACTGATTCTCCTGAAATCAGTAAGTCATTAGCCGTTTCAGTCTGATACTCGGCCTCTACCGCAGGTTGACTAATTTCCTGTGCATCATCGGCCATTGGTGGAACTGAGCCTATATCAGAAGGCCTAGAAGACCCAGCAGTTTCAGGAATCTCTTCTTCTTCTGTCTTTACAGAAAAATCAAAAGCAGCTTGCTTTTCTGCAGCCAATCGCATAGCACGATCGGTGGGACTCTCTGCATCCAGACAAATTACGGATTTAGTTTTTGAAACTATTACTTTCCTTCCTATTCTTTTGGTTAAAGGAACAGTAGGATAATTGTCTATTGGATCACTACCTGCTTCATCAACATCTCTGGCTCGTTCAGAAACAGGAGAATTCCCAGGAATAGTAATTCCTCCGTGACTTCGAGTCTCTGCTCGAGTAGTTCTTTTTGCGGCAGGACCCGCAGCACCTTTACTCCTCTTCCTCTTCGGTGTATTATCAACAGATATACTCTCTTCAGCACTCCCGATAGGCACATACAATGGTTGATGAAGGTCATCAGAGAAGAAAGTTTCCAAAACATCATCATCAACTTCATCGGTGGCCAGAGGATCTTCTTTGTCGTGATAATCCCTAGGCAAGGCGGATTTGGTTGATTTCTTTTCAACATGAATAAAGCTTTTACCTAAGATGCTAAATTTTTCATCAAAGGTATTAGCTGATACATAAAATCTGGCATAGGACGCCAATATCTTAGCTCCTCTCCGATAGTTGACCGGATCTGGCATAGAAAAGGTAGCCCCTGTACCTTTGGCAATGTAATATAGCCAAGCTCTGGCACCATCAACCAACCCGCCTTGATGAGCAAAACACGTCGTTGCATTGCCCACATACAACTGATCGTAACCAAATTGATGAGCAAATCTGCTCGGAAGATATGGCTCTAGATATGTGATGTTGTCACGGCGGCAAATTAAATGAGATGGCCTGATTCTCTTTAGCCATTCATGTTGGACATCATCCAACTCATTAGCACCAACGCCGTCAATCAATCTCCCGGGCATGGTCTCATAACCAATAGGGGGAGGAACACAGGTGAAGCTCCATAGTTCTCCCCTGTTCAAGATGGTTCTGCAATCGATTAAAGTGTCATATCTCTATTTCGGTATGTGCTTGTACCTTTCAAGGAAAGTATCATCTGGCCTAGCCATCCCAGCACTCATCAGAGATTCAAAATGTAGAAGCAGCCATCCTAACAAGTATATAAAGGGCATTTCTACCAGAGGAAAGGACGTCAGGCTCTTTCGTGCCAATTCGAACATCCTATCTGTGTATGCCCTTAATCCGGCATTCAGACGGCAGGTCATTGCTGTTAATAGATCCATCTTATACCCAAAAACCAGACGGACTGCTGCGAAGACGACTCCTCTGTGCATCCTGTCTGCCGAACAGGTGCCAGGAACTACGAATTTCCTCAGCCAAAGAGATATGAATCCGGCCAGATGACCTTCAACGGACAATTCTCGACCACCCTGCTTAATATAGGTTTCTAACCTATCACCGGCCTTGTAGCTGTCGATGTCTTCTTCGACGACAATGTCATCATGATTAGTCTCCCGGATTAATCTGTTAATCTCGGCTTGACTCAAGGGCTTGAATTTACCGACATACTGCTCGGTCTTTTTCTTCTTTTGAACTTCGTCAGTGCGGCCTTGAAACAAATAAGCCATCCACTTCGAAGAATAGCAATTGGAGTCCCCCTCTCCACCTTGTCCCTTATAAAAAGCTTTACAGATGCTGTAATGACACATTAATTCTTCAAATACATAAAGAATTAGTGGGTTGGCTGTAGAAATCTTATTCATTTCGTCAACAAAAGGGATATATTCTTCATATGGTAAATCTGCCGTTGGTAGCTGAGATATATATGCCATTTCATGAAGGGCGAATCCTATCTCGCCCTTTGGGGTCATGAAGGTGCCGGTCCGATAGTTATATCTCTCCGCTAATGCCAAAAACAGATCCGGGTTTGGTTTGAAACCATAAGCAGTACACTTAATGGCATCATATAAACCTATCGCCTTCAACTGTGCACCGAAGTTCTACAAAATCTATCTCACTAGAGCAGTCCATCTAGTGTTCTCTGGATTTACTAGACCAGTCAGCCTCATTGATTGTTTTGGGTAGATGGCATTCTTTAATTGAACAAATTCGTTGGCAAAAATTGGGACTCTGACTGGCTTCAGCAGTGCCGAGTCCTCAGGAGGGATGGTGGCAGGTAACAGTCCTCGCAGAGATGTGACATGTGGTTCAGTACTACTGCGGAACCTTCCTTGACGATATCCAATCCATCCAGCCTTAGCTTGTCGGGATGGAGTAATATCCCACTTCATCTGTCTTTGCTGGCCCGAATGGAATAAACGGGCTATGTTGATACTCTTTGTCAAACCAGTCAAATACATAGGCTGATTTACATCACCATCCCTATAGTAACTGTATGATACTTTGTCCAGAGCAGGCTGGGAGTTCATATCAATAGCATCTCCAAAAAGGAATGCTGGCTTCAAATGGGCAACACCATCTACACTCTGTAACGGCAGTCCACTCATCAGGTTCAACAAAGCATCATCTTCCTGATTGGTCAACAGAGCTATTCTTGTGGAAGGTCCGTCAAATTGGGGAAAACGAACATGTGATAGATCACTTCTATAATTATTTCCCATACTTCCTTCAAATTCTGCTTCCTAAGCCAGAATATCCACTGCAAATGAAGAATAAAGTATTAAAAATCTTTAATGTCAAGAGATGATACAGCTCAACATACACTTAGTTTTTACTAAGCGTACAGCTCAACATACGCTCAGTTTTTACTAAGCGTACAGCTCAACATACGCTCAGTTTTACTAAGCGTATAGCTCAACTTACGCTCAGTTTTTACTAAGCGTGTGGCAGACTCAAGGTTCAGCATACGCTCAATTTTCTTTAAGCGTATGGCAGATTCAAGGTTCAGCATACGCTCAATTTTCTTTAAGCGTATGGTAGACTCAAGGTTCAGCATACGCTCAGTTTTCTTTAAAGCGTATGACAGACTCAAGGTTCAGTATATGCTCAGTTTATCTTAAGTGAATGATTTTAAAAGTTTAGTTTATGATCAGTTTGAGCGTATCAGCGTACGGTTGACAAGATGATCATCAAAAATTTACGCTAGCACAGGAGTTAGCGTATCTTAATGAGACAAATTGCCATAGCATATTCTTTTAAGATAGCGTATTTTGATATCTCTATCAAAAATACGCGTATCTTACAGATATATGCTCCAAACATATTTTTTGTAAAAACGAAAAACATGGAATACGGCTGAACCCTAAAGAGAGAAGCGTATTTGCTGACGTATTGACCCTAAAGAGGGATACGTTTTCTGAGTTTTGTTCTAACCAGAGCCCTAAAAAGGGAATAGTTATTTGTTCATCATCTTCGTCCTCACCATAAAGAGGTTTCAATTGCCGTTCACTGCGTGAAACACGCTGACTGGCCGTCTTCTTGGTGGTGGCAGTGTCGACGGCAGGATGAGATGACTCTTCAGGGGCTTTCCCCTTTTCCTTCGCAGCAGCATCAACCTTGGGTGCCATTAATGGAGATGGAGTTGAAGACGAAGAAGAAGAAGAAAGATCTTGAGTTTCTGAAAGCTCTTTTCTCTCTCGAAGGCAAAAGCTGTGGTAAAGAAATAAAATAGGTTTTTGAAGACCTATTTATAGAAGAAAGGAAGAAGTTCAAACGGCGGATATTCTTTAAACAAAATCCCTAAAGATTTGTACTGATATTGAGGAAGATAACAAACTCATGCCAGCGTGTCAGGACTTATTCTCACTTTAAAGTTCAAAGTAATTTCGAACTTTTGAAATTCATAAAGTTCGAAAACTTGAAGGGGGTCTTGTAGGGTGTGAAAATTATGACACGCTGACATAAGACTCAGTCCAAAGCCATACGCTCAAAGCCATACGCTCAGTCCAAGCCATACGCTCAAGGCTATACGCTCAGTCAAGGCCATACGCTCATCTAAAGGCCGTACGCTCAGTGAATATTTTATTATTTTCTGAGATGACAGCACAGCATGTATTTAATAAAAGATGAATCTGACACTTCGTCTTTCGTGCAAAGACAGCTGTCCAATGGATACTAGCCGTCGTATAGGTTTTCGAAGAGTCGGTTTTGTCTTTTACGAAGACAGCTCAGCATCTCTCATAAATGTAAAAGCCATCATTACTGTCAGTTTTAACAGTCTGTCAGCCATCATATCCGCAGTCACGACGCTCGAGAAGATTTTGTCAGTTATTGGAAGATATGACGTATCAAAAAAGATTGATGATGGCCACGTGTCTACTTATTCAAACATGCCACGTGTCTACTTATTCAAACATACAACTCCTCCCAACAAAGTGAGCGTATGGATCTCATACGACTCCTTCCCAACTAAGTGAGCGTATGGATCTCATACGACTCCTTCCAATTAAGTGAGCGTATGGATCTCATACGACTCCTTCCAACTAAATGAGCGTATGGATCTCATACGACTCCTTCTCAACCAAGTGAGCGTATGGATTCCATACGACTCCTTGACAAGTGAGCGTATAGTTTCCATATGACTCCCTGTCAATAATGTGAGCGTATCAGCTTTATATGGTTCTACGCTGTCCAAGTAAGCGTATGCAAGACATGTGCCTTCAAAGCTAGCGTATGACTCTTCTTCTAAGGCAGCGTATCACAGCAGTTGTGTCCAGAATGATTTTCAACGAGCAGTTAACACACGTTCTCACGTGTCCTGTACTCAGTTATCCACTTCTTCAGAAGTTATGTAATATGGCATTCATGCCATCAATCTTTCCTGAATGTGCTCCACTACTTTCAACCGCATGCTAATGTGTCTCCATCAGCATTTGCCACGCGTCCCTGCAGTTATGCACACGTCAAGTAACTACCTGAGCGTATGCTTAAGGACAGTTATCCTGAACTCTATAAAAGAGAGTTTCTTCATCTTTCATCGGACACTATAGTCAATTTCAGAGAGAACAGAGAGATTGTCCAGTTGCTGTCCAAGTTCTTCGAAGTTCAAGTTTTCTTCATCGCATCGTCCAAGGGATAAAGTAATCGTCTTCTAGATTAGATTCCTACAGTTATAATTTTCTCAGATACAAAATAAATAAAGTGAATTTATTTATGGAAAACAGTTATTACTAACCTCGCCTGCGATGACAATTCTTGGCTGGTGGACTCAGGGGCTTCAGCACATGTATCTCACAACAGGGTACTGTTTGCCACTTACACTACAGGCGACTGTGGAGTGTTGAAGATGGGCAACGGAGATGTGTCGAAGGCGGTTGCTGTTGGAGATGTGCATTTGAAAACGAAGACGGGTGCAGTTCTTGTTCTCAAGGATGTTCGTCATGTCCCTGATATCTGTTTCAACCTGGTGTCGGTTGGAAGGTTGGATGACGAGGGATTCTTCAGTCTCTTCGGGAACAGTCAGTGGAAGCTTTCCAGGGGTTCGATGGTGATTGCCAGAGGAAGCAAGAAGTCCGGTCTTTACTATATGGAGGGGAGCACAGAGGGGGCACAGGAGGTTAACGCAGTCAGTGATGCGTCTACCGAGTTGTGGCACAGGCGGCTCGGCCATATCAGCGAGAAGGGGATGAGCTACTTGGTGAACAGGAAAGTGATTCCGGGGCTCAAGTCTACAAAGTTGGAGAAGTGCACGCACTGTTTAGCTGGAAAGCAAAATAGGATGTCTTTCCAAAGTCACCCAAGTTCGAGGAAGCCGGCGTTGCTCGAGTTGATTCACTCGGATGTCTGCGGTCCTATGAAGGTAAAATCTCTTGGTGGTGCTTCTTACTTTGTGACTTTTATTGATGACTGTTCCAGGAAGGTTTGGGTCTATGCCTTAAAGACCAAGGATCAGGTGCTGCCTACTTTCAAGGAGTTTCAGGCCTCTGTTGAAAGGGAGACTGGCAAGAAGTTGTTGTGTGTTCGGTCCGACAATGGCGGCGAATACATCGGTCCCTTTGATGCGTATTGTAGAGAATAAGGGATACGACACCAGAAGACTCCGCCAAAGACACCTCAGCTCAATGGTGTAGCAGAGCGCATGAACAGGACACTGATAGAGAGGGTGCGGTGTTTGCTGTCAGAAGCAAACTTACCGGGCAGTTATTGGGGTGAGGCTCTTCTCACAGCTGCTTATGTTATTAATTTGTCTTCTAGTGCTCCTTTGCAGGGTGATGTGCCTGATAAAGTATGGTACGGCAAAGAGCCGTCATACAATCACCTGCAGGCGTTTGGTTGTAAGGCCTTCGTGCATGTACCGAAGGACGAGAGAACCAAACTTGAGCCGAAGACGAGGCGATACATCTTTGTCGGCTACGGTCGGGATGAGTTTGGCTATAGACTCTACGACCCAGTGGAAGGAAAGCTCTACAGAAGCAGGGACGTGGTATTCATCGAAGATCAGACCATGACCAACACTCAGGATTCCGAGATGCCTTCTGAGGCTGAGGAATTGCCTGAGTTAGAGTCATTTCGCTTCGAGCAGTTTCCAGAGGACATCGCAGATGATCCAGTTATGGGGGAGCCGGTACATGGAGTTGCTCCCAACCTTGATCATCAGCCTGCTGATGGTGGTCAGGGTGTCCCTCAGGAGGATGAGCATGCCAGAGAGGTAGTTCCTGAAGGGGAGGAGGCTGTCGGTATACAGCCACCACGAGTGGTTCCTTTGAGGAGGAGTGACAGGGATCGTCGACCATCTACGAGATACTCACCAGATGAGTATGTGCTATTGACTGACGGGAGAGAGCCCGAAAGTTTTGCAGAGGCTATGGAAGACGAACACAGGCAGGAGTGGATGGTGGCTATGCAGGAGGAGATGAGTTCCTTGTACACCAATTCTACTTATGATCTGGTACGGTTGCCAAAGGGAAAGAAGGCTTTGAAGAATCGATGGGTGTTCAGAGTGAAGCAGACAGATGATGCAACTCGCCCTCGATACAAAGCGAGGCTGGTAGTCAAAGGCTACGGTCAGCGGAAAGGCGTGGATTATGATGAGATCTTTTCGCCTGTCATCAAGCATTCGTCTATTCGGGTGGTGCTAGCATTAGCAGCCAGTCTCGACTTGGAGGTCGAGCAGATGGATGTGAAGACGGCATTCCTCCACGATGATCTTGAGGAGGAGTTGTACATGGAGCAGCCAGAGGGATTCTGTGAGAAGGGCAAGTCACATTTGGTCTGCCGGTTGAGGAAGAGCTTGTATGGTCTGAAGCAGGCTCCGAGGCAGTGGTACAGGAAGTTCGAGTCGTTTATGGGGGAGCATGGTTATGCACGGACGACGTCGGACCACTGTGTATTTGTGAGGTATTTTGCCGATGATGATTTCATCATTTTGTTGCTCTATGTTGATGATATGCTATTAGTAGGTCGGAATGCCACTAGGATAGCGGAGCTGAAGCGCCAACTGGGCACGGCCTTCTCTATGAAGGATTTGGGCGCAACGAAGACTATTCTTGGGATGGAGATCAGCCGAGAGAGAGAGTCCAAGCTGCTACACTTGTCCCAAATGAAGTACATTTACCGGGTACTTCAGCGTTTCGGGATGGCCGGGTCGAAGAAAGTGAGTTCCCTCCTCGCAGCTCACTTTAAGCTCACTGAGGAACCGTGTCCATCTACCGAGGACGAAAAGGAAGATATGGAGCGGGTTCCATATGCCTCAGCTGTGGGAAGCCTGATGTATGCCATGGTGTGTACGAGGCCAGATATTGCTCATGCAGTTGGTACGGTTAGCAGGTATCTTTCAAATCCTGGAAGGGTACATTGGAGTACGGTCAAGTGGATTGTACGATATCTTCAGGGCACTGCTGGTTGGAGACTTTTCTTTGGTGGTGACGAGCCGAAGCTGGTTGGGTATACCAACGCTGATATGGCTGGAGATGTAGACACGAGGCGATCGACTTCGGGCTACGTGATGATGTTTGCGGGAGGAGCAGTGTCGTGGCAGTCGCGGTTGCAGAAGTGTGTTGCCTTGTCGACGACGGAGGCGGAATACATTGCAGCGACGGAGGCTTGCAAGGAGCTGTTGTGGATGAAGAAGCTGTTGCAGGAAATGGGACTGAAGCAAGAGCAGTATACTTTGCTTTGCGACAGTCAGAGTGCTATCCACCTTGTGAAGAATCAGACGTTTCATAGCCGGTCCAAGCACATCGAGACCCGGTATCATTGGATACGGGATGTGGTTGAGAAGAAGGACGCGGAGCTTGAGAAGGTTCATATAGATGACAACGGAGCTGATATGTTCACGAAGATTCTACTAAGGGGAAAGTTTGAGTACTGCAGGCAGGTCGTCGACATGACGACATCCTCCCCATAGTTGTGAAGGGGGAGATTTGTTAGAGTGGGTGGGGTTCCCAACCTATGTGGAGAAGACCCCGGAGTGCGACGAGCGCCGTTCGTGTGTCGAAGAAGCTCGGGAAGTAGGCGACGCGGAGTCGCTACTGCTGCTGCTGCTCCTGAAGGAGTTTCTGGCCTGGATCTGCCGAGTTCGGCCCGAACTCGGTCCCAGGCCGAGTTCTGGCCGAACTCGGTCTGGCCGTTCCAGAATGTTGGCGTTAGGTGCTGTTTGCTCGACACAGAGTTCTGGCCGAACTCTGTGTCGTCGGGGCTGAAGCGGATTTTTGGGTGATTTGTCACCACTGGATCTAATCCAACGGTCCAGGTTTGCTGCGGGATTAGGGATTTATATTGGGATTTCCCAACCCTAATTCATTGTGCAACATAACGCAAGTAAACACAACTTTGAGAGAGGAAGGAGGCAAGAGTGCCATTGCAACTTCGGAGAAGAAGACGGAGGATTGAAGGTCGCTATTCGAAGGAGATCGTGTTCGGGTAATCTCTACTCGTCGTTCTTGCTCTTCGTAGCCTTGTAATCATTGTTCTTATCTCTGAGTGTTGTGGGGATCCAATTTGGATTGGGAGGAGTTTGTAGAGGGTGTAATTCTTCTATTCCATTAGTGGAGGCTTCTCAGGATTGGACTCCGATCGTCCCGTGGTTTTTTCCCGTAAGAGTTTTCCACGTCAAAAATTCTCTGTGTCTGCGTGGATTGTTTTGTGTGGTTGTTTTTGGGTTCGTGCGTTGTATTGCTCGGTCCTCTCGCAGGTACTCTCCGGTTTGGGGAAAGGTTTCCGCGTTTCTTTCCCAACACTACCTACCCTCCTACTATCCATCTAAGGTTTTATGGCATGGACCTCTCATGCTCCTAGCTACTTTGGCTAGGGATTTTGGTGCCATCATAGTGGGTTGACTTATGTCAGCAGCCGGTCATAGAAACTTTGTCAATTCTTTCTTTAAGTTTTTTATATGTTGTGTAGCTGTGATCCCCGCACTAATGGGTTACAGCTTGATGAAGAAGATGATGACTATTTGGAAAGAATTGTGACTTTGCACTTAAAAGTCTCCTTGTATATGACCATTTGTCAAAAAAAAATCAGATTTCCTAACATTTATCATGTTCTTGACTATTGTGCCCATGATTCTTTCTTTATTTTTTATTATTTTATTTATTTATGCAAGGTTCTGCTTCCATTTCTAGTCTTTCTGATACTTCTCAGTCAGAAAACTTAAAAACTGAGTCCTTTGGGAATAACACAATGTCCAATGTGTTGAATATAGAAAAGTTGTTCGTTACTGGTGTCCTTGATGAACTAAGAATCAGCTTCAGCCTTCAGCTGTAATTATCAGGTAATGTTTGAATTTTTTTCGAAAATTTACCTAGTTTATTCCATTCAAAATGATGAAATCTTGTTTAATCAACTATGTAGAGCAATTTAAGTTTCGAAAAGATGCTACTTTGTAATGAAAGTCGTCTATTTAAATTTCATGCAGGATGTGGCCAGGTAGACTCCTTAACATACTTTTTTTCTTTTTCTGTTACTGTACTAAATAGTTTTTACGTTAAGCGCATTATGAAGTATGTAATTATTGCTCTCTGATTTACCTGATAATAGGTTGAGCTTTCCATTAAGTCAAACAACATTTTTATTGGAACTGTTCTGAAATTGCTGGAAATTGAAGATCAGTATTGATGTGTTGGAGCTTCAATGCCCAGATATCTTGCAAGATCATTTATAAGAAGTACAAAAGCAACCTTAGTAGATAACTCAGCACCATTTACTTGCACTTCTAGCAATAGTCAACTCAACCAATCTGACAGTGAAAATAACTTTTTTGAAGCATCATATGATCTGGATGACATGGCTGACTTTTCTGCAAGGCGGAGTGGAAGTATGTCTGGGTACTTCACATCTCAACGTTCCTTTTCTTCTAGAAAAGCTTCTATGAAGCCTTCTACTTTTGGTCGCATTCCTGGTTTAATACCTGAAGTTGACCAACAAAATAGTAGCTCAAACTTGGATGAACCTGATACATTAGACAGTTTTGTGAAGGCACATATTGTAATTTATGATCATGATTCTCCTCAGTATAGTACCATATACAATCGGGTCAATATCTTATTTTATAATGAAATAATTAAGACTTCAAAACTGTAATACTGACTTCTATCTTAATGCTTATGACAGGTAGTGGTTACACTACTTGCTATATTGTCATTTTTGCCATCGACCAACTATTCTTGCTATTTTGGATTTTGCCAATGCTATTAACATATCAGAGCACACTCATGGATACATTGGCATGCCTTCCCCTGCCATGATTAGCTCGTCCACAAATGATTCAGTCAGCGAGCCTGATACATGTCTGGTTCAGGAGCCGGCTGTGAAAGGATTGCTTGGGAGAGGGAAATCCAGAGTCATTTTTTACTTGACATTGAATATGGCCAAGGCACACATTTTCTTGATGAATGAAAATGGGACTTCTTTTGCTACTCTTATCACAAAATAATTTGCTTATTGATATTAAGGTTAGTGATGTATACTAGCATTGTATGGTTCTTCCAAATTTGCAGCTTACCTCCTTTCTGATCTTGGTTTGCTTGCTTTTGTTTTATGAAAGGTATTTCCATCTTCATTCAGTATAAAGGCTGCACTTGGGAACCTGAAAATAAGTGATGACAGTCTACGTAGCAGTCACCCGTACTTTAGGGTCTGTGATATGAGAAATCCTGGAGGAAGTTCATTTGTAGCGGTACCATTTTTAACCTTCTTTTCTTTATAGTTGTTATTTTGATTGATTTCCAATGGAGAGAGTTTAAGAGTATGAATAAATTGAACTCCTTTGCTCTTCTGAGTTATTTGGACATCGATATGTGGAACATTTGGAAAGTTGGGTTTCCTTCATAAAGGCACTTGGTTGTGGTGTTGGTTTGTGTTGAGTTATTTCTCTATATTACTTTCTTCTTCTGTATATATCCTTTTCCCTGAGATTAAACCTCAAACTGTATAGTTGTTATTGGTGTTTAGAGTAATATATTACCTCAATCCTCATCAAACTCCAGTGTGTTATCGAGTGTTGGGGGTTATGTCATTTAGACCCATGTTGAGGGTTATATCATTTAGGTCCATTCATGGCTTTGTTTTTGTTGTTATTTGTATCTCTCTATGTATCTTTGCTTTTAATCATGGATTCCTTCATTACTGAGTTCTGATGTTGGAGCTGCCACATCATGATGCATCAGTAACTCAACTTGCCCATTGTTAAATGTCTTATATTTGTCTGGTGGTCCCTACTTGGATCAAGGAGGTTTGCATTAGGTTGTCAACAACCAGTGTAAGACTATGTCGCATCTCTATGAAACTAGACCTTATAGAATCCTCTCTTTCCAAAAAAACTGCAAGTATCAAGTTTATACTGTTGTGAAGTGTCTGTAACCTCGTGTAAGACGAGATACTCTAAATATGGCTGTTCTTACAATGGTTCCGGTATTAAGTCTATTTTATGTAGTGTTAGTTTAATTCCAGGTAGCTGTTGTTGTGAATTTTTTTATTATCTGTCAGACATCTAAAGATCTTCATTCTAATACTGGGCAGGGCTTGAACTCTGTTGTCTAGTAACATAGTTGCATTCATTTTTTTTATTTGAACTTCCTGCAAAGATAACTTCACTCCTTTCCGTTTTTCTTTAGCTTGATATCAGAGAATTACCATTTATAAGAAGTTTTATCACCCTATAAGATTTTTTTTTTAATTTTTGTACATGTAAGCTCTGTAGTATGTGAACTTAACATTTTTTCCTAATGATACTTGTGCATTTAGATTGTCCATTATTCTTTAACTGAAGTTTCTAGCTTATTGCAAATTAATCTGATCATTTCGTTTGATGGCACTTTTGGTTATGATAGGATACTGTGTTGCAAACATGGCGGCTTGGTGTTCTGTTGTGTTCTCTGAATCACCAGTAAAATAGTAAGGTATTGATCTGGTTCTCTTGTAACTTTATAAGTTTGATTTTGAACAATAGTGGTAAATATTGATTCCCAAGCCTAGATGTTGATTTTACATGTGTATACCATGTATAAGACCATCAGTTTACACATCCCTTGGAATCGTTTAGTTTTTTTTTTAACACTCCTGGGATTCATTTAAGGGACCATTTGGTTTTTTTAGGCATACATTTAGAGGATTTTTTTTTGTTCTCCAGTTATTTAGATAGCTGTTTAATTCAGTGTGGGCTTGCTTTTCGTTTATGGTTCTTATTTATTTCCAAGCCAAGCTCAGTGTTGGTTTGGAAATAAATAAATTGCAAGTGCAAGTGCCTAGCTCAGTATTGGCTTTTTATTTTGGTTTATTTTAGGATTACTTCAGTGTAGTTTAGGAATAATTTACTAAGACAAAACAAGTAAATTGCAAGTGCAATGTTTTTTTCCTTATGTTCTTCAGAAATTTGGGTCATATGTAAAAACATAGTATAAATAACATTTGGAAGCTAAATATAAGTTGTATCCATATAATTTTTAATTGGAATGCTTTATGTTCTCTTTGTGAAAATTATAATTTCAGGAAAAGATGATGACAATTCAAGAGGAGACAGAAACACAAAGATTGATATTGACACTCGACAAAGTTGTTGAGAAAGTCTTAAAGTACGGAAGAGACTATGTCCAGGATTTTGATGTATGCTCTGCCAACAATTTTCTCTCACTCTACTACAATATCCAGAACATTCGAGACAGATTCAAGGCTAAGGGCTCAGATAACAGTGATAAGGGAGAGTTTTGTGCAGAACGAATAGAGATGAATTAGAGTACCTAGCTACTACGGTCCATATATAGAAGATGTTTCAGATGTTTTATGGAGCAAAGTGCTTATAGAGTCAACAACACCCCATTAGAGTAATTTCTTTTGGGAGGTGCTTATAGAGATGTTTTATTTTATGTATTTTAAGAATCTTTTAGGTATGTTATAACATTTTCTTATAACTTCTAAATTTAATTTTGGAGGTGAATGCGATTGTAAGATAATTAAATTTTATTATGAAATTTGTTTTTTATATTTAAAATATAATTCCAAATTATTGTGTGAATATATGATTCAAAACTCTTGTTGCATAAATGAGCAAGGGAAAAAAATTCTTTGTTAGGAAAGTTTTGTTAGGAACACATTTATGTTGTTCCAAAACTGGAACACTTTTTAGCCGTTCCATTTAGTGAAACAAAAACTAATTTAGAAAACTTTATTAGGCACGCTTTACTAGTGTTCCAAATTTGGAACGCATTTAAACCGTTCCAATATATGTTTCTTGGAACGCCATAATTCTATTCCAAGAAATTTGGCAGCCCAAAAATAGGCATGGAATATAGGTGTTCCGAAAATTATTTGGAACAGAATCCCTCCGTTCCAAAATGCCTATTTTGGTGTAGTGTGTGCCATAAATGATGGAAAGAAATTCCAGAATACATCACTTAAAGAATGTTAATACAGTTAGGTATCTTTCGATTTGAACCTAACCTTAGTAGATGCAACACAAGATTTTGTCGGAATCTCTGGTAGCTGGGCTTTGAACCAGTTATTCCTTGTGATAAAATCGGTGTTACTTTACACACATTCTTTTGTAGTTCTTCGCCTACATCTCTCGCTTAGCACTATTAATGGCCATGTGCTGATCCTGTCTCGTGAATTTTTATAAGATAAACTCCAGATCTTACTAAGACGGCACCATCTCTAAATTCACATAGGTGAAGTTCTTTCAGTATCTCTGTTGCTTTACAGATACATGTCAACATTATTGAACTTCATTAAGAGTTTTATAAACTCAACCCTCAAATTGCAACAGTCGACATAATCATGTCGTATACATCCAAATCAACAGTTTGTTGTTACCCATTGAATCTAAGGTTAAGGTTTGCTTAACATTAGATTGGGTTGCCACTGTTGTTGGAACTCTTACTCAAGGAGTTTCAATCCCATACCTCTCGAGGTAGATTTTACTAAATCCCTAGCTAGTGGTTTAGTAAAGGGATCAGCTAAGTTATAGCTGGTACGCACATACGTAAGAGAAATAATTCCATCTTTAATCAATTTCCTTACGTATGTATGTCTTAGACTTATATGTCTAGACTTCCCATTATACACTTCGTTGTAGGCTCTTGCTAGAGTAGCTTGACTATCGCAATGTATTGACACTTTTGATACATTGTCCTTAGCCAGCGGAACTTCTAATAGAAGACCCCTCAACCACTCAGCTTCTTGTCCTGCAGAAGCTAGAGCCACAAACTCTGACTCCATGGTCGAATGGGTAATGCACGTTTGTTTCTTGCTTTTCCAAGAAACTGCCCCTTCGGCAAGTGTAAATACCCAACCTGTCGTAGATTTGTTATCCCCGATACTTGATATCCAACTAGTGTCGGTATATCCTTCTAATACGGCAGGAAATCTACTATATTGTAATCCAAGATTCTTGGTTTTCAAAAGATAACCAAAAATTCTTTCGATAGCCCTCCAATGCTCATTATTAGGGTTGCTAGTAAATCTACTCATTTTACTAACTGCAAATGCTATATCAGGTCTTGTGCATTGTATCAAATACATAAGACATCCAATAGCACTTGCGTATTCTAATTGAGCGACGGCTCTTCCAGAATTCTTTTCTAGTTTAACACTTGGATCAAATGGAGTATTCACTTCTTTGAACTTTAGGTGTTTGAACTTGTCTAGCACTTTCTCAACATAGTACGACTGTGTAAGTTCAAAACCTCCACTGTTTTGTATTACTTTGATCCCCAAAATAGTGTCAACTATTCCAAGATCTTTCATCTTGAATGTGGAAGTTAGAAACCTCTTCGTTTCTGTAATTCCACTCATCTCGTTGCTAATGATCAACATATCATCAACGTAGAGACAAAGAAATATCACGATATTTCCATATACTTTAGTGTATAAACACTTATCACAAACATTGTGAACAAAGCCATTAGAAATTATGACTGAGTCAAATTTCTGATGCCACTGCTTTGGTGCTTGTTTTAATCCGTACAAGGATTTAACAAGTTTGCATACCTTTTGTTCATTTCCCGGGAGCACGAACCCTTCCGGTTGCTCCATGTAAATCTCCTCATCGAGATCTCCATTTAAGAATGCCGTTTTGACATCCATCTGATGAACATTAAGATGATGCAATGAAGCTAACGCAAACAATATTCTAATTGTAGTCGTTCTTGCTACTGGTGTATATGTGTCAAAATAATCAATTCCTTCTCTTTGTCGAAATCCTTTGGCTACTAGTCTAGCCTTGTAGGTGTTTAAAGTACCATCACTATGATACTTTCTCCTGAACATCCACTTACATCCAATAGGTCTTGACCCTTTGGGCAGATCGACAATTTCCCAAGTGTGGTTAGATATTATCGAATCCATCTCATCTTGGATAGCATCTTTCCAAAAGGATGAGTCCCGTGAAGCTATTGCTTCCTTAAAGGTTTTAGGATCATCTTCCACCTGAAGAATGATAGGAATCTTTCAAATAAATTTCTCTGTATCTCCTTCTACTAAGTAAAAAGAAATTAGTTGAGAATCTATTTCGTCAGATCCTAGATCCTTAGCCTTTCGAACTCTCTTGCTGATCCGAAGCTCGGGTTGTTTTTCAACTAACCGTGAAGAGCTCTCCTCACGAGACTCTTCATTAGCAGGAATCTCAGGATCCTTATTCTTAGTAATAATGTTCTCGAAAAATTCCACATCTCTGGATTCGACAATAATGTTAGACTCTAAGTTTAAAAGTCTATATGCCTTACTATTGGCAGCATAACCTACAAAAGCACTTTTAATTCCACGAGGACCTAATTTGGTCCTTTTAGGATCCATGTTTTTGTAATAAGCTATGCAACCCCACACTCTAAAATAACTGATATTAGGCTTACGTCCTTTCCATATCTCATATGGTGAAATACCAGTTTTCTTCAAAGGAATTCGGTTCATTATATGACATGTAGTAAGTAAAGCTTCTCCCCACAAACTAAATGATAATTCAGAATGCATTAGCATTGCATTTATCATTTCTTGATATGTTCTATTTTTTCTTTCGGCTAGTCCGTTCTGTTGTGGTGTCCGTGGTGCAGAACATTCGTGAATAATACCGTTCTCTTCACAGAAGGTATTAAATTCAAAAGAAAAGTATTCACCACCTCTATCACTTCTAAGTATTTTAATCTTTCTACCAAGTTGATTTTCAACCTCTGATTTGTATATTTTAAAAGCATTAAAGGCTTCATATTTATGCTTTAATAAATATACATATGTAAATCTAGAGCAATCATCAATGAAGGTAATAAAGTATTTATTACCTCCTCGAGATAATGTGCCATTAAATTCACATAAATCAGAGTGAACTAAATCTAGTAGGTTGGTATTACGCTCTACACTGTGAAAAGGTTTTTTAATCATTTTGGATTTTACACAAATTTCACACTTATCTAAGTCTTCAGAATTGCATAAAATTAATCCAGATTTAATTAACCTTTTCATAGTGCTAATACCTACATGTGCTAACTACTATGCCATAAAGAAGATGACTCAATCATGTAAGCAGAAGTAGAAACTTTATTGATATTATTTTCAATGATACAAAGTTTTATCATACCCTCATCGGTATATCCTTTTCCAACAAACACACCATTACGAGTCAAAATTAATTTGGCCGACTCAAAGACAGATTTTATTCCTGGTTTACCCAACAAGACTCAACTGACGAGGTTCCTACTCATATCTGGGACGTGAAGTACGTTAGTTAGAGTTACTTTCTTCCCGAAAGTAAATTAGATTTCCACATCACCTGTTCCTACGACCGTTGAGTGTCCTTCATTTCCCATCTGAACTTCTTGTCCATCATTGACTTCAGAGTAGGTCTTGAAAGCTGCTTTGTCGTATAAAACATGAACGGTAGCACAAGTATCGTACCACCATCCTGGAGCCTTCCCTTTGACCGTCATGAGTTTGTTTACTGTAGCAATTATGTCATCTGTCTCAGTGAGATTTACCTCGCTGTTTTGGGTCTTTCGAATCCGACAGTCTCTGGCATAATGTCCTGCTTTGCCACATACAAAACAGCCGGTCTTGGGTCCTTTAGCGGTGCTGGAGTTCTTGAACTTTTGTTGGTCCTTCTTAGGACCGAGAAATTTCTTCTTTCCTGCAGGTCTCTTGTCTTTCGCGCTCACCGCGTTGGCTTTAGAAACTCCGTTGTTCTCGGATTTTTGTCTTTCCTTAGATTCCTCTTCGATTCGAAGGTGTTTTTGAATCTGTTCCAGTGAAAAATCCTCAGAGCTGTGAAGTAGTTTCTTCCGATAACTATTCCAAGATGCTGGCAATTTAGTAATTATAGCACCAACTTGGAATGGTTCTGATAGTTCTATCTTCACTGCCCTGAGTTTGTTGACTAGAACTTGTAGTTCTTGTACTTGGGCTAGTATATGCTTTGTATCAACCATTTTGAAATCAAAATACTTTGATATAAGAAATTTTTTTGTACCTTCTTCTTCTGCTCTGAATTTGAATTCCAGAGCCTTCCAGATCTCAATTGCCGAAGGATTTTCTGTGTAGAGGTTGTACAGTCTTTCCGACAGGGTGTTCCGAATGTGACCACGGCACAGTTGTTCGTCCTCATTGCACTTTTTGCGTTCTGCCTTGACTGTATCAGAATCTGCTGGAGTGGGTTCTGGAACAGGTGGCAGATCTGGATCGAGGACGTAGTAGATCTTCAGCGCCGTCAGGAGGAAGATCATCTTGTCCTGCTAGCGTGTGAAGTTTGTCCTGTCGAAGCGATCCAGTTTGACTAGATCCTGATTCATGACTTTGATGCTCGAAATCGCAGCCTCGGACGCCATTATTTGAAACACTTTAAGATTGTTAGAAATTGTAAGTACTTCACTTTGGAGTTCTGCAAAATTGAAACTGTCGTCGAGGCTTGAATCGTGCATTTAGCAGCACTTTTCTTAAAGTGTTTCGGGCACTCCGGTAACGTCTTAGAGTCAGCACGCCAGAACACCCAGGATAAGACAGCCTTTCTGTCGGAGGTTCACCAGACGTTGTGAGACACCGGCGTAGGAAAGAACACCTTTCTGGAAATCGTTGGAAGAGAAAAGAAAGAGGGAATGAATACAATGATTCTGTGTGTTTTGGACTCAGAAATCTGTAGTATATATAGATGAATTCATGTTGTTTCGTGAAGTTGTGACCCTTCTGAAACAACATTCATTCACCTGTTCGCAGGTTCATTCACCCTTTCGTTTGTCTGGGCCGCTGCAAAAATAGGAATTCTCGGGGCGAGAATCGCCGCGAGGAGCCCGAGGCCCGAGCCTACGCTGCTCGCCCGATGCCACGTTGCCTAAGTGCACAAGTGCGTCTACAATGCGCCACTATCGCCTCTACGCCCGAGCCCGAGCCCGTGCCCGATCCCGAGCCCGAGCTGGAGCCGGAGCCGGTGTTGCCGGTGGCAACACCGGCTACATTTTCATGAAGAGGATAAATCAACAACCAATGGTCACCCACTAGCAACCCTTTGGTTGTTGCACACTATCACGCCCCAGAACCAGAATACTGGAGAGCGGGGGCAGACATAGCCAGCTACGTATATGAAATGGAATCCATCTCACTATACGGTCACGGCTGTCTAGATACATGATGGTTTAACTACAAGCCAACAGTCTCCTAAGGTCATGAATAAGCCTATTGTCTCAATCACAAGCAAGCAATAGTAATTACAAGATGTCAGAGCACCAAATATATAATAGCAAGACGTCCCATACATTACATATTGGATGATCATGAAGCTAGTCGTACAAAATGCCAGGACTAGCAAGAGTTCAGTCATACATGATCAACCCTAGGATCTGTCAATCATGTTACAGCCCGTAGGCAGACAGTAAATAAGGATGCAATCGAGCTAACACATGCTCGCCGGCTAAACGCCTCAAAAGAATAATTTTTACAAATAAGTGGAAGGACAAAAAGAAACCCACTCGTTGCCAGGGTTCCGTCTAGTGGTCACCATCTGGCTGGAAGATCGGTGGATCCTCTGGAGCTGCTCCGATATCTGGCCACACAAAACCAGCTGGGTCAGACCCCAGAAAGAGCAAGTACCACAAAGGAGGCTTCACTTAGAAGCTAAAACCAGCATATAGTAAGGAACATTAAAGTTAAATTATCAGAAATAGCAACAATAATTGATTACGAGAAAACCATTCAAGTAGCCAGACTACAACCCTTAAACCAAACAAGGACCGGGGTTGCAATCCTTCACCTGAATGGAAATTCATCTCAAATACTATGGATAAGGTAATAAGACAATAAACGAAGAGAAGACACAGAACTGCTCCGGGAGCCAGGTTACAACCCTTAAACCAAACAAGGACCGGGGTTGTAACCCTTCGCCTGAACAGAACTGGACTCCTGATCTTTATTGTTAAGGCCATTATAGATAATCATGTTGCTGAAGTAAGATAGAACATGACAAGCATGGCACGGGGTACAAATAAGACAATAACCGAAGGGAAGACGCAGAACTGCTCCGGGAGCCAGGTTACAACCCTTAAACCAAACAAGGACCGGGGTTGTAACCCTTCGCCTGAACAGAACTGGTCCCCCGATCGTTATTGTTAAGGCAAGCATCAATAATCGTGTCTTGTCACGATCTTGTACAGGATCAGGATAAGACTAAGCTGGAATAATTCATCCAATCAATCACGGCCAATCAAAAGTACGGCTTGATACTTTAACTAGCTAGGGTTATCACAGGCCTAGTTACTAGCAAGATGCAATGAGATTATTTCAACAGCCACAAGCCCTGCAGACCATCCAAGTTATCCAGGTCGAATGTCCATTTATGAAGGATGCACCACATGACTGTGTGCTGGAAGTATGCCCTACTCGTCGGTAGGCTACAAGTCCACTTAATGCGCCCAGATAACGGGATTGCCTGTAGCTGGGAATCTCTTCATGTCTACTTAATTATTCTAGTTTATTACTCTTAGTTAATTAAAGTAGGTATCCCTGACCGTGGTACTCAGGGATCCCATCCTAGACTTGATGCAAGACAATACTGGTTTATTGTGCAAACGCAATCATCCACGGTGTCCAGGTTAGTCATTCTTGTCAGGTCATGTCACGTTAGCCGTCGCAAGAGCAATTCGAGATAATCATGTCAGGTATGCTTGTCCTGCCATGCCGTGTTCGATTATTATTAACAAACCTATTAAATAAATTTATGATTATCAAGTTCATGACAAAAGACGTAAGGATATAAAATGGGCGTAAAATATCTAATAAAATATCAATATACAGGGCTATAAAAGAGCCAAGCTTAAGGAAAATAAAACCAAAGTGACATGCTGACATAAGACCAAGTCAGCCATGGCCATACACTCAGTGCAAAAGTCATACGCTCAGGTCAGGCTACGCTCAAGTCAAGCTACGCTCAGGTAAGCCTACGCTCAGGTAAGCCTACGCTCAGGTAAGCGTACGCTCACAAAGGGCAGCGTATGAGGTCCATACGACCCCTTGTCACACAAGTGAGCGTATGCAAGACATACGCTCCAAAAAGCCAGCGTATGAACTTCATACGACTCCTTGTCACACAAGCGAGCGTATGCGAGTCATACGCCTCCAAAAGGCAGCGTATGGACTCCATATGACTCATGGCTATCCAAGTGAGCGTATGCAAGTCATACGCTCCAAAAAGGCAGCGTATGGACTCCATATGACTCCTTGTCAAGCAAGCGAGCGTATGCGAGTCATACGCTTCCAAAAGGCAGCGTATGGGGTCTACTGCGCTGCGCTAAAGAGCGCGCACAGCTCAGTGACGCAAGCTAAAAAGCTCGCGCACTGCTCACTGTCTTCTCCAAACAGCAGGAACTCCATGGTTGAACCCTAAGCTTCCAAAGTCCATAACTTGGTCAAAACAAGTCCAAATCCAACTTTCCAAAGGTCAAAATTGGGTAGAAGGAAATTCTCTACCACATGGAACCATCAAAACTTGAAAACAAGGAAATTTAATAGATCAAAACCATAAAAATCCAAAAATGACTAAATTCTAGATCTACAAAAATCCAAGCTTCAAAATAGAAAATGACAAGTTCTAATGTGGATTAGAAAGTTGCAAAGAAGAGGTTAGAACAATAAAAATGCTGGGTTTCTTCATGAAGCAAGATTGCACTTGCCTAGGCTAGGGTTTTCTTGGTTGGTGGTGGAGAGTAATGAAGAAGAAAGGAAATAATGAGGAGAGAGAATGGAAAGAGGTTAATAAATGGGGTTGGTTGTGGTAGGTAGGGGGTTCACCCTTGGTTCATGATGAACCAAGGCCAATCAAGCCTAGCCGAACCAACCCAAGCCAACCCAAACCAAGATGAACCATGGCCAATACGAGATAAAATACGTACACGTATTCTTAAATACGTAATACGAACAGCAGGCATTACAACTCTACCCACCTTAAAAGAATTTCGTCCTCGAAATTTAATTAAGATGTTAGAGAGACTTGAACAAGCTATACTAATTACATGCAAACTATAACTAGGCAAGCAATCACTCATTCAAGCAAGGAATCGAAGACATGAGGCATAAGGAAGACATTATACCTCATGAGTCAAACAAGTCGGGATACCGCGATCGGATATCTTCCTCACGCTCCCACGTTGACTCCCCCAAAGAGTGATGACCCCAAGCAACTCGGACTAACTTGATATTCTTGTTCTTAAGGATCTTCTCTCTCCGGTCCAATATAGACACGAGCCTCTCCTCATACGAAAGGTTGGTACCAACAACCAATTCCGAATGATCCAGGATGTGGCTCGGGTCCGGGATATACCGTCGTAATTGGGATACATGGAACACGTCATGCACCTCGCTTAGCGATGGAGGAAGAGCGAAACGATAGGATACATCTCCTACTCGCTCTAAGGATATCGAACGGCCCTATATACCTAGGACTAAGCTTTCCCCGTACGCCGAAACGAATGACGCCACGGTTGGGCAAAATCCTCAGGAATACATGATCGCCGACCGAAAACTCGAGAGGGCGCCGATGAGAATCGGCCCAATGACGCTGGTGATCTTGGGCAACTCGAAGATGATCTCTGACCCTTCTGACCACTTCAATGGTCTGAGCAATCAATTCTGGACCAAGCATCTGTCTTTCTCCAACATCATCCCAGGATAGCGGGGATCTGCACTTTCTGCCATACAGCGCCTCGAACGGGGCCATCTGGATACTGGCCTGGAAACTATTGTTGTACGAGAATTCCACCAGGTGCAAGTGATCTTCCTATGAACCACCGAAGTCAAGTGTGCAAGACCGCAACATGTCATCAAGAGTCTGGATCGTGCGCTCTGACTGACCATCTGTCTGCGGATAATATGCTGAACTGAACTGGAGATGAGTCCCTAAACTCTCTTACAAGCTACGCCAAAAGTGCGACGTAAATCTGGAATCTCGGTCCGAGGTGATGCTAACTGGCACATCGTGCAATCTGACAATCTGTCTAAGATACATCGCCGCTAGCTGAGCCGTCGACTGACCAACTCTGAATGGAAGAAAGTGAGCCACTTTCGTGAGCCGGTCAACTATAACTCAAATAGCATCTCTACCAGCTGGGGATCTAGGTAATCCAGTCACGAAATCCATGGTCACATGCTCCCACTTCCACTCTGGAATCGGCAAGGGCAGAAGCAGTCCTGCCGGTCTCTGATGTTCAGCTTTAACTTGTTGGCAAACCAAACACCGAGAGATAAACCGTGCTATCTCCCGCTTTATGCCATTCCACCAGAAATGCTGCCGGATATCACGGTACATCTTCGTACTGCCCGGATGGATGGAATACTGCGAACGATGAGCTTCTGCCATGACCTCCTGCCGAATATCTCCGCTGGGTACACAAAGACGCTTACCATGTCAAAGTGTACCATCCTCATGAACGCATAACTCTGGTCTTCGTCCCGCCTTACACTCTGCTCTGAGTCGATGAAGCTTGGAATCTGCCGACTGCGCCATCCGGATCCTCTCGACTATAGTGGACTGAACTTGTATACTGGCCATCAAGGCCACACTGGAAGGGAGAACAACTTCAATACCCATCTTCTGAAGATCTGCTAACAGCTCTGGTTGCGCTGTTAGAAAATAAACTCCTGCTCTCCTGCTCAATACATCCGCAACAACATTGGCCTTTCCAGGATGATACTGCAGGTTGACATCATAATCCACAAGTAGCTCCAGCCACCTCCTCTGACGCATGTTAAAATCCTTCTGGGTGAAAACATACTTCAGGCTCTTGTGGTCGGTGAAAATCTCCACCCTGTCTCCATACAAGTAGTGTCTCCACAACTTAAGTGCAAACACCACTGCTGCCAGCTCCAAGTCATGGGTTGGGTAATTCCTCTCATGATCACGAAGTTGTCGTGACGCATAAGCTATTACCTTCCCATGCTGCATCAGAACACATCCTAAACCTCTGCCTGAAGCGTCACAGTATACCGAAAATCCTTCGGTCCCATCAGGAAGCGTGAGAATAGGAGCCGTCATTAAGCCTCGCTTCAACTTCTCAAAAGATTCCTGGCACTCTGCTGTCCAAGCAAACTGTGCATCCTTGCGGGTCAACTGGGTCAGCGGCGCCGAGATCCGAGCGAAGTCCAAAACAAATTGCCGGTAGTAGCCGGCCAATCCAAGAAAACTACGAACCTCTGCAACTGTGCTGGGCACTGGCCATGACTCAATGGCCATGATCTTCTGGGGATCCACTTCTACTCTTCCTCTGGTGATGATATGACCCAAGTACGAAATACGATCGAGCCAGAACTCGCATTTACTGAACTTGGCATATAACTGGTGCTCTCTGAGTATCTGAAGAACAACCCTGAGATGCTGCTCATGCTCCGCCTCATTCTTGCTGTAGACCAGAATGTCGTCTAGGAATACGATCACAAACTGATCCAAGTAAGGCATGAAAATACGATTCATGAGGTCCATGAATACTGCCGGTGCATTGGTTGCTCCAAATGGCATAACAAGGAACTCCCAATACCCGTATCTCGATCTGAAAGCTGTCTTCGGAATGTCCTGCTCTCTGACTCTGATCTGATGATATCCTGAGCGCAAATCAATCTTCGAGAAAACTGATGCCCCCTTGAGTTGATCAAACAAGTCATCTATCCTCGGAAGAGGGTATCTGTTCTTGATTGTCACTGAGTTCAAGGTACGATAATCTACACATAATCTGGACGTACCATCCTTTTTTTTCACAAGAAGCATCGGGGCTCCCCAAGGCGATCCACTAGCACGAATGAATCCCTTGGTTCTAAGCTCTTCAATCATCTTGTACAAGATTTCCAACTCTGATGGCGCCATCCTATAGACTCTCTCTGACACCGGGGCTGTCCCGGGAATCAAGTCTATGGTGAACTCAATCTCCCGCTCTGGCGGCATACCTGGAAGCTCTTCTGGAAAAACATCTGGGAACTCATCCACTATCCTGGGCAATTGAACTGCTGCTACTGCCATCCGCAATACTGGAGGAGAAGGCTCAATCTCGCCTCGAGAGAAAGAAAACTCCGGCTCTCCTGGAATGCTAAAAACAACCCTGCCAATGTGGCAGTCTATCCTAGAATACTGGTCCCTCAACCAATCCATCCCTAAGACTACATCATAATCGGCCATCGGGAATTCTATCAATCTAGCGGGAAACTCTCTACTGCTAACTACGATTCGACACGAGGAAAATACTCTATCGACTCCCACAAGTCCGTTACCAGTGAATATATTGAGCCTTACTGATAATGACTCGGGCTCCAATCCTATCCGTGTCGCGAATCGTGCAGACATAAATGAATGCGATGCACCAGAATCAAATAAAGCTGAAGCTGGAAAGGTGTTGACGAGAATAGTACCTACCACTACCTCACCTGGTGTTACTCCTTCTTCTCCCATGGTCAAGGCCAGCACTTGACCATGTCCTCTAGGGGCAGGTCCCCTCTGCTGAAAATTCCTCTGCCTACTCTGGATCAGGGCTTGGGCCTGAGCATACTGCTGCGGTCTCTGCTGCTGGAATGCCTGGGCCTGCATCAGCAATGGCCTCGGGAGCGGGTACTGCAATTGCTGCTGCTGCTGGACTGACGCGGGTCCTCTAACTGAAGGACCAGAGAAAGCTGATGAACTCCTCCTGTTCGGGCAGTTCCCAACCCTGTGGTCCGGGGCACCACAAACCAAGCACAATCCCTGTGCTCTGCGACACTCTGACACCACATGCCCTGGCTTCTCGCAGTATGAACATCCCACTGCGGAAGACAGCTTCTGCTTCTGTTGCTGAGGGTGCGTCGGGGTAGAATACTGAACCGACGTCACCGAGGCCGCCCGCCTCGGAGTTCTAATAGTTAAACCTCTAGCTGCCGGGGCTGGAGCTTGTAGAAGTATGGAAAATACTGAAGAAAGACCCATGCGGCTCAGAAAATGCATGCGGCTCAGGGAGTCATGCGGCATAAGGAGCTATGCGGCCGGAGGCATTCCATGCGGCTCTGAAGACATGTGGCGTGACAGTGCTCCCCTCCGATCCATGCTGCATTAATTGCTTTGACGGCTGACCCCTCTGAAAAGTTGACAGACCTGACACCAAAGCAGGTAATTATGACTCTGTCATGATGATGAATCTCTAGGGAAGAGAAAGAAATCTCTGACACGATCCTCCGAGAGCAACAAAATGCCACGTGGCCCTGCCACGTGGGTGTGCTTATGCGGCTCGAAGTGAAGACTTCCCATACAGTTCAGAGTGAAGCTGTTCCATGCGGCTCGAATGGAATCATCCCTATGTGGCTCAAGAAGATCATGCCCATGCGGCTCAAGCAGACACACCCTTATGCGGTTCATGCGGCTCATCATATGGTTCAGAAGTCTGAAGGAGGGGGCCACTGCCCAGACAGCCCTGACACGTGTCCCAAGTCTTATGCGGCCCAAAATTCATGCGGCCCAAATCTCATGCGGCCCAATCTGCATGCGGCTCCAGTCTCACCATTGGCTCTCAGGACACGTGTCCTCAGCCGATCAATCTCCCAGATTTATGGCAATCCAAGATCGGGTCAAATTCCAATGATCTGGGGCACATGACAGGAGAATAAATTTGATTTATTCGCAGATATTAGAGAATCATTATAAGGAAGATTTATGCCAATCAGTATTAATTGCTAATAGGGATTTGGTGTAATCTACCCTTAATGGTTCTGATTCGTCACAATCAGAAACGAACGGCCTGGATTGATCAATCCCCAGGCCGCCGCTATCTCCAAGAGCTAATCATTGGCAACCCTAGTGATCATATCCCACTATTATAAATAGCAAGGTGCTATTCCCTTGTAGCATATAGAGAGATATACAAAAAAAAACCAGAGAAGAATACGTATACACAGAGAGACTTCCCCCATAGTCAGAGAGAGAATATACACAGAGAGAGAGAGAGAGAGAAGCCAGGAGAGCAATCAGAGAGAGAGCAAGAAGGCATTTTTTCATCAACGACCAAGCAGATCTTCCCCGAGCCAAGGCTGCATACCGATCGTCCAAGGAGTAAGGCAGAGCGGCCGTCGCTTTCCCGAGCCTCTATCGTCACCCCCCAGAATCTAAAATAAACAATCGTACTTAGACTGCTGTACCTAGGTTTTCGTCCCTAGGCTTTCTTTGTACGAGCGAGTTTGTATTGTGAGTCTAAGTTCAGTCCTCCGATAATTGTTCTGTACTTTTACAATCAATGGCAAACACGATGGCGACTCTGCTGGGGACTAACTTCTCCACGGCTGAGGAGTTGGTGACGCAATCGGACGCAGCCAAACTTGGCTCTACACAACAGAAGATGGTCGTACGCTTTGACCAACAGGCGTTCGAAGAGATGCTCTCTGAAGGTAGCACTGGCCCGGTCCAGAAGCGCACCCGCACCATAAAGGCTCGCAAAGAGTAGAGGCCAAAATCATTTGCTCCTCCGCAAGCCCTTGATGGGGTGCTCTCTATTGCTCAAGATGGCGAGAAAGACTCCCCTGCGGCCCCACTTCAGACCGTAGACAACTCTGCTGTCCCCAAGTCCGGCAGAAAAAAATACTATGATGCTGGACTTGCAGGGGCAAAGAGGAACTCTACGCGATCCGAGCCGCAGAAGAGTATTAGCCGCAGGAAGAAAGCCCATGCGGCTACAACCGCCGACCGCATAAAGAAAACTCATGCGGCCACATCTGTCAGCCGCATAACTTATGCGGCTACAGTTGCCAATCGCACGGATGAGACTCATGCGGCTATTAAAGTCAATCGCTTGCAGAAAACCCATGCGGCCACAGATGCCAACCGTATGTGGTCAGCCTGCACGGTCGTGACTCCTAGCCGCATAAAGACTCATCCTACAACAAAAGACAGCCGCATGCAGACAGCATGCACGGTACCCAATGCTAGCCGCATAGTGTCCGTCCCACGCTTCTCTCGATCAGTCTTCGACCGGCTCTCATGCGGTCCTGACTCTGATCATTCTCTGGATGATAAGCCAGACTCTGTTGTATTCGACTTAGACTCCTCCTATTACGCACCCACAAGTGCTAAAAGGAGGAAGTCTAGGGCAGCGCGGGCTCATCAAGTCCAGACAACTGCCCCAACCTCTGACTATCGGGGCGTCCCGCTGATTATCATACGGGCCTCTGATGGGAAGTTGTATAAAACCACTCAAGTCCAGCCCCCGACGGCAAACAGACAAAGTGGTTCCTCTGACCTGCGTGAGGTTATCCTCCACAAACGCAAGGAAAGAGAAGGAGCTTCGGGGTGTAAAGAGCCCTCACACGGACATCAATGCACCCAGATCATCGTCAACTGCTGTTGCAGCAACGCGGCGGTGACAGAAGACCGGCCATCCGTCTTCCAAAGACTACATCACCCGAGCTCAGAAGACGAGGCACCTCCTGTTGTCTCCTGCAAGTCCGCGCAGAAAGTTCTCGCCAAGGGAAGAGGGAAGAAAACGAGCATCTCCAGCCCAAAGGTTTCAACTACTGCAGCTAAGAAACCGTCGTCTAAAGAGTTATCCTCCACTGGAGTATTTCAACACACCCGTTCGAAGATGAAAACTGCTGCAGTAGGAAGTTCGTCGTCTGCAACATTGGGGGTCGTCGGAACTGGGGGTAGCACTCCTCCAAACATCCACGATAATCCGACATTCCAGGATTACGGACTGGAGGAAGCAAATCCTCCGACGGATACAACAGATACCGACGTCCCCAAGGACATCCTAGACGAAGCAAGCTCCGAAGCTGGGGGTAGTGTTCCTTCCGAGTCCGAACATGAAGAGAACATCCCCACATATCCTGATGATTTCTCGATGCACGGGTACGACTCGGAGGGTACATCCTCTACCACTCCTTCCGTCACTCCTCATGTGAAGACGGTGTTCATGACAGACAACAATCAAGGCGGTTCCGGTGATCGCCAGCGCATCGACACTTTGGAGGCCATATTGCACGCCTTGGTCAAGTCTGTAGACGAGATCAAAGCGGCGCTTCCTAATCTGCAGGGGGTGACACCTGGCCAGACAAGCACGGGTCCCGCAATCAACGTAGATTCAAATTCAGCGGCACCGAACCCGGGCAACAATCCTCCCGAGATAACGGCCCCTACCACGACAGATGAGGCTCGAGAAGTAAGAAGAGAGGTTCAGGAGCTCCGAGCAATGTTCCATGCCCGAGAAAACTCTCAAGACCTCAGGATACGGCAACCATATCCTGCTGAATGGAGGGATGTTCCCTTTCCACCAAGATATAAGCCGTTCAATATCAACCCATATGATGGCAAGACTTCAGCAAGTCGGTACATCACTTACTTTGAGGTCACTACCGACCATCTGCCCCAAGATGACGCTATCCTCACGCGGTTATTCATTGGGGCATTGGAAGGAGTCGCCTTCGATTGGTACCGCAACCTGCCGGACAATTGCATCCATTCCTTCGCTGGCTTCAAACGCCTGTTCTTGGAGAGGTTCTATGAGGTAGGGCAGGACGTCACGATGTCTACCCTCATGGACGTTATTCAAGGAGAGAGAGAGCTGACGAGGAATTACATTGAGCGGTTTCGTCAAACCGTAATGAAGTTACCATCTGGCAACCCGGACTCTCCCTTGATCGAAATTTGCCAAAAGAGACTACTCCCAACAATCAGTCTCTGGATGGGCGAGAGTCAATTCAAGGACTGGAAGGCTTTCATCATTAGTGCTACAAGTGCCGAAGAACGATTAAAGAAGGCACGCCAACTGGGATTACATATCTCAGAGGGAGAGAACAAGGGCAAGCGTCCCAGCACCACCAACAACAATGGGGGTAGCCCCTCCAACAACCGGGACAACAGAGGCAAGCAGGCTATGGTGGCCGATACAGCCCAGAAGCCTGAGTCGCAACCTGCGGACAAACAATGGCCTCAAATCACTTACTCTTTTGAAGACGGTCACGTCAAGCCTATTTTGGACATGCTCATACAAGGAGATAGGATTCAGCTTCCTCCACCAAGACGGGAGCCTCGGCCGGCTGATCTGGAGAACCCAAAGTTCTGCCATTACCACCGCTACGTCCACCATGCTACGCACGACTGCTACCAACTGAAACGATATATCCAAAACCTCATCGATTCGAACGCTCTGGCCATCGATTTCGAAGAGGTAACCGTGGCAGCCAACAAGGTGTCCGTACAATTCGGCAGCTTCCCTCCAACAGAGACCCAGGACGGGGTTATACCCATCCCTCTGGCAACGATAGAGATTGCTAATCTCCCGCCTGCTCAAGCTGCTGGTCTAGTACCCCTCACCACATCACGAGGGGAAATCATGTGGGTCCATCCGGACCTAGTCCACGAGGTAACTCAGTCCACTCCATCTTCTAAAAAGAAAAGTGGAAAAGTCAGATCCTGCCGTACCACCTCAGGAGATGAAGAGGAAGTCACGGCCGTTGTTACTCGATCCGGAGCACAATCTCAACCTGTGGCTGAAAATTCGACTGATGATCATCCGCCCACTACCACGGATGCTCCGGGACCTGCTCAGCCTTCGACGACCGACAAGCCTAGGCCGAAGGAGACTCGCTTCGACAAATCCCTCCGAAAGGAAACATCTCAGGGGCTGGAGAGGCCCTACAACTTCGACATCTTGGCGTAATTTGCCAATACACCGGCCAAATTGTCCTTATATGAACTCCTGAGGCTCTCGAAGGATGTCCGCACAGCTTTGAGCGATGCACTTCAAAATGCCGACGCATACCTGGCTTAGGTCAACCTCACAGGAGAAAATCAGCCCGCAGACCTCCAAGACAGTGCCTGTACGGGAGCAATGCCCAACATCGTCTTCACTCCACAAGATATGCTCATCAAGACTAATCTACACGATCGCCCATTATACTACACAGGCTACATCGGCGACATAAAGGTGGACCGGATGCACATTGACCCTGGGTCTTCCATAAGCATCATTCCAAAAGGACTACTGCATCATCTTCGCATCCCGATGCATCGCCTGACCCCTACAAACACCGCCATCAGCGGGTTCAATTCGGGCAGGAGCTACCCAATCGGGAAGATCCGTCTGAAATGTCAGATTGGCGATCTCCAATCAGAAGTCACTTGCTACGTCATAGATGCCGACACTTCATACAACATCCTTTTGGGGCGCCCTTGGATACACGATTATATGATCGTGCCTTCCACGCTACACCAATGCTTCAAATATGTCGACAAGCACGGCTTCGTGAGGACAGAATTTGCTGACATCAATCCCTTCAAAGGGGTTGAATCTTATTACTCGGACTCCTGCCTATACGAAAAGTTGAAGAGGCACCTTGAAGGAGGAAATGAACAAACTGATGTTGAAGCAACCACGAGATCAGAAGAGCCTCTGACAATCCACCTCCAGGCTCGTAAACCAGGCAATTCCGCACCCCTTACGGCCACGCTGCGTAAGGACGCGATCAGCCTCTCGGCACAGGAAGAGCAGTTGAGAATCCGGCTGCCAAGGTCCGGCCAGGTACCGAGACCCACGACAGGGCCACTTACCATCAGATTGTCGAGAGTCGGTCAATCCCAAACAGAGAAGCTCAATCCCTCCGATAGGCCTCTGACGATACGCCTGCCTAAGAAGGGTCGTCACCCCGATGCGAGGTCTGACACTTCAAGCGAACCAGCCACCCCTCGCTCTACATCAAGTGCCAGACTGGGGGTTACTAGTCTACCGATAACCCCACGCTCCGCTCCGTCAGTTGAACCTCTGAAGATCAAGCTGACTAGGATGCCCTCTCAATCTTCATTCACACAGGGGGTAGCCGAAGAGGAACCAGAGCAAGCCAAGTATGTGGCTGCCCACACTGACGCTCCCTCCGCAGATGATGTAATCCCTCTAGAAAAGATACCTTACTTCATCAATAAAGGGTTATCTTTGGACTACACCGAGCTCAATAAGCTATGTACAATGTATGCTATGGAACACGGTATAGGCACTCACCTACATACACAGGTGACAAATGTGTACACCGCTATCCAACTTACTCCAGTAGAAGATGCTTACCGAATAATCGAGGGAGGGGACCACCCAATCATCTTCGGCCGGACGAACAACCTGCATTCCCTCGCCATGGAAGAAGTCGACTTCGGGTCAGATGCTGGAAGACTGCCTCTGTATCTCTATAGCCCTCAATCCAAATATCTCATGCAGAAACAGGGGTATGATCTAGAGACAACGCCAGGACTGAACTACGGCACTGGACGACGATTACCTTTGAAGACGCCAGCCCCGGCGGGCAAACCACGGAACTACTATAACAAAACCCGATGCGATTTAGGGTATGTAACGCCTACTACAACCCCTGAAAGCTCAGATGAAGAATGCGACTGGCAGTCACATTCAACCGGATCATCGACTTCCGACTCAGATACCAGCATCGGAGATGTGTTCAGACAAGTCATGTCAGTCAACATGGCATTCACCGACGCTTACGAGGAAGACGAAGACATCCCTGAAATCCTTGAGCTAGAGCCATGGGCCCAGCAATTAGACGCACAATGGGAAAAGTGGTTCGAACTGAGAGAACCTCCTACTGAAGATGAGGTCATACAAGTGGATCTCGGCAGCGAATCTTCTCAAAAACCGATCTTTATCAGTAAAAGCCTAACTGACAAAGAACGAGAGTCGCTGTTAGAACTTGTCAGAGAGTACATTGATGTGTTCGCCTGGAGCTATGTAGACATGTCGGGGTTAAATCCTGACATCGCTCTCCACAAACTCAATATACGGCCAGATGCAAAGCCAGTCAAGCAGCAACAACGACGCTTCCGCCCAGGTATCATGGACGCGATCGAAGCCGAAGTCAATAAGCTAATAGCCAGCAGCTTCATTCGTGAAGAGCAACATCCTGATTGGGTCGCCAATATAGTACCCGTCCTCAAGAAGAATGGGAAGATTCGAATCTGCATCGACTTTCGCAACCTGAACGAGGCATGCCCCAAAGATGAATTTCCCCTTCCTATCACAGATATCATGATCGACAATACATGCGGCTTTGAACGTATGTCATTCATGGATGGATTCTCGGGGTACAATCAAATCAAGATGTCTCCCGACGATGAAAAGCATACCTCATTCCGAACCCCGATTGGCACATACTGCTACACAGTCATGCCATTAGGTCTAAAGAATGCTGGTGCTACATATCAGCGAGCCATGAGTATCATTTTCAGAGAACATTTGCGCAAGACAGTGGAATGCTATGTCGACGACATCGTCGTCAAGAGTCGCCGTAAGGAAGATCATCTGCAAGACCTGAGAACGGTGTTCAACTTAATGCGAGCCCACAATCTGAAGATGAACCCTACGAAATCGTTCTTGGGCGTATCCAGCGGGAAGTTCTTGGGCTTCATCATCACTGCACGAGGTATCCATATAGACCCCGAGAAAACGAGGGCAATCATGGAGATGGGTCCCCCGAGAAATCTCCGTGAACTTAGAGGCCTCCAAGGGAGGCTAGCTTATATCAGGAGGTTCATTTCCAACCTCTCCGGGCGATGCCGACCGTTCACCCACCTCATGAAGAAGGGAGTCTCATTCGTATGGGACGAGGAATGCAAGCGCGCTTTCGATGACATCAAAGAATATTTATCAAATCCTCCAGTCCTGGTGGCCCCGGTCCCTGGAAAACCATTCCTGCTCTATGTACGAGCAATAGAACACTCCCTCGGTACCCTGCTGGCACAAAACAACGACGTAGGCCACGAGCAGGCCATTTACTATCTCAGCCGAATGATGGTCGGGCCCGAACACCGATACACCGCTGTGGAGAAAGAATGCCTCGTCCTGGTATTCGCCATTCAAAAGACGCGGCACTATGTCACGGGGCAAACCATACATGTGATCTCACGAATCAACCCTCTCAGGGTCCTCATGACCAAACCAGGGGCACTCAGCTCCCGCCTCGCTACATGGGCGATATTGCTGTCCCCCTATCATATGATCTTCGTCCCGCAGAAGGCTGTCAAAGGTCAAGCCCTGGCAGACTTTTTGGCGGCCCATCCAGGATCGGAATCATCCAGAATATACGAAGAAATCCCAGATGAGGTAGCCGATTCAAATACAACCACCCACGATAACATATGGCGGATGTTCTTCGATGGCGCTTCAAGAACCGGACCCAAGGGAAACATCATCGTCGGAGTCGGAGTAGTATTGGTCTCTCCTACCGGGTTAGTGATCAATCGCGCCTACTCTCTCACGGAACCCTGCTCTAACAATGTGGTTGAGTACAACGCTTTGGTCATTGGCCTCCAACTCGTAAGAGAACTGGGGGTAGAATACCTTGAAGCATACGGCGATTCGCAATTAATCGTCAACCAGATTCGGGGGACGTACGAAGTCCGCCATGAAGACATGATCCCCTACCACCAAATAGCGATCAACATTATCTCATCATTCGAGGGATTCTTCATCGAACACGTCCCCAGACTCCAAAATATCGAAGCTGATGCCCTAGCAGGCCTGGCTGCTTTCCTAGCAGTGCCAAACCACTCTCATCATTCGGTCGATGTAATCGGCCATGAGCTGGTCTGCCCCAAGAACAACGTTCAAGCCATAGCGAGTTATTCTGCTCAGATGATCGACGAAGCGCCAGACTGGAGACAACCGTTTATAGACTTCGTGGTCTACGACATCCTGCCCGAGAACCCGAAGGAGGCTACTTCTATCAGACGGCGTTCTCTCAGATTCTTCTATGATACAGAGACGAAAATGCTGTATCGCCGCTCCTACGACGGATTACTACTTCGGTGCTTGTCGAACGCAGAAGCCAAAGAAGCCGTACGAGAGGCTCATGACGGTGTCTGCGGGGCCCATCAGCCCGGCCCAAAACTACAAGATCGCCTTCGTCGGATGGGCTACTACTGGCCTACGATGGTGGCTGATGCAATAGATTATGCCCGAAAATGCAAGGCCTGCCAAGTCCACGCAGACTTCATTCACCAACCATCTGAATTTCTACATCCGACAGTAGCGTCCTGGCCATTCGAAGCATGGAAAATGGATATCATTGGTCCAATCACCCCACCTTCCTCTCGAGGACATCGCTTCATACTTGCGATCACTGATTACTTCTCAAAGTGGACAGAAGCTGTCCCACTCGCCGAATTCAAGACTTCGAACGTGATCAGCTTCCTGAAACACCACGTCATCTACCGCTTTGGACTACCCCGAAGGATCATCCATGATAATGGTCCGCAGTTTATAAGCCACGCATTCTACCGATTCTGCGACAAACACCGTATTCAGAATGTCGCTTCGACACTATACAACCCGGCAGCAAACGGGTTAGCAGAGGCATTCAATAAAACAATCATCAAACTCCTCAAGAAGTTTGTCTCCTCCAACAAATGTGACTGGAACGAGAAGCTCGGCGAGTGCTTATGGGCTTATCGCACCACGGTTCGAACAGCCACCAGGAATACACCATTCTCTCTGGTGTACGGGAGTGAGGCAGTTCTCCCATTAGAGACTCAGATTCCCTCACTCCGAGTCGCCCTCACTTATCAATTGACAACGGATGATAACTACCGACGTCGACTACAAGAGTTAGAGGCCTTAGATGAAAAATGCCTCATAGCTCAGCAAAGGATCGAATTATACCAAGCTCGCATCTCAGGAGTCTTCAACAAAAAGGTCAAAGTCAGAACATTCCAAGTGGGCGATCTTGTTTTGGCAGTCAGGAGGCCAATGGTCATGACTCACAAGACCACCGGCAAGTTCCAGCCAAAATGGGAAGGCCCATTTATCATCGAGGCCGTGTTCTCCAATGGTGCTTACCGTCTCGCCAAGCAGAACGGAGACTTGCTCATGTTGCCCGTCAACGGCAAGTTCCTGAAGAAATACTATGTTTAAACAACATTTTCCAGAGTTTTGAGTCATGTGCCCGCTGGTACCACTAAACTCAACCCTCTAATTTTCCAACTTATCGAGTCACGTACCCTCTTGTACCGCTGAACTCATATCCCAAATTCCCAAGTCATGTACCGGCTGGTACCTCTGAACTTACACTTTGATTCCAACATTCATGGATTGTCGAGTTATGTGCCCATCGGTACCCCTGAACATACATCCCGGTCACTCTTTTGAAAGAAAGTCATGTATAATCATACCGCTAAACTTTCTTCCTACAAGAGATCCTCCCTCATGATCTAATACCTGCACTCCTAGTGCACAACAAAGGTAACGGATCCACAAATTTCCAAGACGACCATGTCCTCATCACCTCTGAGTCGTCCCATTTCCGCCAAAAACAAATCACCCCTACATAGAATTTCCATTTCCTCATTACCTCTGAGTTATTCTACGTACCCCCCTTCATTGAGCCCACTCCTGTCATGTCCTCATTACCTCTGAATGGGAAGGCTCCGTCGAAGAAACCTTCATACTGGCCATGTCCTCATTACCTCTGAGTAAGTATGATGATCCCCTTTCGACCTATTACCTGTACCCACAACCGGAGTACGCCAAGGGTAATGGGTCCACGAATGTCCTCTGTTGACCACAAATGTCCTCTGTTGACCACAAATATCCTCTGTTGACCACCAATACCCTCCGTCGAGTTCGCTCCTGCCATGTACTCATTACCTCTGAGTAGGAAGACTCTACGTTCAAAAAACTTTTCTACTTACCATGTCCTCAGCACCTCTGAGTCAGTATGATTGGTTCCTTTCTTTTTAAACTTGTTGTCCGTATCCAAAACCAGGGTACGTTAGGGATAATGGGTCCACGCAAAATGTCCCAATGAGAGGATTATTACAAAGCAAAAGAGTGAAGCAAATATATATATTCCATTCATTCAGAAATCGGTTACATCCACATGATTGCAAGCAAGTCAAAAGATTTCTTCATGAAGACAAGAAGAAAGGCGAAACAAAATAAAAGACTATAGACAAACATCCACGAGAAGCCCCTACATCCTAGTTACAGGAGCGCATGTACCATTCCCTCAACCATCTCACATATGAAGGATGCAAGTGAAGAGCATCCTCGTCCAGAATAGGAGAAACAGGGTTCCCAGTGCTGCCACCCTCAACAGTCTCGATATTTGGAGAGTTGCTGTTCTCCTCAGGCGCAGGTTCTTCTTTCTTCACTTCCTCCTTAACAAAGGAAGATCCCTTGCTGATGACAGGAGGTTGCGGCTCTTCTGACGCCGCAGTCTCAGCATTTGGTGGAGATACTGCGAGAACCAAAGACGGAGAAAATGAAAACAGTCAAAAATGGTTATGCGGCTCATTTTAGACAGGTCTCAGGCGGCTCAGACAGGGGGCATATCCTCATGCGGCTCAGTCATGGGACGAGTATGCGAACCGTATAGTTTGAGAAGTTCACGTCAAAGTATGGAGTATGCAGTGAAGTAGGCTTTGTTAGGGTTTCAAATCGACTACCTAATCCTTACCTTCGATGGCAATATGAACGTCAAGACGAACGGGGGGCGTGACAGTTGAGGGCGAAGCCGATTTCTTACTCCTCGCCACAGTCTTCTTCACAGCTTTAGAAGCCCTGGGTGCCATTGTTGTCTGATGATCAGAGGAAGAAAATACGACAAAGATCTGAGTCAAGAATAGTCTAAGAGAGAAGACCGTCCAAATGCCCTTCTATTTATTGACAGAGAACTGTGGACCGACGCCTCGTACAAACGCGATCAGCTCTTCGGTTATTGAGCCAAACCAGCCATTTAAAGACTGAGCTCTTGGGATCCTGTCCCAGAAAGATCCACACGCATGGCATACTAACGTGGCAAAGAGCTTATGCGGTTCAAATGACCATGCGGCTGATAGCAACTATGCGACTCAGATGGTCAGGAGGCAGAAATTTCTATGCGGCTGGGCCATCCATGCGGCTGAGACGCCCCTACGGCAAAACTTTCCATGCGGCCAAGATATCTATGCGCGGCCAGAAGAATATCCAGCCATGCTTCTTATTCAAAGTATTTCAATTTTGCAAAATGAAAACTTTGAAGGGGGTCCTGTAGAAGCATGGAAAATACTAAAGAAAGACCCATGCGGCTCAGAAAACGCATGCGGCTCAGGGAGTCATGCGGCATAAGGAGCTATGCGGCCGGAGGCATTCCATGCGGCTCTGAAGACATGTGGCGTGACAGTGCTCCCCTCCGATCTATGCTGCATTAATTGCTTTGACGGCTGACCCCTTTGAAAAGTTGACAGACCTGACACCAAAGCAGGTAATTATGACTCTGTCATGATGATGAATCTCTAGGGAAGAGAAAGAAATCTTTGACACGATCCCCCGAGAGCAACAAAATGCCACGTGGCCCTGCCACGTGGGTGTGTTTATGCGGCTCGAAGTGAAGACTTCCCATGCGGTTCAGAGTGAAGCTGTCCCATGCGGCTCGAATGGAATCATCCCTATGCGGCTCAAGAAGATCATGCCCATGCGGCTCAAGCAGACACACCCTTATGCGGTTCATGAGGCTCATCATATGGTTCAGAAGTCTGAAGGAGGGGGCCACTGCCCAGACAGCCCTGACACGTGTCCCAAGTCTTATGCGGCCCAAAATTCATGCGGCCCAAATCTCATGCGGCCCAATCTGCATGCGGCTCCAGTCTCACTATTGGCTCTCAGGACACGTGTCCTCAGCCGATCAATCTCCCAGATTTATGGCAATCCAAGATCGGGTCAAATCCCAATGATCTGGGGCACGTGGCAGGAGAATAAATTTGATTTATTCGCAGATATTAGAGAATCATTATAAGGAAGATTTATGTCAATCAGCATTAATTGCTAATAGGGATTTGGTGTAATCTACCCTTAATGGTTCTGATTCGTCACAATCAGAAACGAACGGCCTGGATTGATCAATCCCCAGGCCGCCGCCATCTCCAAGAGCTAATCATTGGCAACCCTAGTGATCATATCCCACTATTATAAATAGCAAGGTGCCATTCCCTTGTAGCATATAGAGAGATATACAAAAAAAACCAGAGAAGAATACGTATACACAGAGAGACTTCCTCCATAGTCAGAGAGAGAATATACACAGAGAGAGAGAAGCCAGGAGAGCAATCAGAGAGAGAGCAAGAAGGCATTTCTTCGTCAACGACCAAGCAGATCTTCCCCGAGCCAAGGCTGCGTACCGATCGTCCAAGGAGTAAGGCAGAGCGGCCGTCGCTTTCCCGAGCCTCTATCGTCACCCCCAGAATCTAAAATAAACAATCGTACTTAGACTGCTGTACCTAGGTTTTCGTCCCTAGGCTTTCTTTGTACGAGCGAGTTTGTATTGTGAGTCTAAGTTCAGTCCTCCGATAATTGTTCTGTACTTTTACAATCAATGGCAAACAGAGCTGATGATTGGTGCATCGGACTGTGGGACCGCTTCCTACCTCCGGTCCTATCCACGATCCGCTGGGAGGTGTACTCATGCCTCCTAGCCGCCCTCAATACTGCATCGAACGTCTGGTGTTCGAACTGCTCAACTGCTAGTAAAATCTCCAAATGTAACCCCTGCTGGAACCGCTGGGCCCTATTAAACTCGGTTGCCACCAAGGTGGGGGCAAACCTACTGAGTCTAGAAAACTCAGATGCATAACCATCGACTGTTCTGTCTCCTTGCTTCAGGTTGGTAAACCTCGTCTGCAAGTCATACCGAGCCACATCATCAAAATACTTCGTCTGGAATCTCTCTCTGAACACTGCCCAAGCAATGGGTGCCACTAATCCCTCGGCCTGCGCCGTCCACCAACTGCGGGCAAGATCTAACAACTGCAGGCGTACTACGGCCACCTTCTCATTTTCTGGAGTCCTGGCTGCTTCTAGAATCACTTCGGTATCCTGAAGCCAAGCATCCGCGACGATCGCATCTTCACTACCGTCAAAGAAGGGAGGGTTCAAGCGCTTGAAGTTGTTGGCCGCACTGTTACCCTGATGACCACCCCGGGTCAAAGCATCCGTCACTGCCTGGTGCAAGGCATCTCCACGTCGGTCTTGGGAAGCTATCAAGGTCCTGACGAGTCCTACCAAAGTGCCGTCATCATGTTCTACTGGTTGAACTGGCTGGACTGGTGGCTCTCCGCCAGAAGGCACGACTCTAGAGGCTACTTCGGAATGCTGGGCTTGATCTCCAGGTTGCTGCTGGTCCGCGGGAGGTGCTCCGCCTTGCTGGTCAGTAGGACCACGAACAATGTCGCTGAAGAAGACGATATAGGGAACAATAAGGAAGGACCAGGACAGATCAACGATACAAGCATATGATCAGGACAAGAATCCAGGGATTCAGAAGATACGAGCAGAGATCAAGGACGAATACTGATTGAGACATCTATTCGGTAAACCCTCACATATCTTGATTTACAAGACCTGCATGGGCCACCACTTAAACCATGTCACGCCCCAGAACCAGAATACTGGAGAGCGGGGGCAGACATAGCCAGCTACGTATATGAAATGGAATCCATCTCACTATACGGTCACGGCTGTCTAGATACATGAGGGTTTAACTACAAGCCAGCAGTCTCCTAAGGTCATAAACAAGCCTATTGTCTCAATCACAAGCAAGCAATAGTAATTACAAGATGTCAGAGCACCAAATATATAATAGCAAGGCATCCCATACATTACATATTGGATGATCATGAAGCTAGTCGTACAAAATGCCAGGACTAGCAAGAGTTCAGTCATACATGATCAACCCTAGGATCTGTCAATCATGTTACAGTCCGTAGGCAGACAGTAAATAAGGATGCAATCGAGCTAACACGTGCTCGCCGGCTAAACGCCTCAAAAGAATAATTTTTACAAATAAGTGGGAGGACAAAAAGAAACCCACTCGTTGCCAGGGTTCCGTCTAGTGGTCACCATCTGGCTGGAAGATCGGTGGATCCTCTGGAGCTGCTCTGATATCTGGCCACACAAAACCAGCTGGGTCAGACCCCAGAAAGAGCAAGTGCCACAAAGGAGGCTTCACTTAGAAACTAAAACCAGCATATAGTAAGGAACATTAAAGTTAAATTATCAGAAATAGCAACAATAATTGATTACGAGGAAACCATTCAAGTAGCCAGACTACAACCCTTAAACCAAACAAGGACCGGGTTGCAATCCTTCACCTGAATGGAAATTCGTCTCAAATACTATGGATAAGGTAATAAGACAATAAACGAAAAGAAAACACAGAACTGCTCCGGGAGCCAGTTACAACCCTTAAACCAAACAAGGACCGGGGTTGTAACCCTTCACCTGAACAGAACTGGACTCCTGATCTTTATTGTTAAGGCCATTATAGATAATCATGTTGCTGAAGTAAGATAGAACATGACAAGCATGGCACGGGGTACAAATAAGACAATAACCGAAGGGAAGACGCAGAACTGCTCCGGGAGCTAGGTTACAACCCTTAAACCAAATAAGGACCGGGGTTGTAACCCTTCGCCTGAACAGAACTGGTCCCCCGATCGTTATTGTTAAGGCAAGCATCAATAATCGTGTCTTGTCACGATCTTGCACAGGATCAGGATAAGACTAAGCTGGAATAACTTCATCCAATCAATCACGGCCAATCAAAAGTACGGCTTGATACTTTAACTAGCTAGGGTTATCACAGGCCTAGTTACTAGCAAGATGCAATAAGATTATTTCAACAGCCACAAGCCCTGCAGACCATCCAAGTTATCCAGGTCGAATGTCCATTTATGAAGGATGCACCACATGACTGTGTGCTGGAAGTGTACCCTACTCGTCGGTAGGCTACAAGTCCACTTAAAGCGCCCAGATAACGGGATTGCCTGTAGCTAGGAATCTCTTCATGTCTATTTAATTATTCTAGTTTATTACTCTTAGTTAATTAAAGTAGGTATCCCTGACCGTGGTACTCAGGGATCCCATCCTAGACTTGATGCAAGACAATACTGGTTTATTGTACAAACGCAATCATCCACGGTGTCCAGGTTAGTCATTCTTGTCAGGTCATGTCACGTTAGCCGTCGCAAGAGCAATTCGAGATAATCATGTCAGGTATGCTTGTCCTGCCATGCCGTGTTCGATTATTATTAACAAACCTATTAAATAAATTCATGATTATCAAGTTCATGACAAAAGACGTAAGGATATAAAATGGGCGTAAAATATCTAATAAAATATTAATATACAGGGCTATAAAAGAGCCAAGCTTAAGGAAAATAAAACCAAAGTGACATGCTGACATAAGACCAAGTCAGCCATGGCCATACGCTCAGTACAAAAGTCATACGCTCAGGTCAGGCTACGCTCAAGTCAAGCTACGCTCAGGTAAGCCTACGCTCAGGTAAGCCTACGCTCAGGTAAGCGTACGCTCACAAAGGGCAGCGTATGAGGTCCATACGACCCCTTGTCACACAAGTGAGCGTATGCAAGACATACGCTCCAAAAAGGCAGCGTATAAACTTCATACGACTCCTTGTCACACAAGCGAGCGTATGCGAGTCATACGCCTCCAAAAGGCAACGTATGGACTCCATACGACTCATGGCTATCCAAGTAAGCGTATGCAAGTCATACGCTCCAAAAAGGCAGCATATGGACTCCATACGACTCCTTGTCAAGCAAGCGAGCGTATGCGAGTGATACGCTTCCAAAAGGCAGCATATGGGGTCTACTGCGCTGCGCTAAAGAGCGCGCACAGCTCAGTGACGCAAGCTAAAAAGCTCGCACACTGCTCACTGTCTTCTCCAAACAGCAGGAACTCCATGGTTGAACCCTAAGCTTCCAAAGTCCATAACTTAGTCAAAACAAGTCCAAATCCAACTTTCCAAAGGTCAAAATTAGGTAGAAGGAAATTCTCTACCACATGGAACCATCAAAACTTGAAAACAAGGGAATTTAATAGATCAAAACCATGAAAATCCAAAAATGACTAAATTCTAGATCTACAAAAATCCAAGCTTCAAAATAGAAAATGACAAGTTCTAATATGGATTAGAAAGTTACAAAGAAGAGGTTAGAACAATAAAAATGCTGGGTTTCTTCATGAAGCAAGATTGCACTTGCCTAGGCTAGGGTTTTCTTGGTTGGTGGTGGAGAGTAATGAAGAAGAAAGGAAATAATGAGGAGAGAGAATGGGAAGAGGTTAATAAATGGGGTTGGTTGTGGTAGGTAGGGGGTTCACCCTTGGTTCATGATGAACCAAGGCCAATCAAGCCTAGCCGAACCAACCCAAGCCAACCCAAACCAAGATGAACCATGGCCAATACGAGATAAAATACGTACACGTATTCTTAAATACGTAATACGAACAGCAGGCATTACACACACTCCTCATGAGTGCACATACCTATTTAAGCACTCTCAAAACCTTTCTCTTTTTCCGATGTGGGACTAAAGTCCCTTCTCTTTCCTTTTCATCCTTTAAGAACAATAAATGGAATTAATTAATTCCAACATTTTGTTGGAAGAAAGTGGTGGTTGAAGTGGAATTTTGAAGGAAATGATGGACTGTTCAGCTGAATCATTTGTTTGGTTGATATAGGATGTGACGACATGAACTTGCCTATTCCGGTGGCTGTAGTTCATGTCGGCCACTTAATTATAGTGGAGTAAGCAATTTTAACATCCGTATTTTTATGTGGATGTGTGAGAACTTTGATTTTCTTTTATAAATTTGTGTGGAGCATATTTTTTAAATTAATTTATAATGACTACCTATGTTTTTTTAATTGTACTTTAAATATGCACTTATGCAGTTAATTTTTTTGGTATTACTGATCTACCATATGAACTCGTCATGACCAATGGTTGTAGTTTACGTCGGCCACTTAATTTTGGTGAAACATGCACTTTTGACATCTGTTCGCCATCGAAAATGCGACAAGGTCTTTTTGATTGATAAACTTTGGTATTTCAATTACAAACAGAACAATATACATTGTAGGACTTAGACGTAGTCCTAGGAGTACACTTTTGTTTTTATCTGGTAACTGTATCGGTGGAGCGAGTGGTAATGCGTTGACTCCGTTGACGATCTGACGAAGATCTTGGACTCTCTGAAGGTCTAGGTTGCTCTGGATGCCGGAGCATTTTGAGGAGAATGAGACGTTAAGTGTCTCTCTTCTCGTTTATGTCCACTACTAAAATCTGCTTAATTGGCGATATAAATTTAGCGACGTTAGAAAAATGTCGCTAAAATGTGTACATTAGCAACGTATAAATGAAACGTCGGTAACCGTCGCTACTAGCGACGCAAATAGCGACATGACAATGACGTATATTAGTTACATGATCTAGTCATCGCGAAACATCGCTACAATGTCGCTAATAGTGACTAACTTAGCGACGGTAATGATAGCGTCGCTAAATTCTAATTATATCCCCCCACCGATTCATTTTCCTCCATTTTACTCTCTCACTCTCTCTCTCCTCCCCCCTCCGACGCTCTCACTTTCCGGCGCTCTCACTATCTCCGACGACTCTCACTCTCTCCGACGACTCTCCTCCCTCTCCGGTAAGTGACTCTCTCCCTCCCTCTCTCTCTCTTTCTCTCTCTCTCTAGCTATTTTGGTTGTTGGTGGTTGGGGGGTGTGGGTGGCTCGGGGGGAGGTGCAGGAAGGATGCGGGTGGTTGGGGGGGTGAGTGGGGGGTGGCTGGGGGGTGGGGCAGGGGGGACGAGGACGGGTGGGGGAGGGGAGCTAGGGTTAGGGTTCGGGTTAGGGTCCATTTTCTCCCATTTTACTCTCTCACTCTCTCTCCTCTCCCCTCCGGCGCTCTCACTCTCTCCGGCGACTCTCTTCCCTCTCCGGTACGTGGTACTCTTCCCCTCCCTCTCTCTCTCTCCGGCTGTTTTGGTTGTTGGTGGTTGGGGGGGTGCACGTGGCTCGGGAGGAGGGCAGGGGGGATACGGGTGGTTCGGGGGTGAGTGGGGGTGGCTGGAGGAGTGGGACTGGGGAGATGAGGGCGGTTGGGGGAGGGGAGATAGGGTTAGGGTTCGGGTTAGGGGTGGGTATGTGTTGGCGGCTGGGGGAGGAGAGCAGGGGGGTGGGGGCGGCTGGGGGAGGGGAACAGGGGGGAGTGGAGGGTTAGGGTTCGGGTTAGGGGGGTGTAGGGGAGGGCTTGGTAAGGGGCACCGATAGTGCCAAAAAATATGATAATTTAGTAATAATTATTTGTTTTCCGACACCGAAAAATATGATACTCCGATTCGAACGCACCGATAGTGCCGATATTTGTGACAAGTAGTTTTATTGGTTGGTTAATTGGTAACATGGTGATCGAGACATATAGTCCCTGCAGCCATTCGACTAGCGAGACAGAAACTATGGTACGACATGGTGATCAGGACATTGTCCCTGCAGCCATTCGACCGGCGAGACAGAAACTATGTAACCGTAGATAAAGTTGACTGCCCTTCGACCCTCATCCTTCGGCATTGATGATATGACAACCTATCACTATATCTTATATAGTAGTAGATGATGTCTTAGTATTACATTATGTGAGTTCATCTTGATTCTGGTACATTCTTCAGATACTAGATACTAGATTCGATAAGAACGTATACTACACCATATGTACAGAACATAGATGATTCACACTAATGTATGCTAGAATAAATTTTGGGTTGTGTTCTGAGCCATCCGTTCTCACACTTAAAACACATATGAATTAGAACTGTGTGTCAATCTTTGTTTTTGTATTTTCGACGAACCCAGGAATTGGATTCTGTATTTTGTATTTTTGATTCTATATTTTGGCTCCAGCTCCAGCTCCAATTGCATTAATCTACGGTACGACATGGTGATCAGGACATAGTTCCTGCAGCCATTCGACTGGCGAGGCAGAAACTATGTAGCCGTAGATAAAGTTGACTGTCCTTCAACCCTCATCCCTCGGCAATGATGATACGACAACCTATCACTATATCTTATATAGTAGTAGATGATGTTTTAGTATTACATAATGTGAGTTCATCTTGATTCTGTTATATCCTTCAGATACTAGATTCGATAAAAACATATACTACACCATATGTACATAACATAGATGATTCACACTAATGTATGCTAGAATGAATTTTGGGTTGTGTTCTGAGCCATCCGTTCTCACACTTGAAGAAAAATCGAATTTTTGCTATTTTATCTGACGCACAAATACCGCTCGAGTGAGCCAAAGGCATGCAGCCACTTCCCTCCCTCCATTCCCCCTATCCCTCGCTCATGCTATCAACGTCACAACTTTTCCAGTACTGCTCCCTCTAATGATGATGAACGCAAAAATCAAAGACCCCCCTCTCCTTTCTCACTCTTCACAGTTCTCACAATAGGAGGGGGAAGCAGCACAGCCGGCGGCATGACCCGGAGGAAGTACAGAGGTTTTCTTTAACATCCGTAGGAGAACTATAAGGATATATCTTTTTACAACATGTCACCTGGTCAAAGACCCTTAATGTGACAACCATGTTACCGCGGTGTCGGAAGACTAACATGTCATAATTTTTTAAACCGTATGTTTTGACATAATCCTCCCAACTCTTTCCTCCTATGTAGTAATCTTGTATTTCTTTATGAAGTCCAAGATGGCATATAGTGACTCATATTGGAAAAATATATCGTCTTGAACTTCATAAAGAAATGCAAGATTACTACATTGGAGGAAAGAGTTGGGAGGATTATGTCAAAACACATGGCTTAGAAAATTATGACATATTAGTCTTCCGACACCGTGGTTACATGGTTGTCACATTAAGGGTCTTTGACAAGGTGACATGTTGTGAAAAGATATATCCTTATAGTTCTCCTAAGGATGTTGAAGAAAACCTCTGTACTTTCTCCGGGTCATGCCGCCGGCTGTGCTGCTTCCCCCTCATGTTGTGAGAACTGTGAGGAGTTAGAAAGGAGAGGGGGTTCTTTGATTTTTGCGTTCATTATCATTAGAGGGAGCAACACTGGAAAAGTTGTGACGTTGATAGCATGAGAGAGGGAGAGGGGGAATGGAGGGAGGGAAGTGGCTGCATGCCTTTGGCTCACTCGAGCGGTATTTGTGTGTCATCTGGTGGCGCTCCTCCAGCTCCGGGTCCAGCTCCAGGCGATCAGTAGTTTCGTTTTTGCATTTTTGGACTCTACTATATTTTTGACTTTGTACGTATTTGGGGATATTCAGTTTTTTTGTTGAAGATACTGAGTTTGTACGTATTTGCGGATATTGATTTGGTTTGTTGAGAATATTATATATTGACATTGTTCATTACGGATAGTATTTTTTCTTTATATTTTTTGTATATTCTGGAATGAATTATGCATACCGGTGTTGAGTGTTCCACCTAGGGGGTCGGCGAACCCAGGGATTGGATTCTGTATTTTGTATTTTGGATTCTGTATTTTGGCTCTAGCTCCAGCTTCATTCGCATTAATCTACAGTACGAAATGGTGATCAGGACATAGTCCCTGCAGCCATTCGACTAGCGAGGCAGAAACTATGTAGCCGTAGATAAAGTTGACTGTCCTCCGACCCTCATCCCTCGGCAATAATGATACGACAACCTATCACTATATCTTATATAGTAGTAGATGATGTCTTAGTATTACATTATGTGAGTTCATCTTGATTCTGGTACATTCTTCAGATACTAGATACTAGATTCGATAAGAACGTATACTACACCATATGTACAGAACATAGATGATTCACACAAATGTATGCTAGAATGAATTTTGGGTTGTGTTCTGAGCCATCCGTTCTCACACTTAAAACACATATGAATTAGAACTGTGTGTCAATCTTTGTTTTTGTATTTTTGGCGAACCCAGGGATTGGATTCTGTATTTTGTATTTTGGATTCTGTATTTTGGCTCCAGCTCCAGCTCTATTTGCATTAATCTACGGTACGACATGGTGATCAGGACATAGTTCCTGCAGCCATTCGACTGGCGAGGCAGAAACTATGTAGCCGTAGATAAAGTTGACTGTCCTTCGACCCTCATCCCTCGGCAATGATGATATGACAACCTATCACTATATCTTATATAGTAGTAGATAATGTTTTAGTATTACATTATGTGAGTTCATCTTGATTCTGTTATATCCTTCATATACTAGATTCGATAAAAACATATATTACATCATATGTACATAACATAGATGATTCACACTAATGTATGCTAGAATGAATTTTGGGTTGTGTTCTGAGCCATCCGTTCTCACACTTGGAAAAAAATTGAATTTTTGCTATTTTATCTGACGCACCAATACCGCTCGAGTGAGCCAAAGGCATGCAGCCACTTCCCTCCCTCCATTCCCCCCTCTCCCTCTCTCATGCTATCAACGTCACAACTTTTCCAATGCTGCTCCCTCTAATGATGATGAACGCAAAAATCAAAGACCTCCCTCTCCTTTCTCACTCTTCACAGTTCTCACAACAGGAGGGGGAAGCAGCACAGCCGGCGGTATGACCCGGAGGAAGTACAGAGATTTTCTTCAACATCCGTAGGAGAACTATAAGGATATATCTTTTCACAACTTGTCACCTTGTCAAAGACCCTTAATGTGACAACCATGTTACCGCGGTGTCGGAAGACTAACATGTCATAATTTTTTAAGCCGTGTATTTTGACATAATCATCCCAACTCTTTCCTCCTATGTAGTAATCTTGTATTTCTTTATGAAGTCCAAGACGGCATATAGTGACTCGTAATGGAAAAATATGTCGTCTAGAACTTCATAAAGAAATACAAGATTACTACATAGGAGGAAAGAGTTGGGAGGATTATGTCAAAACACACGGCTTAGAAAATTATGACATGTTAGTCTTTCGACACCGTCGTAACATGGTTGTCACATTAAGGGTCTTTGACAAGGTGACATGTTGTGAAAAGATATATCCTTATAGTTCTCCTACGGATGTTGAAGAAAACCTCTGTACTTCCTCCGGGTCATGCCACCGGCTGTGCTGCTTCCCCCTCATGTTGTGAGAACTGTGAAGAGTGAGAAAGGAGAGGGGGGTCTTTGATTTTTGCATTCATCATCATTAGAGGGAGCAGCACTGGACAAGTTGTGACATTGATAGCATGAGAGAGGGAGAGGGGGAATGGAGGGAGGGAAGTGGCTGCATGCCTTTGGCTCATTCGAACGGTATTTGGCGTCATCTGGTGGCGCTCCTCCAGCTCCGGGTCCAGCTCCAGGCGATCAGTAGTTTCGTTTTTGCATTTTTGGACTGTACTATATTTTTGACTTTGTACGTATTTGGGGATATTCAGTTTTTTTGTTGAGGATACTGAGTTTGTACGTATTTGCGGATATTGATTTAGTTTGTTGAGGATATTATATATTGACATTGTTCGTTACGGATAGTATTTTTTTATATTTTTTGTATATTCTGGAATGTATTGTGCGTGCCGGTTTTGAGTGTTCCACTGAGGGGGTCGGCGAACCCAGGCATTGGATTCTGTATTTTGTATTTTGAATTCTGTATTTTGGCTCCAACTCCAGCTCCATTTGCATTAATCTACAGTACGACATGGTGATCAGGACATAGTCCCTGCAGCCATTCGACTGGCGAGGCAGAAACTATGTAACCATAGATAAAGTTGAATGTCCTCCGACCCTCATCCCTCGGCAATAATGATACGACAACCTATCACTATATCTTATATAGTAGTAGATGATGTCTTAGTATTACATTATGTGAGTTCATCTTGATTCTGTTACATTCTTCAGATACTAGATTCGATAATAACATTTACTACACCATATGTACAGAACATAATGATCCACACTAATGTATGCTAGAATGAATCTTGGGTTGTGTTCTGAGCCATCCGTTCTCACATTTAAATAGATAAAAATTAGTACTGTGAGAGCGCCGGAGAGAGTGAGAGCGCCGGAGGGGGGAGGAGAGAGAGTGAGAGAGTAAAATAGGGGAAAATGAATTGGTAGGGGAATATAATTAGAATTTAGCGACGTTCATACTAACGTCGCTAAATTAGTCGCTATTAGCGACGTCATAGCGACGTTTCGCGACGACTAGCTCATGTAACTATGTAGCCGTAGATGAAGTTGACTGTCCTCCGACCCTCATCCCTCGGCAATGATGATACGACGACCTATCACTATATCTTATATAGTAGTAGATGATATTTTTGTATTACATTATGTGAGTTCATCTTGATTCTGTTACATTCTTCAGATACTAGATACTAGATTCGATAAGAACGTATACTACACCATATGTACAGAACATAGATGATTCACACTATTGTATGCTAGAATGAATTTTGGGTTGTGTTCTGAGCCATCCTTTCTCACACTTAAAACACATGAATTAGTACTGTGTGTCAATCTTTGTTTTTGTATTTTCGGCGAACCCAGGGATTGGATTCTGTATTTTGTATTTTGACTTTGTACGTATTTGGAGATATTCAGTTTTTTCGTTGAGGATACTGAGTTTGTACGTTTTTGCGGATATTGATTTGGTTTATTGAGGATATTATATATTGACATTGTTCGCTTTATTTTTTTTTTGTATATTCTGGAATGTATTATGCGTGCCGGTGTTGAGTGTTCCACCGAGGGGGTCGGCGAACCCAGGGATTGGATTCTGTATTTTGTATTTTGTATTCTGTATTTTGGCACAGGTTCCAGCTCCATTTGCATTCTGGAACCTATTTTTTTATATTTTTTTTAACTTAGCGACGTTTTTAGCGACGTTACCAATAGTCGCTAAATATTAGCGACGTTAATAAATGTCACTAAAAACGTCGCTAAATGCTGACGTGGCAACACGTGGCACCATAATCTGATGTCAGCTCGTCGTCGCCAAAATATCGCAACAGTGTCGCTAAACGGCGACAACACGATAACGTCGCCTTATACGTCGCTAATTAGCGTCAACAAAAAAACGTCGCAAATAACGTCGCTAGTTAGCGACGTTAATAACGTCGCCAAATAACGTTGCCCTTGCGACGTTTTGCGACGTTTTCTCGTCTGGCGACACGTTTTTTTCCGTCGTTTCCAAAACGTCGCCCAAAACGTCGCTAAATTCACTTAGCGACGTTTTCGTCGAGTTTAGCAACGTTTTATAACGTCGCTGTAAAGACCCTGATTTTTGGGGATTTTTTTTATTTATTTTATACGATTAGATGATTGTATATTTATTGTATTGTATTTTGTTATTAATTATAATTATAGATGTACTATTCCGTGTCTTTGATTCTTGGAGCATAAGACTTGCCCATCTCTCGAAACGTCCTTCATAAGTTTTGTAGTAGACAGGATGACCTTCAATTTAGTATATCATGTCCCATCCAAACTTGTTCCCTAGCATTCTTTTGGCTTCGCACAATTTTAGGTCAATTTAGGCCATTTAGTATTTACCATAATTCTAGACCGAACTTCTAATTTGAGTGCATGACTCGATATCAATCAAAACCAGTTAACTCAATATATGGTTTTGACCCATTTTGAATCTACGACACACATGCCAAGGGTATGCCACTCAATCGAGTCTCCATGTGCTATTTAATTGCGAATGGCACAAGTGACTTATTGGTTGACTCTTAGAGTTCGATTAATTAGAAAATATATTTGGACCCTAAACTAACCAACCCTACCTGGTAGGAAGCCATGTTAGGTTGCCATGACAGTATAATTATTATAGATTTATTTTGGGATATTATACAGTCAAATAGATTTATATAAAAATTTGTATATATATGATTATATTTATAATAGCCTAATATTGTATATAGATATGGCCTTAGTCATGGTTAAGTTCTAAGATGCATAGCGACTAGGAATTTTGGTGCGGTTAGTATAATTGTGTGCTTTGACTAGTATATTAGCCATGCTAAGGAAGACCCAGCCATAAGTGTGTCCTAACAAGAAAAACCAGGCCAAGTTATGACATGACCAGTATAAATAGTTTAATTATTTATTATTAAATTTATTGACTTTGCAGGAACCCGGTTGTACCGAACTAGTCCGGACCGGACTCGGACCAAGTCCAAGCCCTAGTAGTCGGGTATTTCGTGTAGAGACGACCATATAGAGGTATGTTGTATTGGCATTTTACTTTAGTGATTTAGGAAGCAATTTGGAATCGGTGGATATATATATATATATATATATATATATATATATATATATATATATATATATATATATTACAGAGCAGTGGCATTTATGGAAGAGCAACAATGAGCAAGGTACATGCTGGGTTGGATATATATATAGAGCACTGGCATTTATGGAAGAGCAACAATGAGCAAGGTACATGCTGGGTTGGATATATATATATATATATATATATATATATATATATATATACACATATTATTGTGCTTGCTATTAAAATAGTATTTTAGTTGATAATATAGTAAATAAGTTCTTTAATAAATATTTTGGATACTATGGGAATTAACTAGGTTATATATAAACTTGGATATATGTATATGTATGGAAGTATATTTATAATATATGAAAATTAGGCTTTATATATATATATATATATATATATATATATTTTTTTTTATATATATATATATATATATAATGTCACTGTATTTTATTTATGTGAATCTTTGGTATATAAATTATACATACATATATATATATATATATATATATATATATATATATATATATATATATATATATATATATATATATATATATATATATATATACACTTATATAATAATATATATATATTATTCCATTGATACAATGGAATAATATATATATATATTATTATATAAGTGTATATATATATATATATATATATATATATATATATAAAATATATATATATATATATATATATATATATATATATATATATATATATATATATATATATATATATATATATATATATATATATATATATACATGGAATAAAACCAAACAAAAAACCCCATTTGAAATAGGAGCCCACAACAACCAAGGCCCAAGCCCCGGGCAAGCCCAAGCCCGGCCCAACAATCAAATTCCCCCAAACAGAACACCCCTATTTCCCCCGCTCGGCCTAAACGAGCGAAACCCGACCCGAGCGTATATGCACAGCGCTTATATACAGAGAGAGGGAGTCGAAAAAAAAACGAAACTCTAATGCAAAACCCAAACCCCGCGACCTTCGCCAACACTGGGCGACCTCCCCGACGGTGGCGCATCGCCGGAGGGGAGGCTGACGGCCGGCCGCACGCTTCGGGAAATAGAGTCAACATAGCAGCAGCAGCCTTTGCGAGGCCGACTTCGCGGGAAGGAAACGACCTCCACGCTCTATCAATCTGCGAATCGATCACGCAGGTAGAAACCTAACCTATACCCCTTTATTTTGATATAATAGTTTCGGTTTAAATCAAGATGGAATCGAGTTAAAATTCAATGCTAAGTTGGCAAAAATTTGTCTCGAATTAGACAGTAAACACTGACCCGATGCTCGGTTTGGAGGGCCGATCTTGGTCAATCCAGCAAGAAAACTAGGAAACTAATTGAAGACACTCATAGACAACCTATAAGTCTTCAAACTCCTTTTTATAGTCTCTGATTTTGTCCACTGTACACCGAGAAAACGGATTTAGAAAATTGAGAAAAACCTGTTTTAAAAACCACAAAATTCATCCACATGACGTGCGTTCCGTCAATCCGGGCGACGTGGTCGCGAACCGAAAGCATCGAAAGATGCGTATCGACTTCGTGGACGTGTGGGCTTTGACGAAATTCAAATTGGTCGCGTGTGCGCGACGAATTTGATGCGTATCCGTCAAAAATTACCGTATCAGTCTTTTTCGAAATTCTCCAATTACTTTGTGCACGTTCGTCAGATCGAGACGAAACTTGTGCCAACAGGACCGTATCATTTTTCTGGTCCTGTATGCCAAGTTTGGTTCAATTCTGAGACAGTTGATCGGATCGCCGTTTTGTGGGCCCCACGATCCGATTCAACGGGCGATTTTGTGTACGACTCATCAAAATCCAAAATTGAACATACCGTTGGGTCGTTTCATCAAAACAAATCCGTAGACATGTAGTTTGACAACTTTAGAGACCATTGACTTTGGCACACTTTTTGGTGCAAAGCGGGTCCAACGGCGGACACCGTTTTGACCCGAAATTACCGTTTTACCCTTGTGTCCAGAATTGGACTTAAGGACAGAAAATTTTAGCTAATTTGACTAATATAGAAACGTTGGTAACATCTATTATAGCTTCTGGAGGCGGTTGTGAGACTTGGACTTTTTGACTTGTTGGTTGGCGATATATTGTTGGTTCTCCGTGCAACCCTCAGGCAAGTACACCTTGCCAAACTCTACAGTACTTACATGCTTTTCCATATTACTATTTTTCATCTCTTACTTAGTTCCATATTTCTTCTGTTCCGTGTTCTTATTACTTTCTAGTTTTTTCGTGCACGTAGATTTTTACTCTTTTCCATATTACGTGTTCTACTTTCTTATCTTGTTCATGTCTAGTGATAGTGTTGTTTTGTCCATGCCATGATCTCCTGACCTATTTAACTTGGACTTGACCTTAGTCTGAATTTCGGTGCTTGATTGACTTGACCCGGTCATAATCGTTTGATTTAATCCTGACCTGTTATTAGACGTGACTATACCTGACCACCTCGTTCGTGAGCTCCCATCGAGTGCGAATGAGCCTTACTATAGTTAGAGATTCCCCGTCGGCTACTGACTATAGGACTGTGAGCTCCCATTGGGCTGCGGTTACCCCAACTTACTATTAGTCACGCTTGATAGCACTATATTTGACGGTATGCCATTTATGCTTATTCTTTAGTCTCACATTGTTCCTTGTACCATTTTCTATTTTCTCGCATGTTATTTACTGTACAGTAGGCATGTATATTATGTGTCTTGCTAGTCCTCCGAGGACCTGGTGATCTCTCCAGGTATTGGATGAAGGTTTGGTACACCGATGGAGGATGATTTCTACACCGAGACTGCAGGTATATTTAGTTGATGTTTTATCTTTCTCTTCCGTGATTAGATTTTGTCCAAAATTTGATTCTTGCTACATTATAGCCTAGTCTTGTTCAAGCTCCTATTTTTCTTTAGCTTGTTCATGATAAACGTGTTATTGGGGATCCACTCTAACATATTTATCTATTCTAGAATCAGTGTATCATGGCCTGATCAGCCTTACTGTACTTGATTCGTCATACTTATCATTATTATGTAGATTGAGATATAGTTAATCTAGAATAACTAGACAGCTTATACGTATTCAAGCTGGGCTGGAGTCCTCTCGATGCGTAGCTGGCATGTGTACGTATCCTGGTCCTACGTATTTTGGGACTGGGGCGTTACAGTCGCTAATCTGACAATTTTTTGTAGTGGTCTGTAGATATTATCTTCATTTTTTTTTCTGTGTCTCTCTCTGTGGATGAAGGAATGGCCCTTCTATTTATAGGCAGCAGACTGGTCTGCTTATGCGCACATATGTAGGATGCGACTATACATGGGAACACTACGTGGCTGATGCTGTGGGGTGCATGGACGATACACCCTGAGTCGGAGCTGAATCTGTTGAACTGCTCTGTTGGGCTGCGGTGGAGCTGACACATGGCAGTCGTAAAGATTTATATGTTGCTGAGATCTTGGGTGGTTAGCACCCAATCTTGAGCAGAACTGAGTCAAAAGATACGTGGCACATGTCTGTGTCTCAAAGATCTCATATTTTGTGGAAGGAATGATCTGTCAGGATGCGCCTAAGATCTGGGACATGGTGCGACTCGATCTATGACTTTTAGTAGTCACAGACAAGTCTGGGCGCATGGCTTTTGAGGCACATACAGAGCTTTGGGCACATGGCTGTGAACGCGCATGCAGAGACTTGGCTTTTGTCTTTTGGGATCAGAAGTAAGTCGGGGGAGCATGTCTTTTGACACGCATACAAATTTCTTGGTGCATGGCTGTGGAGGCGCATGCAAGTGATCGGTCGGCCACGTGGCAAGGACAGCTGTTGCCGACAAAATGTGATGATGAAGATGATGTTGGCAACTCTTCGTTTTTTGCAAAAAGCTGTTGTACCATTTGGGTTCCTAGAATCTATCTTCTATTTTGGAGATTTTTTTATATTTTATTTTAGTTAGAATCAATTATTAACTAGGATATTGACAAGGGATCGTAAGATTTTTTTGCCTAAGCCTATAGGTTAGATATAAGGAAATTAGGTCGTATATGGTCTCTGAGGCCCCTAGATAGTCCCTAGTATATTATTTCACCATTTTAGAATTTTTAGGATTTTATGAAGATTTTTAGATAATTTTATATATGACTTTATTATTTTCCTAAGCTTCTATGATTTACTGTGAGAGCACCCGAGAGTAGTTATGAGGCCAAAGAATTTATTTGGGCTCTAGAACCCTTAAAATATTTTCTAGATTTTTCTAGGAATTTTAGGAATTTTCTGAGATTTATTTGGAATTTTTAGGATTTTTCCTGATTTTTTTATTTAATTTTCTGAATATTAAAACCCATTTTTCCCTCAATTATCCAGTCAGCCGCAGGGGGGCCCACCCGTCAGCCGCTGAAGCGGGAGGGGCAGGCCCACGTGGCAGCGAGAGGGGCGGATGGAGCTCGGTCTCCGAGCCGTCCACAGATTCCCAGCCCGAGCCGGCTTGGGGCTGCTCCTAAGCCGAGCCAAGCTCAGCTTGCTCTGGGCCGTTGGATTAAGGGGGTGGGTGCACGCGATCGTGCCACGTGTCCCCCAGCTGCCTCAAGCCATTCCACCGACTCCCTTTTCCCTATATATATATATATATATATATATATATATATATATATATATATATATATATATATATATATATATATATATATATATATATTAGTATATTTTAGGTTTCCGAAAACCCTATTTTAATTCAGCAGCTTTTGACCAAATCATTTTTTATAGAATTCAGATTTGGTCAACGGTTCATCGATTTGGTCATGGTTAGCCATAATGGCGATAACTTTTGACCAAATCATGATTTTGTGGCACGGTTGATTCCAGTGCACTCATGGCGCTGAAATCTACCATGTTACACACTCAAACTTTTGAATTCATAATGTTTGACTAGTTAGTCAACCGTATATTTCGGTTTGCGTGCCACGAGTCCCAAATTTGGAACCGTGACTTTTCTTGGCCAAATATTTATGTGTAAATTGTTATTTCAGAATTAAATAGGTTAAAATAGGATTTTAGATAATTTACTCCAGAATTAAAATAGTATTAATTAATTTAACCCATTAGCCACTTTCTAAGATTTTTAGAGTGGGAATCGTTGATCTAACTTGTGATTGTTTTTGTGTCAGGGTAGATCGGACTACGACGTCTTTACTTGTGACTTTATCATCTATTAGAGCAGGCAAGTATCACTATGACCTATGTTTCCTTTATTTTATACTGCATGTATCTTCGTGTCGTCTTTTCACTATTATTCCCTTATGGTTCATGAATGTTATTGTTCATGATTACTATTATGCACAAGAGTTAGAATCGGTTGGATATACATACATGTTCATGCCTTACTCATTGTTTCCTATTGTTTACAGTTTATCGTATTGCTAATGTTTATCGTAGTGGACATGTATTGTGAGTGAGTCGGGCGGGGGAATACAAGAAGTAAGCATGTGGTCAACGAATTGAATACAGACCACCTATACATTGATTGCATAATATCAGTCATGCACCACACGTATGACTGACGGATATCCCAAGCCGTCTACATGCTGAAAGTTGGTATTCTAAAACACACAGTACACGTGACTTAATTATTGTTACTCTATTGTCTATTGTTCTTCTTTCGTCAAGTCTACCTTCTTATTGTCATCATGTCTTAGTGGTATGTCAAGTCTACCTTCATATTGTTATCACGTCTCAAAGGTACTTTCTTATCATACAATGTCATGCCAATACTTATCTTCAGTTAAATTCCTTTTATCGTTCCTTCATGCTTGTATAATATATTGTGTAATGTAGTGTTATGGTGATCTTGCTCCAATCCTGACTGGATAACTATTTTTCAGCTTTAGATGACGAGATTTGCCCCGAGGTCTACGATGAGTATGTTGGCGACCTTGTCATCACTGGCGTACCCGATTCCAGCACTGATGCGAATTAGCATATTTTCTTCCTTATGGATTCGCATTAGTTAGTAGTTATAGTTGTGGAGTTTAGTTGTCTATTTTATTTTCTGCTATCTGGGTTTATTCCCGAGACTTTCTGAGTTGTAGTGGATTATTTCATATTTATGATATTGAGACTATTAGATATTTTGGTGATTATTGCTGGCTTAGTTGTGGATGATATATATATGCGTGTTGTGCTTATTGTGGACCATTGTTATCATAGACAGCGTACTACCGCCGATGCTGCGGCGTAGGCTGGACTTGGCCACGAACTCGTATCCCAAAATTGGGAGCGGATCGTGACAAGTTTTTATAGTGGCCCATGTAGGTCCAATTTCGCAAAAGACTGCGAACTCGTGGTAGTGCTTAAGTTAGCTGTACTACTACGAGCCTTCGAATAGAGTTGAAGTTAGGAGGTTATATCATCCACAAAATAAGATTTCTAACCATATTAGTCTAATTTATATTAGGATCTTCTTGTCTCTTATTTGCATCCTGCTTGATTTCGTTCGTGATTTCTTTGATGTGTTTGTCTCCACCATTCTAACCATGTCATTTCCTTCATTTTTAGTCAGCAAAAAGGTTGATATAAGGCGTAGTATGATCCATAAGGTTAAAGAGGGTACCTAACCCATATATCCAAGAGCCTAAGAGTCTCACACCCGAGGATGTTGTGTTTATAGAGCCTTCTTTAATTTTAGTTGGTATGCATGCTTAGTTAGTTTGTAGTATGTTTATTATTGATCAGTTCCCTTATGTTCCTAGCCATTACCTCTCCGTGACTTAGCTTAAGAAATTATTGCTTGTAAGAGTTAGGTATTATACTATGCTATTTGCGATGTTTTGATTTTTGAGGACAAAAATCTTTTAAGGGGGATAGTTTGTAGCATTTGGGTTCCTAGAATCTATCTTCTATTTTGGAGATTTATTTTATTTTATTTTAGTTAGAATCAATTATTAACTAGGATATTGACAAGGGATTGTAAGATTTTTTTGCCTAAGCCTATAGGTTAGATATAAGGAAATTAGGTCGTATACGGTCTCTGAGGCCCCTAGATAGTCCCTAGTATATTATTTTACCATTTTAGAATTTTCAGGATTTTAGGAAGATTTTTAGATAATTTTATATATGATTTTATTATTTTCCTAAGCTTCTATGATTTATTGTGTTAGCACCCGAGAGTAGTTATGAGGCCAAAGAATTTATTTGGGCTCTAGAACCCTTAAAATATTTTCTAGATTTTTCTAGGAATTTTTAGGAATTTTTTGGGATTTATTTGGAATTTTTAAGATTTTTCCTGATTTTTTTTATTTAATTTTCTGAATATTAAAACCCATTTTTCCCTCAATTACCCAGTCAGCCGCAGGGGGGCCCACCCGTCAGCCGCTGCAGCGGGAGGGGCAGGCCCACGTGGCAGCGAGAGGGGTGGGTGGAGCTCGGTCTCCGAGCCGCCCACAGATTCCCAGCCCGAGCCGGCTTGGGGCTGCTCCTAAGCCGAGCCAAGCTCAGCTTGCTCTGGGCCGTTGGATTAAGGGGGTGGGTGCACGCGATCGTGCCACGTGTCCCCCAGCTGCCTCAAGCCATTCCACCGACTCCCTTTTCCCTATATATATATATATATATATATATATATATATATATATATATATATATATATATATATATATATTAGTATATTTTAGGTTTCCGAAAACCCTATTTTAATTCAGCAGCTTTTTGTGGGAGAGTTCGATAGGGATTCTTCGACTTCGCGGAGGGATTGCCGTTGATCTAAACGTCCGTTTTGCGTGCCGTTTTTTTTGTTAGAAGCGTATTGAGGCTAGGTTTCTGAATATAAAATTTATTTTCTGGTATTTTGATCTCGAATTTCTGAATAATTATTTGAGTGTCGGTTGTCCAAAAATCAACACGTCGTACGGTTTTCAAGATTTCGAGCGATCTCAAACTCCATTTCGTGATCCGTTTGAAGTTTTGGAAAGCTGACACCGAGCTATACAACATATAATTTTTCCAGAAATTTAGAGTTTAATCTAGTATTTTATTTTGTTCATAGAAGTCAGATTTGGTCAAGGGTTCATCGATTTGGTCATGGTTAGCCATAATGGCGATAACTTTTGACCAAATCGTGATTTTGCGGCACGGTTGATTCCAGTGCACTCATGGCGCTGAAATCTACCATGTTACACACTCAAACTTTTGAATTCATAATGTTTGACTAGTTAGTCAACAGTATGTCTCGGTTTGCGTGCCACGAGTCCCAAATTTGGAACCGTGACTTTCCTTGGCCAAATATTTATGTGTAAATTGTTATTTTAGAATTAAATAGGTTAAAATAGGATTTACTCTAGAATTAAAATAGTATTAATTAATTTAACCCATTAGCCACTTTCTAGGATTTTAGAGTGGGAATCGTTGATCTAACTTGTAGCTCCCCTTCCCGGAAACTTTTGAAATAATTTTTTTTATTTATTTGTTTTAAATGGTGATTTTTAGATTTTTATAAATGATTATTTAGTTAATTATTACGGTTGATAATTTTTGCCATGGTTGAGTTTTGAAATACCAGACGACTAGGAATCATGGCACGAATAGTGCAATGGCGTACCTTGACTAGTGTATTAGCCATGCCAAGGAAGACCTAGCCATAAGTGAGTCCTAACTAGAAAAACCCTTCGATACGACGTGCGTTCCACCAATTCAGGCGACATGGTCGCGAACCGAAAGCATCGATGGTGCGTATTGGCTTCGTGGACGTGTGGGCTTTGACGGAATTCAAATTGGTTGCGTGTGCGCGACGAATTTGATCCGTATCCGTCAAAATTCACCGTATCGACCACCTTGCACAAACTCCAATTACTTTGTGCATGCTCGTCAGATCGAGACGAAACTTGCGCCAACAGGACCGTATCATTTTTCTGGTCCTGTATGCCAAGTTTGGTCCGATTCTGAGACAGTTGATTGGATCGTCGTTTTGTGGGCCCCACGGTCCGACTCAACGGGTAATTTTGTGCACGGCACGCCGGAATCCAACTTTGGACATACGGTTGGGTTCGTATCGGAAAACCGGACCTGTTGACATATAGTTTGACGACTTTAAAGACCATTAACTCTGGCATGATTTTCGGTGCAAAGCGGGTCCAACGACGGACATCATTTTTGCCCGAAATTACCGTTTTGCTCCTGTGTCCAGAATTGGACTTAATGATAGGCAATCCTAGCTAATTTGATTATTCTTAGAATGTTGGCGATGTCTGTTTCAGCTTTCGGAGACATTTGTGGATTTTGGACTTTTTGGCGTAACAGTTGACGGTATCTTATTGGTTCTTCGCGCTACCACCAGGCAAGTATACCTTTCCTTCCTCTACAGTTTTATTTACATGCATTGTATTTCATTCCAGTTTTGATTGTTTATGGACATGTGCTTTTTGTATTATATTCTTTTGAGTTGTTTTTATTGCATATAGTCGTGTTCATGTTTGGTCTTGTGGTTCACACTTGGAGTTCTCGTCAGTACCTTGCTTGAGTCGTGTCATAGGACGAGTACGTGTAATTGAACCGCTAAATCCTTGATATTGTTTCCTTGGCACCAGAGATTCCACATCGAGGCGAGGGTGTTGACTTGACTTGCACCAGAGAGTCCACACTCGGGACGAGGATGTTATACTTACACCAGAGAGTCCACACTCGGGATGAGGGTGCCTTGCCGTGAACTAACCAGAGAGTCCACACTCGGGATGAGTGTTAGTACTAACCAGAGAGTCCACACTCGGGACGAGGGTTAGTGTTTAGTTCAAACCCGTGAGTCCACACTCGGGATGAGGGTTTGGTTCTTCCATTGATCTCGTGTTTATCGTTCATCCGGCAGTTCATTTATGCGTAGTTGTTCAAGTATTCGTGTTCATGTTCGTGTTCGTAGTCATTTTCGTATTCCTGTTTTCTTGTTTATTTTCTTGCGCATGATAAAACTGTTAGATAGGCATGTATATTATGTATCTTGCTATGTCCTATGAGGACCTGATGATCTCTTCAGGTTTAGCGATTGCATGGAGTTAGTAAGCAGTGCGGGATGGTAGAGGATTGCGATGCATGATACAGGTATTTGATTGTGATATTTCTTTAATATCCACTCGTGCTTTATATTCCATATCATAACATATTCTGCTTATTTTATAGACTCATGTCATTCTTGGAGTCTAATCGGACAATATGCTAATGGGCTGCAGACCATGACCCATATTTGTTCATTCATGTTTTGTGCATTTATTGTGGATTGAGATATAGATTTACCCTTGCCATGATTTGGAAGTATACCCTATTCTGGACAGCTTATACGTACTCGAGTTGGGCTGGAGTCCGCTCGATACGTAGTTGGCTTGCTCACGAGCTCGCGTCCGAAAAGCGGGTGCGGGTCATGACAAGTTTTTTTGGTGGCCCATGCAGGTCAGAGCATATCGTATCGGTTACGTAACTGTACTGATGCGAGCCTGCGCATCTGACTAAACCCTTAGAAATCTCAATCCACTCTGTCTTGAAAATTCCTTAGAAATTTCTCTACCGTCTTTAAAACTTTGTATTCGTTCTCGATTATTCACCCTTGCCTTCTTGTATCATTGGTTCTCGTCCCTTCCTATTCCGAGGTGACGAATGATCGTCATGTCTAGGATTCATTAAAAATTCTTAAATTATAGTATAATATTGCTTGACTATTGAATATTTGGTTGTTTATAGATATGCGGGATTAGAGATGCCATATGCCTAGATATCTGCTGGTAGAATTGTTAGCAACTAGTTAGAAGGCCATAAGACTTTAGTGACCGTATTTTGAGGAGTAGTGTGACCAAATGTGGGTAGAAGTCCTCAAGTATTCAGAGTTATGAAATGGCTAGAGAAGGTTATAAAATATTTTTAGAAATTAAATTTGAGGAGATTAAGGAAATGGTAGACTTTGAATTTTAAGGAATAGTTATGAATTAGAATTTCGAGGACGAAATTATTTTTAAGGTGGGTAGATTTGTAGCTCCCCTTCCCGGAAATTTTTGAAATAATTTTCTTTTTATTGATTTGAATGGTGATTTTTAGATTTTTATAAATGATTATTTAGTTAATTATTACGGTAGATGATTTTAGCCATGGTTGAGTTTTGAAGTACCAGACGACTAGGAATCATGGCACGGATAGTGCAATGGCGTGCCTTGACTAGTGTATTAGCCATGCCAAGGAAGACCTAGCCATAAGTGTGTCCTAACTAAAAAAAACCTTCGATACGACGTGTGGGCAATGTGGTCGCGAACCGAAAGCATCGAAAGGTGCGTATTAGCTTCGTGGACGTGTGGGCTTTGATGGAATTCAAATTGGTTGCGTGTGCGCAACGAATTTGATCCGTATCCGTCAAAATTCACCGTATCGACCACTTTGTACAAACTTCAATTACTTTGTGCACGCTCGTCAGATCGAGACGAAACTTGCGCCAACATGACCGTATCATTTTTTTGGTCCTGTAAGCCAAGTTTGGTCCGATTCTGAGACAGTTGATTGGATCGCCGTTTTGTGGCCCCACGGTCCGACTCAACGGGTGATTTTGTGTACGGCCCGTCGGAATCCAACTTTGGACATACGGTTGGATTTGTATCGAAAAACCGGACCTGTTGACATATAGTTTGACGACTTTATAGACCATTAACTCTGGCACGATTTTCGGTACAAAGCGGGTACAACGACGGACATCGTTTTTGCCCGAAATTACCGTTTTACCCCTGTGTCCAGAATTGGACTTAAGAACAGGCAATCCTAGCTAATTTGACTATTCTGAGAATTTTGGCGATGTCTGTTTCAGCTTTCGGAGACATTTGTGGATTTTAGACCTTTTGGCGTACCAGTTGACGATATCTTATTGGTTCTTCGCGTTACCACTAGGCAAGTATACCTTGCCTTCCTCTACCGTTTTATTTACATGCGTTGTATTTCATTTTCCAGTTTTGATTGTTTATGGATATGTGCTTTTTGTATTATATTCTTTTGAGTTGTTTTCAATGCATATAGTTGTGTTCATGTTTGGTCTTGTGGTTCACACTTGGAGTTCTCGTCAGTACCATGCTTGAGTCGTGTCATAGGACGAGTACGTGTAATTGAACTACTAAATCCTTGATATTGTTTCCTTGGCACCAGAGGGTCCACACTCGGGACGAGGGTGTTGACTTGACTTGCACCAGAGAGTCCACACTCGGGACGAGGGTGTTTACATTAGAGAGTCCACACTCGGGACGAGGATGTTATACTTACACCAGAGAGTCCACACTCGGGACGAGGGTGCCTTACCGTGAACTAACCAGAGAGTCCACACTCGAGACGAGGGTTAGTACTAACCAGAGAGTCCACACTCGGGACGAGGGTTAGTATTTAGTTCAAAATCGTGAGTCCACACTCGGGATGAGGGTTTGGTTCTTCCATTGATCTCATGTTTATCGTTCATCCGGCAGTTCATTTATGCGTAGTTGTTATAGTGTTTGTGTTCATGTTCGTGTTCGTGTTCGTAGTCATTTGTCGTATTCCTGTTTTCTTGTTTATTTTCTTGCGTATGATAAAATTGTTAGATAGGCATGTATATTATGTATCTTGCTATGTCCTCTGAGGACCTGATGATCTCTTCAGGTTTAGCGATTGCATGGAGTTAGTAAGCAGTGCGGGATGGTAGAGGATTGCGATGCATGATACATGTATTTGCTTGTGATATTTCTTTAATATCCTCTCGTGCTTTATATTCCATACCATGACATATTCTGCTTATTTTATAGACTCATGTCATTCTTGGAGTCTAATCGGACAATATGCTAATGGGCTGCAGACCATGACCCATATTTGTTCATTCATGTTTTGTGCATTTATTGTGGATTGAGATATAGATTTACCCTTGCCATGATTTGGCAGTATACCCTATTCTGGACAGCTTATACGTACTCGAGTCGGGCTGGAGTCCGCTCGATACGTAGTTGGTTTGCTCACGAGCTCGCGTCCGAAAAGTGGGTGCGGGTCATGACATAACTTGTGATTGTTTTTGTGTCAGGGTAGATCGGACTACGACGTCTTTACTTGTGACTTTATCATCTATCGGAGCAGGAAAGTATCACTATGACCTATGTTTCCTTTATTTTATACTGCATGTATCTTCGTGTCGTCTTTTCACTATTATTCCCTTATGGTGCATGATTGTCATTGTTCATGATTACTATTGTGCATGAGAGTTAGAATCGGTTGGATATACATACATGTTCATGCCTTACTCATTGTTTTCTATTGTTTACAGTTTATCGTATTGCTAATGTTTATCGTAGTGGACATGTATTGTGAGTGAGTCGGGCGGGGGAATACAAGTAGTAAGCATGTGGTCAACGAATTGAATACAGACCACCTATACATTGATTGCATAATATCAGTCATGCACCACACGTATGACTGACGGATATCCCAAGCCGTCTACATGCTGAAAGTTGGTATTCTAAAACACACAGTACACGTGACTTAATTATTGTTACTCTATTGTCTATTGTTCTTCTTTCGTCAAGTCTACCTTCTTATTGTCATCATGTCTTAGTGGTATGTCAAGTCTACCTTCATATTGTTATCACGTCTCAAAGGTACTTTCTTATCATACAATGTCATGCCAATACTTATCTTCAGTTAAATTCCTTTTATCGTTCCTTCATGCTTGTATAATATATTGTGTAATATAGTGTTATGGTGATCTTGCTCCAATCCTGACTGGATAACTATTTTTCAGCTTTAGACGACGAGATTTGCCCCGAGGTCTACGGTGAGTATGTTGGCGACCCTGTCATCACTGGCGTACCCGATTCCAGCACTGATGCGAATTAGCATATTTCCTTCCTTATGGATTCGCATTAGTTAGTAGTTATAGTTGTGGAGTTTAGTTGTCTATTTTATTTTCTGCTATCTGGGTTTGTTCCTGAGACTTTCTGAGTTGTAGTAGATTATTTCATATTTATGATATTGAGACTATTGGATATTTTGGTGATTATTGCTGGCTTAGTTGTGGATGATATATATATGCATGTTGTGCTTGTTGTGGACCATTGTTATCATAGACAGCGTACTACCGCCGATGCTGCAGCGTAGACTGGACTTGGCCATGAACTCATATCCCAAAATTGAGAGCAGGTCGTGACAGCTGTCAACTGTTCAGTCTTCGGGAAGCGTGCTGCCGACTTTGTCACATAGCATTAATTGCTTGATGGGTGTCGAGTTGAAGTGGGCGCATCAGTTTGTGTCCCACTAGGCGCATGGGTCTATGTCCCATTGGGCGCATCGGTATGGAGCGCATGGACGACGGTAGAACGCTGTCACGGCCAAGATGCTAAAAATCACAAAATGTAACATATTTGCTCATTCACATTACTAAATCAACTTTACAAATTACAAGGTTTCATAACTTCACATTTGCTAGAAAATACAATGTCTCACAAAATGGAAAAAGACAGCTAATCCAACTATCTAGGTTGACCTCAGCATACCTATGCCTTCCCAGTGCTAAGAGTGGTCGCGGCTAAACCTGAAAAATGTTGGTTTCCAGTCAGGAATGGAACGAGTACAATCTCACAATAGATTCAATAAATGAAAAAAATTCATAAATCTGTAAATAATAATGAAATACACGACGAAAAGACAAGTATGAGTACTAAAATAGAGAAGACATGTAGCCAAAAATATATATACTGTAGAAACAGACACTGTACCTATCTAGTGAGTTGAAATACTACTTTGACATGTAAACGGCTAAGGCTAAATTCGGTACCCCGTACATGAAATGTGCGACTGCTATTAGGCAAGAATAAGATTCGGCACGCCGCATGTGAGGTGTGAGACTGCTATTAGGCATGAATAATTTTGGTTTGTTTATATTTCTAGAGTATTTTTCCGCCCGACCAGTACTCATGGATCCAAACAGGACACGAACACGATAATAAATTCGTCACGAACAACATGTAAAGAATCCATAACTACTATCTCGTGTAACATCATGTCAAGAACCAATGGAATATCAATGTAAAACACTACTACGTACATGATTCATAGAGATAATCAGATACAAAACAATCAGAGATGTACTCGCCTGATGTTCTGTGCTGGTGAAACCGATAATACTATACCACTCAATGAGCCACAATCAGTCAACACATGCAGAAGTCTCCGGGTGCTGAAATAAATATTACCAACATTTTTAGAATAGTCAAATTAGCTAGAATTGCCTGTCCTTAAGTCCAATTCTGGACACAGGGGCAAAACGATAATTTTCGATCAAAACGATGTCCACCGTTGGACCCGCTTTGCACCGAAAAGTGTGCCAAAGTCTATGTTCTCTAAAGTCGTCAAACTATATGTTAACATGTCCAGTTTTTCGATACGAACCCAACCGTATGTCCAAAGTTGGATTTCGGCGGGCCGTGCACAAAATCGTCCATTGAGTCGGATCGTGGGACCGCAAAACGGTGATCCGATCAACTGTCTCAGAATCGGACCAGACTTGGCATATAGGACCAAAAAAATGATATGCTCCTGTTGGCGTAAGTTTTGTCTCGATCTGACGAACGTGCACAAAGTAATTAGGAAATTTGCACAGAGGCCGATACGGTGAATTTCGACGGATACGCATCAAATTCGTCGTGCATACGCAACCAATTTGAATTCCATCAAAGCCCATACGTCCACAAAGCCGATACGCACCTTTCGATGCTTTCGGTTCGCGACCACGTTGCCGGATTGGCGGGACGCACGTCGTATCGAAGGTTTTTTTAGTTTTTAAAACAAATTTTTCTCAATATTGGGAAACCGATTTCTCAACGCACAGTTATCAAAATTGATTTCTGTAAAAAGGGTTATCTAGCCTTATATGTTGTCTAGGACTGCCTTCAAATAGATTTTTGAAATCATGCATGGTTTGGATGATAATTAAATGCAAAGTAGGCTAGTTCGACTGTTGTCAGTCCGGTTTTTGGGACAAGTTTTCCTCGATTTTTGGGTCGATATTCTGGCCGATCTAGCGCATCTACACATAAAGTAATTAAAAGAATGTAAAGGCGTATATATTGGCTTCGTACCAGAGGAGGAAGATCAGAAAATGATCCATCGATCGTCGCAAAATTATGCAATGAAGTCGACTCCGTAGGTTGGTGTTGCTGTCGCCGTTCGCACCCTTCGCGGCTGCTCTCGGACTGCCGCTGGCCGGCAAACGACCCCCGGCCAGCCTGCGGCAGCGCATGGGGAAAGAGGGAGAGCTAGGGTTTGGGTTCTTGCGTTCCTCTGTTTTTATATAAACGCGGCTGTGTGGGGTTATAGGGGTCGGGCTCGGAGCTTAGCACTGTTAGCGTGGTGTTGGCCTCGTGTTGGCACCGGGTTTAGCTCAGGTTGGGCTGGGCTTGGGATTTCCTGTGCTCGGTTGGGGCTCAGCTAAAGGGTTGGACTTGCTGCTGTTTCTTGCTTCCTTTGTTTGGTTTTCCTATTAGCATATCCTAACTCATAAGTGTTAATTACATTAATTATCTTACTATATGACCACACTTGTATAGTACTCTAGTATATATATATATATATATATATATATATATATATATATATATATATATATATATATATATATATATATATATCTCTATACATACACTCCTATATATTCAAATATATTTATATATACATAAACATACATATATATTTAATATATATTTATATATTCATACACATACACACATATATAATATATATTCACATGTACACATACACACATTATTTTTTACATCTAAATAAACCCTATAATACCATTTCTATTCAAGATCCACTTTAGGCCTATATAAATATATACGCACATATTCATCTTTTGATAAAGAATAAAATAATAATAATAATAATAAATAATAATAAATAATTTATACTTAATAACCACAATAATAATATTAATAATAATAATAAATTCCAATAGTAAGATAATTCAATAGTAGTTCCTGAATGGGCATATCATATATTCCCATTACTGGGCTCAAGAAAATCGTATCAATACTCTAAGATACCAACTGATCTTATTAATATCTATTTTATACGTGTAATTTATATTTAGAAAATATTAGGTGTTTCCCAAAATATGCATGTTTCACTTAACAAAATGCCCTTGAAAGACTTTTGAAAGAAAACGAGAAAAAGTACAAAAGTACAAATAAATTCTGGAAAGTATTGCTATGGAAGTCTGATATGAGAACGATCACTTTGTTCCTTTGACCACACAATGATGATGAAGAAAAAACTGCTGGAAGATGAACAACTGGAAGAACTAAGTCACCAGAAAGGTATCGACACACTGGGCAGTGATGGCGAGGTCGAATGCTTTCCTGCTTTGCTTCACTCTGTTCTTAAAGAAAAGTTGAAGAGAAATGCTCTGGAAAATCACTTTGCTCTCAAAGTATCTGGACTCTGATCTCTATGTGATCTGTTCTGTTTTCTGTTTAAAAATAAGTCTATTTATAGACAAGACCCTCTGTACGTAAAAAGCAACATAATTGGGTCTTTACGCAAATAACTGCCACCCACGATTAAAAATCGACCTTTACGCGTGATGACACGTGTCCCATGAAGAGTTGTAGTCTCTACGCATGGTGACACGTGTCCCACAACTTCAATAATATGGAAAGAGCACGTACACACGTTCCTCGATAAGTATGGCATGAAAGCCACGTATGCAGACCACGTTCTCACATAGCCCGAAAAGATTGAGCGTAAAATAGCCCAAAGTAAGCTTCCTGCGTAAAGTGGCTAAGAAATAGCCTTGAGCGTATAGCTAGCTCAAATAAACTCTACGCACACAAAAGTAGCTGAGATAGCCTTGAGCGTAAAAACTCAAATGACTTTCATGCGTAAAAGAAGCGGTCTATTGAGCGTAAAGTAGCTCATCTGCACATTAAACGACAAGCGTTGGATTTGGTGCAAAAAATTTCTCGGCTTCTGTGCAATATTCTGCCAGAAAATTATTCTGTCATAACAGTATCACGCGCATTAAATGCAGTATGGAGTGCCTGTAGCTCTCGCATAGAGTTTGAGGATGACTCTTGCGTAAAGGAGCTCACGTAGAGTTAGACTCTGTTTGATCTCTGCGTAGAGCTTGAATCTGACTCAGTAGAGTCTTTAAATGGGCCTTGCGTAGAGTCTGACTTTGCGTAAAGTTCTCAACTTCTTTGACTTGGTCTATGAAGTTTATTTTATGCTTCTACAAGTTTTCAAATTTTTCTAAAATTTGAAATACTTTGAATAGAAGCGTAAAATGCGGGATATCCAACAGTCATCCGCGTATAGTTCGGGATACTCAACAGTCATCTCAGAAGCGTAAAATTCGGGATACCAATAGTCATCTCAGAATTGAACCAATTTCAAACATTTCTATAAATAGAGCTTCACGAGTAGAGAGAGAACTTTACTCATCTCTTGCAATCTCAATCTCCTTTACTCTACTCTTCGAAATCCACATCTAAACCAATGGCACCAAAAAGCAAGACCACCGTCGGCGCTAAGGGCAAGAAGCCCGCTGTCGCTGCTTCGTCGACGGCTGAACGTGCGGAGACCACCGTTCCATCATTGGTGACGACCCCTAGGCCTAATCCCGCTGTGGCTCCGACCATAATAGGTAAAATCCTATCTAGTTCAACCGTGGGTTCGTCGGAGAAGAAGAAGAGCCGAACCCTAAATTTACGCTCACGTTTATACGTGTCTGCGTAGAATAAAAACTACCAAATACGCCCACGTCTATACGTGTCTGCGTAAAATAAAAACAACAGAATATGCCCACGTCTATACGTGTCAGCGTAAAAATAGAAACAACAGAATACGCCCACGTCTATACGTGTCAGCGTAAAAAAATGGAAACAACAAAATACGCCCACGTCTATACGTGCCAGCGTAAAATGTTTAAGCATTAAATACGCGCACGTCTATATGTGCTAGCGTAAAGTTAACAATACGCAAGTCACCCACGTTCATACGCGTCTGCGTAAAGCAAGTCAAAAGACTATGTTTTCATGCGTACAACTTTTACTCTTTTGAACGGAGAAAAGTACGCGTAAAAAAACTTTTAGTCATACACAGCCTCAACGTAGAATATTTTCCAATTCTTTGAGACAAAGAAAAAATATTCATAATCCTTTACGCACAAATCTTCACTTGCGTAAAAAGAACTCTTGCGTAGAGATGAACCAATTTTATGACGTTTTTTCAATCTTTTTGAAACCAAGAATGAAAATTTTCAAAATCTTTACACACAAACACTTATTTGCGTAGAAGCATTTGCGTAGAGATGTATAGAGATCAATTCTGAATTTTACTAACTTGATTTTTTGTTGATATTCTTTTTGCAGTGGACTTGCAGATTCATCCTCTCTCTGGAGTCTTTGGTTCCCCAACTGGTATCTTGGGTTCCAACTATTTAGAGAATCTGTCTTATGTTGAGTTTCCACAAAGTGCCATGCAGTACCCTGAAGAGAGACAACAACTGATAGCTGCTCAGGGAGACAGGATGCTGCTAACTTTGATAAACGGAGAACTGCTGACATCGCTGGATGGCCAACAATTTTTAAAGCCTGTTTTCATATTTGGAGACGCCATTGACTTCAAATCTCAGACAAATCCCAAGAATGAGTCCTGGGTAGTTAGATTTGGGGAAAGAGCGATGTACCTCCCATCAATGTCAAGGGATTATCCCCTATCTTCGTTTGTTCATGCCACCCACCCAAGACATATGATCTGGAACCTGACTCCCAACAGTCATGGTAAACCAGGAAAAATCATATTTAAGAGAGATGGGACTAACCAAATAGGCTACCATACTAGTACTCCTAGCGGTGGTGTCATTCCTTTTTCTGGTTTACTGCCTGGATTCACACCAAGCGAGGATTCAGCTTTGATCCAACCAGTACAGATACCAATGTTCATAAACAAGTTTATGAACGTCTCAGTATTATATCCCCAGGTCAACCCTAGGCTTCCAGGGTGGATGACCCCTCATAATAAGAACTGGATTCAACTTAGTGCTTGGGTCATACAGAAATTCAAAGCGGAACTGCAAGACATTGGGTTGTTTGAAGCAGTAGCCTCCTCAAGTCAAGGCATACCAATGAACAATAACCTGTTCTTAGCTTTGATGGAGTTATACATTAGCTCAACAGGGGCTTTTGCAACCCCGATAGGTGAAATGGGTTTTGAATTGCATGAGATGCAATTCATTTCTAAGATGCCAATGGGGAAAGTTCCATATGAATAATATGTCCCCTCCAACCGAGAATTAACAGAGATCAGCCAGACAAACCCCGATCTAGTCGAAGTATATCAAGAATTGACGTGCCATTATCTAATTTGCACCACTATGTATGAAAGTGGATCGCATTTGGCATACATCAATAAATGGACAACATATCTGTTCTACCATCAGAATAGGATATCCAAGGATGACAAGGGGAGATTCCAAGACAACAAGGCTCAATCCATCAACCTTTGCTCAATAATTCCTTCAGATTTGATCCATGGTTTGATGATCACATCTAAGTCTCAGGACAAGTATCTGACCACCAAGACTGGAGAATTCCCTGCGGGGACTGAAGTATTGAGCTATCTGAAGCATGGCAGTCGAAAGATCTCAAAGAAAGCCTTACTGGCGGGCTTTCTTTCTCTGTGACTGCAAAAATGGGTCGTACTAGGAACTGGTACGATTGACAGAATCTACCGGAACGTACTATGGCCAGCAGTACGTTTGGTGTTCAAGACTAGACTCAGCCTATTACCGGCAATGGTATGTCGAATAAATGCTGGTCTGCGAGCATTTGGTGAGGAGCTGATCAATAACGCTCCCTACCGTAAAGATTTCCCTAGGGTAGAGATGCCCTACACTTATTTAATGGGCTGGTTACTGCATCACAACTGCAGTTTATTGCCACCAGGCCCTGAAGATAATACGGAGGTCTTCCTCCAGAAGTTCAATAAAGCCACGTGGATTGCAACTTTAGTGGCAGATACTCGAGCAGTACTAAACTACTCTTATGGATGGAACTTTTTCTGCACAAGACCACCAGTTCCAGCCGACTGCCTCGGTATACAATTTGAAGATATAGGTCAAGAGAGGACAGGGATCCCGGCTCCTGCCTTTAATTGGCTGATATGCATCAGACCATCATATTTGATGTATAGGATTGAGGACAGCTGCATCTTTGAACCGTACCTGCCCAGTCGGTTCGCTCGTCAATTCGGGTATGACCAACTTCACGTTGGTAATCCCTCCACTGCCTTCAATTATTAGGGGAAGTTAGTTGATTGTGCAAGGGCATGGAGATATTTCAACGCTGGATGTACCGATGCTAAATTCCGTGTGTCAACTGCCACCAGTACAACTGAGCTACAAATGCTTCATTCGTATGCTCGTTTTTATGCTTCCATCCGTTCCTTCGCAAATGACTATAACATGAAGGGAAGTCTTCGATGGGACAAGGAAGGAAACGTCGAAGAACCAGTTAGGGTACCTTCGGATGTACCTGATGATGCTGCTGTTCCAGATGAATATCTGGAAGTGATCCCAATGGGAGTAGGAGAGGCACCAGCGGGAGCAATTAAAATTTCTACCTCTAGGAAGCGTAAATTCGACACAGCAGTTGCTGCCTGAGAGAAGAAGAAAAAGGTCACTGTTAAAGGGCCTTCCAGACAGAGGGTCGCTACTCCAGAAAGTGAAACTCCAGTCGAGGAAGCTCAAAATATTGCATCTTCTTCAGCTCATCCCGGAGAAGGGTCTTCAGCATCCCAATCTGCAGCAGCAACAGAAACTATGGGGCTCCTATCTTCCGGATGTCTCAGCACTTTAATGCATCTCACTTCGCCACAAAAGGCGCGAGCTATCGAAGACACTGCCACCACTCACACTGTAGATCCGGAATCCATCCCCTCGGATGAACCGACTCTTGATTTAGAAGATGATGACTGGGATCAAGATTATGACAAACTCTTGGCACGTCCTGCACCTACTCCAGGTAAATATAAATTACACAAAATCTATACAAAATTATGTATTATAATTTTGTATATTAACTTATTTTGCTTAATCTTTATAGGTGTCATCGCTGCTGTAAAGCCCGTGGCATCTCTTCCTCCTCAAGAAACTATTCATGAAGAAAACATAGAGTTTGAAGAAGAGAGTTCTTCTTCAAAAGAAGATTCTGCTTCTAAAGAAGACGCTCCATCTATGGAGATACCAGAAGAGCCTGTAGTGGAGGCCCACCAAGAATTGCCTTCTCTTGTTGAAGAAAGAGAAGAAGAACCGGCTACAGAAGAACCAGCTGCAGACGAAGAACCAGTTGCATATGAAGAACCAACTGCAACTGAAATACTGTCAGAGCTTGAAAGGCCTGCAGTCAGCAAAGGTGATGAAGACATTGTCAACCCATCAACCGAAGTCAGAGACATAGTAATAGCACCTTCAGCTATGACTACTAATCTGGCACAAGTTCTTGAGAATACAGTGTATGAATCTGAATCGGTTACAACAATCACCTTTCCCACCGCAACAATCACTATCACCGAAACTCAAGTAGTTTCAGCTCCAGAAACAGCTGGAGAAATGATCCACAAAAGTGCTGAAGAGGTTGTCTCTAGAACTCCTGGAGATCAATTAACTATAGTAACAACAACTACAGCTTTAGCTCAACCTGCTACCAAGGCAACGACGACATCCGCTCCCGGTCTTCAGAAGAAGGATTTAGCAGATCTTGCTGCCACACCGAGCTCCAATACAGAAATGAATCTTTTAGTTGAGATTCATACTGAAGCTTTCTATAAAACCTTGGCGGCCTTGATCAAAATGGTCCTGAAGAAGGGCTTAAATTATAAAAGTTTAAAGGCTGCGATTGCTCCCACCATTGGGAATGTTGGTATGTTCAATGATGCTGAGAGAGCAGCAGCTTTGTAGAAAGTAGTAGAAGGACTTGAACTGCCTATCAAGGAATATCTAAGACTGTTAAGTGAAACCCTTGAAAGTCTCATCCAGACCGAGTATGATGCTTTATCAGCTGAATACATCACTCGGGAGACTATTTTTAAGGAATCTCTCCAAGACTACAGTAGCAAAGTTGCCAAGGAGCGAGCTTTATTAAATGAAACTAAACCCCTGCTGGAGACACATAGAGAAGCCTATGAAACTTCAAACATGAGAATCTATCAACAAAATGATAGAACTCATGAAGTTGAGGCAGAATTGGCTCGATTGAAGGCAGAGAGAGCAGATGATTGCAACTCGAGACAAACATCTGGAACAGAGCTCAATATTGGAAGATAAGGTCTTTGGTGCTGAAGCTACCATAAAAACCCTTGACGACGCCAAGGATAAGATGATAGCTGCTTTTGTCGAACTCTCGTATCTTTGTACTGCAGAGGCTCGTCGCACCATAGCTACTAAAACTGTACTGAGTTCTCGTGAGAAGCGTTTGGCAGAGATGCAGAAAATGCTTGAAGATGTATCTGCTCCACCTTAGAAAATAAAGAATTTTGTATTCTTCCTTTCATATCATCAATAAAGAATTTTGTATTCTGTCTTTTTCTTTCTTTTTCTGTAATATTTCAAATCATGCAATGAATGATTTTTTTTATGGTTGTGAGATAGAAAACAATTATCAGAGGTAATAATATGAACATGATAAGTTTTCAAAACTCAACAAAGTAGATTATATCTATCCAGAGATAATGTGGACATAATAGATAACAAATCTTATTTTCTTTTTAGAGCATACAATACTATCAAAGGTAATATGAACATAATAGATCGTGATGACTCAAAGAAAGTAGATTAATATCTATTCAGAGGTAATGTGGACTTGATAGATGTGAAGAACAGTTTGGCAACTCTAGAGGGGGGTGAATAGAGTTTATATAGAAAATAACCGATTAAAAAATAACTCTTTCACGATCTATGAATAATCAGAGTAAAATGCGGAAAGTAAATGAAGAGCAAGAAAGCATACGCAAACACAGCAATTTTAACCTGGTTTCCCTCGTGGAGGACTAGTCCAGGCCTGAGAACTCTAGCTCAGGATTAAATCCACTATTTGTGAAATAGTAGTTTACAACCCGTGCCTTTTCTTCAGAAGAGCACGTCAACTTCTTACAGAGGATCGCAGTGGCGATTTGCTTGGAATTGTCCAAGCGACTTCTTCAACTCTTGCACAAAAATCCTAACTGAGAGATGCTGAGCACTCGAGACTTAGGAGGCTTGTGGCTAGTAGATGGGAAGGGTATAGCTTATTTGAGCTATAAGAGAGAAGAGAAGAGAAGATTGGATGATTTAAAATGAGAGAATTCATGCCCTATTTATAGTATTTTTATAGGCAGAATTCGGCCAGAATTCGGGTAGGAAAATTCAAAAATTTGGCCGTTGGACAACTAGCAACCAGCTAACCCTAAAATTAGGGTTCCTGATTTCTAGGGGACAGAGTTCGGCCCGAACTCTGTGTGGAGGCAGAGTTCGGCCCGAACTCTGTCTCCAGAGCACAGAGTGGTTCAAAGGGGACCATTGGGCAATTTCTGGTTTGGTGGAGCTTGGGATTATTAAGTAGGCTATAGTCTAAGTTTCAAGAGCTCAGCATGACTCAGATTACATTTGTCTAGACTCAAAGAAAATGTAAAATATAGACTTGAATACAACTGAGAAGCAGAGGCTGAGCTGTTGTCTGTCTTGAGCTTAATGCAGACGTCGTGTGTCGTATTGAATTAATACAGATATTATTTAGTCAATGTTGTCAATATTTGGTTGACTGTGACTTTGTGTCAACAAGATGAATAAGAAAAAGAAGTAGATTTAAAATTTATTCAGAGATAACGAAGACATAATAAATAATAAATCTTGTTCTTTTCGGAATCAGCTGGTAAGACAGAAAATCAAAATTCTCTTTTAGGAGTAAATAAATCTTTAGCTTAACCAAACCTTGGTAGCTGGGGAATAAGGAAGAAATTCAAAAGTAAAATTTCTTCAAGAATTTGCCACTAATTGGCATCATAATCAAATCTCCATTAGGTTTCGATAACCTATAAGCACCATTGGAGAATATTGTCTCGACTACATAAGGACCCTCCCATTTAGCTTGGAATTTGCCTTTGCTCTTATGAGTTATAACCATAGGTCTTCGGACAGCTAAGACTAGCTCATCGACTTTGAATACCCTCTCTTTAACTTTACGGTTGAAAGCTCGAGATATGCGGGCTTGATATAGCTTGATATGCAGTTATGCTTGAAGACACTTCTCGTCCAGTCCTTCAAGTTCTTGGAGTCGTAAGCGATCATTATTTTTAGAGGTTAGCTCATTAGCAATGGCTATTCTAAGAGATGAGATCTGGATTTCCAATGGAAGAACAGCCTCGCATCCGTAAACCAGTGAGAATGGTGTAAAACCAGTGGGAGTTCGGACTGTTGTTCGATAAGCCCATAAACATTCTCCAAGTTTCTCATTCCAATCACGTTTATTAGAAGAGACGAACTTTTTGAGAAGTTTAATAATAGTTTTATTGAAAGCTTCTGCTAAACCATTAGCAGCTAGATTATAAACCGTAGAAGCTATGTTCTGGATCCGATTTTTATCACAAAATCGATAAAACGCCTGACTGGCAAATTGTGGTCCATTATCATGGATTATCCTTCGGGGAACTTCGAAATGATAAATGACATGATGAAGCTAACCACATTAGACATTTTCACTTCCATAAGAGGAACTGCTTCTGCCTATTTAGAAAAGTAATCGGTTATAGCCAGGATAAACCGGTGTCCTTTGACAGAAGGAGGATTAATTAGACCAATAATATCTATGCCCCAAGCTTCGAAAGGCCAAGAAGCTGCTGTAGGATGTAAGAATTCAGAGGGTTGGTGAATAAAGTCAGCATGAATCTGGCATGCTTTATACCGTCTGGCATAATCCACAGCGTCTGCTATCATAGAAGGCCAATAATAACCCATTCTTCGAATACGGTCCTGTAATTTCGGACCTGGTTGATGCACACCACAAACTCCATCATGAGCTTCACGTAGTGTTTGTTTGGCTTCACTTTCTGAAAGACAACACAATAAAAGTCTGTCATAAGAACGACGATACAACATATGCAAAGAAGAATCATAGTAGAATCGAAATGACCGTCTTTTGATTGATGCAGCTTCTTTTGGATCTTCAGGTAAAATCCCATGAACCGCATAATCAATAAATGGACTTCTCCAATCCCTTTGCTAAGAATTTTATTTAGTAGCATAACTGTGTTCGATTTGCAAATTATTCTTGACACAAAATAGATCTCTATCCAACAAAGTAATGGTGTTTTGTCTTCTAATTGGAACTGCTAAATCCGTAGCTAAACTAGCAAGAGCGTCAGCTTCCAAATTTTTAGAACGTGGTACGAATTCAATGAAGAATCCTTTGAATGAAAGAGCTAATTCGATTACCACTTGATGATAGGGAATGAGGTCAGGATTTCTGACTTCATATGTCCCTCTGACCTGATTGACAATCTGTTGAGAGTCTCCATAAGCTTCTAGGAACTCAATGTCCAATTATTTTGCTACTTGAAGACCAATTAGTAGAGCATTATATTCTGCTACATTATTGGAACATGGTTCATTAAGAGAATAAGCACGGTATATGACCATCTTATCAGGAGAGACCAAGACGATGCCTACTCCGGAGACCATATTGCCTTTAGGCCCAACTCGCGATGCTCCATCAAAGTATAATTGCCAAATGTCATCCCTCAAAGTCATGTTGCAATCTACAACTTCATCTGGAATATCTTCATATAACTAGGAAGTCTCAGGTATAGGGTGAGCTACTAAGAAGTCAGCTAATGCTTGACCCTTTACTGATTTTTGAGGTATGTAGACCATATCATAAGGAGTAAGTGACATTGCCCAGGTAGCTAACCGGGAGTTAAGGATACTCGACTTTCTCATCAATACCCGAATAGGATTTATTTTGGATATGACATGAATAGTTTGTCCTGACACATAACGTGGGGTCTTTTGAATGGCAAAAACCAAGGCTAGACATTCTTTTTTCACATGAGTATACATGTGTTCAGCCCCAACCATCATTCGACTGAGATAATAAATTGCCTGTTCATGACCCTTATCACTTTTCTGTGCAAGAAGAGCACCAAGAGAATGATCTAATGCTCGAACATACAACAAAAATGGTCTTCCCACTACTGGGGGTACTAGAACAGGTGGATTTGTAAGGTATTGCTTGATGTCATTGAAGGCTTTTTGACATGCTTCATCCCAAACAAATGATACACCTTTCTTTAATAGACACGAGAAAGGTTGACATCTCCCAGAGAGATTTGATATAAATCTCCTGATATAAGCAATGCGACCCTGAAAGCCACGGAGTTCTTTCATATTATGTGGAGGACACATTTCAAGAATTGCTTTGACCTTATCAGGATCAACATGAATACCTTGAGAAGTAATGACAAATTCCAAAAATTTGCCACTAGAAACCCCTAAGAAAGACTTAGTGGGGTTCATCTTTAATTGATGTCGACACACCAACTCGAATACTGTCTTCAAATCTTGAATGTGATCATCCTTTAATCGACTTTTGACAGCGATATCATCTACGTAACATTTAACTATTTTTCGTAGATGTTCTTGAAATATATTGCTCATGGCCCTTTGATATGTGGCACCAGCATTTTTCAGACCAAAAGGCATAACTGTATAGCAATAAACTCCAAGGGGCGTACGGAAAGCAGTATGCTTTTCATCTCCTGGATGCATTTTAATTTGATTATATCCTGAAAATCCGTCCATGAAAGAGATGCGTTCAAAACTACATGTATTGTCTATCATGACATCAGTGATAGAAAGTAGAAATTCGTATTTTGGACAAGCTGCATTGAGATCTCGAAAATCTATGCAAACTTGAACCTTTCCATTCTTCTTCATGACAGGAACAATATTGGCAACCCAATCTGGGTGTTGCTCTTCACGGACAAAGCCACATATAATCAACTTTTTGACTTCTGCTTCAATTACATCCATCATATCTGATGAAAAATGCCACTGCTGTTGTTTTACAGGTTTGGCATTAGGAAGAATATTGAGTTTATGAGTAGCTACTTTGGGATCCAGACCCGGCATATCCTCATAACTCCATGCAAAGATATCAATATATTCTTTAATCATATTTATCAACTCTTCTTTTTCATCTTCAGAAAGGTTTTTACTGATGAATATTGGCTAAAACGTAGTTTTGTCTCCAACGTTAATCTGGACAATTTCATCTTCTGTAGGTGGCTGTCGTTGTTCAAACCGAAGCTCCCACTGAGTGTCCATTTGTTGTGCCCAAGGGTCATTTTCAAATAGTTCAGATTCACCATCAGTTTGAACCATATTGACTGAAAAGACGTGCTCAGATTCAACATACTGGACTGTAACTCCTCTTTCCGGATTTTTTATTTATTTTATTTTAGTTTTAAATATTTTTCTAGTAGAAAATAATATTTTTGTATATAATTGATATAGAGTAGAAAAGAGAATGAGATTTTATAGAAATAGATTTTAACTGGTGGGTTTGTCATTATGAAATATTGTACAATTTGAATCTATGAAATACAATTGAATGATATCATTATTAGGTCCTTATTATGAACAAATCAATTGATGCAGGCACCCTTTTAGAATAAGGGTTTCTAAAGTGGCTTAGAATATTTTCTACTAATAAAGGATTTGTTATAAGTATTTTAGATAGAATTTTGAATTTTTATATATATATATAATATATATACATTGATGACATAGAATATTATCTAACTAACTATTGGATATCTAAATTTATATGATTTTAATTAGTTGATGGATATAAAATATTATTTTGAGTATTTAAGTTGATCGTTTCATTGATTTGAATTTAAATTCATATATTCAAATTAGTTTGATAAATATTGATTTATGATTTAAATTAATATTATTATTATCCTTAATAGATTTGGATTAGTTTAACTATTTTAAATGCTCTTTTGAATTTTAAATAAAGAGAAGAAAGTTATCTACAAAGATTGAATGCCTTGATCGAACTAAAAGTTGAACCCTATATATGGAGAGCCTTCCTTTTTCCTCATATCTCAATAGCTCACATCTCCGCCACCATCAGCCCGCACACCTCCTCCCTGTCGTTTCCCCCAACATCTCGACCACCGAGCCCAACTCCGTCTTCTCCGGCCAGACTACATCTGGCAACACCACCACGGGCATCGCTGCCTCCTCTACGTTCATGGCACTCCCCGTTCGATTCCATCTCCCGACCAACCGCCTCCAGACGTCATCCCCGGCTGACCTGGACACAACCCACCACCACCAAATTTCATCCACCACCATCATCACCACTTACCACACCGAAGCCCCATCTCCGCCGACCTTCCCCAAACTGCCTTCGTCGACCTCATACCCCGACGAGCCAGACCTTGTCCAGCGAAGCACGCCACCAGATAGGAGCAGACCCCCATCACCTCCGCCATGGCTCCACCATCTCCACCATCCTACGCCGGTAAGCTCGAGTCCCGAGCCGTCCGCCGTGACCGCCACCTCCCCTCCACTTTGGCACACGCCGCGCTTTCCAGAGCATTCGTACGGCCGCCAACCGCGGAGACTCCGGCGAGTCTGCAACCTAAAATGCCGCCTCCGGTGGTGACGAAGAGGAGAGACGGCTGTGGGAGGCGACGGCTCGGCTGAGGAAGCTGACGCGGGAGCTGCAGGAGTCGGCCTCGGCGCTCATCTCCAGGACATGGACCGAGGAACAAGAGCTCCGCCAGAAAGCACTGGCTCTCGAGTCTCCTATTTTTCCCTAGTCTTATGAAGACTCGGGAACCCCAGCCATGGCACAGTACCCGAAGAAGGTGTGTGGCTTGTTATTAATATCATTTTACTTAATTATATTATAAGATGTTACTAATACTGTTATAACATTGTATATATGTATAGTATATACTATTATATTTACTATGTTAGTTATTATTAATTTATATTATTAACAATTGCTTTATATACAAATATTTATAAAATAGTTACCAAAATTATTGTGTGATAAAATAGTTATTCTGGGCTTTAGTATTTTAAATTCCATAAATGTAGAAGTTTTGTGGTTTTACATTTATAGTTGTTTTAGTTTAGGACTATAAGCCCAATATATCCCCCGGGCTTAGATAATTTTGATGTAGGAAAATTTATAAAGTTTTGGATTATATATTTTATGGGCGTAATTCTTATTTATAAATAGTATAAAAAAAGATTTATATATTTGGGCCATAAGGCTATGGGCCTATATGTTTTGGAACTATTATAGACATGACATATTGGACCTTCAATATAAATGTGTTATGGGCTTTGCATATAAACATCTTTTGGGCTCTATGTTATTCATAAAATAAAAGGGCTTATATTAATATGTTATAAATATTTTCTAAAGCATATACGTATTAAATAATTATATTAGAAAATATCTTAGATCGTTAGATTATCATTGATCGTAGCTAATTGTATTCATACTTCCTTATCAACCCTAGACAATCGGGCTATACTGGACCCAATGGAATTGTCGGTTACACCAGCTAAGGACCTCAGGCAAGTACACTTTCTGATTGCTTTTCGATTCATAGTAGTCATTACATTTCATGTTTATATATATATATCTTGCTGCTTGTTGACACACTCGTCACACGGAGTAGTCGGGAGGGGAAATATCTTAGTAGACATATGGACTACCCAGAACTATCCCAATATGTCTATTCGTGAATAATAGCAGCTGCACACGACACGTACAGGATGCCGGATTTACCCCCTAGCCGTTCACATGTCGAAACAGATATTTCACACCACATAGGTAGTTGTCTTTTATTTATTTTTTCTTGTCTTCTCCATGTAGGAGCGTAAAAAGTACTTCATGGACCAAGTCAAAGAAGTTAAGAGCTTTACGCAAGTCTAACAGAGTCAGACTAAGACTTTACGCAGAGATCGAATAAAGTAAAACTCTACGCGAGCTACTTTATGCGAGAGCCATCCTCAAAGCTTTTATGCGAGGGACGGACCGTCAAATCATCGCATTTAATGCACGTGATATTGTTATGACATAATGATTTTCTGACAGAGGATTACATAGAAGCTGAGAAGATTTGATTTACACCAAACCCAACACTTGTCGTTTAGTGTGCAGATGGGCTACTTTATCCTCAAGAAAGTGCTTCTTTTACGCACGAAAGCTATTCGAGCTTTTACGCTCAAGGCTTTTGTGCGCGTAAAGTTTATTTGAGCTAATTTTACGCTCAAGGCTATTTTTCAGCCACTTTACGCGGAAAGTTTATTTTGGGCTATTTTAGGCCCAGTCTGCTACTTTACGCAGGAAGTATATTTTGGGTCATTTTTACGCCCGATCTTTTCTGGCTACATGAGAACGTGGTCTGCTTACGTGGCTTTCATGCCACACTTATCGAGAAACGTGTGTACGTGCTCTCCCCATTTTGTTGAAGTAGTGGGACACGTGTCACCATGCGTAGAGATAAAAACTTTACATGGGACACGTGTCATCATGCGTAGAGGATGATTTTCATCATGGGTGACAGTTACTCGCGTAGAGACCCAACTTTGTTGCTTTTTACGCACAGAAGGTCTAGTTTATAAATAGACTTATTTTTAACACATCAAGAGATCAGAAGAGAGAGAAGATTCTGAGAAAACTCATATTTTTAGAGTGATATTCCCAGAAGCATTTCTTCAATTTTTTCTCAAGAACAGGGTGAAGCAAAGCAGGAAAGCATTCGACTGTGCCATCAGTGCCGTTATTCGATACCTTTCTGGTGACTTAGTTCTTCCGATTGTTCATCTTCTTCAAACAGTTTTCTTCATCATCATCGTATGGTCCAAGGAACAAAGTGATCGCTCTCAGATCAGACTTCCACAGCAATACTTCCCAGAACAATTTGTACTTTTGTACTTTTTCTAGTTTTCTTTCAAAATCTAATTTTAGGCATTTTGTTAAGTGAAACAAAATGACGACTCTGCTGGGGACGACCTTCTCCTCTGACGAGAAGGCAATTGCTCAATATGATGATGTGTCGGTCGGATCGACAAAGAAGACTCTGGTTGTTCACTTCGACCATACTGCTTACGAAGAAATGCTCCGAACTGGGGGTAGTACTCGCTGCTCCAATGTTCAGAAATTACGGAAGGCGCAAAAAGTTTGGATTCCTAAGTCCAAAGCATCCTCGGATCTCCCTGTTGTCTCTGAAGGCAAAGGAATCCTTCCCACTCCTGTTGTGGAGGCTTCCGTCTGTGATGAGGCAGTCTCTACTTCAGTGATACGCCCCGGGCGTAAAAATCAGTCTCCCGTCTGTGATGTGGCAGACTCTCAAATTTTACGCTCTGCGCATAAAAATCAATTTTTACGTTATGTGCGTAAAAATCAGCCTCCCGTCTGTGACGTGGTAGACACACAAGTTTTACGCTCTACGCGTAAAGGAAAATCTCCTATCTGTGACGTGGCAGATATTCATATTTTGTGCTCTACGCGTAAAGGTAAATCTCCTGTCGGTGACAGAGTAGATAAAATTCACAATGATGCCTCTGCATCTAAAGTGAATTTGCCTACACGCATGCAGCGTAAAAACAAGAATAATTTTATTGGTAAACTTCAGATGTGTCGGTCGGATCGACAAAGAAGACTCTGGTTGTTCACTTCGACCAGACTGCTTACGAAGAACTGCTCCGAACTGGGGGTAGTACTCGCTGCTCCAATGTTCAGAAATCTTGGAAGGCACAAAAAGTTTGGATTCCTAAGTCCAAAGCATCCTCGGATCTCCCTACTGTCTCTGAATGCAAAGGAATCCTTCCCACTCCTGTTGTGGAGGCTCCCGTCTGTGACGAGGCAGTCTCTACTTCAGGGATACGCCCCGAGCGTAAAAATCAGTCTCCCGTCTTTGACGTGGCAGACTCTCAAATTTTACGCTCTGCGCGTAAAAATCAATTTTTACGTTCTGCGCGTAAAAATCAGTCTCCCGTCTGTGACGTGGTAGACACACAAGTTTTACGCTCTACGCGTAAAGGCAAATCTTCCGTCTGTGACGTGACAGATATTCATATTTTGTGCTCTACACGTAAAGGTAAATCTCTTGTCGGTGACAGAGTAGATAAAATTCACAATGATGCCTCTGTATCTAAAGTGAATTTTCCTACACGTATGCAGCGTAAAAACAAGAATAATATTGTTGGTAAAACTTCAGTTTTTCACCAACAACCTTCTTACACTGCTTTACGCAAGGTACCAAACCTTCAAATTATGCGTAATACTGATGGAGTCCTTTGTGCACAAAAATCTCCGGATTTACGCACGCAACTCCAAGCGCATAAAAATGTATAATTTGATTCTGCTAATGCAGCCAGTAATCTTCTTTATACACAAGGGACTAAACGTTTCTCTGTCCCAAATATAATAAAGAAGACTACTCCCTCCACCCCTTCTGATTTACGTGAGTTGCTTGTACAAAAGCGTAAAGACAAAAAATCTCCTGTGACACTCCCCAAAGAAAATCACCATTGTGAGTGTCACCAGATTGTAATCAAATGTTGCTATTCGGCTTCTAAACGGTCAATTTTTGATCGATTAAGCTATAATGTGCCTCAGTAGCAAGTTGATGATCAAGAACATGAGTTGTCATATGCGTCAGTCAACATTGCATCTCATACCAACAGAGGACGACATCCAAGACGCAATTCGTCCCGGACTCCAAGCCAACAATAATTCAACCGACTCCTTGATCCCTTTGAAGGGGTATATCAGAATACTCGATCAAGAGTTCAAAGATCGGTACAATCTTCAGATTCAGAAGCTGGGGGTACCCAGTCGTTGGAGTCAGAAACTGATAGTGTTGATTCATACCTCTATACTAATCCCTCTGTATGTTCAAGGGAGGTTGAGTCTTATGCTATCGGAGAAGAACCGGAGACGTCAATTGTTAACACAGAACAACGTCTCTCTGCGGTTGAACAATCACTGAAGGATATGCTTGCCATGATGCAGAGTATGCATCAAATAATAATGACTCAGCAAACTGTTCAGCCGACGGTAGTAACACCGGTACAGGTAGCAGCACAGACTCAAGATAGTCAAGGGGTTGATATACCTTTGAATAATCTTATTCAAGAGCCTGCTGTCAATCAAAATTCTGTATCTCCAGATCCTCTCATTCCAGAAGATATACCACCTCCGGTGGGGGTTACGGTACATCCAGCAACTATTCAATCGAATGTGCTTCCTCAAACTAGTGAACTATTCAAGCAGTACGTGAACTAAAAGCACAGTTTGAAGTTCTGAAGCACAAGGATCAACTCTAGAGGTTAGGGATTAAGCAACCTTATCCTCCTCATTGGAATGATGTACCCTTTCCTCTAAAATTTAAGCCACAGTCGATGGTGTTATTTGATGGAAAGGCCTCTCCTAGTCAATATATCAATTATTTTGATATTATGATTGTGCATCTGCAAAAGAATGATGCTCTTCTCACCAGAGTTTTCATCGGGTGTTTGACGGGTTCAGCTTATGATAGGTATCGCAGTCTACCCGACAATTGTATATCGTCTTTTGACGAGTTTAAAGCAATGTTTCTCTCCCGCTTCTATGAAGGAGGTACGGACATGAATATGTCCTCCTTAATAGAAATCAAACAAAGGGAGAAGAAAGATACCTGGACGTTTATCGAACGTTTCTGACAGGCAACTTTGAAAATGCCTCCGGGTATGCCAGATTCAGCATTGATTGACACATGCAAAATGAATCTGCGACCAACTATTGCTGTCTTTACGGGCTCTCAATTCACAGATTGGGCCTCGTTCATTATAGCAACAGTTTCAGCCGAGACCAATGGTAGGTTGGCTCGTGAACACGGGATGATCTTTGCTTCATAAGACAAAAGAAAGAAAGATTCTTCTGGTAATAATTCTGGCAATCGTAACGGAAAAGGGAAGGAAACCTTAGTGGTTAATCTTTCAAAACCCAAAATGATGCCAAATAATACGGAGTCTTCCAAACCAAAGGAAGAATACTCTTTTGATGACAGTGATATCCCAGGAATATTCCAATGTCTTGTAAAGAGTGGCAAACTCCAGATTCCAGAGCCAAAAAGGCCTAATGAGGTGAATCTGACTGATAATCCCAAATATTATATCTATCATAGATACATAAATCATCCTACCAAGGCTTGCTACTTCTTAAAGAAGAAAATCCAAGAGTTGATAAATGCTAATGCCATTGCCTTAACCAATGATGAGCACACAGTTACAACTAATATGATTTCTCTTCAATTTGGAGGTTTTCCTCCACAGCAAGTTCCAGATGGGATTGTCCCAATTCCTAAGACAACTATGAAGATTGTGAATCTCCCGCCTGCTAGAGAGCAAAACGAAGGATTATTGCCTCTCACATTAAAAAATGGTGAAATCATGTGGGTACATCCTGACTTAGTAACTGAAATAGAAAACGAAGGTAAAACTTCAAAATCCAATAAAGATAGGAAAGTCAAAACCTGAAATATGATTTCTCATGTTGTTACTCCAGATCATGATGATTTGGATCATCTTTGGGATGACATTCCTTTGGAGGATAGACTGAGGGGTTTGAATATATGCCCTCCAAGTTTGGCTCCTCCTACCAAACTCAAGCTTACTCATAGGCAATGGTTAGCAATGAATAGTGTCCCCTTATACAGGGCACAACAAGTCTTTGCTGCTTATGAAAAAGCTCCTGTAGGGATTTTTCCTCCTATCTCAAGTATTCTTACTCCTGTGGCTACAGAGATTTCTATTCCTCCTTCTCCTGTGGCTACACAAGTCTCTATTCCTCATTCTTCTGCTGAACCATCTATTGAAAGTCCGCTACCCACTCATATGTATAGTCAACAATCAGTCCATCTCATGAAAAAGATGGGCTATGACTTTCAAAAGGCGGAAGGTTTAAACTATGATAAAGGAATACGACTTCCTGTACAACTTCAAAGTCAAAAATCTACTGTTGGATTGGGATTTGAAGTCCCTCATAAAAATCCTTGCAAGAAGAAGACTAAGGGAAAGAAGAATAGAACCTGTAATATGGTACTTCATTCTCCTGAGTCTGAAGAAGAAACCTTTGCTGGTACGAGATCTGGAAAAGAGTACCACAAAGATTATGAGGGAACTTCTAAAGAAGCGGAGGACGTTGCTGAAACACTACCAGCTCAATCGTCTCATATTCCTGCTGAAGCAAGACCTTCTAAACCATCTGTGGTTGAGAAAGGAAAACAGAAAGCAGTACGCTTTGACGTCCCATTGAAATCTGCTTCAAATCAAGGGATAATGATGAAGTCCTACAAATTCGATATTCTAGCCCAACTAGCTAATACTCCGGCTAGACTTTCTATCTTTGAGCTGCTTCGTCTTTCTAAAGAAAGTCGAGAAACTTTGAGCGAAGCTTTGCTACAGGCAGACTCATGCTTAGCTCAACTCAAGAGTCCTGACAATATACCAGTGTCATGTCCACAATGTCATAGTATGATGAAAGCAATTCCTAACATTACCTTCATACAAGAAGATATGCTGTTGAAGCATAATAAGCACGACAGGCCTCTGTGCTACACAGGGTATATTGAATCTACTGAAATTGACAGGATTTACATTGATCATGGGTCTTCTATTAGCATTATTCTTCAGAGTATGCTACGACCCTTGAGGATTCCTACTAGTGATTTGACTTACACTAGTACAACAATAGTTGGTTTTAACTCTGGAAAGAGTAAACCACTAGGGAAGATTCGTCTGAAAATTCAAATTGGTGATCTTCGAACTACGGTGACCTTTTATGTTATCAACTCAGATGTATCTTACAACATCCTCTTTGGAAGACCGTGGATACATGAGCATAAAATTGTGCCTTCAACTCTCCACCAATGCTTCAAGTACGTGGATTCTCAAGGGATTGTGAAGACCAAATTTGTAGATATCAATCCTTTTAAGGGTGTTGAAGCCTATTTCTCTGACTCAATACTCTACAAACAGGAGCAGGTGAAAGAAATATCTGATATGGCTGAAGACCGGTTGCCTGCAGAAGATCAATCTATCAATGAAGATCCTCCAGAAGATCAACCTTTGAAGATTAAAGTCAAAGGACGAATTCAACCCCAACCTGTCAATGAGGAACCTCTGATGATCAAGGTCAAGGGAAGAACTCGAGCTTCGTCTGAGGAATTTATGAAAATTCCAGTCAAGAGCCAAGTTCAACCCCTTATGATCAAGGTCAAGAGACGTACTTCTCGTACGAATGATCTAGAACCACCACTGATTATCAACCTTGGCAAGCCTACGCAGAAGACGGATGACGGTCCGTTAATGATCAATCCAAAGCGTAGTAGTCAATTTGTAAATGATGTAAATATTGATCATTCTGTACTTTCTAATATCAATGAAGATTTCCTTTTAGAGTATATGGCTGTCAAATTTATTGAAAGAATGACTTTATCTTCTGATGATCAATTGTTAAGTGAAGGTCATCAATATAAGAATGACATAAATACAGAGGAAATCTTATACATTAATCATAAGGAAAATTCCTTTCCTCTTCAGGTCGATGTTGGACCTTATGCTCAAAGGTTCTTAAAAACTTCTCCATATCTTCTACCTGTAGCCACTTCATCACAAGCTTGTGTAACTTATAGACGTCACGAAGAATCTTATTTTTTGATTTCGTCTAATAAGAAAAATAAGCGCCAAATTATGTTTGGCTTGGCTAGAAATATCCCGGTTACTCAGACAGATGATCTTAGAGAGAAAGATAAAGGAAGAATTCAAATTGACAAATATAGTCAACAATCTCTTAAGATTATCCAGAATATGGGATATGATGTGAAGACTATGCAAGGTCTTAATCAAGGCAAAGGTAGACGGTTACCATTATATGGTGATCTATTTTACCAGAAAACTCGGCATGGGTTGGGATACGATCCATCCCACATGTTTAATGAAGATATACAAGAAGAATTTTCTTCCAGTTCTTCATAATCCTCAGATTCTGAAGAAATCCAGTTCATCGAATCGGATACACCCCACATGTGCAAGAAAGATATGGAAGAAGAATGTTCTTCCATTTTTTATAATCCTTATATTCTGGAGGAGACTATTATGATGAATCTGAGTGTGTATTCTCAGTTAACATGGTTCAAACTGATGGTGAATCTGAGCCATTTGAAAATGACCCTTGAGCACAACAAATGGACACTCAGCGGGAGCTTCGTTTTGAACATCGACAACCACCTACAGAAGATGAAATCGTCCAGATTGACATCGGAGACGGAACTACGTCTAAGCCGATATTCATCAGTAAAAACCTTTCTGAAGATGAAAAGGAAGAGTTGATACAGCTGATTAAAGAATATATTGATATTTTTGCATGGAGTTATGAGGATATACCGGGCCTAGATCCTAAAATAGCTACTCATAAACTCAATATTCTTCCTAATGCCAAGCCTGTAAAATAATAACAGCGGCATTTTTGACCAGATATAATGGATGCAATTGAAGCAGAAGTCAAAAAGCTAATCACATGTGGCTTTGTTCGTGAAGAACAACACCCAGACTGCCAATATTGTTCATGTTATGAAGAAGAATGGAAAAGTCTGAGTTTGCATAGATTTTCGAGATCTTAATGCAGCTTGTCCAAAAGACAAATTTCTACTTCCGATTACCGATGTCATGATAGACAATACATGTGGTTTTGAACGCGTGTCTTTCATGGACGGATTTTCAGGATATAATCAAATTAAGATGAATCCAGGAGATGAAAAGCATACTGCTTTTTGTACACCCCTTGGAGTTTACTGCTATACGGTTATGCCGTTTGGTCTGAAAAATGTCGGCGCTACGTATCAACGTGCCATGAGCAATATCTTTCAAGAGCATCTATGAAAAACAGTTGAATGTTATGTGGATGATATTGCTGTCAAAAGTCGATCAAAAGATGATCATATTCAAGACTTAAAGACGGTATTTGAGTTGATGCGCCAACATCAACTGAAGATGAATCCTACTAAGTCTTTCTTAGGGGCTTCCAGTGGCAAGTTTTTGGGATTTGTCATCACTTCTCAAGGTATCCATGTTGATCCTGACAAAATCAAAGCAATTCTTGAAATGCATCGTCCACACAATCTAAAAGAACTACGTGGCTTCCAAGGTCGCATTGCTTATATTAGGAGATTTATATCCAATCTTTATGGGAGATGTCAACCTTTCTCTCGGCTATTAAAGAAAGGTGTATCATTTGTTTGGGATGAAGCATGTCAGAAAGCCTTCAATGACATCAAGCAATACCTTACAAATCCACCTGTTCTGGTACCATCAATAGTAGGAAGACCATTTTTGCTCTATGTTCGAGCCTTAGATCATTCTCTTGGTGCTCTTCTTGCACAGAAAAGTGATAAAGGTCATGAACAAGCAATTTATTATCTTAGTCGAATGATGATTGGAGCTGAACACAGGTATACTCCTGTGGAGAAAGAATGTCTGGCCTTGGTTTTTGCTGTTCAAAAGACGCGACATTATGTGTCAGGACAAACTATTCATGTCGTATCCAGAATAAATCCTATTCGGATATTGATGAGAAAACCGAGCATCCTTAACTCCAGACTAGCCACCTGGGCAATGTTGCTTACTCCTTATGATATGGTTTATGTACCTCAAAAATCACTGAAGGGTCAAGTATTAGCTAATTTCTTAGCAGCTCACCCTATACCTGAAACATCTAAGCTTTATAAGGACATTCCAGATGAAGTCATGGATTGCAACATGACTTTGAGGGATGACATTTGGCAACTATATTTTGATGGAGCATCACGGGTTGGACCTAAAGGCAATATTGTCTCCGGAGTAGGCATCGTCCTGGTCTCTCATGACAAAATGGTCATATACCGTACTTATTCTCTTAATAAACCATGCTCCAACAATGTAGCAGAATATAATGATTTGTTAATTGGCCTTCAAGTAGCAAAACAATTAGACATTGAGTTTCTGGAAGCTTATGGAGATTCTCAACTGATTGTTAACCAAGTCAGAAGGACATATGAAGTCAGAAATCCTGACCTCATCCCTTATCATTAAGTGGTAATTGAATTGGTCCTTTCATTCAAAGGGTTCTTTATCGATTTCGTACCACGTTCTCAAAATTTGGAAGCTGATGCTCTTGCTAGCTTAGCTGCAGACTTAGCTGTTCCAATTCGAAGACAAAATACCATTACTTTATTGGATCAAGACTTATTCTGTGTAAAGAATAATTTGCATATCGAGCAAAGTTATACTACAGAATCAAGTTCTCAGCAAAAGGATTGGAGAAGTCCATTCATTGATTATGCGGTTCATGGAATTTTACCTGAAGATCCAAAAGAAGCTGCGTCAATCAAGAGACGATTATTTCGATTCTACTATGATTTTTCTTTGCATATGTTATATCGTCGTTCTTATGACGGACTTTTGTTGTGATGTCTCTCTGAGAATGAAGCTAAGCAAACACTCCGTGAAGCTCATGATGGTGTCTGCGGTGCCCATCAACCGGGTCCAAAATTACAGGACCGTATTCGAAGAATGGGGTATTATTGGCCTTCCATGATAGCAGATGCTGTGGATTATGCTAGACGGTGTAAAGCATGTCAGATTCATGCCGATTTTATTTATCAACCATCTGAATTCTTACATCATACAGTAGCTTCTTGGCCCTTCGAAGCTTGGGGCATGGAAATTATTGGTCCGATTAACCCTCCTTTTGTCAAGGGACATCGGTTTATCTTGGCTATAATCGATTACTTTTCTAAATGGGCGGAAGCGGTTCCCCTTGTTGAAGTAAAAACATCTAATGTGGTTAGCTTCATTAAACACCATGTCATTTATCGTTTTGGGATTCCCCGAAGGATAATCCATGACAATGGACCATAATTTGCCAGTCAGGCATTTTATCGATTCTGTGATAATCGGATCCAAAATCTGGCTTCTACGGCTTATAATCCAGCTGCTAATGGTTTAGCCGAAGCTTTTAACAAGACAATCATTAAACTTCTCAAAAAGTTCGTCTCTTCTAATAAACGTGATTGGAATGAGGAACTTGAAGAATGTTTATGGGCTTACTGAACGACAGTCCGAACTCCTACTGGCTTTATACCATTCTCACTGGTCTATGGGTGTGAGGCTGTTCTTCTACTGGAAATCCAGATTTCATCTCTTAGAATAGCCATTGCTAATGAGCTAACCTCATAGAATAATGATCGCTTACGACTCCAAGAACTTGAAGGATTGGACGAGAAGCGTCTTCAAGCACAACAGCACATTGAGCTATATCAAGCCCGCATATCTCGAGCTTTCAATCGTAAAGTTAAAAAGAGGGTATTTAAAGTAGGTGAGCTAGTTCTAGCTGTTCGAAGACCGATGGTGATGACTCATAAGAGCAAAGAAAAATTCCAAGCAAAATGGGAAGGTCCTTATGTAGTCGATACAGTATTCTCCAATGGTGCCTATAGGTTGTCTAAACCTAATAGAGATTTGCTCATGATGCCAATTAATGGCAACTTGAAGAAATATTATGTCTGACTTTCTTCTTTATTCCCCAGCTACCAATGTTTGGTTAAGCTGATTATTTGTCTTCCTAAAAGAAAATTTTGATCTTCTGTCTTACCAGCTGATTAAGAAAAAAGATTTATTATTTATCATGTTCTTATGACCTATGAATAAATATTAAGTCTACTTTTTTTCCTATCTATCATGTCCATACGGCCTCTGAATAGATATTAATCTATTTTTCTTTGAGTTGTTACGATCTGTCACGTTCATATTACCTCTGATAGTATCGTATACTCTAAACAGAAAACGAGATTCATTATCTATCATGTCCACATTACCTCTGGATAGATATAATTTATTGAGTTTAGAAGACTTGTCATGTCCATATTACCTTTGATAAGTGTTTTCTATCTCATACCTATTGTTTAAATTCAAAATAAATGATAGGGACACAAAACAATTATTTTATTCATTTTTTGTAAACATTACATAATGAAAAAGATAGAGGATTACAAAAATTCTTTACTTGCCTAAGGCGGAGCAGAGACATCTTCAAGTAATTTTTGTAGTTCTGCTAGACGCTTCTCGCGAGAGCTCAGTACGGTGGCAGTAGCCATATTCCGTCAACTCTGGTCAACTTTGTTCAACTCTAGGTCAACCCTAGGTCACTGGTGACTAATAGTTGACTTTTGGTCAACCGTCCAAGTTTAATGGAATTTGGGACTAAATTGGGTAAAGTGTTGACCCATAGTTGACTTTTAGTCTAAAAAGTCAACCGTGGTCAACCGAGGTCAAGACTAGGTCTAGGCGGCTATTTCTAATCATTACCAACCCTTACAACCCATATCCAAGTCCATCTTGGACTTCGAAACTCAAATCTTGGCCGTAGGCCAATATCCTATTTTACCCTTTAAAAAGGTAAAATTCTAACTTAGGCAATTATCAAGTTAGCCTACCTACGCTTGTTATTTTGACCCGAGCTCCCTAGGGTAGTATGATACTAGCCTATACGTTCATTACCTACCAAAATACCTAGGTAGAGTGGACGTCTAGTCCATCTTACGGCCCATTGGCGATATCTTGAATATTTCAAGATACGCAATGGTACGGCGCGATACCGGCGCCCTACAACCCCGATTTTAACTCGGGAGCCTACCCGCAAAGTCTAATTCACGTATTCTAGGTCTACGCCAAGTTTCATCGCGTTCCGACACTCGGAGCTCGATTTCACCTTCTAACTCACCCTCCTACTAAATTGTATTTCCTATTCTTCTACTTCTCATTCTCATTTTCCTTCTCTTTTAATCTTCTTCTCCTAATTCTTCATATTCTAATTCTCTTCCAAATTCCTAATCTCATTTCTCTCCTTCTTCTAATTCTAATTTCCTCTTCTTCTTCTAATCTCTTCTTTCCTTCTAATCTTCCAATTCTACTTCTAAACTTCTTCTTACTCTTTCTTTCTATTTCTCTTCTAACTTCTTCCTATTATTTTTCCTATTTTTCTTCTAACTATCTAACTATCTATATATATATATATATACACACACATATATACACACACACACACACACACACACACACACACACACACATATATATATATATATATATATATATATATATATATATATATATGTAAAATATATATATATATATATATATATATATATATATATATATATATATATATATATATATATATATATATTAGGGGGGGGTGTATAGGGGCTAGGGGGGGCTTGGGAGCTTGCTGCAGCTGCTGCCCCTGCTGCATACTGCTGCTCCTGCTGCCTATTGCTGCTGCAGCAGCTACTTCCTCTCCCTCTTCTTCTAATTCATCTACCCTTACACTCTCTCTCTCTCTCTCTCTATATATATATATATAAATATATATATATATATATATATATATATATATATATATATATATATATATATATATATATATATATATATATATATATATATATATATACCTATCTATCTATCTATCTATCTATCTATCTATCTATATACACAAACACACTCATATATATATAATTTCATACCCACACACATGTAAATACATATATAGACACACACACACATATCTATATATATATATACATACACACACACATAGATATATATATATATAAATACATACACACACATCTCTATATATATATAAATACATATACCCTCACACAAACACACACACACACACTCTCACACAACACTACCACCACCATCTCATGATACCACCACTATCACCATTCCTCTACACACACATATAATTATATAGACACACACTCACAAATACATATAATTATACATACACACATATATATACTTATATATTCCTCTTTTCAAAGGAAAAACCCCCAAATAAATCTCTAACCTAGATTTCTAGGGAATCCTACAAATTTATGGGCAAAGTGTGGAGAATCATCTCCTCCACACTTATTGTGAAAGAGTTAAATGCAAAAGAGTAATAAATATAGAATTAAATGCATACCTAATTGGAAAAATCCTTGGAGAAGAAAAGCTTGGAGAAAGAAATGAATTTGAGAGAGAGAGAGAGAGAGTTACTTGGTTGTGAAGGAAAGAGGAGGAGGTGCTCCTACATGTGGCCGGCCATGGTGGGGGGGGAGGGGGTTATTGGGTTTTGGTGAGATTCAATAACCCTCCAAACCCATTAGACTTAGGTTGGGTTGGTTCGGGTTTGGTTCAGTCTAATTTTAATTAACTAATTAAGCTCTAAAATGACTAATTAAGCCATAGAAATAGGGTTTATGGTTTCTAGCCTAAGTAGGATGGTATGTGAGCCAAGTCCAGCTAGTATGTGGGTCCCACTAGTGTCCAGGCTACCCGGGTCTCCAACTTAAGTCCAAATTGGATAAAATTCAAACCGACTCAAATAAATCCCTAAAAATCATATAAAATCAAATAAAATTCCTAAAAATTATAAAACTTGAAAACTGATGAAAATACCCCTAATTCGAAAACTGGGGGTGACAAATTTACCCTCCTTAAAAAAATTTCGTCCTCAAAATTGAATGAGAACTAACACAGCAATCATGAACAGAACAAGGAAGAAAAAGAAAGAATTTTACCTCAAGGCTCGAAGAGATATGGGAATCGCTCCCGCATGTCGTCCTCCCTCTCCCAGGTAGACTCACCTGGAGAGTGGTGTCTCCATGCAACGCGAACCAAGGGAATGACCTGGTTCCGGAGCACCTTCTCTCTTCGGTCCAAGATCTCGACCGGCTTCTCTGGATAGCTGAGTGTCGGTCCCACCTCGATCTCGAAGTGGTCTAAGACGTGACTGGGATCTGCCACGTACCGTCTCAGCTGCGACACGTGGAACACACTGTGCACTCCCTCTAGTACGGGCGGTAACTCCAGTCGGTAAGCCACTGCACCGACCCTGCCCAAGATACGGAATGGTCCGATGTATCGTAGACTAAGCTTCCCGCCGCCACCAAAACGAATTATGCCACGCGTCGGAGAAATCCGCAGAAAGACAAGATCATCAACCTAGAACAAAACACAAGACTTAGAGCTTGATCTAAAACAATCACAATCAGACTCAAATACTAGAAAAATCTAGATTATACCTCAAACTCCAATGGCCTCCGGTGGCTATCGGCCCAATGCCGCCGCCTATCCTACGCCACCCTAAGTCTATCTCTGATAACCCTGACCTTCTCTGCAGCATCTACTACCATCTCAGGGCCAAGCAAAACCCTCTCGCCGACATCATCCCAAGACAAGGGAGTACGGCACCTCCGTCCGTATAGAGCCTCGAAAGGTGACATATCTATACTGGCTTGGTAGCTGTTGTTGTAAGCAAACTCTACCAAGTGAAGGTGGTCCTCCCAAGATCCTCCGAAGTCCAAGACACAGGTACGCAGCATATCCTCGAGGGACTGAATCGTCCTCTCCGACTGTCCGTCTGTCTGGGGGTGGTATGCGGTACTGAACTTGAGCGATGTGCCCAAGCTAAGCTGCAAACTCCTCCAGAAGTGAGAAGTGAATCGGCTGTCCCGATCCGAGACTATACTCACTGGAACCCCATGCAATCGGACTATCTGCCGTACGTACATCTCGGCCAACCTCTCCGTCGACAAACCTACTTTGAAAGGCAAAAAGTGGGCCGATTTGGTCAATCGATCAACAATGACCCAAATCGCATCCTTTCCTCCTGGAGAGCGCGAAAGCCCAGATACAAAGTCCATAGTGATATGCTCCCACTTCCACTCAGGAATGGGTAGTGGCTGGAGCAATCCACTGGGTCTCTGCCTCCCGGCCTTCACCTGCTGGCACACCAAGCATCTAGAAACGAACTGAGCCACCTCACGTTTCATGCCATACCACCAAACATGCTGTCTCAAGTCTCTATACATCTTGTTGGCTCCGGGATGCATAGAGTACTGAGAATGGTGCGCCTCCTGAAGAACCTCCTCCTGAAGTCCTCCGCTCGGCACGGACAATCTGGTACCATGCCTCAACGACCCATCCCCTGCTAGAGAGAACTCATCCAACAGTTCTGCCTGGACCTGCATCTGATGACTCTCAGAGTCTCATCCTCAAACTGAGCTGCCTTGACTCTGTCCATCAGCTCCGACTGCACCTGGAGACCACACATCTGCGCCTCGAACCCTGGAACTATCACCTCAATGCCCAAGCTCTCCAGATCTGCCAGAAGGTGACGATCCATCGTCAAACACATGGCCACGGGATACCTGCTCAAAGCATCCGTGACCACGTTGGCCTTCCCCGGATGGTACTGTAAGGATATATCAAAATCCTTCATCAGCTCTAACCATCGCCTCTGCCTCATATTCAGCTCCTTCTGGGTAAACACGTACTTCAAGCTCTTGTGATCAGTATAGATCTCAACTCGCTCTCCATACAGATAGTATTTCCACAGCTTCAAAGCAAAGATGACCGCTGCCAGCTCCAGATCGTGGGTAGGGTAATTCCTCTCATGAGGACGTAACTGCCTAGATGCATAGGCAATTACCTTTCCGTGCTGCTAAAGCACACAACCCAAACCCCGTCCTGAAGCATCACTGTAGATCGTATAACCACCAGATCCAGATGGCAGCGTCAAGATAGGAGCTGTAGTCAACCTCGCCTTCAGCTCCTCGAAGGCGGCCTGGCACTCCTCGGACGAAACAAACTCCATGTCCTTCCTGGTAAGGTAGGTCATCGGCTGGGCAATCCTGGAAAAGTCCTGCACGAACCTCCGGTAGTAACCTGCCAGACCCAGAAAACTCTGAACCTCTGCTACTGAGCTCGGCGTAGACCAGGACTCCACTGCAGAAATCTTCTTCGGATCCACTGAAATCCCCTCGCCAGAGACAACATGGCCTAGGAACTCCACGCGATCCAAGAAGAACTCGCACTTGGACAGCTTCCCATACAGCTGCTGCCTCCTGAGAGTGTCCAACACAATCCTCAGGTGCTCCTCGTGCTCCTCTGGTGTCTTCGAATAGATGAGAATGTCATCAATGAAGACCACCACGAAATTGTCAAGGTACTGATGAAATACCTTGTTGATCAAGTTCATGAATACCGCCGGGGCGTTGTTCAACCCAAATGGCATGACGGTATACTCATACTGGCCATAGCGAGTCCGAAAGGCAGTCTTCGAAATGTCATCCCGCTTCACCTTCAACTGATGGTACCCGGTACGCAAGTCAATCTTCGAGAACACCCTCGCCCCGCTCAACTGGTCGAACAAGTCATCAATCCTTGGCAAAGGATACTTGTTCTTGATGGTAAGGTTGTTGAGCGCCCTGTAATCAATGCACAGACGTACCGTACCATCCTTCTTGGAGACGAAAAGAACTGGCGCGCCCCAAGGTGAAGAACTAGATCGAATAAAGCCCTTGTCCTCCAGCTCGTCGACCTGTCTCTTCAGCTCCGCAAACTCACTGTTGTTGATTCTATAGACGTACTGGAAGATAGGCTCAGCACCCGGCACTAGGTCTATAGAAAACTCAACATCACGATCTGGCGGCATCCCGGGCAGCTCCTCGGGAAAGACATCTAAGAACTCAGCAATGAGTGGATGTGGCAACACCGGCCCCGCCAATAACGCTCCGCAGAATTCATCTTCCTGCTCCGCTGCACCCCTGGTGAACTCATACTCCGGCTCTTCCGGCGGTCTAAACAGAATCCTGCCCCCTCTGCAGTCGATGCTAGCGTGGTGCATGCTCAACCAGTCCATACCGAGTACCACATCGTAACTCGGAAGTGGCATTACGAGCAAACACGCACTCAGCTCCCGGCCTCTCAAAGAAACACTCCGCCCCTTGCAAACATTATTAACTAGGATGATGCCATTCCTAGTCATAATCTTGCAAGTCCTACTAAGATATTCAGCAATAATATTGTGCCTAAGAGCAAAAGAAATAGACACAAAACTATGCGTAGCACCAGAATCAAATAAGGCCAAAGCTGGAAAAGAATCGAGCAGAATAGAACCTGCGACAACATCCGCTATAGGCTCCATCTCCTCGACTGTAAGAGCAAAGGCTCTACCCTAACCGCCCCTCTGCTGGCTGTGCTGAACAAACTGCTGCTGCTGAGTCGGAAGTGGACCTCGCTGCTGAACTACCGGCACACTAGCTGGTGCCCTCTGAACAGGTGCCCTCTGAGCTGCTCCAGCTGCACAGGAGTTTTTGGGACACTCCCGCATCTGATGCCCAGCGGTACCACAAAAGAGACACAGCCCCAACCTCCTCCTGCAGAACTCAAAGAGGTGACCGGGCTTCTTGCAGAAGTGGCACGGTGGATCGTCCTGCCCCGGATGCTGCTGAACCCTCTGGACAGATGCTCTGGCCTGCCCCTGCTGCTGATGATGCTGGAATGAATGATGCTGAAGCTGAGGGCGCTTAGCAGCCCCCGCGCTGCAAATCACGATCCCTCTTCGGCTTCAAGCCCCACTCCATCTCCACCTTTCGAGCCTCCGCTTAAACCTCTGCATATGTCGCATAGAAGAAAGGGATCAGGATCTTGATATTCCATGTCAATCCCTCCCGGAAGCGCTCTGCTCGGATCACCGGGTCGCTCACCATGTACTCGGCGTATCGGCTCAGCCGGCCGAACTCCGCCGCATACTCCTCCACAGTCATACCGCCCTGCTGTAGGTTCTGGAACTGCCGCACTAGGCCGATTTTGTCTGTGGGGGAAAGAACTTCTCTTTGAACAGAGCCCGAAACTCAGCCCAAGTGTGGCCCTCTCCTGCAAGAGCCAGCTCGTTCCGGAACCATGTCCGGGCAACATCTAACAACTGTAAGCCAACCACCTCGACCTTCAGGTCGTCTGCCAGGCGGGAGGCCCTCATCTGGCACTCGATATCCTCGAGCCAGTCATCAGCATAAATAATGCCCTCGGTCCCCTTGAAATCCCTCGGACCCAGCTTCTTGAAAGCCTGGATATCCCCGATCTTCTGCTGCTGCTGCATCTCCCTCTGTGGAGCCCCACGCTCCACTGCCGCCAGAGCCAACCTGTGTGCATCCTCTATACCCTGGCGCATGGCCTCTGTCTGCCTCAACTGAGCCTCGTGCTGGGCCCGCTGGGACTCCAGCACCTGCTGAAAGAACGCGAGCATCTGTCCCACGTCTGTGGGCAGAGAAGGCAACAGAGGAATAGCTCCCACCATCACCGAAGGAGTCCCTGCTGAGGAGGAAGAACGCCCCCGACAGCTCCCGCCGTAGCCCCCGGCACTGCGGGAAGAGCACCCGCAATGGCCCCAGGGACGGTCATCGAGAGCGCTGGAGGAGTACCCTCGAGAGCCCCAACAGAAGTCCCATCTGCAGGAGAAGTGACCGGAGCCTGTCCGCCAGAGGTAGCAGACCTCTCCGTCTTCCCGTGCTCCTCACCGGGAGAATGAGTCATAACCATCCTGGAGACAGATTGAAAAGAAGATATCAATATGGCACATGAAGGACAATATCAAGGGAGGACAGCTAGAATGCAGTAAATGAATATCAAAGACGGTAAGCAAGATAAGCAAGGAAAGATCATACTGTGATTGAGTACTCTTAGCCTACTACCTCCTATGTGTAACACAGGCTTGTAGTCAACACTCTAAGACGAGTGCCGCTACGACATCGCACTAATTGCGACTTCAGGACCTGTGTGGGCCACCACTAAAACGTGTCACGACCCGCATCCGCTATAAGGGCACGTGTACGTGACAACGCCCAGCCCTCACCGGAAAAAACGGCGTGGAACGCTGTAGATTTTCTACTATAACAACAGTTATATATATATCAAAAACCTGTCGAGAATATGGTCAACTCCGAACGGAGGACAAGCAATGAATATATATGAGTGCTCAATCACAACTCTAAGATGATAAGTAAAGACTAAAAGATAAATACAACAAGACGATAAAATATAACCTGTCAAGTCCAAACACAATAATATACAAGTCCAAGTCTCTATACAATCCAAAATGTAATACAGTCTCAAAAGTATCTGGAGACAAGGTCCAGTACAAAAGACCTACTCTAACTAAGCAATAGGTAAAGTCTCGTCAGGCGGAGCTAAGCCCTGCGGGACCAAGTCTAAGCCCACTACGTCATCCGGGCCGTAGTAGGTACTGCAATCTCCCTCATCAGCATCTGTAATATTTTGTCAACATATCCAGTCATGATGGAACGAGTACATATATCTCATAACAGATCTCAAGATAGAATAAAAGCTATAAGACTGTAAATAGAGCATATACAATGAAATCATGGAGTGTACATAAATGTATCATGGCATGGTAAGCTGTAGAGCTAGAGCTAGAATAAGAAAGTAGAACTGAATCATGGTATGTATACAAGTCAAGGTAAGCCATATGTCCAATATGTGTGAGTAGTAGTTTCAACTTGTGATCGGCTTGGGTACCTGTCGAGAACTGGCCTGGCAAGTCATAAGTACGGTATATGAATCACACTGTTCAAGAATGCAAGGGGATATGATCACATGCATACGCTACTACTCCCCTTACCCCAACAGGTAGAATGGATCCAAACAGGACACGTCACTGCACGGGATTCTAATGAGAAGGTAGCGAACCTTCTCTAGAATCAGTGACCATATATTGAGCAAGAGTTACAAGGGAGCTTGCACAATACATCCCAACCTACGAAGGAGAAACATCTCTCGTCGGGATCCACAGGAATAAGCATATCAACACTAAGTACATGAATCATAACAGTTATCATAAATTGGGAATAAGTTATCAGAAAATGTACTCGCCTGTAAGATGATAAAATATGTCAACCGGATCCACTGCAGTTTCTCGAGGACCTATAGAGAACAAGACGTATCAATACTATATTTAAGAAGTAAAGTTGAATCAAATTAAATCCTATTAAGTCATTCTAGGTCAAGACATGTCTAGTTGGGTCAATTTTGGTCATGGGAGAACATTGGAAGTCAATCCGAATCAAACTAGGTCGAAAGTTGACTTACAGTTGACTTTTGGTCAACGGATCAACTCTAGGTCAACTCTAGGTCAACCCAAGGTTACTGGTGACTAATAGTTGACTTTTGGTCAACCGTCCAAGTTTAATAGAATTTGGGACTAAATTGGGTAAAGTCTTGACCCATAGTTGACTTTTAGTCTAAAAAGTCAACCGTGGTCAACCGAGGTCAAGACTAGGTCTAGGCGGCGATTTTTAATCATTACCAACCCTTACAACCCATATCCAAGTCCATCTTGGACTTCGAAACTCAAATCTTGGCCGTGGGCCAATATCCTATTTTACCCTTTAAAAAGGTAAAATTCTAACTTAGGCAATTATCAAGTTAGCCTACCTACGCTTGGTATTTGACCCGAGCTCCCTAAGGTAGTATGATACTAGCCTATACGTTCATTACCTACCAAAATATCTAGGTAGAGTGGACGTCTAGTCCATCTTACGGCCCATTGGCGATATCTTGAATATTTCAAGATACGCAATGGTACGGCGCGATACCGGTGCCCTACAACCCCGATTTCAACTCGGGAGCCTACCCGCAAAGTCTAATTCACGTATTCTAGGTCTACGCCAAGTTTCATCGCGTTCCGACACTCGGAGCTCGATTTTACCTTCTAACTCACCCTCCTACTAAATTGTATTTCCTATTCTTCTACTTCTCATTCTCCTTTTCCTTCTCTTTTAATCTTCTTCTCCTAATTCTTCCTATTCTAATTCTCTTCCAAATTCCTAATCTCATTTCTCTCCTTCTTCTAATTCTAATTTCCTCTTCTTCTTCTAATCTCTTCTTTCCTTCTAATCTTCCAATTCTACTTCTAAACTTCTTATTACTCTTTCTTTCTATTTCTCTTCTAACTTCTTCTTATTCTTTTTCCTATTTTTCTTCTAACTATCTAACTATATACACACACACACACACACACACACACACACATATATATATATATATATGTATATATATATATATATATATATATATATATATATATATATATATATGTATATATATATATATATATATATATATATATATATATATATATATATATATATATATATATATATATTAGGGGGGAGTTGTATAGGGGCTATGGGGGGGGCTTGGGGGCTTTCTGCAGCTGCTGCCCCTGCTGCATACTGCTGCTCCTGCTGCCTATTGTTGCTGCAGCAGCTACTTCCTCTCCCTCTTCTTCTAATTCATCTACCCTTCCTCTCTCTCTCTCTCTCTCTCTCTCTCTCTCTCTATATATATATATATATATATATATATATATATATACCTATCTATCTATATACCTATCTATCTATCTATCTATCTATCTATCTATATCTATATATAGATAGATAGATAGATAGGTATATAGATAGATAGGTATATAGATATATATATATATATAAATACACAAACATAGATATATATATATAAATACATACACACACATCTCTATATATATATAAATACATATACTCTCACACAAACACACACACACTCTCTCACACAACACTACCACCACCATCTCATGATACCACCACTCTCACCATTCCTCTACACACACATATAATTATATAGACACACACTCACAAATACATATAATTATACATACACACACACACACACACACATATATATATATATATATATATATATATATATATATATATATATATATATACTTATATATTCCTCTTTTCAAAGGAAAAACCCCCAAATAAATCCCTAACCTAGATTTCTAGGGAATCCTACAAATTTATGGGCAAAGTGTGGAGAATCATCTCCTCCACACTTATTGTGAAAGAGTTAAATGCAAAAGAGTAATAAATATAGAATTAAATGCATACCTAATTGGAAAAACCCTTGGAGAAGAAAAGCTTGGAGAAAGAAATGAATTTGAGAGAGAGAGAGAGAGAGTTACTTGGTTGTAAAGGAAAGAGGAGGAGGTGCTCCTACATGTGGCTGACCATGGTGGGGGGGGGGGGGAGGTTATTGGGTTTTGGGTGAGATCCAATAACCCTCCAAACCCATTAGACTTAGGTTGGGTTGGTTCGGGTTTGGTTCGGTCTAATTTTAATTAACTAATTAAGCTTTAAAATGACTAATTAAGCCATAGAAATAGGGTTTATGGTTTCTAGCCTAATTAGGATGGTATGTGGGCCAAGTCCAGCTAGTGTGTGGGTCCCACTAGTGTCCAGGCTACCCGGGTCTCCAACTTAAGTCCAAATTGGATAAAATTCAAACCGACTCAAATAAATCCCTAAAAATCATATAAAATCAAATAAAATTCCTAAAAATCATAAAACTTGAAAAATGACGAAAATACCCCTAATTCGAAAACTGGGGGTGACAGACTTTCGATAGTTTCACTTGACAGCCTTAGATATTCTCTAATGGGCTGTTCAAGTTCCTCCACGAACTTCTCCAGCGCCGCTGCTCTCGCTGCATCATTAAACATGACGACGTTCCTGATAGTAAGAGCAATCGCAGCCTTTAGACTTTCATAATTGAGGCCCTTCTTCAGAACTATTTTGATCAGAGCTGCCAGGGTCTTGTAGAAAGTTTCAGTATGAATCTCAACTAAGAGATTCATTTCTGCATTCGAGCTCGACGTTGCAGCAATGTTTACCAGATCCCTTTTCTGAAGACTAGGAGCAGATGTTGTTGCTTTGGTAGCAGACTGAGATAAAGTCAATGTTGTCGTTGCTACCAAAGCTAACTGATCTCCAGGAGCTTCAGGGACAGTGTCTTCAGTACTTGTTACTCCAGCCATTTCTGGAGTCGAAACTACTTGAGTTTCGATGGCGGTGATTGGTGTGGGAGGAATGGTGATCATAGTAACTGGCTCCGGTTCAGATACTGTCTTCTCAGGAACTTGTACCAGATCAGTAGCAATAACTGAGGATGTTATTACAACGTCTCCAGCTTCAGTTGATGGGTCGACTATATCCTCATCACCTTCATAAGCTACTGGCTCTTCAGGCTCTGGGAGTACTTCAGTTTCTTCATTGAAGTCTGTCTCTTCCTCAGCAGCCGCTTCTTCATCTGCAGTTGGTTCTTCTGCAGTTTGTTCTTCTTCTCTATTTTCAGCAAAAGAAGATAATTCTGGCCAAGCCTCTACTTCAGACTCTTGTTGTACTTCCTCTTGGATATTATCTTCTTCTGAAGAAGAACTCTCTTCTTCAGACTCCATGTTTTCCTTATAAATAGTTTCTTGAGGAGGAGGAGGAGCCACAGGCTTTGTTGCAATGATGACACCTACAAATTAAACAAAATAAGTTAATATACAAAATCATAATACATAATCTTGTATAGATTTTATGTGATTTATATTTACCTGGAGTAGGTGCAGGACGTACCAAGTATGAGTCATAGTCCCCATCCCAGTCATCATCATCAAGGGCAAAAGCCGGTTCATCTGATGGGATGAGCTCTCGATCAATAGTATGTGTAGTGGCAACATCCTCAGTAGCTTGTGCCTTTTGTGGCAAAGACAGATGAAGTGATGAGCTAAGGCGTCCAGGAGATAGGACCCCCATACCTTCTGTTGATATTGCCGGTTAAGATGCCGAGGATCCTTCTCCAGGATGAGCTGAAGAAGATGCAATATGTTGCGACTCCTCGACTAGAGTATCGCTCTCTGGAGTAGCGGCTCTCTGTCTAGAAGGCCCTTTGACGGTAACCTTCTTCTTCTCTCTGGGAGAGTCTTCTCTGGAAGGGTAACAACTGCACCTGATTTCTGCTTCCAGGTCTTACTGATAACAATTGGTCCTACAGCTATTTCGCCAGCTCCTGGAGGGATTACTTCCAGATACTCATCTGGAACAGTAGCGTCATCGGGTATGTATGGAAATACCCTGACTGGTTCTTCGATGTTCCCTTCCATGGGCCATCGAAGACTCCCCTTCATATTATAGCCATGGGCAAAGGAGCGAATGGACGCATAAAAGCGAGCATACGTACGAAGTATCCGTAGCTCGGTCGTACTTGTATCAGTCGATACTCTGAATTTAGCACCGGTACAAGCAGTGCTAAAGTATCTCCAGGCTCTTGCACCATCAATTAGCTTCCCATAATGGTAGAAGCTGGTGGAGGGATTACCAACATGAAGTTGGTCATATCCAAACTGGCGAGCGAACCGACTTGGTAGATATGGTTCGAACGCACAGTCGTCTTCATTCCTGTACATCAGATGGGAGGGTCTGATGCACATTAGCCATTTGAGAACTGGTACAGGCAATGAAGTCCTCCCTTCTCCTCTGTCTTCAAACTGTACGTCGAGGCAGTCAACTGGAACTTGTGGCCTTGTGCAGAAGAAGTTCCAACCGTAAGAATAATTCAGTACTGCTCGGGTATCTGCCGCTGTAGTTTTAGTCCATATGGCATTGTTGAATTTCTGGAGGAAGACCTCCGTATTATCACCAGGGCCCGGTGGCAACAAACTGCAGTAATAATGCAGTAGCCAGCCCATTAGATAAGTGTAGGGCATCTCCACCCTTGGGAAATCTTTTCGGTGAGGAGCATTGTTGATTAGTTCCTCACCAAAGGTCTGCAAACCTGTGTTTAATCGACACACCATTGCTGATAGCAGGTTGATTCTGACCTTAAACACCAAACGTACTGTCGGCCACAATATATTTCGGTGAATTCTGTCTACAGTGCTGATCCCAGGCACAACCCATCTCCGCAGCCACAGAGAAAGAAAGCCTGCCAGCAAGGCCTCCCTTGAGATCTTCTGACTACCGTGCCTCAGGTGGCTCAAGGTTTCAGTCCCTGCAGGGATGTCTCCGGTCTTTTTGGACAGATACTGGTCCGGAGACTTATGTGAGATCATTAAACTATTGATCAGATCTGAAGGGATTATTGAACAAGGGTTGATGGTTGGAGCCTTATTTTCTTGAAATCGCCCCTTCTTGTTCTTGGGTATTCTATTCTCACGGTAGAATAGATAGGTTGTCCATTTATTGGTATATACCAAGTACGACCCACTATCATACATAGAGGTACAAATTAAGTAATGGCACGTCAGTTCTTGGTAGACCTCAACCAATCGAGGGTTTTTCTTTCTGATTTCTGCTAGTTACCGGTTGGAGGGAACATACTCTTCATAAGGAGCTTCACCCATCGGCAGCTTAGAGATGAATTGCATCTCGTGCAGTGCAAGTCCTATCTCACCTAGTAGAGTTACAAAAGTTCCTGTTGAACTCATATACAACTCCATCAAAGCCAAGAACAGGTTACTGTTCATTGGTATACCCTGGCTCGTAGAGGCTACCGCTTCATAAAGGCCGATGGCTTCCAGGTCCGTCTTGAAGTTCTTCATGATCCAGGCACTAAGCTGAATCCAGTTCTGGTTATAAGGAGTCAGCCACCCTGGTAGCCTAGGGTTGGCCTGAGGATATAATACTGCGGCCTTTATGAACTTGTTAATAAATATTAGGGTCTGCACCGGTTGGATTAAAGCTGAATCTTCGCTCGGTGTGAACCCAGGTAATAGACCAGAAAAAGGGACGACACCACCACTAGGAGCACTGATGTGGTAGCCCATTTCATTGGCTCTATCCCTCTTAAAAATGATCCTTCCCGGCTTACCATGACTGCTGGAAGTCAGGTTCCATAACATCTGTCGGGGATGGGTGGCATGGACAAATGCAGATAGGGGATAAACCCTGGCCATGTCTGGGAGATACATTGCCCTCTCTCCAAACTTGAACACCCAGGACTCCTTCTTGGGGTGTGTTTGTGACTGAAAATCTATCGTATCTCCGAACAAGAAGGCTGGCTTCAAAAATTGTTGGTCATCTAGCGATACCAATAATTCCCCATTTATCATAGACAACAGCATCCTGTCCCCCTGGGCAGCTATCAGCTGTTGTCTCCCTTCAGAGTATTCTGGATTTGACTGAAGGAACTCCACATGAGACAAATTCTCCAAGTAATTTGAGCCCACCATACCATCTGGCGAGCCGAATATTTCTGCAAGTGGGTGAATTTGCAAGTCCACTGCCAAAAGAAAGAAAAGAAAAATCAAGTTAGTAAAAATCTAATTTGAATTTTTACGCAGATGACCGTTGGGTATCTCGAATTCTACGCAGACTGTTGAATATTCCGGATTTTACGCTTCTGTTCAAAGTATTTCAAATTTTGAAACAATTTGAAAACTTTGAAGGGGGTCTTGTAGGAGCGTAAAAAGTACTTCATGGACCAAGTCAAAGAATTTAAGAGCTTTACGCAAGTCTAACAGAGTCAGACTAAGACTTTACGCAGAGATCGAATAAAGTAAAACTCTACGCGAGCTACTTTACGCGAGAGCCATCCTCAAAGCTTTTACGCGAGGGACAGACTGTCAAATCATCGCATTTAATGCGCGTGATATTGTTCTGACATAATGATTTTCTGACAGAGGATTACACAGAAGCCGAGAAGATTTGATTTACACCAAACCCAATACTTGTCGTTTAGTGTGCAGATGGGCTACTTTACGCTCAAGAAAGTGCTTCTTTTACGCACGAAAGCTATTCGATCTTTTACGCTCAAGGCTTTTGTGCGCGTATGGTTTATTTGAGCTAATTTTACGCTCAAGGCTATTTTTCAGCCACTTTATGCGGAAAGTTTATTTTGAGCTATTTTACGCCCAGTCTGCTACTTTACGCAGGAAGTATATTTTGGGTCATTTTTACGTCCGATCTTTTCTGGCTACATGAGAACGTTGTCTGCTTACGTGGCTTTCATGCCACACTTATCGAGGAACGTGTGTACGTGCTCTCCCCATTTTGTTGAAGTAGTGGGACACGTGTCACCATGCGTAGAGATGAAAACTTTACATGGGACACGTGTCATCATGCGTAGAGGATGATTTTCATCGTGGGTGACAGTTACTCGCGTAGAGACCCAACTTTGTTGTTTTTAACGCACAGGAGGTCTAGTCTATAAATAGACTTATTTTTAATACATCAAGAGATCAGAAGAGAGATAGGAGAGGAGATTCTGAGAAAACTCATATTTTTAGAGTGATATTCCCAGAAGCATCTCTTCAATTTTTCTCAAGAACAAGGTGAAGCAAAGCAGGAAAGCATTCGACTGTACCATCAGTGCCGTTGCTTGATACCTTTATGGTGACTTAGTTCTTCCGATTGTTCATCTTCTTCAAGCAGTTTTCTTCATCATCATCGTATGGTCCAAGGAACAAAGTGATCACTCTCAGATCAGACTTCCACAACAATACTTCCCAGAACAATTTGTACTTTTGTACTTTTTTTTAGTTTTCTTTCAAAAGCCAATTTTAGGCATTTTGTTAAGTGAAACACTCCACCGTGCCATGTCATCAGTATCTTCTAGTTTTTACCTCTCATATGTTATTTTCATGTCTTGTAAATTCTATTGTATTTTCGCACTGTCGTCGGTTTGTGTGCTTGTTCCATTCCTGACTGGAAACCAACATTTTTCAGGTTAGCCGTGGATTCAGTTAGCTTTGGGAGATTCGGGTGTATTTGCAGGCCAAACCTAGAAATAGATAGCAGTGGTATTATTTTTATTTAAGGTGTAAGAATATTGTATTTTCGTTAATTTTAAATATTGTAAATGTTGTAATAAATTTAGAAATATTAATGAGCAATAAAGTTTATTTTTTTTGAGCATTTATTTTCTTGCAGGCTTGACAGCGTTCTACCGTCAATTCTGCGGCGTAGGCTGGCTTGGACACGTCTCGTATCCGAAAAAGTGGGTGCGGGTCGTGACAAGTTTTTGTGGTGGCCCATGCAGGTCAGTCTTTACAAATTGTGCGAACTCGTGGTAGTACCATATCAGTCGTACTACTGCGAGCCTGCTACTAGTAAATGCTCATTCACAACTAGGAGTAAGTCAATTTTAAGAGAATGGTTAGGACTAGGAGTCCCTAATTTAATTGACAATTGGGTAGTTAAGGTTGCTACATATGTCTCATTGAATTCTAACCTCTATTTGATGACCTTCATATAAGGTGGTACTATTGTAATTTGATATGATGGTATTGTAAGTCTATTTTTCGATTTTTTAAAAATTTTCTACTTATTTTATTTTAGTTTTAAGTATTTTCTTGTCAGAGAATAACTTACATTTCTATTCCTATTTTAGGTACTTTGAAAGAAAGGAGATTGCCAAATTTTAGAAGAGAATTTTTCTAGGATTAACTGATCATTATCAAGTGTTATGTTTAGATTTAAATTATTGCTATATTATTTTAGAAGATATTGCATTTATGATAAATGTACACCTATAAATATTTAAATTACTTTTAACAATATTTTGATGATTGAATCTATTTTAAAGACTAGTTAATAATATAGGATAATATTTTGTGATTGATTTGGAATGAGGTTGGATCAAACCTAATTTAATTCATGGGAGGAATTGTTTTCGAGATTTGACCCTTCCTATTCGTGGGTTCTCATCTCCTATGTATAGGGGAGGCTTCCCTTTGTTTTCTCCCTAACCCTCTTCCCGAAATTTTGAAAATATTCTATTTATTTATTTGAATTAAACTATGATATTTGGAATTTTATAAATATTTAAGGATGCCTTAGTCATGGTTAAATTTTGGAGTGCCAAATGACTAGAAGTGATGGCACGAATAGTGCAGTAGCGTGCTTTGACCAGTGTATTAGCTATGGTAGGGAAGACCAAGTGTAAGCCCCCTGAATTTCAGGGTTTATTTTTATTTTTCTGAATGAATTATTTTCGATAAATATATTATTATTTAATTGTTTAGATCATTAATGTACCTTTCCATGACTTTGACTTCTGGAGCGTCAGGGATACCAATCTCTGTAAACTCTCTTCATGGGTTTTGAAGTAGACGAGATTACCTTCATGTTGATATATGGTGTCCCACTCAAACTTGTTCCCTTGTGCTCCTATTTTATCCATGATTTAATTTGGTTTAATTTATAAATTTATTTAAATCTTGGCTTCGACCTTGTCCAAACTTGGCCCAACGCCCAACCTAGTTTAGTGTGGGCCCTGTCATGACTGCCCATACACCCCACTGGTGTTTTCTCATTTTTGCCTACTCAAAAATATAATTATTTTATTTTATAAAATATCTCTTCCTCTCTATTTTACAAATATCTCATGTATATATATACATATACATATAAGCAAATATCTTTCTCTCTCTCTTTACACAAACACCTCATCCTCTCCTCTCCCCACGTGAGCAACACCCCCTCTCTTTCTCTAATATCTAAAATTCTCTCCCTCTCCATCTCATTAATATCCCTCTCACTTTATATATTAACACACACATATATTATATATATAATATCTCTCTCACTCTCTCTCTCTCTCTCTCCCTCACACTCTCTCCACACTCCTATACCAGCCGACCTACTTTCCTCCCCCCCATGTGGCAGTAACACCCCACTCCCTCTCTCTATTCTCTCATTAATAACTATCTCTCTCTCTCACTCTTTCTATATATTAGTATACCCACACACACCTCACTCCCTCCCGTACACGAGCAGCAGCCCCCCCCCAACTATTCTTCTTCTTCTTCTCTTCCTCACCATCATCATCAGCTCACTCTCCTCCTCCCGACTTCACCTCCTCCTCCTCCCAAGCTCAAACCGAACACCAACACCATCTCCACCACCCTCACCGTTCAAGACCACTCCCGCCACCACCACTCTCTCATCACCTCCACCAACCGCCGCCGTACGCCACCACGTGGCCGGCGAGCCTTCCCCGCTGCTCCGCGCGCCACCGCAGCCAACACAGTAGTAGCTGCGAGCGCAGCATGCGCACAGCCGCGTGCGCGCACCGGCAGGCCGCGCGGTGCAGCGCCGCCGCCGCCGGCTATGGCCGCCGTGGCCGGCCCCCCTGGCCGGGCGACCCCTAGGCACCACCATGTGGCGGCCAATGTCCTCCGGGACGCGCCGTCTAGGCGTTTCGTGCGTTTTGCACGGGGTTCCGTCGACGCGCGCGCGGGGGGAAAACTTTCAGAATTCTTGTTTCGGGACAGCGACTTCGAGTCGATTTTCTGGACAATCCGACCGTTGGATCGGCAATTTCTTTGCTCCGTCTCAATCTCGGTATATACCCCTTCATCCCTCTCAAATTTCACCCGTTAATTTCGTCGTTTGATACATCAAAACTGGCCACCAAGTTGACGTTTTAAATTGAACTATTTTTGGACAGTTTCGTGATGCCAACTTCGCGGGTTCGTATCTTCGTCGTCGCAGCTCCGTTTTGCGCGCCGTCAGTTCCGGTGCACAGCTGGTATAACCCTCTTCCTGCCTCCTTTAGGTTTCGTTTCATTATAAGCACGTTTGGCTGGTTGAATTCGACGCCAAAGTTGGCCGTCCGAATTATTTAAATTGCACTTGTAAAATTCCATTTTTGAACCCGGGACTCCGGATTCAATTTCTGACACCACCAGTAGACTCGTGGCATCTTTCTGGCATGTTTTTATATAAAGTTTGCTTGATTTGGAGAACGTGAGCCCTGGCACGCATTTCGGTGCAAAGTGGGTCCCACTTTCCGAGTCAACGGGTCACTTTGAGATCGGTTCATCGGAATCCAATTCTGGATATACCGTTGAGTTCGTATCGTCATTCTGGACTCGTTGACATATAATTTGCTGAGTTTTGAAGACATTTGCTCCGGCATGCATTTCCGTGCAAATCGGATACCATGTGTCCGTGTCAACGTATCATTTTGAGATCGGCACATCGGAATCATATTCCGGATATACCGTTGGGTTCGTATCGTCATTCTGGATTCGTGGACATATAATTTGCTAGGTTTTGTAGACTTCTATCCTGACACGTTTTTCGGTGCAAAGTGTATCCAACGGCGGATATCACTTTGACCCGAAATTACCGTTTTGCCCCTGTGTCCAAATTGGACTTATGGGTAGGCTATCCTAGCTGATTTGACCGTTCTTGACACGTTGGTGATATTTATTTTATCATCCGACAACATCTGTAGATTTTGCTTATGTATTATCCTTAATTTATAATTAATTATTTTTCCATAAATTGTTACTTTCTGTTTTTGAATTTTTATATATATTTTAATTTCTGTAAAAATCTAGGAAAAATTGTATTTAAATACTATGTTATTTTAGCTAATTTATTATAATTTTTCTAGTATTTAATAAGTACTTTTGGTATTTTATAAAAATGGGAAAACAAAACTCATTTTCAGGATACATGTTTTTGCTGATTTTTAATAAATATTTATGAGGTTTTATAAATTCCAGAAAAATTAGTATAAATTTCTATAATTAACAAGGATCATTTTGGTACTTTATTTTATATATAATTGAACTTTTTGTCTATCTCAAAAATTGTTGGAACTCAATGTACAGTTTGATTTATTTATTGAATAGTTACGACTTTTAATATTTTGTGTTGTTTTGAGTTATAGACGTATTGGACCTCACCCCGCACTAGTGTAAAGATCCTAGGAAGTTAGTTTGTGTATAGTGGCACTCCACATTAGACTTTTTATGCTAGGTCCCCACTTGACTAGTTTGACTAAAATGTTTGATTAGAGTTGACTTTGACCTAGATTGGCTTAGAAATCATATAGATTATATTAGTTCTTTCGTTTACTTTCATTTTGGACATGTCATAACTGTATTACTCTATTTTAGGAAATTGTGACTCTGGTACAGACATCTGATATTACACTACTCTTTTCAGAGTATCAGGCGAGTACATTCTCTGATAGTTCTCTCATTTATTTGTCAATTACTGTATTTCAGTTCTAGTTAGTTCTATGTGATTCTCTGTATCAACACGTATGGATATTTCTGGATTCATGTATGCGACACATACCTTACTTGCTGACCTCTATTACTGGATTCGTTAGAATCATTCCGGAATCATTTCTGGAATCATTATTTGGCCGGACTCATCTCGATTCTTGTGTCTTGTACTGGATTCACTTGCTGGACGGAGAAATATTGAGTAAGACATGTAGACATACCCCAAATCCGGAATCTCCCACAGGAATCTACCGGAAGCATAGCCATCTCTTGCCTGATCAGTGAGAGATGTGCCTGATACCTACAGCCGTTTACATGTCGACCTCGGTATTTTAAAACACACTGTTAGATCATAGTTGGACTCACCCTGGATTCATTGATCACTGTTGGACTCATCTTGTACCAGAAATCATCTGGTATCGGATTATATGGACTGGACTCACACTGGGATTACATTAGACTTATATTGTACTGTCTGGACTCATACATGTTATTCTAGTTCAGTTAGCTTTTATTACCGTCATCATTGCCATGATTCTTCTCTTGTTTAGTTACCTTTCTTTTCTTGTATTTTAACTGTTTCTCTATACCATCACCTGAATATAAACTACCATGTTCATCAATAAAACTGTCTATAACTGCTTTAGAGTTCTCTGTCATTTACTTGGGTTTTCTAGATGGGTTGTACTCGTTCCTGTCCTGATTGGACCTGTTGAAAATATTACAGATGATAGTCCTGAGGATACATGCCCTACTTACCATGGACCTGGCCTTAGCTCCACAAGAGGCCCCAGCGGGGAACCTTGCTTAGTTATCTTTCATGTGTTTTGAGACTTAGACTTTGTCTGTTCTTATATTTGGATACTGGACTTTGTCTCCAGTTAGATACTTTGGTTTTGTATTATTAAATCTGTATTTGTTTACCTTCGCTTATAGATGCTGTGTTGTGATGAACTTTAAAATATGATTTTAGAACTGTTAGTAGCTTAGATCCTTTATTGTCTATTCTTAGAACAGCTTACTACGCTTTAACAAGCGTAGGTTGGACATGGCTCGGTCCGGCCCAACAATTTGGGTAACGGGTCGTGACACCAAGCCATAAGAGTGTCTGAACTAGGAAAACCAGGCGAAGTTGTGACTTGATCCCTATAAATAATTTAGTTAGTTATTTAATAATAATACGACTTTTAGAAGACCCGGTTGTTCCAAACTAGCCCGAATTCCACCCAAGTCTTGGTGGTCATGTAATGCGACCAACATCGACCATGTAGAATGTGTATACATATTTGTAGTCCATTTCTAATATTGTGAATAATTCCTATAAATTATATAAAATATGAATTATTGCTATTTAAATTTATATGTTACTTGGAAATAGTATAATCTTCTCTTAGATTGATTTTTGGGGATTTTGAGGATTTATTTAGGATATACATATATATTTGTGTGTAATGTACATAACAGGTATACGTAGTGCTTTATACATATTATTTTTCTTCTCTCCTCAATCTTGAATATTAGAGAACAAAAAATAAAGTTTGTATTTCTCCTATCTTCGATCACTCCCTTCCTAATCAATCTTCTGATTTTAGAACAGATACTTTCACTCCAAGGACAGATACGTACACTTACCTATCATGATCAATTTATTCAAATTTTTAGCTTCCTCCATCATAGTCAAATTGCTTAAAAAAATTTAGAATACCCTTTGAAATTTTTGGATATAGTTGAAAGAATGATCGGTGACTTACAATGGCAAGACAGAAGCGCACTGTCGCCATTTACTTGACTTATGGAAACCGTGGGTTCACTGGAGCCAACAGCGCACTGGCGAGGCATGATCCCTAAGTTGAAGTAATCTCGAGTAAGTATAAGTTATCAAATGTTGTCAAGGCTATATCTTGGTCGTCCTATCTTCGTCTTTAAGATGTTATGTCCAGATTGGATAGAGTTGATAGGGTATTCGTTACCGTATCCTTGCTTGAGTCGTGGAATCAAGAGTTTACTGCAGCTAGCTGTACACTGGCGAGGCATAAATTCTCGGTAAAATGACTTCGATTATGTTTACGAGTTTCGAATACCCTAAAGACTACGTCTTATTGGCATATAACTATTAAGTTTTCAAATTGATTAGTCACAACCTTTTCCATAAACCGGTAATTCTTCCTTCCTTTCTTATCCTTCCATTTTTTGATGGTCATCTTTTAATTTCGACTGGATTCCTAAACTTATCTAGACTTTGATTCTAAACTCGTGCCTAAATAATTGTGGCTAAATATTTTAAGCACATCGAAACGATTTTGGATTTGATCATCCTTGAACAATTTCGATCATGACTAGACTCCTTTTAATATATTTCGATCGGGTCAATTAGTATCCTTCCTAAGGTTTGATTCTATGATCACGCTTACACAATTGATCGTGTTAAAACGATTCCAGTTTGGATCATCCTTAAAAACCTTTTAATCACGACTAGACTATTCGATTCTATTTCGATCGTGCCAATTCGCATGTTATCCTAGAATTCGATTCTATAATCGTGCCTAAATAATTTTGCTAAACTAGTTGTTCATACCAAAATGATTTCGATTTTGATCGATCTTAAAAAATTTTGATCATGACTAAATCATAATCGTGCCTAACTTCCAGTCAATTATTGCTAAATTTTATCCACTTTGATCATGATTATTTTGATCATATTTATGCTCGTGCCAATTTTTTTTTATGCTTGGATGACTGGCATGATTAATCTCGATCGTGATTGCATTAGTTGTATCTAAGTGATTCTAACCATGTTAAGATGTTGTCTAAATTTTGATAGATGACCATTCCTATAATTACAATAGCAGATAATCATACCTAAACGACTTTCCTTGTTTAGCTAATCTTATTCCAGTTATATCATTGACCATCATGACTAGGTCCTTTGACTATACTTTAATCGTGCCTCGTATCTTTTCTTAAGGTTCGATTAATTCATGATCTAACTCGCTTGATCATTAATCAGATCATTTTTTATTATTATTCTTAATCATGACAAGACGTCGTAACCTTCGAAATTTTGAGGAAGAAGATTTCTAAGGTGGGTAGAGTCTTCGATCGATAAATTGTCCTTGAGGTTATCGATTTTGGGAACATTTAGAATCTTTGGGTTCAAGACTGTAGCCTAAGACTGCAACACAAAGCCATATCTATGTACTTCTCCACTTCCCTCCTTCATCGGTCAATGCTTTGATCAATATTTCTTTTGATCAATAATCCTTATTATGAAAGTTTTGGTTACCCTCGATCTTATCTTATAAATCAATACCATCCTTATTAAAAATTCATGTTACTACATTTTTCTTCAGGCCTACCGAGCCTATCTATCCTAGGCATCCCTAAATTCGAGGACGAATTTATTTCTAAGGTGGGTAGATTTGTAACTCCTCTTCCCAGATTTTTTATTTATTTTATTTTAGTTTTAAATATTTTCCAAGTAGAAAATAATATTTTTGTATATAATTGATATAGAGTAGAAAAGAGAATGAGATTTTATGGAAATAGATTTTAACTGGTGGATTTGTCATTATGAAATATTGTACAATTTGAATCTATGAAATACAATTGAATGATATCATTATTAGGTCCTTATTATGAACAAATCAATTGATGCAGGCACCCTTTTAGAATAAGGGTTTCTAAAGTGGCTTAGAATATTTTCTACTAATAAAGGATTTGTTATAAGTATTTTAGATAGAATTTTGAATTTTATATATATATATATATATATATATATATATATATATATATATATATATATATATATATATATATATATATATATAATATATATATATATATATATATATACATTGATGACATAGAATATTATCTAACTAACTATTTGATATCTAAATTTATATGATTTTAATTAGTTAATGGATATAAAATATTATTTTGAGTATTTAAGTTGATCGTTTCATTGATTTGAATTTAAATTCATAAATTCAAATTAGTTTGATAAATATTGATTTATGATTTAAATTAATATTATTATTATCCTTAATGGATTTGGATTAGTTTAACTATTTTAAATGCTCATTTGAATTTTAAAATAAAGAGAAGAGAGTTATCAACAAAGATTGAATGCCTTGATCGAACTAAAAGTTTAACCCTATATATGGAGAGCCTTCCTTTTTCCTCATATCTCAATAGCTCACATCTCCGCCACCATCAGCCCGCACACCTCCTCCCTGTCGTTTCCCCCAACATCCCGACCACTGAGCCCAACTCCGTCTTCTCCGGCCAAATTACATCTAGCAACACCACCACGGGCGTCGTTGCCTCCTCTACGTTCATGGAACTCCCCGCTCGATTCCATCTCCTGACCAACCGCCTCCAGACGTCGTCCCCGGCTGACCTGGACACAACCCACCACCACCAAATTTTACCCACCACCATCACCACCACTTACCACACCGAAGCCACATCTCCGCCGACCTTCCCCAAACTGCCTCCGCCGACCTCACACCCCGACGAGCCTGACCTTGTCCAGCGAAGCACGCCACCAGATAGGAGCAGACCCCCATCGCCTCCACCATGGCTCCACCATCTCCACCGCCCTACGTCGGCAAGCCCGAGTCCCGAGCCGTCCGCCGTGACCGCCACCTCCTCCACTTCGGCATACGTCGCGCTTTCCAGAGCATCCGTACGGCCGCCAACCGCGGAGACTCCGGCGAGTCTGCAACCCACGACGCCGTCTCCGGTGGTGACGAAGAGGAAAGACGGCTGTGGGAGGAGGCGGCTCGGCTGAGTAAGCTGACGCGGGAGCTGCAGGAGTCGGCCTCGGCGCTCATCTCCAGGACATGGACTGAGGAGCAAGAGCTCCGCCAGAGAGCAATAGCTCTCGAGTCTCCTATTTTTCCCTAGTCTTATGAAGACTCGAGAACCCCAGCCATGGCACAGTACCCGAAGAAGGTGTGTGGCTTGTTATTAATATCATTTTACTTAATTATATTATAAGATGTTACTAATACGGCTATAACATTGCATATATGTATATTACACTACAACAGATATGGGATGAAGAACAGATGGCAACTCTAGAGGGGGGTGAATAGAGTATATAGAGATAATATCCAATTAAAAATTCAACTCTATCACAAATAAAACCAATCAGAGTAAGTACGGAAAATAACGAGAGAATCAAGAGAGCATACGCAGACACAGCCGATTTTAACCTGGTTTTCCTCGTGGAGGACTAGTCCAGGCCTGAGAACTCTAGCTCAGGATTAAATCCACTATTTGTGAAATAGTAGTTTACAACCCGTGCCTTTTCTTCAGAAGAGCACGTCAACTTCTTACAGAGGATCGCAGTGGCGATTTGCTTGGAATTGTCCAAGCGACGTCTTCAACTCTTGCACAAGAATCCTAACTGAGAGATGCTGAGCACTCGAGACTTAGGAGGCTTGTGGCTAGTAGATGGGAAGGGTATGGCTTTTCTGAGCTTTAAGAAAGAAGAGAAGAGAAGATTGGATGATTTGAAATGAGAGAATTCTAGGCCTATTTATAGGATTTTTGTAGGCAGAATTCGGCCAGAATTCGGGTAGAAAATTTCAAATATTTGGCCGTTGGACAACTAGCAACCAGCTAACCCTAAAATTAAGGCTGCTGATTTTTAGGGGACAGAGTTCGGCCCGAACTCTGTGTGGAGGCAGAGTTCGGCCCGAACTCTGTCTCCAGAGCACAGAACTTGTTCTTGGGAGTTAAGGGTCATTTTCTGGATGGTGGAGTTTAGGATTTTGGGTAGGCTGTATGTCAAGTCTCAAGAGCTCAGCATGACACAATTTACAATCAGTCTAGACTCAAAGAAAGTGTAAAATACAGACTCATATATAACTGAACTGTAAACACTGAGCTGTCTTCTGACTTGAGCTTGATGTAGACGTCGTGTGTCGTATTGAATTATTACAAGTATTATTTAGTCAATGTTATCAATATTTGGTTGACTGTGACTTTGTGTCAACAATCTCCCCCATATTGATAATTGACAAAATAATAAATGTATATTCAATATTCATACCTGGACACAGAAATGACAAAAGCAAAGCTCCCCCATAATTGGTGCCGAGCTAAACAAGATAGCTCCCCCGTAAACAATACGTTGAACCTGTTGGCCTGATAGAGAAATTCTCCCAAAAGCACCAAAAGCACAATACACAGAATATACATATCTCTCCCCCTTTTGGCATTTAGCAATATAATAAGAAGCAGATAATAATGGGCAAACACACCAAAAAGAGAAGAAATAGCATATGAACTAACAGAACGAGCAAAAGCATATAAAAATAGAACTACCAGAATCATAAGAGTCACAACTCATAACTAGAGTCACCAAACCATAAAAAATGTACCAAGTACATAAATCCAACTAAACAACTGAAAAGTACTAGAAAGCAGAAAAATAAACTACGATCAGCAGCAGCATCATCAAGTAGAAGCCATCTCCATCATGGAGCACGAGAAGGCCCAGCAGAGTCGGAGCGCCTGGGGTCCATAAAAGCAGCACCTGGATCCAGGTAACGCATGACCCAAGGATCGTCAATGTGATATCCCTCACGACCGGGATCCCGCTCCATGGGAATGGGCATAGAGGGATGACGGGACATAGAATACCGAATGTCATGCAGCGAGTTGCTGAGTGCACTCATCTGCAGGGTAGTAAGGTAGTCCATCTGAGCCCAGCGATCGTCCTCTAAGTCGAAACGATCTCGGAGCATGGTCTGGATGGAGTCAAGGGTAGCAGGAGGAGGTGGCACATCCTGTCCAAGTGGAGGGGCGTCGGGCTCCTCATCATCAGACTGCTCAGAAGTGTCAGGAGAGGCGACGACTGCTTGAAGACGTCGTGCCTTGGAAAGGAATGCAGGAGCAGGCAAGAACGGACAGGTGTCAAGTGGTATACGGAACGCACGAAAGAACATAGGAAGATATAATGCAAAAACCAAGGCTCGTGGTTTCTTCCTACAGTTAATCATCCAGTCCATCATGGTACGTGGAAGATTGAACGAGATACCGAAGTGAAGATGATACAGAGCAGATATTTCGTAATAAGTAACTTCATCGGTGGAACCCGCTTTGGGTAGAATAGTGTTAAAAATAATCCGATGAAGTTCAAAAAAGTATGGATTTAGAAATTTAGCCATAAGCTTGCGAGGACGTGTGTTCGGAGTGCACAAGTCGTCCTTGAAGCTCTCAAGGGAAGTTCCGTCGGGAAAGCGGAACGACCGGGCTTCAACAAGCTTTTCCCAAGAGTTAGGCTCTTGTAGGTCAAGATATTCGGCTAAGTCAAAGTCATCAAAGGATATATCAATACCCGCAACTCGTGAATAGATGTGAGTGTCATCATGAGTCAAGTTGCAGTAGAACATTTGGATGGCACTGCGATAGATGGCAGAAGTCGCAGTGACTAACTCATCAAGGCAAAGATCGTGAAACAATGAGTCATATTGAGAGAAAATAGCAAAATTAATTGGATGTCCCACGAATACCGGACGGGTCCGAAAATCACTAAACCACTCGTAGGATGCTTCTAGTGATATAAATAATCGGTCGTCATAAGTTTTAGGATTACGGGGACGAGATGGATTGAACAACGGATGAGGTGGTTGTTGTTGTTCAACGGGTTGCTCAGCGGGAGGAGGAGCACTCGACGAGGATGCACCCTCGGTCCGAGATCTCTTCCCACGGTTGAATAAGCGAGGAGCCATTGCACAAAATAGAGAAATTGAAAGAGAGAAGAAGAAGGAGTTATACCTCAAATCAACAATGAACAGTGAAAGAGAATGAGAAAATAGCCCTTCTCCTTGATTTTGGTGAGCAATGGAGCACTATGGAGAGAAATCTAGGGTTAGGGTTTGAGAAAAATAGTGGAGGAGAAGAAGAAAAGGTGGTAAGAAAGAGAGAGAGGGAGGAAAACCCGAATATAAGGGGAGGGTTTTCTTTGGTCGGAGTGAATCTGGACCGTAGGATCTCATTTAATCAAACGGCTGAAACCTGTCCCGATTCTGGAACAGGGGGGACCGAATTCGGCCCGAACTCTGGTAATGGCAAAGTTCGGCCCAAATTTTGGGTCTTTGTCCCAGAACTAAAATCAGGCTGGAAGGAAAAAAAATTGGTTAAGTATGGGAAATCAGGATAAGTTATAAAGATAACGAATTCAATAAACCAGATAGTACAAGTAGGAAAAAAGCAGTATGAAATTGAAAAGTAGCATGTCAGCAGATTATAAATCAAAATGTACCGTATAATAAACAAGAAAATATATCTTGATTCAATAATTTGAATCTGCCATGGGTTAGCTGCAGGGGCCGGATCCCAGCTAGCGGTAGTCCCGAGGACTAGTGCACCGTGTCGCTTAGGCTTTTACGCCTTGGTGTCAGAAGGACCCTTTCGGCTTGTACCCATAGCAAGTTCATTTTAAGAGAATCTCAATATATTCGATATTTACGCAGGTGTATTTTAATTTATGACAGCTTCATCTAAAATTCCAAGTTCACGACAAAGGAAACTGAAGCGCTCTTCGGATAATGGCTTTGTAAAGAAGTCTGCTAACTGATGATCAGTGTCAACAGATTCTAAATTAATCGTGCCATTTTGCTGATGATCACGCAAAAAGTGGTGTCTAATCTCAATGTGTTTTGTGCGTGAGTGACATATGGGATTCTTAGTAAGATTTATTGTACTAGTGTTGTCACAAAAGATAGAAATATGCATGAAAGATAAATTATAGTCTTCAAGGGTTTGCTTCATCCACAGAATCTGTGCACAACAACGCCCAGCTGCTATGTATTCAGCTTCTGTTATGGATAGTGCGACAGAATTCTGTTTCTTGCTAAACCAAGAGACTAAAGCCTTTTCTAATAAATGGCACGTACCGCTCGTACTTTTACGGTCGACCTTGCATCCAGCAAAATCAGCATCAGAGTAACCAATAAGGTCAAATAATATTGACTTGGGATACCATAGGCCCACTGTAACCGTACCCTTAAGGTATCTAAAGATACGCTTAACTGCGGTCATGTGCGATTCCTTAGGATTTGCTTGATATCTAGCACACAGGCAAACGCTAAACATTATATCAGGGTGACTAGCAGTAAGATAAAGTAGACTGCCTATCATACCTCGATACTTACGTTGATCTACGGGTTTGCCGCTCTCATCTGGTTCCAGTTTGGTTGAAGTAGCCATAGGCGTGCTGATTGGTTTGACATTATCAAGTTCGAATTTCTTCAGCATGTCCTTTGTATACTTCGACTGACAGATGAAGGTTCCATTTATCATTTGTTTGACTTGCAGCCCAAGAAAGTAGTTGAGCTCCTCCATCATGCTCATCTCAAACTCGGTCTGCATACACTTGGCAAAATCTTGACAAAGGGTTTCATCAGTAGAACCAAAAATAATATCATCTACATATATCTGAACTAAAAGAATAGTGTCCTTCAAAGACTTTATGAAAAGTGTAGTGTCAATTTTCCCTTTTGAAAAACCTTTCTCAAGCAAGAAGTTGCTTAGCCGTTCATACCAAGCTCTAGGGGCTTGTTTGAGGCCGTACAGCGCTTTCTTTAGCTTGAACACGTGGTCGGGAAATTTGTGATTTTCAAAGCCAGGGGGTTGTTTTACATAAACTTCCTCCTTAATAAAACCATTCAAGAAAGCACTTTTAACATCCATTTGAAATAATTTAAAATTTTAAAAATTTGCAAATGCACAAAGCATCCGAATGGATTCTAGTCTAGCAACAGGAGCATACGTCTCATCGTAGTCGATACCTTCCTCTTGGTTGTATCCTTGAGCTACTAGACGAGCTTTGTTGCGTGTGACTGAACCATCTTCATTTACTTTGTTTCTAAAAACCCATTTAGTACCAATGATCGAGTGATCAGCCGGTCTAGGAACTAGTTCCCATACTTGGCTCCTCTCGAATTGGTTGAGTTCTTCTTGCATAGCAGAAATCCAAAATTCATCATTGAAAGCTTCAGAAATGTTTTTAGGCTCAATTTGTGAAATAAAGACAGTGCTAGCAATAGAGTCTCTTAATGATGATCTAGTGGTTACTCCACGTGAAACCTCACATATTACCAAATTTTTTGGATGTGAAGGCTTGAAAGAGAATTTCTTAGGCAAGCTTTCCAGAGAATTTATTTCGGTTGTGGTGTTCATTGGAGTAGATGTTGATGGCTCAACATCATCATCAAGAGTAGCTGTTGCACTGTTATCTTCGTCAAAAGTCACATTTGTAGACTCTTCCACAATTAAAGAGCATTTGTTAAAAACTCTATATCCCTTACTCTTGGCAGCATAGCCAAGAAAAATGCCATCGTTAGCTTTGGCATCAAATTTGTCTAAGTTGTCTTTGGTGTTAAGGATAAAGCATCTACATCCAAAAACTCTAAAATAAAAAACATTTGGGGTTCTCCCAAACCAAAGCTCATAGGGTGTTTTCTTCGTAATAGGACGAATAAGCACCCTATTTAAAATATGGCATGCTGTACTGACAGCTTCAGCCCAAAAATATTTCGGAAGTGAAAACTTGTTCAACATAACTCTGGCTATATCGCCAAGAGTCCTATTCTTCCGCTCCACAACACCATTTTGTTGAGGAGTTCTTGGACAAGAAAACTCATGATCAAAACCATTAGAATCACAAAATCTTTCAAAATCAGAATTTTTGAATTCGCCTCCATGATCACTTCGGATTCGAGTAATCATGTAGCCTTTTTCGTTTTGAACTTTCTTAACAAAAATCTTGAAAACCGAAATAGCATCACTTTTATTTGCAAGAAAGAAAACTCAAGTAAATCTTGAAAAATCATCAACAATAACAAAGGCATAGAGTTTTCCGCCAAGACTGGCTACTCTACTAGGCCCAAATAAATCCATATGGAGTAATTGCAAGGGTCTAGAAGTGCTTACAGAGTTTATGGAATGAAAAGATGACTTGGTTGCCTTATTCAACTCACATTCGGCACATACGGTGTCCTTTTTGAATGTAATGTCGGGCAAGCCTCTAACTGGCTTCTTGGTTGATCTTGGATATATTATCCATATTGGCATGACCAAGACGCTGGTACCATAGTAGCCGTTCATCTTTATGAGCATATAAACATCTACCTGCAATGTTAGTATTTCCAGACAAATAGAAAGTATAAATATTATCCTCTCTTACCCCTTCAAAAGCGATGTCTCCCGTTGACCTATCATAGATAAGGCATTTGTTTTGTCCAAAGTTAATGTCATATCCATGGTCAGCAAGATGACTAATGCTGAGCAGGTTATACTTTAACTCGGTCACTAGGCAGACATCCTTTATTACGGGAGAGGGAGGATAACCAATATTACCATTACCTATAATATAACCTTTGAGGTTGTTGCCGAAGGATACATATCCTTCTCTCTTCATCGATAGTGATGCGAAAAGATTTGCGTCTCCTGTCATATGCCGCGAGCATCCACTATCGAGAATCTACTTACTTTTAGTTGAGGAGGGAAGGTCCACCTACATCAAGAGTAGATGTGACCTTTGGTACCCAATTTCTTGAGGGTCCTGAAAAGTTAGTTTTTGGAAACCATGCATATATTTTCTTATCAACTAATCTTCTAATTCTACATTGTGATGATATGTGTCCATGCAAACCACAATAAGTACATGTAGCATTCCTATTTACATTAGGAGCACGCTGATGATGTCTATAAGCAGTGTAATGAGCAGAAGTATGATGATTAGCATGGTGATGATGATTATGCATAGAGTGTTGTGGAGTGGCATGGTGATATTGTCTATATGGAGCATGGTGATGTTGTCTATATGAAGCATGGTGATGTTGTCTATATAGAGCATGGTGATGTTGTCTATATGGCATGACATTGTGATGTTGTCTATATGGCATGACATTGTGATGTTGATTGTGTCTTTGTGCAGCATGATGATTGTATCAATGATAATTATTTCTACGTGTATGTGGTTTGTGTCCTTTGTGAAATTGTGTGTATATGAAAGCATGATTATGTGTTGTAGATGGACGATATGAATGACTAGCATGAGAAGTGTTATGCTTTGTGGGTGTCTCATGAGATTGGGTTTGAGGTTGAGCAACCTGTTTACCCAATTTAGTCTCAAATCTCTTGGAGACAGCCTGCAGATTAGTAACCTCAGCATTTAAACCATAAATCTTAGTCATAGAAATTTGTGTCTACTCTTTTCTTCAGCAAGCAACGTGTTGAGTGTTGTGATTTCTTGTGTCTGTTGCTCAATACGTGTTTCAGCATCATAAAGGCTTAGTTTAAGCTTCGATACTTCATCAGTGACTTCCGTGGGTGAAGTGTCTCTAATGTTATCAAGCAATAGAGAAAGTCTTTGAATCTCGTCTTCATGACTTTTGATTTTGTCCTTGGCGTGTTTGTATTTACCAATGATCTTTTTGTGATCATTGAGTAAATCAGTGAAAGCATCGCCAAGTTCATCAAAAAAGAAGTCGTCAAGAGTTTCGTTTGATACCTTATCGGATGTTGCCATTAGGCACACGTTAGCTGTATCTTGAGGAGAGTCCTTTTCTTTCTCGGAGTCACTAGCTTCGTTTTCATGCCAAATGCTTGTGTTGGCATATTTCTTTGATGAAGTCTTCTTGTATGGCTTTTCATAGCGGTTGCTCTTCTTCAAGAATGGACAGTCTTTTCGGACGTGTCCAGTCTTTTTGCAACCATAACAAGTTGGCTCTTCTTCACTATCTTCTTGTGGTTCCTTCTTCCTTCGATTGAAGCGAAGGAATTTCTTGAAGTTGCGGACCATAAGGGCTTGATCATCTTCTGAGTCATCATCATCTGTTTCTTCGGGTTCAGCCCTTCGCCGGTGAGCTTTGAGTGCGATCTCCTTAGCCTTAGGAGCAGGCTCTTCGAAGTCCTTGAGGTCAAGCTCATGAGTCATTAGCTTTCCCATCAAGGTCTCCATGGACATGGTTGTGAGATCATTTCCTTCTATGATGGCCGTCACCTTAGGGTTCTAAATCTTTGGTAGCCCCCTAAGTAGCTTGCGAATCTTCTCGTGATTTGAGTATTGCTTGCCGAGCGAAGACAGGGGGTTGATGATGTCGAGGAATCTTGTGAACATTTGCGTGATCGTCTCATTTGGTTTTATCTTGAAAGCCTCGTATTCTTGCGTGAGACGGCTTATCTTTGATTCCTTGACTTGGGTAGTTCCTTCATGCGTCACTTCTAGAAGTTTCCATACTTTATGAGATGTGGTGCATGTAGATACCCTGTTGAACTCATTTTTGTCTACAGCACAGAATAAAGCATTAATAGCTCTCGCATCTAGACTTGCCTGTTTCTTCTCCTCGTCAGAATATTTGTCATGTGATTTCTCAACAAGATCACCGTTGACAACTATCCTGGCGGGCTTTTTGTAACCGTCAGTGACGACAGTCCACGGGTCAAAGTCTAGAGACTTGAGATAAAAACTCATCCTTGTTTTCCAATATGTGTAGTTGGTTCCATCAAATAGGGAAGGCCTATGAGTGGACTGCCCTTCACCATGATTGGAAATCAAGGATTGTGTGGTTGCCATGGATCAGCTCTAGGATGTAAATCCTTGTAAAGAGAACAGAGCTCTGATACCAATTGAAGAACAGATGGCAACTCTAGAGGAGGGTGAATAGAGTATATAGAGATAATATCCAATTAAAAATTCAACTCTATCACAAATAAAACCAATCAGAGTAAGTGCGGAAAATAACGAGAGAATCAAGAGAGCATACGCAGACACAGCCGATTTTAACCTGGTTTTCCTCGTCGAGGACTAGTCCAGGCCTGAGAACTCTAGCTCAGGATTAAATCCACTATTTGTGAAATAGTAGTTTACAACCCGTGCATTTTCTTTAGAAGAGCACATCAACTTCTTACAGAGGATCGCAGTGGCGATTTGCTTAGAATTGTCCAAGCGACTTCTTCAACTCTTGCACAAGAATCCTAACTGAGAGATGCTGAGCACTCGAGACTTAGGAGGCTTGTGGCTAGTAGATGGGAAGGGTATGGCTTTTCTGAGCTTTAAGAAAGAAGAGAAGAGAAGATTGGATGATTTGAAATGAGAGAATTCTAGGCCTATTTATAGGATTTTTGTAGGCGGAATTCGGCCAGAATTCGGGTAGAAAATTTCAAATATTTGGCCGTTGGACAACTAGCAACCAGCTAACCCTAAAATTAAGGCTGCTGATTTTTAGGGGACAGAGTTCGGCCCGAACTCTGTCTCCAGAGCACAGAACTGGTTCTTGGGAGTTAAGGGTCATTTTCTGGATGGTGGAGTTTAGGATTTTGGGTAGGCTGTATGTCAAGTCTCAAGAGCTCAGCATGACACAGTTTACAATCAGTCTAGACTCAAAGAAAGTGTAAAATACAGACTCATATATAACTGAACTGTAAAGACTGAGCTGTCTTCTGACTTGAGCTTGATGTAGACGTCGTGTGTCATATTGAATTATTACAAGTATTATTTAGTCAATGTTATCAATATTTGGTTGACTGTGACTTTGTGTCAACATGGGATACGATAGCGTGCTCAGAACGCTGTAGAATGTCTATTATAGAGTATTCTGTCCGCTATAAATTCCCCCGCTATAATTGTCCCATGTACAAGAATGCTATAAAGTTATAGCGTTCATGAATGCTATTGATGGATTATAGCGTTCCATGGTGCTATAGATAGGTTATAGCATTTAAGAACGCTATACCAGCGTTATAGCATTTAAAAACGCTATAGAAAAGTAATAGCATTCATGAACGCTATTGAGTTACTATAGCGTCCATGAACGCTATAGACTTGTTATAGCAGTGACAAATGCTATAGAGTTTACATAGCATTTACGAACGCTATAGTTTCTTAATAACGTTTGTTAACGCTATAAGTTATTTATGGCATTCGTGAACGCTGTTGATTTTTAATTGCGTTCCTGTATGTTATTGTTTGTTAAAAGGTTTTCGATACAAATTGGTTTTTATAGCGTTTCTTTCGCGCTATTATATGTGCACCAATAGCATGTCAGAATGCTATTGCAGAATACGTTAGTGTAAAGAAACAATTCACATCAGAATAGTATTACAGCTCATCAAAATAGCATTACAGATATAAAGAATGCCACAGATATCTATTGCATATATACATAGAATGTGGGTATTAAAAAATTTAAATATTTTTCGACGAATCAATCACAGAATGAATTCCGAACATAAGTAAATTCATTAATTTCACTGTCATGAACATTCAAAATCTTTCATAATTTCTCCAAAATTAAACATTAACAGCGTAGTCAGCATTTAATTATTTCCATACATATATCCAAAATATTGCATATCCAAAATTTAGCTCGAACCCTTCGAGCCTATCCACAACCAAAGCTCCTCAGAAATTCTCTTACTTCATCCAACTTACACAAATATAGGGGGGAAACATTAGTGTTCCTGGTTAATAAACAAGCAGTTGAATTTATGAGTTAGCTATCAATAGAAAATTACCTAAAATTCTATGAGTTATAATCAACCAAACAACTGGAATCCATTGTCAGTTGAATTTATTAGTGATCCATTCATATCCATACATACTTAGCAAGTCCACAACTTGTGGCAATGGAGGGCATTGACTCCAATGTCTGAACTTTGATTACAATTTTTATAAGTAATATTCTTTATATTTTTTTCCTTCCTATACTAATAAGGTAACAGACTTTAGTGGTAGTTAAAAAGAAGTCATATTATTAAGTTTGTTACTTCCAGTACTATAAATCATATGACAACTTCCCTGAAACATAGCAAAATATGTAGACATAATATTGAATTTAAACTTTCGTCTTACTGTAATATTCAGTACTTATATCATTCCTGGACTAAGAGAGAGGTATCACTAAAGATGTACCTAGTCTTCAAACGGCATAATGTGGTCTATTGGCCAAGCCGTGGTACTTCCAATGACTTCCTCTACTGTGTCGTTATCAAAACACGGCCTAAACAACAGAGCTTTGGGACATAACATAAAGTCTGGATTCTTACAATCAATGCAGTAAATCATATCTTCATTACCACGACACATTCTTATAATCAATGCAGGGACATAACATAAAGTCTGGATTCTTTGCATTTGACTTGGCAAAATCTACAAACTGACGGACATATTTCTTATACAATGTCGTATTCCTAAAAAATACAAAAGAATTATAACATAAATAAGACATACAGATGGATTTAATTAAGTGAACACATTAGTATAGTGAAAAGGATTTCAATACTTGTTAAGATGAACCTAATCTTTATTCATCATGTTGACACCCACAACTTGCTTATATCGAGCTTGATAACACCAAAAATAATTTGTACGAGGCCCTAAAGAGTTTTAAATTAAATAATTTAGACTTTGTACATGCATTAGTAAACAACAAAAATTGTCACAAATTATAAACGGAAAAGGAATGACTTATAGAGTGATGAGAAATTCGTGGCCCCTAAATATTATTGTTTTACTTGTACTTCCCTCGTATCACAAAAATATTTTCTTATAAGGACTCCCAAGAGCCTATATTCTTACAAATGACAAGATTTGGAGCGTATTCCAACTTAAGAATGTGAGTACAAGTAATAAGATCTGGAGGCCTATGTTAAAAATTGAAATTATAAGATTTATACGTAATATATGAAACTCTTTAAGATAAAAGTTTCACATTCACTGTGTCATGTAAAGTTATTTTATCAATTAGTTTGTGAGGTGCTTATTAATATTATAAATGGGCTGCTATCTGGTGGAGTCAGTTAGCTTGTAGTTACATTACTAGAATTAGATTGTCAGTTGGCTATTGTTTAGTTGGAATCAGGGGGTTTATCCACACCGTCCTTGTCAAAGATGCACATTATTGCATTATCTATATGACTAAATCATATATTGTTTTTCACAATAAGCACCTCCTACTCCTGATAGAATGTAAATATTAACATTAAAACTTTCAGACAAACAAGAAAGTAATTTTGTATAAAATGCTAAGTTGATAACTTGACAGTCATCTTAAAATAATCAAGCAGGGAATATGTGTAGCCAAATTCTCTAGTTGCCACTTATGTATCAGAAGGTTTAGAGGGCATGATATTATTAGTCACTCTTTTACAACGACATAGATCTCTATGTATGTTGAAAGTGTCAGTTGATACTAAGAAGGAAGTTGAAGGCCAGTAGGCCAATAATAATCTTACAAACAAAAAAAGAAATCTCATAATCATCTTATTATAATAGCATTTAGTTGGCAAGATAATACATGAGATAGAAACCTTAAATACCTGATACTTTAGGATATCTGGATGCAAGCTGTATTCTTTAGAAACACAAATCGTACAATTCTTCGAGGAAGAGCTGCATAGATTAAAACATTATACACTTAGCTTTAATATAGACTGTGAGTGTGCTTGCTTTTAGTTTTTAAGGGTTACATGGCCTGATTAACATGCCTCACATTAATATTGAAGGATGTAAGTTAGTTACATCTTTGGAGGAAAACGATGTACCTGAACGATTGGGACACTTGGCATTTTATGCCCCTCGGTCCAAAAGAATAGGATGGAACACCACTATAGATGGTCCTAAAATGAACCTCAATACCATTGACAAGAGCAGCATTCGAGTCCTGTGTGCCCTGTTATTGGATTGTGAAGCCATGAAAAGACCTGTCATGAATAAATTTAAAAAGTCATTAGAAAGCCATTAGAGTTACATGGCCTGATTAATCTTTCTCTGTATAAAGTTGAAAAGACATCGGAGTTCTACCAATATACAAAAACATGGAGTTCTGGCCATGAATAAAGATGTTACTGCTTTAGGACTGAAGTTCTTATTCCACAATTCATAAATATGGATATTGATATAGATAAGAGATTTTGAACTAGTTTCAACACTTCTAAAAGAGATCACAATCAACAACAAACAGCACCAAAAATATTCTGTCTATAATTGCTTGATATCATTAATCCTGCAAGTGATTGCAATTGATATATGAACAACCTTGGATATTGAATACTATTACAAAGATGACTTAAAATTTATAAGATGTTCCAATGTCCTGGATGCTTCATTCTAGATTAGATACATCAGAGATAATCTAATAATGGATTGCAACATATATAGTCCCAGAAGTTAAGGGTTCAGGTGGAGCTTCAGCAGATGCGGGTGCTTTACTTGTCAGATGGAACTCTACAACTTCTCCTAGAAAACATACTAACATAGTTTATGAGACTAATCTTACATTATTCCCATAGTAACCATAGTTTGCCACATGCTAAGATGATGCTAACAAGTGCATACTAAAATAAAACTCTAGGAAAATTCAAAGCGACATAATTCAAGTAAAAATCTATAATAGATAAGATAACGAGTGTCATTACTAATGACATTGCTGCTATAAATTTCCAGGAATAAATTATCTCATTCAACAATAAGGTAACAAAATAAGTGATGGCTATTGAAAAGAACACCTTAGGACGAAACTGCTGCTATAAGTGATAGTAAATAAGATAACCAGTGGCATTACTAATGACAATGCTGTTATAAGTTTACCTCACTCTCCAGATTTGAAGAACAATATATGTTTATCGGGACACTTTTGGAATACTAATTTTGAGAAATAAGCATCTATATGATTGTACCAAGCCCAAGTCGCTTCTTTCAGTTCATATAGAGCCTTTTTAAGCCTGTAAAGTTTCCGGTCGTTTCCTTTCAGCACATATCCTGGAGGCTGACTAATGAAAAAACCTGAGACAAATAACAATCATTAATAGCTATTTTGTTAAGGCTTTTTTGTATATATATTGTTCCCATGTAATGCCCAAGTAGTATACAATGGATCCATTCATTTACAAACTAAGTGCTCATACACGATTGAACCAGGAAGAGGATCCAAGTCCTTACATTTTATACACGGACATGGAATTGTTTATGGATTACCTAGATTCTTCAAAGCAATAGTTACAAATTCCATTGTTGCTCCTTGTTTGTATTCAGAGGTGTGTCTACATATTTACAAGAAAAAAAATATAATGAACATAAAAATGATGTCAACCCAATAACAAAAAGAGTAAGTACTTTATTACGAGTAACTTCAAAACCTTTTAAAATGCAACCAAGCTTTATCCATCACTGGAAACATGTAATAGTACTCTAATTCACACCAAATAAAAAGAGCATTAGGGATAGCTACTAAGAAAATACACCATCTGCATATAATGTTAAACTTCTGAATATGAAAATATCAATGTAAATATAGAAACTCCATTCCAGATTGATGGTCAACTAATCAATTCCAGATTGTGATATGATCGAAATATCATGTTACAAAAAAATTCAGGAAAAATCTCAAACTTTTAAGTTTCAATACAAGATATGCCACCGCATTTATGTCAATGACACCTTTTGCTCAATATGGTGGGTAATTGAGTATGCCAACATTGAAAGTTGATCATAGATTAGACAATATGCATCAACTATTGAAACTGAACCACATTATCATAATATATATTCTGACAGGATAGCAGATTAGATATCCAACATCATATATGTTATTTATCCTTATTTCTCAAGATTTCTCTCTTAAAGTTCAATGATGTCATAACATGTATGATAATAGTCCATACCAAAGGTTCATGAGATGATGAATTGATTATCTAAACTTTGCCATTCTTCAATATATTACAACAACGTGTGTAATGTGTCCACACAAGAATTAAATAAACCAATTTCTATCACCAAGAAAAGAAGGTCCATTTTATCTGTTCTCAAACAAGCTTAAAATGTTCCTTTTTTTAATTCTGTTCCAACATCTGAAGTTTGAACATGTAAAGCAGCTGATAATCTACAGTGATCATCATAAAACAAAAATTGATAACCCTTAGAATCCAAATCAATAGAGCAACCATATTTTTACAGTCAAAACAAAATGATTGAAAGCATAAATTTCAATTAAGCTCTGTGTCGAGCATAAAGAAAAGAAATAGGATAGTTTATAATTGAAGCTTGTTTCTATCCTCAAGCATTTTCCTATATAAAAATGGCATGTGACATTGCAATACAAATATACAAGGGCAAAGCCATACTGCATATTGTTAAAGCAAGAAAAATGAAAATGGTATCTTCTACAAATAGACTTGTTTCTAAACCTAATATAAGTAGTAGTATGATTACATCGTATCAAAAAATAAATTGATCGATGAAATCATCTGATGCATTTGACATAAGCAAAGGAGAAAGATTCTCATTAATTAATTTAATCAAGTATATCACAACTAGATCACGATTTGTTCAAATAGACATAAGAAGTTGCTTGTGAAAGATGTATGTACATGCTTTGTGATATAATTGTTCTTATGAGACCTTTGTAATAATTTAGTTATAAAATATCTCATATAACTTTTATTAAGTTGTAACAACAATGGCTGTAAAAAAAAATCATCGTTTGTCCTTCCATTATTTTATAATAATGGAATTTCTCCGCAAAATGGTTTATTGCTCTCCAACAAGTCATTGTCTTTGACCGATTGCATTATTGTAATATATGTGTTGTCCATTGACAAGGTTACAAAGGGTCATAGAGGCCACTCGAGAATATGAGAATATAGCATCAAAATTGCATTGACCACTCAGAACATAAAAAAATTAAAACCTTAACATGTTGCAAGCAATCGAGTAGTAGGGATGTCACTGATGAATACCAATTCCTGCAAAAATATAGATGAATCAAGACCACGAATAAATACAAACCCAATCAACAAAAACAATTAAAATTTCTTTAAAAACTTTCTATTGTCGTTACTCTCCCACCAAATAAAGAAAACCTAAAAATTAGGGTGACTAAAAAGTAAGACCGATTATAATAATCAAAACAGATTTTTTATTCTAACAAATTAAATTCCTAACCTGTAAAATAACTTATTCCTCCCATCGATTTGGGATCACCAAAATTATGGAGGCCACTGATCGATTTGGGAGCACCAAAATTTAGGGCTTTAATTAGGGCGTAACCTAAAATATAATCAATTTCTTGAAAAACAACTAGGGATTTAAACACACCGATCGATTTAGGAGAACTAAAAAGATCTAAACGAACTTACAAAAAAATTGGAAACTACAAAAGTTCAAGAACTTACTTCTCCATCCTTCACCTCAGGATCTTCGTCCTTCTTCACCAACTCTGGATCTCCGTCCTTCTTTACCTTTGGAGGAAGACAACGAAGAAGCGTAATCCAACGAGAGCCACCCCGAGATTTTTTTTTTGGAGAAAGAACGGGCCAGAAGGGGGGTTAGAGCAGGACTGACCAAAAAGGATAGAGTATGTTATTTTTATTTTCCACGGTTTAGAGGGGGTGGATCTGCGGGAATAGCCAAATTTTCTTTTGGGGGAGGGAATTTTTGGATCCCACTGGATTTTCATGTGGGACCCCAACTAATTTGGATTCTGATGCATTCCTCAACTAATTTGGATTCTGATGCATTCTTATTTTTTAAAAAAATTGAACTATCTACAAACAAATAACATTGTTAAATGAAACATTAACAACATTTATTATAAATTGTTGTAATAAGAAATGAGGTTCACAACATTTAAATATAAAACATTGTTATCATCAATATTTTACAATGTTCTTGCTAGAAACATTGTAAAAAATCTAACTTTTTACAATATTTTAGAAAACGTTGTAAATGAAACGTTGTAAAATAGGTTTTTTCTTGTAGTGATAGTAACTAAATATATAAAGATATATTTCATATATATATTACTAAATTTTCTTATTCAGTTTACCAGGGAGAGAAATTTTAGATAAAATTTCTGAAAGGTTAGTGGGATTAAACCGAAACCGAATCCCAAAACCGAAACCGAAGTCGAATAAGAAATTTTAGTATTTTCAAAATTGAAACCAAACCGAATTTTTTTCAAACCGAACCGAATCTCTTATTCGGTTAGGTTTGGTTCGGATTTCGGTCCAAAAATCGAATAATGCTCACCCCAAGACATACGTGCATAGCAACATTCAGAAAAACCTATACCTTTAACAACGTTCATAACACGCTATATAAAGTTCTGTTAACAGCACTGCATAATGAACGCTATTGATAATGACATTCTAATAGCAGGAAGGCTTCAACGCTATAGATAAACTGCTATTGTATGAACGTTTAATAGCACTTCAATATGAATGCTATGGATGACTATATTATAATAGCAGGGAGGTTCGAACGCTATAGATAAACTGCTATTTAATTCTATTTTAATAGCACTGCGGAAGAAACGCTATTGATGATGACATTCTATAGCAGGGAGGCTTGAACGCTATAGATAAACTGCTATTGTATGCCCTATTTGTTGTAGTGCTATATACTATTATATTTACTATGTTAGTTATTATTAATTTATATTATTAACAATTGCTTTATATACAAATATTTATTAAATAGTTACCAAAATTATTGTGTGGTAAAATAGTTATTCTGGACTTTAGTATTTTAAATTCCATAAATGTAGAAGTTTTGTGGTTTTACATTTATAGTTGTTTTAGTTTAGGACTATAAGCCCAATATATCCCCCGGGCTTAGATAATTTTGATGTAGGAAAATTTATAAAGTTTTGGATTATATATTTTATGGGCGTAATTCTTATTTATAAATAATATAAAAAAAGATTTATATATTTGGGCCATTAGGCTATGGGCCTATATGTTTTGGAACTATTATAGACATGACATATTGGACCTTCAATATAAATGTGTTATGGGCTTTCGATATAACATCTTTTGGGCTCTATGTTATTCATAAAATAAAAGGGCTTATATTAATATGTTATAAATATTTTCTAAAGCATATATAAATATTTTCTAAAGCATATATGTATTAAATAATTATATTAGAAAATCTCTTAGATCGTTAGATTATCATTGATCGTAGCTAATTGTATTCATACTTTCTTATCAACCCTAGACAATCGGGCTATACTGGACCCAATGGAATTGTCGGTTACACCAGCTAAGGACCTCAGGCAAGTACACTTTCTAATTGCTTTTCGATTCATAGTAGTCTTTACATTTCATGTTTATACATATATCTTGCTACTTGTTGACACGCTCGTCACACGGAGTAGTCAGGAGGGAAAATATTTTAGTAGACATGTGGACTACCCAGAACTATCCCAATATGTCTATTCGTGAATAATAGCAGCTGCACACGACACGTGCAGGGTGCCGAATTTATCCCATAGCCATTCACATGTCGAAACGGATATTTCACACCACATAGGTAGTTGTCTTTTGTTTATTTTTCCTTGTCTTCTCCACCGTGCCATGTCATCAGTATCTTCTAGTTTTTACCTCCCATATGTTATTTTCATGTCTTGTAAATTCTATTGTATTTTCGCACTGTCGTCGATTTGTGTGCTTGTTCTATTTCTGACTGGAAACCAACATTTTTCAGGTTAGCCGTGGATTCAGTTAGCTTTGGGAGATTCGGGTGTATTTGCAGGCCAAACCTAGAAATAGATACCACTTAAGGTATAAAAATATTGTATTTTCTTTAATTTTAAATATTATAAATGTTGTAATAAATTTAGAAATGTGAATGAGCAATAAAGTTTATTTTTTTGAGCATTTATTTTCTTGCGGGCTTGACAACGTTCTACCGTCGATTCTGCGGCGTAGGCTGGCTTGGACACGTCTCGTATCCAAAAAAGCGGGTGCGGGTCGTGACATGGACTCCTTCAGAATCTGAGATTTGTAAAGAACTGGAAGAAAATTCTTCTTCCATAGCTTCATTAAATATGTGGGATGTATCAGATTCAATAAACTGGATTTCTTCAGAATCTGAGGATTGTGAAGAACTGAAAGAAAATTCTTCTTGTATATCTTCATTAAGCATATGGGATGGATCGTATCCCAACCCATGACGAGTTTTTTGGTAAAACGAATCACCACATAACGGTAATCGTCTACCTTTGCCTTGATTAAGACCTAGCATAGTTTTCAAATCATATTCCATATTCTGGATAATCTTGAGAGATTGTTGACTATATTTGTCAATTCTGATTTTTCCCTTATCTTTCTCTATGAGATTACCTGTCTGAATAATAGGGATATTTCTGGCCAAGACAAACACAATTTGACGCTTGTTTTTCTTATTAGACGGGATCACAAAATAAGATTCTTCGTGACGTCTATAAGTTACACAAGCTTGTGATGATGAGGCTACATGTAGAAGATAAGGAGAAGATGTTAGGAACCTCTGGGCATAGGATCCAACATCGACATGAGGAGGAAAAGAATTCTCTTTATGATTAATATATAAGGTTTCCTCTGTATTTATGTCAGTTTTATGTTGATGACTTTGATTATCAGCAGATAAAGTCATTCTTTCAATAAATTTGACAGCCATATACTCTAAAAGGAAATCTTTATTAAAATGAGAGAATACAGAGTGATCAATATTTACATCATTTACAGACTGACTACTACGCTTTGGATTGATCATTAACGGACCGTCATCCGTCTTCAGCGTAGACTTGCCAAGGTTGATAACCAGTGGTTCTGGATCAGTTGTACGAGAAGTACGTCCTTTGACCTTGATCATGAGAGGTTGATCACCAGTGTTGGCTTGAACCCGACTTTTGATCGGAATCCTCACAGCTTTATCAGACGTAGCTTGAGTTCTTCCTTTGACTTTAATCACCAAAGGTTCATTATTAACAGGTTGGGATTGAATTCGACCTTTAACTTTAATCATCAAAGGTTGATCTTCTGAAGGATCTTCTAAAATAGATTGATCTTCTTCAGATGACCGATCTTCAGCCATATCAGATATTTCCTTCACATGCTCCTGTTTGTAGAGTATTGAATCAGAGAAATAGGCTTCAACACCCTTAAAAGGATTGATGTCTGCAAATTCAGTCTTCACAATCCCTTGAGAATCCACATACTTGAAGCATTGGTGGAGAGTTGAAGGTACAATATTATGCTCATGTATCCATGGTCTTCCAAGTAGGATGTTGTAAGATACATCTGAGTTGATAACATAAAAGGTCGCCATAGTTCGAAGATCACCTATTTGAATCTTCAGACGAATCTTCCCCAATGGTTTACTCTTTCCAGAATTGAAACGAACAATTGTCGTACTAGTGTAAGTCAAATCACTAGTAGGAATCCTCAATGGTCTTAGCATACTCTGAAGAATAATGCTAATAGAAGACCCATGATCAATATAAATCCTGTCAATTTCAGTAGAATCAATATACCCTGTATAACACAAAGTCCTGTCATGTCGATTATGCTTTAACAGCATATCCTCTTGTGTGAAAGTAATGTTAGGAATTGATTCCATCACACTGTGGCATTGAGGACACGACACCGGTATATTGCCGGAACTTTTGAGCTGAGCTAAGCATGAATCTGCTTGTAGCAATGCTTCACTCAAGGTTTCTCGACTTTCTTTAGAAAGTCGGAGTAACTCAAAAATAGAGAGCTTAGCCGGAGTATTGGCTAACTGGGCTAGTATGTCAAATTTATAGGGTTTTATTGACCCTTGATTTGAACTAGACTTCAACGTGGCATCAAAACGTACTGCCTTCTGTTTCCCTTTTTCAACTACTGGGGGTTTAGAAGGCCTTGTCTCAGCAGGAACAGAAGATGACTGAGTCGGTAGTGTTTCAACGGTGTCTTCCGTTTCTTTGGAAGTTCCCTCATAATCTTTGTGGTAGTCCTTTTCGAACCTTGTACCAGCAAAGACTTCTTCTTCAGACTCAGGAGAATGAAGTACCATATTACAAGATTTAATCTTCTTTTCCTTAGTCTTCTTCTTATGGGGATTTTTGCGAGGAATCTCAAATCCCAATCCGACGGAGGACTTCTGGCCTTGAATTTGTAAAGGAACTCGCATACCTTTACCATAGTTCAAGCCTTCCACTTTTTGAAAGTCATAGCCCATCTTTTTCATGAGATGAACCGATTGTTGACTGTACATGTGAGTGGGTAGCGGACTTTCAACAGATGTTCCGGCAGGTGAAGAAGGAACAGAGACCTCTGTAGTTACAAGAGTGGAATCTTTCGATGCAGGAGGTAGAATCCCAACCGGAGCTTTCTTGTAAGCAGCAAAAACTTGTTGTGCCCTGTACAAAGGGATATTGTTCATTGCTAACCACTGCTGATGAGTGAGATTTAGTTTGGTATGAGAAGCCAAACTCGGAGGGCATATATTCAGACCCCGTAGTCTATCTTCCAAAGGGATGCCATCCCACAGATGATCAGAATCATCATGATCTGTGGTAACAACATGAGAAATCATATTACAGGTTCTAACTTTTTTGCCTTTCTTGGATTTTAAAGTTTTACTTTCATGTTCCACTTCAGGTACTAAGTCAAGGTGTACCCACATGATTTCACTATTTTTTAAAGTGAGAGGCACTAATCCTTCACTTTGATCTCTGGCTGGGGGATGATTCACAACCTTCATCGTCGCCTTCGGAATTGGGACAATGTAGTGCCCCGTCCCGCACAGTCAATCGGAGAAATCGGAACGTCGACGGCGTTCGGACTTAGCCTTGCAATGGCTGCTCGAAGACATCGCTCGGTCGAGGCGAACGCTCGCTCTGGTGGGGTAGTTTCGGTGAACTTGCCTCATCTTAGCCTTCACATAATAAATCGTATATTTTCAACTTGCACAAGTAGGCTTGATAATAAAAGTGACGAATCCACATAGATAAGGGAATAATCCCGACGGATCGAATTGAGTTAGAATATGGAAAGGTCCAATTGTCGGCTTAGAGTTGGTGCACGGCGTACTTTGAAAATGACACTCGATCCTTTGTCCCGTGGCTTGGGAGAAGGAAAGTTGGTTGAGTTGGCGAAGTTATGAACGTAGCCTAAGTCATAGGCGTCGCCCGCATAAATGCTTCATTAAAGCATGCATGGTCCCATCGTCCAAGGCTTGGCATAGCCTTGGCTTGCCCCATGAGTTAAGTTGTGTTGAACGGATTGTGACATAAGTTTAGGCACCCAAATGACTTGGTCGTTCGAAGTCGAATGCGTGCACGACACGTTCCTACGACGCAAGGCTTGACGCAGTCTTCTCTCGTCAAGTTGTTGCAAAGTTAAGTAAGGCAAGGACTATCAAATATGCGTTCATGAGTTGAATAGTCTCACAATCCCATGGCCCGTCGTATAAAGTATGATTCCGGCGGTAGTGTTGCGTAGAACACGATTGGCTTAAGGCACGATGCACGGACTTAGCGTTTTAAGGCACGGGCTACGGTTAATTCTTTGAGTTTGGAAAAAGGGCAAGAAAGAAGTATGCTCGCGGCTATAGGTCGTCGAGGCGGTCTCAGAAGAAAGAAGTATGCTCGCGGCTATAGGTCGTCGAGGCGATCTTAGAAGAAAGAAGTATTGAACTTGGCCCTGAAAGAAATGGTGACACTAGAGGTAGCATGACTGTGTGAGACGTCAGTTTGAGTCGAGTCTTGCATGGTCATGGACAACTTGTCGACAAGGTGGGTCGTTTCCCTGCACGGCAACCCGACGGCCACGGGACCGTTGCGGCCGCGATTGAAAATGAGTAATTAGCTATGCTGGGCACGGGTTAGGCGGGGACTTGCAGCGGGGCTAGCTACTCGCGCTGAAAGGGCACCCGTCTAACAAAAGCTAGAGGAGTCCACTATGTCTCTGGGATTCAGTGACCAATTCGTATAGATGAGTCGGCACGGGCGACAATCCGCGTGTGTGCCTTTGGATTGAGTTGAGTTGTTGAATGTGTGTACAGTTAGAACACAAATGTTTGGGCCTAAGAATGGCTACAACATAGGCAACATGCTTTGGCACGAGATGTGGCGTTGAGTCTCAAGTGTTGATATGTGAGTTGTATAAGTTGGGTTTGAGTTGTTCGAGTTTAAGTCAGGAATCGCCGCAAGGCAAGTCGGTCGAGTGACACTTAGCCCAGAAGTCTTGATTGGGTCAGTTGGTGATCAAAGTAGCATGGGCTGCGAGGCGGCGATGTGGTTTAGTCTTACTGAAATACGAGGCACGGCCTCAATATGGGTTTTGTAGCACGGTCACATAGAAAAGGAGTCTATCGTGTAGTTACACCTCTGATTTTGGGCCGTAAGGCAAACACGACTTGATAGGTTAACGTTGATGTTGTAAGCACGGGATGGTCTAGAGACACAAATAGGCCAAGGTGTCTGTCCTAAAACTGATCCTAAGGCAAGAGCAGGAAGACAATCATAAAAGGGACTATGTTACACAAAGTAAATCAAACGTGTTGGTTTTGTATGGGTGTGCGAGGACCTCATTCCCCCAGTACAGTTGAGTACTGACACCCACATAGTTTCCATATGCAGGCACAGGTAGAAGCTCGTGGCGCGAAGCTCGCTTGGATGCGTCGAGGCACGGAGTTCCTTGGCAATTTGAAGCATGCGGTCGTATGGAGTCAAGACTTATAGGGGACAAAATGTATGGACGTCGCCTTCCGAAGCTTCCGCTGGCTCAAGCGTTCTATCAAGAGATGAGAGAGAGCAGAGTGAACTTGTAATGTGAGAAAAGTGAGCTCGAGAGACTTGTAATCTTGGCCTTGCGCCCTTTGTAATCTTTGTTTCACTATCAATAAAGAGCTTCTTTGAATAACTTGTGTTTTGCTTTAACATTTCTGCTACTATTATTTAATGTCTCTGCATGGGACTTCTGTGCGACGACCCCGTCGCAGCCGCTAAAATCGGCCGTTATGGAACCCGCCTTGCACGAGCGCAATCTAGGCTCGTGCGGCATCACGCCTTAGCGAGGACGATCGCTCCTACGGGAGCGGGGCATAACATAATGGTATCAGAGCACGGCTTTACGTCCTTGGACTATCGATTGAATTCTTTAACTCCGCTGTTTTCGCATACTCTGAAGTGTTGCTTTTGCAAAATTGATATCGTTGGTGCGCTCTCTCTCAAATGTTCCGCGGATGTCCATACAATGAGTCTAAATAATTTTCAAAACGTAGGAGAATATTTTTTGACAAAAAAAGATGGTTCGCGTAAGCACGGTTGGCTAAGTCGGGCTCAGCATATACACCAAAGTTGCGTCGACCTTAGAAAAGTCGAGTGCGAGAATTAAATAGTGTTGATCAAGAATGAGTTAGAATCAATTGAGTAAATGAGATGACTATCGATATGTGTGCTATCGAGCGACGACAACGTCGGTACGATATAGATGAGCGTGCTTGGAAATTGAGGAATGGTTCGAACGGAAAATTTGAAGAAGTGGATTTTGATTTAAATGATAGATGAGGATTTTATAAATGACTTCATCCCTGAGTGGTGTATGCGATAGCCTCAGGGATGTCGATCGATCGAATTGAGGATGCAGGATGTCGATGAGTCTATCAGCAAGCATCGCATTATGCAAAGCCTTAGATTGAGTATCGTTGAACAAGATGTAGTCTTGAAGATTTGGATGAGTTGATTCGAACAACCTAGAAATTGATGCACACGAAATGTGCACGAGATCGAGGATTGCGCGAGTATGAAACGCAAAGGTGATTGAGTAGGTGAAATCGAATCGAAGAAAAGTTATGGTGTACGAATGGATGACTTGATCGAGGAAATTGATACGGATCGTATACGAAAAGTTAGTACGATAGGTAGATAGCGTACATGAAAGGTTTGATTTTGAAGTTACGCGAATAACTCTAAGGATTGGATTGAATGTTGCTCGATGATTGAGTTAGCAAAGGGACAATGCGAATTGAGAAAATACGTTGGTCGATGGTTTAAGACAGAGGGATGAACGATACATAAATTTGGGTTTGAGAAAATTAATGTTGTGAATGATTCGAGGGATAATGATCGAACTTGAATTTGAATGTCGAGGAGATTATCCAGTCGGACGATAACATCATTCACACGACTCGAAATTGGTTGCAAGGGAAGATCGTCAGATTACGCATATCGTCGATGGTATTGAGGCATATCAAAGATCGATATGCGATAACTCGGGGGTACTCTGACTCGGCTAATGGTGATCGTGCAAGTGTTATTGTTCGGTTGGATACTACACTTAGGATTTTGATTGCGATGAATGTTGGATGAAAATGATCGTGTCTTGATGGTAACGTTGATAGGCACAACGTCGACGATCTTGTCTTACACGAGTGCAACTCTAGCCTCGCACATGCGTTGCGTCAGATTTGGGGCGATCATTCCGCGTAAGCGCTGACATGGTGATTTATGTCGCAGGAATGATCGAACTCAGAAAATCAGGATGCGACAACTTTGATTGTCTCGACTTGTCGGTTTGATGCGAAAGAAAATTTGAGGATGTTAGGACTTGCGATTGATGAATGAAATAAACTTGAGGATTGAGTAGGTCCAATCCGCGCATCGAGAATGAATTAGTCTAGACACGAACATGAGTTACGTCCCGATGAGGATGATTATCCCGCGGGAGCGTGCATGGTGATTCATGCCCACCGTGGATAATCTGACTCGCGTGAGATCGGGGCGCAACGTATTGTTAAGTCAGATGACCTTGTGATCGATTTCGTGAGTTGGGATAAATAACTTAGGGAGTATTGAATGTGAATTATGGTTTAGCGATGAATTATGTTGTAGCATGCTTGACTTGGAAGGATTGATAGGCGTATTATGTCGAACGTGTTCGAAGAAATAGACTATACGAAATAGCTTGATGAACGAAGTGATATTGATATGTCAAGAAATTGGTTGAAACGTGAGTTATCGTAGGATGGCATTGCTGAATGACTCGAACCCCGTGCGACAAATGTTGCGATGTGTATAGGCAATCTATGCTCGAAGTTTAGAAATCGGAGTGATGCGAGCTTGGGTAGAAAACCCCATACTATCAATTTGGTTTGACCTTAGGATGGGGTCAATATTGATATTATTGTTTGGGAACTATGATTCCAATACTGACGGAAAGACATAGCCTAGCGGTTAGGCAGATGTCCGAGTGCGAAGTGATAGGATTTGTGGAGGCACCACTCATGAGGCTCGGTTGATATGCACGTATATCAGGGACGCCCGAATATATGCACGATCCGACTCGAGTGGTGATGGTAGATTCTCTATCATGAGGCTTGGTTAAAATGCATGTATTTCGGGGACGCCTGGAATGTGTGCACGATCCAAACTAAGTGACATGTTGAATTCAAGTGAGACTTGAGGAATGGAAAAGTGTCGAGGATTTGAAATCGTATTAAAAGAAAGATTGATAGTAGCACGAGCGTGGCACAGATTTGGAAAATACAGAGGAGAAATGTGTGCGAGAGTCGTTGAACGTTCGAGGGATAAGTCGATAAGTATACTCAGTTAGTTTCGAGGATAAAACTTTTTCTGAGTGGTGTATGATGTAGTGCCCCGTCCCACTCAGTCAATCGGAGGAATCGGAACGCCGACGGCGTTCGGACTTAGCCTTACAACGGCTGCTCGAAGACATCGCTCGGTCGAGGCGACCGCTCGCTCATGTGGGGTAGTTTCGATAAACTTGCCTCATCTTAGCCTTCACATAATAAATCGTATGTTTTCAACGCACAAGTAGGCTTGATAATAAAAGTGACGATTCCACATAGATAAGGGAATAATCCCGACGGGTCGAATTGAGTTAGAATATGGAAAGGTCCAATTGTCGGCTTAGAGTTGGTGCACGACGTACTTTGAAAATGACACTCGATCCTTCGTCCCGTGGCTTGGGAGAAGGAAAGTTGGTTGAGTTGGCGAAGTTATGAACGTAGCCTAAGTCATAGGCGTCGCCCGCATAAATGCTTCATTGAAGCATGCACGGTCCCATCGTCCAAGGCTTGGCATAGCCTTGGCTTGCCCCATGAATTAAGTTGCGTTGAACGGATTGTGACATAAGTCTAGGCATCCAAATGACTTGGTCATTCGAAGTCGAATGCGTGTACGACACGTTCCCACGACGCAAGGCTTGACGCAGTCTTTGCTCGTCAAGTTGTTGCAAAGTTAAGTAAGTCAAGGACTATCAAATAGGCGTTCATGAGTTGAATAGTCTCACAATCCCAAGGCCCGTCATATAAAGTATGATTCGGGCGGTAGTGTTGCGTAGAACACGATTGGCTTAAGGCACGATGTACGGACTTAGCGTTTTAAGGCACGGGCTACGGTTAATTTTTTGAGTTTGGAAAAAGGGCAAGAAAGAAGTATGCTCGCGGCTATAGGTCGTCGAGACGGTCTCAGAAGAAAGAAGTATGCTCGCGGCTATAGGTCATCGAGGCAGTCTTAGAAGAAAGAAGTATTGAACTTGACCCTGAAAGAAATGGTGACACTAGAGGTAGCATGACTGTGTGAGACGTCAGTTTGAGTCGGGTCTTGTATGGTCATGGACAACTTGTCGACAAGGTGGGTCGTTTTCCTGTACGGCAACCCGACGGCCACGGGACCGTTGCGGCCGCGATTGGAAACGAGTAATTAGCTGTGCTGGGCACAGGTTAGGCGGGGACTTGCATCGGGGCTAGCTACTTGTAGCTCCCCATCCCAAAAATTTAGAAATATTTTATTATTAATTATTTTATTTAAATTGTGATTATTAGATTGTACGTAATGGTATATACACCATTATGATTTATTGGATTTTGTTATTTTATTATTAGTAGAATTATTATTACCATTATTATCAAGGTTATTATTTATATAAAATTATTTACTAATATTGGATATATGTATTACGTTACCAAATAAATATTAAATATATTGTCATATTTATCTAAATAGATTCTACACAGGAATAGATGCTAGCAGAATTTATTTGAGTATATATATTTATATATTTTCATAATTTACTAATATATATATATATATATATATATATATATATATATTAGTAAATTATGAAAATATATAAATGTATGTGGGTGTAGATATATATATTTATAATAGAGTGAGTATAAACAAGGGACTCACCCCAACCCGAGCCTCCTGGAGCGCAGCTGCAAACCAGGCATCCCGAGCCCGAGGCCCACAAGCCAGCCGACATTTCCAAACCATGCATCCCGAACCCCTTAGGAATCTCAGCCCAGTTTATATATATATATATATATATATATATATATATATATATATATATATATATATATATATATATATATATATATATTAATTTTTTTAAGGACATTTTATTGGAAAATGAAAGGAGGCTCACGAAGAGCATTACAAGCGGGTACAGGACCGTAAAACACAAAATAGTCCTGTTAAGCAAAGTAATAACTGCTAAAAGGTAGAAAAATGCAAAGTCGAAATTTTGGAGTACCAAAATTTCCTAAAGCAGGTGCGTTTCAGAAACAATTTGAAAATTCGAAATACAAAATTTCAAATTATTTCGAAACAGTCTGAACCAAGAAAGGTTCGACGGGAAAACTGGGAAGCGGTAGGTGGGCACGCTGCCCAATGAAACACGAAAGCCGAGACGAAGTGGGATCGTGCGTCCCGAGGTAGGAGGGTTGTGTGCTGCCCGAAGCGGGGCACACTGCACGAGGGGGCCTCGGGCCCCACCCCGGTGCACCGACCGGAGCAGAGGGAGAACTCCGACAAGGGGTCGTCGGGAGGAACGGCGATGGGAGGGGGACCTAGCAGGCGGCTAGGCGGCCGAGGGGGGCAGTCCGGGCGCACGAAGCAGGGCGTTCGGTCGCCGGCGGCCCCCAAAGGAGGGTGGGGGGGTTGGAGACCCGAAGAGGGAGGGGCAGGGGGTGGGGGGGCCGAGGAGGGGGGCGGGGCACGGCCACCGGGAGAGGGCGACAGTGCCGCCAGGGGGAGGGAGCGAAGGCTCGACCTCCAGGCGCCGCCGGCCTACCTCCGGGAGGGAAATGTAAAACTTGTGATCATTATAAGTTAAATAAATATAAAACTTGTGATCATTATAAGTTAAATAAATTTTTGGTGAATGAGCATTATTTGTGATTTTGATCTTCATGGCCGTGACAGCGTTCTACCGCCGACAATACGGCGTAGGCTGGCTTGGAGACGTCTCGTATCCGTTTAAAAAAAATAGTTGCGGGTCGTGACAAGTTTTTGTGGTGACCCATGCAGGTCTGTTTTTACAAATCATGCGAACTCGTGATAGCACTTAAGTTAGTCTTACTATTGCGAGCCTGCGACTAGGAAATGCTCATTCACGAGTTAGGATTAATTTAATTTAAGAGAATGACTAGGACTATGAGTCCCTTATACAAATTTACCGATGGGTAGTCTAGGCCATGCAATTTAGAGGAGGAGTTATTAATTTTGATAGTTGTCAGATTCCCATAGGTATACTATTACCCCTTGATAGGACGATATGATCCAATATGGATAGGTTATTCACTTGGTGAGACAGGGCTTCATTGAAGTAATGATCTAACCTTGATACATTGTGCAATTCCTTCTCTCTGCCTCTTTAGATATCGTCCTCATATCTTAGTCCAAATTGCCTATTTAGTTCCTAGTTTGCCCTAAGAATTATTATTATATAATTTTGATTATGTTATCCATATACGAACCTCGAGTTAGTTTCGATTCAAGGTTTTCCTCCATGGTTTGAATACACCTGAAATAGATACTAGGATGTTTGTTGCTTCCTCCCTGTTCAATCTTTTATTGTAAGGGTTGTGACTGATAGGACAAATACAAACGCTTTATTTCATAGTCAACTTGTTGAATCCCTAGAAGCTCATAAATTTTTACAGTCATAGTTAAAGGAATGTTAGTTAACTCATAATGGCAGGACAGCAGCGCACTGTCGCCATTTATTTGAATTATAGAGACTATGGATTCACTGCAGCCAGCAGCGCACTGGCGAGGCACGACCCCTAGAGTTGAAATCAGTTTAAGAAAATATAGGTCATAGAATATTCCTAAAACTATGGCTAGTGATCCTCTTTTGATCGTAGTTACCCTTGTGTCAATATAAGGCAGAGTATCTGATTGCATATCACATCTGAATCACAGAACCAAGGATTTACCACAGCCTGAGTATACAGGCACGGCATAATCCCGGGTGAAATGACTTCAGACATGATTATAAGTTCATGATACTATAGAGGCCAGGAAATACCCTGTGTGTCCCATAAGACCCAAAACCAATACTAGTGAAAGTTCTGTGAGTTGGGTAGCGTGTCCCCCAACCTAGCATTTCATGGTTTTGTGACCTATTGACGAGGTAATTGACTGGAGCTAATAAGTTTACCTGGAATATGAAATTTAGAGGTCCATAACCCATTAGTTGACCAAGGTCTTAGGAGTAAGAATATAGTAGAACGACTGTATAAGCAAAAACACCGGATAAGGTTTTGATTCTCCCAAAACTCGAACTATTTGTGCCTTCTTTCAAAAATCTCACATACATGTATTTGGACTATCTTAACCAATGCTGCTACTACAGCCTAGTTTTGCAAGCTCACTCTGTTCTCGAGCTTGATTCAAGACATATGTTTAGTGGGGATGCCTACTAACATATTGTCTAATCAGAATCGATGTATTACGGTCTGATCAACCGTAGTGCACCCGGTTCGCTCTCCCTCTGATTAACCTACGTGGACTGAGATGTAGATGTCTCTAGGACCTCATCCGCGACTGCATTGACAATTCTCCTTGAATTATACGTTCGCCTTTGAATCACGTGATTGTATTCAGTGACATCTCCCTTGAACTCTTTATTATTTTTGTCTTTCATTGACTTGGAAAGACGAAAGCTCATAATTGGTAGAAAGATACAGAGTATCCCCATGTCTATGATAGTTCTATACACAAGTGTAGCTACCATCGGCCAGCCATGTGACTAGAACCTTGCCTTGAGTTACTCATTCTCCTCTCGACCCCCAAACTGCTATTGGGACCTTCTAGCCATCTAAACTTGTGAATGATTAAGGTTTTACCCTTAGTCAAGATGCCAACCTAGGAGACTACCTATTCTCAAGAAACCCATTTGTTGTGAGCCTCTAATTATTTGCTTGGAACTTGCTTTAACTAGCAACCCTTAATCCTCAACTCAACCTTTCCTCGACTAAGCCCACGGTTTGGTCATGAGATGAGTGAACAAAGGAAAGGACAATCATTTACTGTGACTATGGTAGACACTCATCCCGGGAGTGGTTTCCAACGAGTATTGCCCTAGTTATGTAAATTTTATCATTAAGACCTAACTAGTATGGGAACCCCACAGTCACTAGCTTAGCCAATACCATAGCTTAAATACCCTGTCATATTATGGTCTACCAGTTGTCAACAGCAATACATGATCACTATAGCCCATACCACTAGAATCCTTGTGATAATAGTCTCGCAGTCTTGACACAAATAGAAATTCACGACTCAGTTGTTAGAAATCCCTTCATATGATGTGCCTTAGAGTTGGTTACCCCGTCGACAACTCTTGTATACTGTGGACGAGCATATCATACTATTTTATCGACCATGTGTCATTGTACACACTCGTTTCCCATTTATTTGAGGAACGATCCTTGACTTGACTTATATCTACCGTATTTTGTTACGTCCTGCGTTATTCTTCATTAACAAGAGTTGAGGTACAATAATCGGACTTTGGAATTCTTCTAACCTCAATATTCCTAAAGCCATATCCTATCTACTAAGGTGGGTAGACTGTAAGCCTCCTAGAGTTTTAGAATATATGAGGATTATCGATTGATCGGAATATTTTCCATTAGGGTGATGATTAGTGCCCCATGGACTCCCACCTTCCATTTAGATCATTTTTTGTATTCCCGGTCGTGTCATTAATATTCAGAGCATGAGACCGGCTGTTACCTTCCAACAAATTTTATATGCAAGATCTAGACGAGTCCACCTTCATCTAGGTATATCATGTCCCACTCAAACACGTTCTTTTGTACTCTATTTTTATGCTACGACTTTCAGGTAAAAAGGACTAGCTATAACCCTTACCATACTACCCGTATACTTTCCCGACTACAATTAGAGACTCAACCTCGACTCAATTGTAACGCCCCAGTCCCAAAATACTTAGGACTAGGTACGTATCCATGCCAGCTGCATACATACGAAGTATACTCCAATGTATAGAAATCTCGTATGAATACATAAGCTATAAAATGCAGTAAACCAAGAGTAATCTAATCTCATCAACAAATAAAGAATAAAGATATCATATAATCAACTGTAATAATTCTTTGTATAATACGTTGGGCGGAGAGAAATCTACTACCAACAAGTAAGAAAAAATATACATGAAACTGAAATGATTTGGCGGGAGTAGCAAAGGAAGACCAAAGACACGTCATCTCCGAACGAATAGAGAAGATCGCGACCTCGGCTAGAACACCTGTAATATCACAGAAGCACACACCTGGAGAGATAACCAGGTCCTCAGTGGGATATAAAAAGATACATAAAGAACATGCCACATAACTGAATATATATATACTATGTCATAAATCACAAGTAAAGTAAATAGTCCCACTCGTAACAAGATCCAATACCTCATCATCGAAACGGTGGACTACTACAACCAAACAAGGACAAGGGGTAGCACACTATACCGCGATGAGACATTGTCCCAAGCTACTAATGGGACGGGATGATATGACATTTGACGAGGGTTACCTGACCATTCTAATGTGTTTATGCAATAAGAACAAACCTTCAACGCATTGACACTCTGGCTCAGTGGCAATAATCTCAGGTATGGTCCCATCAGGATACCAGGGACCTCAAAGCATAACATTCATCGAATGTCAGAGGCCAGCAGTAAATCAGTATGAGGATCCAGGACCGTATCTCCCGCGGAGATAATCGGCAATAGGGAAGTACATACGTGGCCCATACGTTAAGGAACCGTTCTTCCCACCCAATGCCTAACAGAGTCACATCCATGTCTCGTATACCTCTACTAACAGCTAAGTCTCCTAACATGCCTCTATTAGCAGTTAGCCCTAACGCATGCACATGGGGGATCAGCCCACACGCAAGTACCTCTACAAGCTACTCCTTTCACACATCCTCATGGTAAAACTGTGTCTAGGGGTATGCAATACACTACAGACGGTGGTCTCTTAACTCTAAGTCCACATGCAATCAAATGATAATAACAAAGTATATCTAATATCACTGAGCAGACAGTAAATCAAGAACGGTAATAACTGGAAATAAATGAATAGTGATATATAATAAAATGCAAACTGAATATAAACAGTATAATGGCAAGATATCTTGCCTGAGGTTATGTGCAAAAGAGAATAATCCAGTAGCTCGAACAGACAAATAAACGAAGCAAGAAAAGCCAAATTCTGCAGATGACTCCGGATGCTGCAACAAACATCATGAACGAGTTTGGAATAAAAGATATGCCTAGAAAATGCCTGTCCAAAAGTTAAATTCTGGAACAGGGGCAAAATCGTAATTTCAGGTCAAAACGATGTCCGCCGTTGGACCCTCTTTGCACCGAAATACGTGCCAATATCTATGGTCTCTAAAATCGTCAAACTACATGTCTACATATTTATTTTGATGAGACGAACCCAACTGTATGTCCAATTTTGGATTCCGGTGGGCCGTGCACAAAATCGCCCGTTGAGTGGGATTGTGGGCCCGCCAAAATAGCGTCCCGATCAACGGTCTCAGAATCGGACCAAACTTGGCTCACAAGACCAGAAAAATATTTCGAGTCCAATGGCGCAAGTTTCATCGCGATATGATGAGTGTGCAAAAAGTTGTGACTTAATTTTCAAAGGGTCGATACGGGTTATCTTGACGGATACACACTAATTTCGTCGCGCATATGCAACAAAATCGGGTTCCGTCAGTTCCCACACGTCGACAACATCCATACACACCTTTCGATGCATATAGTGCACGACCATGTCGCCCGGTTTGTCAGGGCGCACGCCGTATCAGGTGTTTTTCCACTTTTTGAAAACAGAATTTACAATTTTTCGTGAAACTTTAACAACGTGTAACTTTTTACACACTAGATGAAAAGTGAATCCAGAAGGTGCGTTACAATCTTGGTTATGTTGTCTTTGACTATCTTTAATTAATTTCTACAAAATTTTAATGTACGTAAAGAAAAGTGGCCGACAAGTTGGTGTTTTGAAACAGTTTTTAATATTCTAGGAAAGTGGTTTTTCTCCAACTTCGCCTCGATTTTTCGAGCAAGTTGGATGGGTACGTTGAAATCCACCTGGGGATCTCGAAGAGGGTCATGAGGGCTTTCTACACGAATTTATGGATCGAAAATCGGAGTAGAATTGATAGAGAAATCCATCGGGGAAGTAGGATACCTTAAAGTGGGAATCTGTTATTTTATTGTTGTTGTTGTCGTCGTCGTTTCCGTCGCTGCTGTCGCGGGGTGCTGCTGTGCTCGCGGAGGGGAGGAGTTGGCCGAGGGTGGAGGAAAGAGGAGGAGGAAGGTGGAGGAAGAAGGAGATTAGGGTTTTATAACATATATATATATATGTATGTATACATATATATAAGGGATGGAGTTCGGCTAACCATAAGTTGCTGTTTACTCCTTGTTGTTAATGGGGTCGGCCCCCTTTATTGGCACAGCTATGCTGCTGCTGCTATTTTGTTTCCTTGGTGCATGTGGGTGGTCGGGTGGGGCCGACCACCCATTATGTTTTTTTTTCTAATCCTTTACTTTCTACATATCTATATCTATATATCTATATTTTTTTATATATCTATATATCTATATATCTATATATATATATATATATATATATATATATATATATATATATATATATATATATATATATATATATATATATATATATTTTATATACATGTATATTTATATGTCCATAAATATACACCATAATCTATTTAAAAAAAAAGCGAATAACAATTTAAGTGTTATCTATCCAAATATTTAATATATTTAAACATAGGTATATATATTTGAATTCAATTTATAACAAATCAATCTCAATATTAATAATAATATCTAAAAATATGTTTATTTAATTGCCACCAAATAATTTTAATAGTAATGAAATAATATAAACAGTAATATGGTTGTTTTGGGTGACTCATACTACGCACCCTAATCCGGATCCAGAAAATTGCACAAATGTTGTAAAATATTATTTTATTAATAAAATATAAATTTTGTACCAAAATTCAATAAATATTTAACAAGTTCCAAAATAATTTAAAAATATTTGTACACACATAAAATATGCCTACATGGCCACTTTGGTCTCATCCCATGCCTACATGGACTTAAATTTGGTTCGGGCCCAGTTCGGGCTGGATTGGTCCAACCGGGTCATAAAAAAACAATATATTAAATAATAGCTGAAAAATAATTTAAAAAATATAGGAGTTTTACATCCTACCCAACTTACAAGAATTTTGTCCTCGAAATTTAGGATTAATAGGGTAGATAGGGTTGAGGGATAGGAAGAGTTCGTCAATACCAAAATGCAATTAAATTTTTTGGTGGAGGCGATAAAACGTCGTTCAACACCACCGTGCAATAGAAAATTTTGGAGTCGATATATACAAAAATATATCATGGTTATGGAATTGAATAAGGATCGCTAGTGAAGGTAACAAAATTTTGAATATCCAATTTTAGAGAACAGTAAGGAATTGAGTCGGCCAAAGAGAATAAATTAGACATTTAGGAGATGTGATTCCTTAGGGGAGAACTAGATACTAATCGTCTTGGTCGAGAGTTTGATTAAGTGATGATTAGAATCACTTTCGTGCGTTCAAGTATGATTAGAAGGACACGATAATAATTCTAGGGTTGAAGAAATGAGGAGTAGTTTAGGCGAGGATACAGCCACATGAGTCGGTCGGTGGCTATCTATATTTGTGTATAATTAACCGACTAGGCAACCAAAGATGATACCTTGAGTCTATCTAGCAAGTACAGTGCCTTGTCTTTCCAAAATAAGTAAAAGACAAGAACAACAACGGTTTCAAAGATGGTGTTATATATTGAGTACGAATTGCGGGATTCATAGGCAGAGAAAATAATTCAAAAGAGAATTGCCAAGGCTGTCGCGGATGAGACTCTAAGGCAAGTTTACTATGTCTTCATCCACGTAGAATAATATGTGATAAGCGAACCAAAGTGCAATAGGTTGATCAGACCATCATGCACCGGTTCTGACTAGACAATATGTTAGTGGGTGCACCCAATAAAATATGTCATGATCAAGCTTGATAACGAAATAAGCTTGCAAAACTGAAGCTACATTAGCAGCATGAGATAGTCAAAATATGAGCATGGGAGGTACTGATGAAGGAATTTTAAATAGTCCAAGATCTTTTAAAATCAAGGCTCGCCCGAAGTTTGGGCCCATATAATTGTCTTGGTTGACTAGCTAAGTTAGGGTCCTCTGAACTTATAGTCTAAGCAAACTTATCAACATGGGTCACAAGGACAAAGGCTTTGTTGGGCCGTGAGGTATTCTACCCAACTTACAAGGGTTAAACTAGTAATGGGATGGCACAATGGGTTAAGCAATCAAGATAAAGCACAAATTTAAGCATTTAAGGAACTAAGTAGAACAAAATTCACCTATCGGGTTAAGGGATTGAGTCAAGGTTGGATCTCTTAATTGAAGTCGGAAAGTATTTTGGTGTCATGGTAGAGGTTATAGTTTGGCCATTTTGACCAGAAGGTCATATCATGAAAATAGTGTACAAGGAGACGTGTTTTAGTGGGACATGATATATCTACATAAAGGTGGACTTGTCTAGGTCTTACATATAAAATTTGTTGAAAGGAAAAATCTAGTGTTGTGCTCCAAATATCCAAGTCACGGTAAAGGACGCCAAAAGATCAAAAATAGAAAGTGGGAGTTCATGGGGTGATAATTAATGCACAAAAATAAAGAAGATCAAGTTAAAGCATGAAATAAAATTAATTAGAGAATCCAGTAAAAATAATTTAGGAACACAATTCCGGAGAGAAGATAGTCTCCTAGATGAATACAGTTAAGGAACCATTAACTCATTATTCAAATTGCAAATGGGTTAGAAGGTCGCAATTAAAAGATCTTGAATTGAAGGAAGGTCGAGTAAGTAAAGATTGAGATACAATATAGTTGGTAGATGACTAGCAACGCTTGTGTATATAGTACTATCATGGTCATGAGTGACATGGCATTTAGTATGGAATACTTCCAATTTATTAGGGCTATCTAGGTGGCCTAATATTAAAATTGAAAACTCAAGTTTCCTCCAACAATTTCTGAATAAATATAAAAAAATTAACTAGCAAAATTTGTACTCACTCCAAGCCGTTCAAATTTATCATGACAAAAATTTAAATCACTTTCATAAATCTCAAAGCAAATTTTTTCTCATGTCACTACTGACTTTTTCAAAATTTTACATTTCCACTCCAACTTTTAAACTCAAGAAACTCATGAATCAAAATTTTTTTTTCACTTCATAACTTTAAAACTCCAAAAATTTCTCCAATAACCCTCAAGATAAACTTTTAACATATCACGAATAATCTAAAATTTACAGCTCAATATTTTAACGCACTCATCACATAACTTCTATTTCTAAGTCATGGTAAATTTCTTCAATCAATCAAAATAACTTTTCACCACATCTTTAGTAACTTTTTCCAAAGATTGTAATATTAGCAATCTAACTTTAAACTCAATATTCAAATGATCTTATCAGTCATCAAATCAAAAAAAATTTCCAAAATTTCCAATCAAGTCTCGAATAAACCTTTATTGTGTCACAAATCAAATCTATATATTTTTCTTCTTCTATCATTAATCCAAATCTTAAACTCAAAATTTTAAATAGGAGTTATCAATCGTAATTCATACAAAAATTTAAAGTAGATCCTCAATTTGGTTATATATCCTTCAAAATATTTTTAACCAAAATTCTTAATAGCCTTACTCCAAACTTAAAATTCAAAATTTTACGAACTTATTAATTGGGAACCATACAACCCAATTTAAAACCAAGCTTTATCAACCGCCCTCATAATCTTACAGCAGCATTTAAATTTCAAAAAATTCTTTTCAACTAACTTTATATCTATTCAAGGATGTATAGCTATAATCCAATAAATCACAAATATCAAATCTTGAAAATTAATCAATTTCTTAAACCAAGTATGAAATTCTATAAATCCTCTGGTGTTTACTATTTAGAAATCTCAAGGTTAAAACCTTCCGTGGTAATATCCTACTTTACCAATAACTAATCATTAAATCACAATAAAAAGCCTTTTTAACTCAATTAGAGTCTTGAATGTATTCCAATTGCCAATATAACCATTCTAGCCATGTGTTTGACCTATGAGCATATACTAGTGTAGTCATCTTCCTAGTTGACACTAAGCACGAAAATAAGAATCAACGGTAGAAAGGAATCAAGCAAGATGCGATTCAAGGAAGTCAAACGAGAGTTCAGAATTTGAAGCCAAGGGAAGAGGTCAAGCTGTATGGATGATATTCCTAAATTCTAATCCTATGTTGCAGGCTCACATCGGTACAATTACGTAACCGAAGTGACAAACTTGACCTGCATGGGCCACCACAAAAATATGTAACGCCCCAGTCCCAAAATACTTTGGACTAGGTACGTATCCATGCCAACTGCATACATACGAAGTATACTCCAATGTATGGAAACCTCGTATGAATATATAAGCTATAAAATGTAGTAAACCAAGAGTAATCTAATCTCATCCACAAATGAAGAATAAAGATATCATATATTCAACTGTAATAATTTTTTGTACAATACGTTGGGCGGAGACAAATCCACTACCAACAAGTAAGAAAAAATATACATAAAACTGAAATGATTTGGCGGGAGTAGCAAAGGAAGACCCAAGACACGTCATCTCCGAATGAATAGAGAAGATCGCGACCTCGGCTAGAACACCTGCAATATCACAGAAGCACACACCTGGAGAGATAACCAGGTCCTCAGTGGGACATAACAAGATACATAAAGAACATGCCACATAAATGAACATATATACTATGTCATAAATCACAAGTAAAGTAAATAGTCCCACTCGTAACAAGATCCAATACCTCATCATCAAAACAGTGGACTACTCCTACAACAAAACAAGGACAAGGGGTAGCACACTATACCGCGATGAGACATTGTCCCAAGCTACTAATGGGACGGGGTGATATGACATTTGACGAGGGTTACCTGACCATTCTAATGTGTTTATGCAATAAGAACAAACCTTCAACGCATGGGCACTCTGGCTCAGTTGCAGTAATCTCAAGTATGGTCCCATCAGGATACCAGGGATCTCAAAGCATAACATTCATCGAATGTCAGAGGCCAGCAGTAAATCAGTATCAGGATCCAGGACCGTATCTCCCGCGGAGATAACCGGCAATAGGGAAGTGCATACGTGGCCCATACGTTAAGGAACTGTTCTTCCCACCCAATGCCTAACAGAGTCACATCCATGTCTCGTTTACCTCTACTAACTGCTAAGTCTCCTAACATGCCTCTATTAGCAGTTAGCCCTAACGCATGCACATGGGGGATCAGCCCACACGCAAGTACCTCTACATGCTACTCCTCTCATACATCCTCATGGTACAACTGTGTCTAGGGGTATGCAATACACTACAGACGGTGGTCTCTTAACTCTAAGTCCACATGCAATCAAAGGATAATAACAAAGTATATCTAATATCACTGAACAGACAGTAAATCAAGAACGATAAGAACTGGAAATAAATGAACAGTGATATATAATAAAATGCAAACTGAATATTAACAGCATAATGGCAAGGTATCTTGCCTGAGGTTATGTGCAAAAGAGAATAATCCAGTAGCTCGAACAGACAAATAAACGAAACAAGAAAAGCCAAATCACGCAGATGACTCCGGATGCTGCAACAAACATCACAAACGAGTTTGGAATAAAAGATATGCCTAGAAAATGCCTGTCCAAAAGTTAAATTCTGGAACAGGGGCAAAATCATAATTTCAGGTCAAAACGATGTCCGCCGTTGGACCCGCTTTGTACCGAAATGCGTGCCAATATCTACGGTCTCTAAAGTCATCAAACTACATGTCTACAGATTTGTTTTGATGAGACGAACCCAACGGTATGTCCAATTTTGGATTCCGGTGGGCCGTGCACAAAATCGCCGGTTGAGTGGGATTGTGGGCCCGCCAAAATAGCGTCCCGATCAACGGTCTCAGAATTAGACCAAACTTGGCTCACAGGACCAGAAAAATATTTCGAGTCCAATGGCACAAGTTTCATCGCGATATGATGAGTGTGCAAAAAGTTGTGACTTAATTTGCAAAGGATCGATACGGGGTATCTTGACGGATACGCACTGATTTCGTCGTGCATATACAACAAAATGGGGTTCTGTCAGTTCCCACACGTCGATAACATCCATACACGCCTTTCGATTCATATAGTGCGCGACCACGTCGCCCGGTTTGTCGGGGCGCACGCCGTATCGGGTGTTTTTCCACTTTTTGAAAACAGAATAAACAATTTTTCGTGAAACTTTAACAACGTGTAACTTTTTACACACTAGATGAAAAGTGAATCCAGAAGGTGCGTTACAATCTTGGTTATATTGTCTTTAACTGTCTTTAATTAATTTCTACAAAATTTTAATGTACGTAAAGAAAAGTGGCCGACAAGTTGGTGTTTTGAAACAGTTTTTAATATTCTTGGAAAGTGGTTTTTCTCCAACTTTGCCTCGATTTTTCGAGCAAGTTGGATGGGTACGTCAAAATCCACCTGGAGGATCTCGAAGAGGGTCATGAGGGCTTTTTACACGAATTTACGGATCAAAAATCGGAGTAGAATTGACAGAGAAATCGATCGGGGAAGTGGGATACCTTAAAGTGGGAATCTGTTGTTTTATTGTTGTTGTTGTCGTCGTCGTTTCCGTCGCTGCTGTCGTGGGGTGCTGCTGTGCTCGCGGAGGGGAGGAGTTGGCCGAGAGAGGAGGAGAGAGGAGGAGGAAGGTGGAGGAAGAAGGAGATTAGGGTTTTATAATTAACATATATATATGTATGTATACATATATATAAGGGATGGGGTTCGGCCAACCATAAGTTGCATTTTACTCCTTGTTGTTAATGGGGTCGGCCCCCTTTATTGGCGCAGCTATGCTGCTGCTGCTATTTTGTTTGCTTGGTGCATGTGGGTGGTCGGGTGGGGCCGATCACCCATTATGTTTTTTTTTCTAATCCTTTACTTTATACATATATATATTTTTTTTTCTACATATATATATATATATATATATATATATATATATATATATATATATTTTCTATATATATATATATATATATATATATATATATATATATATATGTCCATAAATATACACCATAATCTATTTAAAAAAAGCAAATAACAATTTAAGTGTTATCTATCCAAATATTTAATATATTTAAACATAGGTATATATTTGAATTCAATTTATAACAAATCAATCTCAATATTAATAATAATATCTAAAAATATGTTTATTTAATTACCACCAAATAATTTTAATAGTAATGAAATAATAAAAATAGTAATATGGTTGTTTTGGGTGATTCATACTACGCACCCTAATCCGGATCCAGAAAATTGCACAAATGTTGTAAAATATTATTTTATTAATAAAATATAAATTTTTTACCAAAATTCAATAAATATTTAACAAGTTCCAAAATAATTTAAAAATATTTGTACATACATAAAATTGCCTACATGGCCACTTTGGTCTCATCCCATGCCTACATGGGCTTAAATTTGGTTCGGGCCCAGTTCGGGCTGGATTGGTCCAACTGGGTCATAAAAAAACAATATACTAAATAATAGCTGAAAAATAATTTAAAAAAATATAGGGGTTTTACATCAATTCATCCGACCCAATATATGGTTGTGGTCGACTTGAAGTCCATTACGCACATGCCACTAGTGTGCCACCCAATTGAGGCCTCATGTGCTACTTAAACACAAAAGTCACTGAAGGCGCATTTCAGGCTTATGGACCTAGTTAACCAACCCGACTAGCAACTAGCTCAACAACTTGGAAGGAAACCTATTCTAGGTTACCCTAACCTAGTAGAAATAGTTTATCATTGGGATATTGTCCAGTCAATATAGATTGAAATCCAAGGTTCATCCAACCAACGATTGATGTGCAATCAGGGAACCCATTAAGACCCAGTAAAACCCATCCATGTATACCACCATATTAGGACTATAAACCGAACTATTGGAAATAGGTCCCTATACCTATTATGTAGTCTTCACCTCTTAGAATGTGATGTCATTCGTAACCATTCTTCCATCTACCTAAAAGTCGTGATACGATCTCGTATTGAATTTGCTCGTGTGTTTAAATAACCACAGTAAAGATCACAATCTTGGTTTTCCAAATTTCATCCTATTATGGAACCTTGTTTAGATTAACTTCGTGAACGGAACTTCTGTATTGCACGGATTGCATGACCCTCTGAGAAATGAAGGGTTCTTAGACTTAGCAAGTGACTGGACTAGAGTAGCCCAATCTAGCAAAATTGGTCAATGGCTCATAGACTTTCCTTCTATCTGTATCCTTGAATACTCTCTACCTCTCTGGAAACTTCATATTCGCTCTCGATTATTTTCCCTTATCTCCCTGCCCTTTCTATTGCGGAGCGACGAATGGTCATGCTTATTAGAGTTTACTAATAATTCTTAACCACTTGTGTAAATTTGTTGCTTGTTAGATTTTGGGTTGTTGATAGATAGGAGAGGATTATAGAGGCCAAAAGCAATAGATATCTATTTGTAGCAATTTTAGCAATTAGTTGGATGATTATAAAGTTTAGGGACAAAGCCTTGAGGGAGTAGTGTGACCAAAGGTGGGTAGAAGTCCTCGATGATTCGTAGTTACGGAATGGCTAGGAGGAGGTATAAATATTCCTGAGTAATTAAATTTGAGAAGATTGTGGTAATAGTTGATTTATTCTTTTACTTTTATTTTTGAATTTTAGACATGTGTATAAGTTAGAATTTCGAGGACGAAATTATTTTAAGGGGGGTAGATTTTTAGCTCCCCATCTCGAAAATTTAGAAATATTTTATTATTAATTATTTCATTTAAATGGTGATTATTAGATTGTACGTAATGGTATATACACCATTATGATTTATTAGATTTTGTTATTTTATTATTAGTAGAATTATTATTACCATTATTATCAAGGTTATTATTTATATAAAATTATTTACTAATATTGGATATATGTATTTCGTTACCAAATAAATATTAAATATATAGTCATATTTATCTAAATAGATTCTACACAGGAATAGATGCTAGCAGAATTTATTTGAGTATATATATATATATATATATATATATATATATATATGAGAGTCAGAGAGAGATCGATAGAAATAAAGAGCGAAACCCTAAGTCAAACCCACGCCTCAGGATCTTCCCTCCCCTGTGTGCGCGCGCGCGCCGCCGCAGGACCACCGCCGGCCGGCCAGGGTCGCCGTCGACCCGCCCGTGCGCGGCCTGAGGCCGAGAACAACGACAGCAGCAATCGCCCCGAACTCCTATCTTCGTGGTACGATTTTCGTCACCTCGTTGTGCCGTTTTGTGCGTCGTCTTCGCAGGTACATCATCAACTTAACCCTCTTGGAACTCATCTAGATAGTTTGTATGGAATCAACCCAGATACGAGAGGAAATCGACGTAAAATTCGACGAAAATTTGTTTGTAAACCGAGCTATCACTAGCCTAAGACCCCAACTTGGAAGATGAAATTCGATCGACCTATCGAGAAACCTAGCAACCTATTTGAACAGATTTATAGCTAACCTATACGAGATCAAGACCTTTCTTGTAGATTTATTTTTCATCTAATATATGGAGAGATAATTGATTCCAAAATCCTAGAAAAAAAACCCGTTTTCGAAAACTGAAAATTCAATAAAACTCATCCACACGACGTGCGTCCCGCCAATCCGGGCGACGTGGTCGCGAACCGTAAGCATGGAAAGGTGCGTAATGGCTTCGTAGATGTGTGGGCTTTGACGAAATTCAAATTGGTCGCGTGTGCGCGACGAATTTGATGCGTATCCGTCGAAATTTACCGTATCGGCCTCTGTACAAATTTTCCAATTACTTTGTGCACGCACGTCAGATCAAGATAAAACTTGCGCCAACAGGACCGTATCATTTTTCTGGTCCTGTTTGCCAAGTTTGGTTCGATTCTGAGACAGTTGATTGGATCGCCGTTTTACGGGCCCCATGGTCCAACTCAACGGGCGATTTTGTGCACGACCTGCCGGAATCCAACTTTGGACATACGGTTGGGTTCGTATCATCAAAACAAATCTGTAGACATATAGTTTGACGACTTTAGAGACCGTTGACTCTGGCACGCTTTTCAGTACAAAGCGGGTCCAACGGCGGACACCGTTTGACCCAAAATTACCATTTTGCCCTTGTGTCCAGAATTAGACTTAAGGACAGGCAATCCTAGCTAATTTGACTATTCTGAGAATATTGGTAATGTTTATTTCAGCATCCAGAGACTGTTGTACGAGTTTTGACTATTGTGGCACATTGAGTGGTTCAGATTGTCGGTTTCACCAGCAGAGGACCCCAGGCGGGTACAGTTTATTGTTTGTTTTCAGTATTGATCTTTACTATGCATCAGTATTTAGTCGATAGATATGTGATTTCAGTTTTATGTGATTTTGTTCCTTGTTGTGTCGGGAGGTGAAGTACGAACGATGTGTGATCTGACCTTAGACAGTGTAGACAGTGATTTATTATTGCAAAGTAGACAGTGTAGACAGTGATTTATTATTGCACTTATATCTTGTAGACCGTGTAGACCGTGATTATTATTGCATTTAAACTGTATAGATCGTGATTATTATTTTGTAGACAGTATTTCTTTATTACAATATTTACTATAGACCGTGTAACTGTAGACCGTGTAAATGTAGACCGTGTAACTTTAGACCGTGTAGACCGTATTGCATAATTGTCCCGAGACCGATCACATATCAAAGGTACTTCAATCGGTCAGTTGGCGAGTATTTATTGTATTTCATTTTCTGTTCTTGGTATTCAATTTTATTCTGCCTTTTTTATTTTATTTTTATGAATCATATGTCTAAAGGCTAACCCCTGTTATATAGTCATTTTCATATATTGAAACTGTATTCAATGAATTGTGCTCGTTTCATTCCTGACTGGAAACCAATATTTTTCAGGTTAGCCGTGGATTCACTTAGCATGGGAGATACGAGGGTACTTGCAGACAAAGGCCTAGAGACTAGCTAGAAAGTCGAGTTATAGTCATTTAATATTTGTACAAGTTTATATTTTCTGCAATTGTAAAACTTGTGATCATTATAAGTTAAATAAATTTTAGGTGAATGAGCATTATTTGTGATTTTGATCTTCATGGTCGCGACAGCGTTCTACCGCCGACACTGCAGCGTAGGCTGGCTTGGACACGTCTCGTATCCGTTTAAAAAAAATGGTTGCGGGTCGTGACACTACTCGCGCTGAAAGGGCACCCGTCTAACAAAAGCTAGAGGAGTCCACTATGTCTCTGGGAGTCAGTGACCAATTCATATAGATGAGTCGGCACGGGCGACAATCCGCGTGTGTGCCTTTGGATTGTGTTGAGTTGTTGAATGTGTGTACAGTTAGAACACAAATGTTTGGGCCTAAGAATGGATACAACATAGGCAACATGCTTTGGCACGAGATGTGGCGTCGAGTCTCAAGTGTTGATATGTGAGTTATATAAGTTGGGTTTGAGTTGTTCGAGTTTAAGTCAGGAATCGCCGCAAGACAAGTCGGTCGAGTGACACTTAGCCCAGAAGTCTTGATTGGGTCAGTTGGTGATCAAAGTAGCATGGGCCGCGAGGCGGCGATGTGGTTTAGTGTTACTGAAATACGAGGCACGGCCTCAATATGGGTTTTATCGCACGGTCACATGGAAAAAGAGTCTATCGTGTAGTTACGTCTCTGATTTTGGGCCGTAAGGCAAACACGACTTGATAGGTTAACGTTGATATTGCAAGCACGGGATGGTCTAGAGACACAAATAGGCCAAGGCGTTTGTCCTAAAACTGATCCTAGCGCAAGAGTAGAAAGACAATCATAAAAGGGACTATGTTGCACAAAGTAAATCAAACGTGTTGGTTTTGTATGGGTGGACGAGGACCTCATTCCACCAGTACAGTTGAGTACTGACACCCACATAGTTTCCATATGCAGGCACAGGTAGAAGCTCGTGGTGCGGAGCTCACTTGGATGCGTCGAGGCACGGAGTTCCTTGGCGATTCGAAGCGTGCGGTCGCATGGAGTCAAGACTTATATGGGACATAATGTATGGACGTCGCCTTGCGAAGCTTCCGCTGGCTTAAGCGTTGTATCGAGAGATGAGAGAGAGCAGAGTGAACTTGTAATGTGAGAAAAGTGAGCTAGAGAGACTTGTAATCTTGGCCTTGCGCCCTTTGTAATCTTTGTTTCACTATCAATAAAGAGCTTCTTTGAATAACTTGTATTTTGCTTTAAAATTTCTGCTGCTATTATTCAATGTCTCTGTATGAAACTTCTGTGCGACGACCCCGTCGCAGCCGCTAAAATCGGCCGTTATGGAACCCGCCTTGCACGAGCACAATCTAGGCTCGTGCGACATCACGCCTTAGCGAGGACGATCGCTCCTACGGGAGTGGGGAGTGACAGACAACCCCATCAGGAACTTGCTGTGGAGGAAAAGCTCCAAATTAAAGAGAAACCATATTGGTTGTGACTGTATGATCATCATTAGTTAAAGCGATAGCTTTAGCATTTATCAATTCTTGAATCTTCTTCTTCAAGTCATAGCAAGCTTTCGTGGGATGATTTATGTATCTATGATAGATACAATATTTGGGATTATCGACCAAATCTACTTCATTAGGTCGTTTTGGCTCTGGAATATGAAGTTTACCACTCTTCACAAGACATTGAAATATCCCAGGAATATCACTGTCATCGAAAGAGTATTCTTCTTTTGGTTTAGAAGACTCCGGATTACTTGGTGTTGTTTTGGGTTTCGAAAGGTTTACCACTAGGGTTTCCTTTCCTTTCCTATTGCGATTAGCAGAGTTGTTGCCTGAAGAGGCTTCCTTTTATTTGTCTTCTGAGGCGAAGATCAACCCAGGTTTATGAGCCAATCTACCGTTGGTCTCAGCTGAAACTGCTGCTATAATAAACGAGGCCCAATCTGTGAATTGAGAGCCTGTAAAAATAACGATGGTTGGCCGCAGATTCATTTTGCATGTATCAATCAATGCTGAATCTGGCATACCAGGAGGTATTTTTAGTGTAGCCTGTCGAAAACGTTCAATGAACGTCCGAGTATCCTCCTTTTCTTTTTATTTAATTTCTATTAAGGAGGACATATTCATGTCCATTCCTCCTTCATAGAAACGGAAGAGAAATATTACTTTAAACTCGTCAAAAGACGATATGCAATTGTCGGGTAGACTGCGATACCAGTCGTATGTTGAACCCGTCAAACACCTAATGAAGACTCGGGTGAGAAGAGCATCATTTTTCTGTAGATGCACAGTCATAATATCAAAATAATTGATATATTGACTTGGAGAAGCCTTTCTATCAAATAATACCATAGATTGTGGCTTGAATTTGGGAGGAAAAGGCACATCATTCCAATGAGGAGGATAAGGTTGCTTGATCCCCAACCTCTGGTGCTGATCTTTGTGCTTAAGAACCTCAAACTGTGCTTTTAACTCACGTACTGCTTGAATAGCTTCATTAGTTTGAGGAAGCACATTTGATTGAATAGTGGCTGGATGTACCGTAACCCCCACCGGAGGTGATACATCCTCTGGAATAAGAGGATCAGGAATGCGGAGTTTTGATTGATAGCAGGCTCTTGACTCAGATTATTCAAAGTTATGTCAACCCCTTGACTATCTTGAGTTTGTGCTGCTACTTGCACTGGTGTTACCACTGCTGGTTGGACTGTTTGTTGAGTCATCATTATTTGATGCATATTTTTATTCATAGAAAGCATGTCCTTCAGCGATTGTTCCACTACCTAAAGACGTTGTTCTGTATTAGAAGTAGACGTCTCTGGTTCTTCCAATAACATAAGATTCAACCTCCCTTGAACATACAGAGGGATTGGTGTAGAGGTATGAATCAACACTATCAGTTTCTGGCTCCAAGTACTGGGTACCCCTAGCCTATGAATCTGAAGAATGCATGTTTAAAGGTCGTTGACTTCTTGACCGAGTATGTTGATATACTCCTTCAAAAGTGTCAAGAATTTGGTTAAACCTTTGTTGACCTGGAGTCCGGAACGAATTGCGTCTTGGACGTCATCCTCTATTGATATGAGATGCCATATTGACTGATGCATAAGACAACTCACATTCTTGGTCATCAAGTTGTTGCTGAGGTACATTGTAGCTTAATCTGTCGAAAACTAACCGTTTAGTAGCAGAACAGCAATATTTAATCACAATTTGGTGACACTCACAATGATGGTTTTCTTGGGGGAGTATCATAGGAGATTTTCTATTTTTATGCTTTTGTACAAGCAACTCGCGTAAATCAGAAAAAGTAGAAGGTAATATCTTTTTTTTATATTTGGGACAGAGAAATATCATGTCCCTTGCGTAAAAAGAAGATTACTAGCTTCATTGGCAGAAAGCTGTACATTTTTATGCGCTTGAAGGTGTGTGCGTAAATTTGGAGTTGATTTTTGTGCTGTACGAACACCATCAGCATTGCGCGTAATCCTAAGATTATGCACTTTGCGTAAAGCAGCATTAGAGGATTGTTGGCGTAAAACAGAAGCTTTGCCACAATTTTTATTTTCCTTGGATAAACTAAAGGAATTGTCTGTCATAGTAACAGAAGACTTGTTTTTACGCTACATGCGTGTAGGCAAGTTCACTTTAGGTACAAAAGCACCATTGTGAACTTTATCTACCATGTCACCGACAAGAGATTTGCCTTTACGCGTATAGCACAAAACAGAAGTATCTGCCACGTCAAAGACGGGAGATTTGCCTTTACGCGTAGAGCGCAAGACTTGAGCGTCTACCACGTCACAGACGGGAGACTGAATTTTATGCACTGGGCGCAAAACTGAAGTAGGGACTATCTCGTCACAGACGGAAGCCCCAACAACAGGAGTGGGAAGAATTCCCTTGCCTTCAGAGACAGCAGGGAGATCAGAGGGTGCTTTGGACTTAGGAATCCAAACTTTTTGCACCTTTCGTGACTTTTGAACATTGGAGCAACGAGTACTACCCCCAGTTCGGAGCATTTCTTCGTAAGCAGTCTGGTCGAATTGAACAACCAGAGTCTTCTTTGTCGATCCAATTGACACATCATCATATTGAGCAATTGTTTTCTCGTCGGAGGAGAAATTCGTCCCCAGCAGAGTCGCCATTTTGTTTCACTTAACAAAATGCCCTTGAAAGGCTTTTGAAAGAAAACGAGAAAAAGTACAAAAGTACAAAAGTTCAAATAAATTCTGGGAAGCATTGCTATAGAAGTCTGATCTGAGAATACTTTGTTCTTTGGACCACACGATGATGATGAAGAAAAAACTGCTGGAAGATGAACAGCTGGAAGAACTAAGTCACCAGAAAGGTATCGACACACTAGGCACTGATGGCGAGGTCGAATGCTTTCCTATTTTGTTTCATTCTGTTCTTGAAGAAAAGTTGAAGAGAAATGCTCTGGAAAATCACTTTGCTCTTAAAGTATCTGGTCTCTGATCTCTATGTGATCTGTTCTGTTTTCTGTTTAAAAACAAGTCTATTTATAGACTAGACCCCCTGTGCGTAAAAAGCAACATAATTGGGTCTTTACGCAAATAACTGCCACCCACGATTGAAAATCGACCTTTACGCATGATGACACGTGTCCCATGAAGAGTTGTAGTCTCTACGCATGGTGACACGTGTCCCACAACTTTAACAATATGGAGAGAGCACGTAAATACGTTCCTCGATAAGTGTGGCATAAAAGCCACGTATGCAGACCACGTTCTCACTTAGCCAGAAAAGATTGAGTGTAAAATAGCCCAAAGTAAGCTTCCTGCGTAAAGTGGCTAAGAAATAGCCTTGAGCGTATAGCTAGCTCAAATAAACTTTACGCACACAAAAGTAGCTGAGATAGCCTTGAGCGTAAAAACTCAAATGACTTTCATGCATAAAAGGAGCGGTCTATTGGGCGTAAAGTAGCTCATCTGCATATTAAACGACAAGCGTTGGATTTGGTGCAAAAATCTTCTCGGCTTCTGTGCAATGTTGTCAGAAAATACTTCTGTCAGAACAGTATTACGCGCATTAAATGCAGTCTGGACAGCCTGTCGCTCTCGCGTTGAGTTTGAGGATGACTCTTGCGTAAAGGAGCTCGCGTAGAGTTAGACTCTGTTTGATCTCTGCGTAGAGCTTGAATCTGACTCAGTAGAGTCTTTAAATGGGCCTTACGTAGAGTCTGACTTTGCGTAAAGTTCTCAACTTCTTTGACTTGCGTAAAGTTCTTGTCGAGTTGTGCCAGGGGGGGGAGCAAGGGGTACTATGGCCAACAAGTGGCATTAGCCAAGTTGTGCCAGGGTAACAGGTTGCGCCAAGGCAAGTAGGGTCAGGTCCAGTTGCGCCTAAACATCAGGTTGTGCCTGAGTCAGGCTGCGCTCAAGTCAGCGTATGCAAGACATACGTCTCCAAAAGGCAGCGTATGGACTCCATACGAATCCTCTTCAAGGCAGCGTATGTATTCCATACGACTCCTCATCAAGGCAGCGTATGAGGTCCATACGACTCCTTGTCACCCAAGTCAGCGTATGTACTCCATACGACTCCTCATCAAGGCAGCGTATGAGGTCCATACGACTCCTCTTCAAGGCAGCGTATGTACTCCATACGACTCCTCATCAAGGCAGCGTATGAGGTCCATACGACTCCTCTTCAAGGCAGCATATGAGTCAGACTGCGCTGCGCTAAAGAGCACGTGCAACTCAGTGGTGCAAGCTAAAAAGCTCGCGCACACTGCTCACTGTCTTCTCCAAATCAGCAAGAACTCCATGGTTTGAACCCAAAGCTTCAAAAGTCCATAACTTGGTCAAAACAAGTCCAAATCTAACTTTTCAAAGGTCAAAATTGGGTAGAATATAATTCTCTACAACATGGAACCATCAAAACTTAAAAACCAAGATGTTTGATAGATCAAAACCACCAAAATCCAAAAATAACTAATTTCTAAATCTACAAAAATTAAAGCCTCAAAATAGAAAATGACAAGTTCTAATGTGTCTTAGAAACATGAGAAGAAGCTAATGGAACAATAAAAATGGGCTCTCTTGTGGAAGCAAGTTGCACTTGCCTAAGGGGTGTTCTTGGTTGGTGGTGGGTTTAATGGAGAAGGAAGAAGAGTTAATAAGAAAGTGGAGGAGGGAGAAAAGTTAGGTGGGTTATAAAGGAGGATGGTGGTGGGTTTAATATGATGAACCAAAGAATAAACCAAGTCATCCCAAAATAAACCAAGTTAAACCATTACATGCTATGATGAACCTAATCAAGATTAAACTGAAATTAGCTAGCCAGGCAGGAAAATAAAATACATGTCAGGATCCCGTATACGTATACTAGAAATACGTAGAACGAAAACGGGGGTGACAAAAGCACGCCACTGCACTATCCGTGCCATTATTTCTAGTCACCTTGTACTCCAATTCCTAACCATGACTAAAATCATCTACCGTAATGATAAATAAATATTTATTTATAAAATCTAAAAATCACCCTTCAAATAAAATAAATAATAATAAAATATTTCTAAATTTTCGGGAAGGGGAGCTACAAATCTATCCAGCTTAAAAATAATTTCGTCCTCAAAATTCTAATTCACAACTATTCCTTAAAATAGTTTATACCCTCCTCCTAGCCATCTTGTAACTACATAATCTCTAGGACTTCTACCCCCCTTTGGTCACACTACTCCCTCGAAACACGGGTCGTTGAAACCTTATAACCATCTAACTAGTTGCTAACAATCCTACCAACAGATATTTAGGGCATATGGCATCTATAATCCTCTTATATCTATCAAGTAACCCAAAATTTAACAAGCAACAAATTTACACAAGTAGCAAAAAATATTGATAAACTCTAATAAGCATGACCATTCGTCGCTCCAAAATAGGAAGGACAGGAAGATAAGGAAGACTAATCGTGAGCAAATATGAAGTTTCGAGGGCGGTAAAGAGTATCCAATGATGCAGATAGAAGGAAAATTTACGAACCATTGACTTATTTACTAGATTGGGCTACTCTAGTCCAGTCACTTTGCTAAATGAAGAACCCTTCGTTTCTTAGAGGGGCTTACAATCCGTGCAATACAGAAGTTCTGTTCTCGAAATTAATCTAAACAAGGTTCTATAATAGAACGAAATTTTAAGAAATCAAGATTGGGATCTTTTTTCGTGGTTATTTAAACACACGAGCAAGGAATATAAATGTAATACAAGATCGTATCTCGACTTCTAGGTAGATGAAATAAGGGTTCGAACGACTTCACACTCTAAGAGGTGTGTAGAAGCATAAATAAACTTCATAGACCAAGTCAAAGAAGTTGAGAGCTTTACGCAAAGTTTCAGACTCTACGCGAAGCCCATTTAAAGATTCTACGCAAGTCAAACTGAGTCAGATTCAAGCTCTACGCAGAGATCAAACAGAGTCTAACTCTACGCAAGATCCTTTACGCAAGAGCCATCCTCAAACTCTACGCGAGAGCATTCTCAGACTTTACGCGAGAGACAGGCTGTCCAGACCGCATTTAATACGCGTGATACTGCTCTGACAGAATGATTTTCTGACAGAACATTACACAGAAGCCAAGAAGATTTTTGCACCAAACCCAACACTTGTAGTTTAGTGTGCAGATGGGCTACTTTACGCTCAAGAGACCGCTTCCATTACGTATGAAAGTTATTTGAGTTTCTTATGCTCAAGGCTATCTCAGCTATTTTTGTGTGCATAGAGTTTATTTCAGATAGCTATACGCTCAAGGCTACATTTTAGCTGCTCTACGCAGGAAGTTTGTTTTGGATTATTTTACGCTCAATCTTTTCTGGCTATGAGAGAACGTGGTCTGCATACGTGGCTTTCATGCCACACTTATCGAGGAACGTGTGTACGTGCTTTCCCCATATTGTTGAAGTTGTGGGACACGAGTCACCATGCGTAGAGACCACAACTCTATATGGGACACGTGTCAGCAAGCGTACAGGCAGAACTTCGTACGTGGGTTACAGTTACTCTAACTGCTCGCGTAAAAGTCAAATTCATTGCTTTTTACGCACAGAAGACAACCCTATATAAAGACTTCTTTTTTAAGAAAAAGGTAAAAGATTTTGGAGCCCAGAGACTTTCAGAGCAAAGTGATTTTCCAGAGTGTTTCTCTTTAACTTGTTTTCAAGAACAGAGTGAAGCAAAGCAGAAAATCATTCGACTGTGCCATCAGTGCCAATTGTATCGATACCTTTCTGGTGACTTAGTTCTTCCGATTGTTCTTCTTCAAGCAGTTTTCTTCATCATCATCGTGTGGTCCAAGAAACAAAGTGATCGCTCTCAGATCAGACTTCCATAGCAATACTTCCCAGAATCTACTTGTACTTTTGTACTTTTTCTCGTTTTCTTTCAAAAGCCTTTTAAGGGCATTTTGTTAAGTGAAATAAAATGGCAACTCTGATGGGGACGACTTTCTCCTCTGACGAGAAGGCAATTGCTCACTACGATAATGTGTCGATTGGATCGACGAAGAAGACTCTGGTTGTTCAATTCGACCAGACTGCTTACGAAGAAATGCTCCGAACTGGGGGTAGTACTCGCTGCTCCAATGTTCAAAAATCATGAAAGGTTCGAAAAGTTTGGATTCCTAAGTCCAAAGCACCCTCTGATCTCTCTACTGTCTCCAAAGGTAAGGGAATTCTTTCCACTCCTGTTGTTGGGGCTTCCGTCTGTGACGAGGCAGTTCCTACTTCAGTTTTGCGCCCTGTGCATAAAATTCAGTCTCTCATCTGTGACGTGGTAGACAATTCTGTCTTGCGCTATACGCGTAAAGACAAATTTCCCGTCTGTGACATGGCAGATACTTCTGTTTTGTGCTATACGCGTAAAGACAAATCTCATGTCGGTGACATGGTAGATAAAATTCACAATAGTGCTTTTGCACCTAAAGTGAACTTGCCTACACGCGTGTAGCGTAAAAACAAGTCTTCTGTTACTGTGGCAGGCAATTCCTTTGGTTTATCCAAGGAGAATAAAATTTTTTGGTAAAGCTTCTATTTTACGCCAACAATCTTCTAATGCTGCTTTACGCAAAATGCCTAATCTTAGGATTACGCGCAATGTTGATGGAGTTCTCAGTGCACAAAAATCAACTCATGATTTATGCACACAACTTCAAGCACGTAAAAATGCACACCTTTTTTCTGCCAATGAAGCTAGTAATCTTCTTTTTATACAAGGGACTGGATATTTCTCTGTCCCAAATATAAAAAAGAAAATACTACCTTCTAATTTTTCTGATTTACGCGAGTTACTTGTATAAAAGCGTAAAAACAGAAAATCTCCTGTGACATTCCCTCAAGAAAATCATCATTGTGAGTGTCATCAAATTGTAATCAAATGTTTCTGTGCTGCTACTAAACGGTCAGTTTTTGACCGATTAAGCTTCAACATACCGCAGCAACAAATTGATGACCAAGAACATGAGTTGTCCTATGCATCAGTTAATATGGCATCTCATATCAATAGGGGACGACGTTCAAGACGCAATTCGTCCCAGACTCTAAGTCAACAACGGTTCAACCGAATTCTCGACTCTTTTGAAGGAGTATATCAACGGTTCAACCGAATTCTCGTCCCAGAAGCTGGGGGTACCCAGTACTTGGAGTCAGAAACTGATAGCGTTGATTCATATATATATATACCAATCCCTCTGTAAGTTCAAGAGAAGTTGAATCTTATGCTATTGGAGAAGAACATGAGACGTCTACTTCTCATGCAGAACAACGTCTGTCTGCGGTGGAACAATCGCTAAAGGATATGCTTGTAATGATGCAAAATATACATCAGTTAATAATGAATCAGTAAACAGTCCAACCAGCAGTGGTAACACCGGTGCAGGTAGGAGCGCAAACTCAAGATAGTCAAGGGGTTGACATACCTTTGAATAATCTGAGTCAAGATCCTGCTATCAACCAAAACTCCGCATCTCCGGATCCTCTCATTCCAGAAGATGTATAACCTCCGGTGGGGGTTACGATACATCCAACCACTATTCAATCAAACATACTCCCTCAAACTAATGAAGCTATTCAAGCTATTCGGGAGTTAAAAGCACAGTTTGAGGTTCTGAAGCACAAAGATCAGCTCCAGAAGGTGGGGATCAAGCAACCTTATCCTCCCCACTGGAATGATGTGCCATTTTCTCCTAAATTCAAGCCACAATCTATGGTATTATTTGATGGAAAGGCTTCTCGAAGTTAATATATCAATTATTTTGACATTATGACAGTGCATCTACAGACAAATGATGCTCTTCTCACCCGAGTCTTCATTGGGTGTTTGACGGGTACAACATACGATTGGTATCGTAGTTTACCCGATAATTGCATATCGTCTTTTGATGAATTTAAATCAATGTTTCTCTCTCGTTTCTATGAAGGAGGGATGGATATGAATATGTCTTCCTTAATAGAAATTAAACAAAAAGAGAAGGAGGATACTCGGACGTTAATTGAACGTTTCCGACAGGCTACTTTAAAAATGCCTCCTGGTATGCCAGATTCAGCATTAATTGATACATGCAAAATGAATCTGCGACCAACCACCGCTGTTTTTACAGGCTCTCAATTCACAGATTGGGCCTCGTTTATTATAGCAGCAGTTTCAGCTGAGACCAACGGTAGATTGGCTCGTGAACATGGGATGATCTTCGCCTCAGAAGACAAAGGAAAGAAAGCCTCTTCAGGCAACAACTCTGGTAATCGTAATGGGAAAGGAAAGGAAACCCTAGTGGTAAACCTTTCGAAACCCAAAACAACACCAAGTAATCCAGAGTCTTCTAAGCCGAAAGAAGAATACTCTTTCGATGACAATGATATTCCTGGGATATTTCAATGTCTCGTGAAGAGTGGTAAACTCCAGATCCCAGAGCCAAAACGACCTAATGAGGTGGATTTGGTTGATAATCCCAAGTATTATATCTATCATAGATACATAAATCATCCCACTAAGGCTTGCTATGTCTTGAAGAAGAAGATTCAAGAATTGATAAATGCTAAAGCTATCGCTTTAACAAATGATGAGCATACAGTCACAACCAATATGATTTCTCTTTAATTTGGAGCTTTTCCTCTACAGCAAGTTCCTGATGGGGTTGTCCCGATTCCAAAGGCGACGATGAAGATTGTAAATCTTCCATCAGCCCGAGATCAAAGTGAAGAATTAGTGCCTCTCACCTTGAAAAATGGTGAAATCATATGGGTACATCCTGACTTAGTACCTAAAATGGAGCATAAAAGTAAAATTTCAAAATCAAAGAAAGGTCAAAAAGTCAAAACCTGCAATATGATTTCTTATGTTGTTATTTCAGACCATGGTGATTCTGATCATTTGTGGGATGACATTCCTTTGGAAGATAGGCTAAGGGGTTTAAATATATGCCCTCCGAGTTTGGCTCCTCCTACCAAACTAAAACTTACTCATCAGCAATTGTTAGCCATGAACAGTGTCCCTTTGTACAGGGCACAACAAGTTTTTGCTGCCTACGAAAAAGCTCCGGTTAGGATTTTACCTCCTGCACCGAAAGTTTCTACAGACGTCTCTGTCCCTTCTTCATCTGTTGAACCGACTATTGAAAGTTCGCTACCTACTCACATGTATAGTCGACAATCAGTCCATCTCTTGAAAAAGATGTGCTATGACTTTCAAAAAGCTGAAGGCTTGAACCATGGTAAAGGTATGCAAGTTCCTTTACAAATTCAAGGTCAAAAATCCTCCGTTGGATTGGGATTTGAGGTTCTTCATAAAAATCACCATAAGAAAAAGACTAAGGGAAAGAAGATTAAATCCTGTAATATGGTACTTCATTCTCCTGAGTCTGAAGAAGAGTCTTTTGCTGGAACAAGATCTGGAAAAGACTATCACAAAGATTATGAGGGAACTTCCAAAGAAGCGGATGATGCCACTCAAACATTGCCAACTCAAACATCTTCTATTCCTGCCGAAGTCGGACCTTCTAAACCACCAGTGGTTGAAAAAGGAAAACAAAAGGCAGTGCATTTTGATGCCCCGTTGAAGTCTAGTTCAAATCAAGGGTCGATGAAACCCTATAAATTTGACATACTAGCCCAGTTAGCCAATACTCTGGCTAGACTTTCTATCTTTGAGTTACTTCGTCTCTCTAAAGAAAATCGAGAAACTTTAAGCGAAGCTTTGCTACAATCTGATTCATGCTTAGCTCAACTCAAAAATCCTAATAATATACCGGTGTCATGTCCCCAATGCCATAGTGTGATGGAATCAATTCCTAACATTACTTTCACACAAGAGGATATACTGTTAAAACATAATCGACATGACAGGTCTTTGTGTTATATGGGGTATATTGACTCTACTAAAATTGACAGAATTTACATCGATCCTGGGTCTTCCATCAGCATTATTCTTCAGAGTATGCTAAGACCATTGAGGATTCCTACTAGTAATTTAACTTACACTAGTACAACAATCGTTGGTTTTAATTCTGGAAGGAGTAAACCATTGGAGAAAATTTGCCGGAAGATTCAAATAGGTGATCTTCGAACCATGGCAACCTTCTATGTCATCAACTCAGATATATCTTATAATATCCTCCTTGGAAGACCATGGATACATGAGCATAACATTGTACCTTCGACTCTCTACCAATGCTTCAAGTATGAGGATTCTCAGGGGATTGTAAAGACTGAATTTACAGATATTAATCCATTTAAGGGTGTTGAAGCCTATTTCTCTGATTCAATACTCTATAAATAGGAGCATGTGAAGGAAATATCTGATATGGATGAAGATCGAGCACCTACAGAAGATCAATCGATTTCAGAAGATCAATTACCTTCAGAAGATCAACCCTTGATGATTAAGGTTAAAGGTCGAATTCAACCCCAACCTGTCAATGATGAACCTTTGATGATTAAAGTCAAAGGAAAAATTCAAGCTACGTCTGATGAAGCTATGAGGGTTCCAGTCAAGAACCAGGTTCAAACCAACACTAGTCATTAGCCTCTTATGATCAAGGTTAAAGGACATACTTCTCGTACAACTGATCCAGAACCACTGGTTATCAACCTTGGCAAGTCTACGCTGAAGACAGATGATGGTCCATTAATGATTAATCCAAAGCGTAGTAGTCAGTCTGTCAATAATGTAAATATTGATCACTCTGTATTCTCTTATTTTAATGAAGATTTTCTTTCGGAGTATATGGTTGTCAAATTTATTGAAAGAATGACTTTATCTGCTGATAATCAAAGTCATCAACATAAAACTGACATAAATACAGAGGAAACCTTATATATTAATCATAAAGAGAATTCTTTTCCGCCTCATGTTGATGTTGGACCCTATGCTCAGAGGTTCCTAACATCGTCTCCTTATTTTCTACCTGTAGCCTCATCATCACAAGCTTGTGTAACTTATAGACGTCACAAAGAATCTTATTTTGTGATCCCGTCTAATAAGAAAAACAAGCATCAAATTGTGTTTGGCTTGGCTAGAAATATCCCTGTTATTCAGACAGATAATCTCGTAGAGAAAGATAAAAGAAAAATCAGAATTGACAAATATAGTCAACAATCTCTTAAGATTATCCAAAATATGGGGTATGATTTGAAAACCATGTTAGGTCTCAATCAAGGCAAAGGTAGACGATTACCGTTATGTGGTGATCCATTTTATCAACAAACTCGTCATGGGTTGGGACACGATCCATCCCACATGTTTAATGAAGATATGGAAGAAGAATTTTCTTCCAGTTCTTTACAATCCTCAGTTTCCGAAGGTGTCCTGTATGTTGAATCTGAGGGCATATTTTCAGTCAATATGGTTTAAATCGATGGTAAATCTGAACTATTTGAAAATGACCCTTGGGCACAACAAATGGACACTCAGTAGAAGCTTCAGTTTGAACAACGACAACCACCAACAGAAGACAAAATTGTCCAGATTGATGTTGGAGACGAAACTACATCGAAACCAATATTCATCAGCAAAAATCTTTCTGAGGATGAGAAAGAAGAGTTGATAAAGCTGATTAAAGAATATATTGATATCTTTACATGGAGCTATAAGGATATGTCGGGTTTGGATCCTAAAGTAGCTACCTATAAACTCAATATTCTTCCTAATGCCAAAACTGTAAAACAACAACAACGGCATTTTCGATCGGATATGATGGATGCAATTGAAGCAGAAGTCAAAAAGCTGATTACATGTGGCTTTGTCCGTGAAGGACAATATCTAGATTGGGTTGCTAATATTGTCCCTGTCATGAAGAAGAATGGAAAAGTTTAAGTTTGCATAGATTTTTGAAATCTTAACGCAGCCTGTCCAAAAGACAAATTTTCACTTCCGATTACTGATGTCATGATAGTCAATACATGTTATTTTGAACGCATGTCTTTCATGGACGGATTTTCAGGATATAACCAAATTAAAATGCATCCAGGAGATGAAAAGCACACTGCTTTTCGTACACCCCTTGGAGTTTATTGCTACACAGTTATGCCTTTTGGTCTGAAAAATGCTGTCGCTACATATCAAAGAGCCATGAGCAATATCTTTCAAGAACATCTGCGAAAAATAGTTGAATGTTACGTAGATGATATCGCTGTCAAAAGTCGTTTAAAAGATGATCATATTCAAGACTTGAAGACAGTATTCGAGTTGATGCGTCGACATCAATTAAAGATGAACCCTACTAAATCTTTCTTAGGGACCAGTGGCAAGTTTTTGGCATTTGTCATTACTTCTCAAGGTATCCATGTTGATTATGATAAAGTAAAAGCAATTCTTGAAATGCGTCCTCCACGTAATCTGAAAGAACTCTGTGGCTTTTAGGGTCGCATTGCTTATATCAGGATTTATATCCAATCTTTCTGGAAGATGTCAACCTTTCTCTCGTTTATTGAAGAAGGGTGTGTCATTTGTTTGGGATGAAGCATGTCAAAAAGCATTCAATGACATCAAGCAATACCTTACAAATCTACATGTTTTAGTACCCCCAGTAGTGGGAAGACCATTTTTGATGTATGTTCGAGCCTTAGATCATTCTCTTGGTGCTCTTCTTGCACAGAAAAGTGATAAGGGTCATGAACAGGCAATTTATTATCTCAGTCGAATGATGGTTGGAGCTGAACACAGGTATACTCATGTGGAAAAAGAATGTCTAGCCTTGGTTTTTGCCATTCAAAAGACGCGACATTATGTATCGAGACAGACTATTCATGTCATATCCAGAATAAATCCTATTCGGGTATTGATGAAAAAGTCGAGTATTCTTAACTCCCGGTTAGCTACCTGGGCAATGTTGCTTACTCCCTATAATATGGTCTAAATACCTCAAAAATCAGTGAAGGTTCAAGCATTAGCTGACTTCTTAGCAGCTCACCCTATACTTGAAACTTCCAAGCTATATGAAGATATTCCAGATGAAGTCGTAGATTGTAACATGACTTTAAAAGATGACATTTGGCAATTATACTTTGATGGAGCATCGCGAGTTGGGCCTAAAGGAAATATTGTCTCCGGAGTAGGCATCATTTTGGTCTCACCTGATAAAATGGTTATATACCGTGCTTATTCCCTCAATGAACCATGTTCCAATAATGTGGTAGAATATAATGCCCTGCTAATTGGTCTTCAAGTAGCAAAATAATTGGATATTGAGTTCTTAGAAGCATATTGAGATTCTCAACTGATTATCAATCAGGTCAGAGGGACATATGAAGTCAGAAACCCTGACCTCATTCCTTATCATCAAGTGGTAATCGAATTGGCTCTTTCATTCAAAGGGTTCTTCATTGAATTCGTACCACATTCTCAAAATTTGGAAGCTGACGCTCTCGCTAGTCTAGCTGCAGACTTAGCAATTCCAATTAGAAGACAAAACACCATTACTTTGTTGGATAGAGATTTATTCTGTGTCAAGAATAATTTACATATCGAACAGAGTTATGCTACCGAATCAAATTCTCAGCAAAGGGATTGGAGAAGTCTATTTATTGATTATGCGGTTTACGAAATTTTACCTAAAGATCCAAAAGAAGCTGCATCAATCAAAAGACGATCATTTTGATTCTATTATGATACTTCTATGCACATGTTGTATCGTCGTTCTTATGACGGGCTTTTACTGCATTGTCTTTCGGAAAGCAAAGCCAAGCAAACACTTCGTGAGGCTCATGATGGAGTTTGTGGTGCACATCAACCAGGTCCAAAGTTACAGGACCGTATTCGAAGAATGGGTTATTATTGGCCTTCTATGATAGCAGACGCTGTGGATTATGCCAGACGGTGTAAAGCATGTCAAATTCATGCTAATTTTATTCACAAACCTTCTGAATTTTTACATCCTACAACAGCTTCTTGGCCTTTCGAAGCTTGGGGTATGGATATTATTGGTCTGATTAATCCCCCTTCTGTCAAAGGACATCGGTTTATCCTGGCTATAACCGATTATTTTTCTAAATAGGCAGAAGCAATTCCTCTTGTTGAAGTAAAAACGTCTAATGTGATTAACTTTATCAAACATCATGTCATTTATCGTTTTGGGATTCCCCGAAGGATAATCTATGATAACGGGCCTCAATTTTCCAGTCAGGCGTTTTATCGATTTTGTGACAAGAATCGGATCCAGAACTTAGCTTCTACAGCTTATAATCCAGCTGCTAATGGTTTAGCAGAAGCTTTCAACAAAATAATTATTAAACTTCTCAAAAAGTTTGTCTCCTCTAATAAACGTGATTGGAACGAGAAACTTGGAAAATATTTATAGGCTTATCGAACAACAGTCCGAAGTCCAACTGGTTTTACACCATTTTTATTGGTTTACTGATGTGAAGTTGTTCTTCTACTGGAGATCCAGATACCATCTCTTAGAATAGCCATTGCTAATGAGATAACTACAGAGAATAATGATCGCTTGAGACTCCATGAACTTGAAGGTTTGGATGATAAGCGACTTCAAGTACAACAACACATTGAGCTATATCAAGCCCGCACATCTCGAGCTTTCAAACACAAAGTTAAAGAAAGGGTGTTTAAAGTAGGAGAGCTAGTTCTAGCTGTCCGAAGACCTATGGTTATGACTCATAAGAGTAAAGGCAAATTCCAAGCTAAATGGGAGGGTCCTTATGTAGTCGAAACCGTATTCTCCAATGGTACATATAGGTTATCTAAACCTAATGGAGATTTGCTCATGATGCCAATTAACGATAAATTCTTGAAGAAATACTACGTTTGAATTTTTTCTTTATTCCCCAGCTACCAAGGTTTGGTTAAGCTGATTATTTATTCTCCTAAAAGAGAATTTTGATCTTCTGTCTTACCAGCTGATTTCAGAAAGAAAAAGATTTATTATTTATCATGTCTTCATTACCTCTGAATAAATATTAAATCTACTTCTTTTCCTTTATTATCTATCATGTCCGTATTACCTCTGAATAGATATTAATCTATTTTCTTTAAGTCATTACGATCTATTATGTCCATATTACCTCTGATAGTATTGTATACTCTAAAGAAAACAAGATTTATTATCTATCACGTCCATATTACCTCTGGATAGATGTAATCTACTTTGTTGAGTTTGGAAAACTTATCATGTCCATATTACCTCTGATAATTGTTTTCTATCTCAAAACCATTTTATAAAAAATGTTTCATTCATTGCATGATTTGAAATATTACAGCAAAAGAAAGACAGAATACAAAATTCTTTATTGATAACATGAAAGGAAGAATACAAAATTCTTTATTGATACAAAATTCCTAAGGTGGAGCAGACAGATCTTCAATCATGTTCTGCAACTCTACCAGACGTTTTTCACGAGAGCCTACTACAGTTGTGTATGATATAGATCTTCGGGCTTCTGCAGTGCAGAAGTGAGAGAGTTCGGCAAAGACAGATATCATTTTGTCTTTGGCATCTTCATGGGTTTTTACTTTTGCTTCAGAACCAAAGATTTGTTCCTCCAAAATGGAACTTTGCCTTAAGATCTCTATCTGCCGTCATCCGGTTCTACTCCTCCTTTAAACGAGCCAGCTCAGCCTCGACTTCACGAATTTTATTATTTTGCTCATGAATTTTGATATTCATGGAGTCATATGCTTGCTGATGCTGCTCCAATAAGGGTTTATTTTCTTTCACGAAAGTCCTCTCCACGGCAACCTTATTGCTGTAATCTTGAAGAGATTCCTTGAAGATGGTTTCTCGAGTTGTGTACTCATTTGTGAGAGCATCATACTCGGATCGGACGAGGCTTTCTATAGTCCCACTTAACAACCTCAGATAATCTTTGATGGGTTGTTCAAGTCCCTGGACTATTTTCCGCAAAGTGTCTGCCCGCTCAGTATCATTGAACATTGCTATGTTGTCTATGGTAGTAGCAATAGTACTTTTCAAGCTCTCGTAACTAAGGCCTTTCTTCAAGACCATTTTGATCAACGCTGCCAAAGTCTTGTAAAAAGTTTCAGTATGAATCTCTACGAAAAGATTCATATCAGCGTTGGAGCTTGGTGTATCGACGATATCGGCCAATCTCTTTTCTTGAAAGTCGGAGACAGATGTTGTCGTTGTTGTGGTAGCAAGCTGAGTCAACGATCTATCCGTTATCGTTACCATAGCCGATTAATTTTCAGGGAGTATCGGGACTGTATCTTCAGCAGCTTTTTCTGCTACTTTAGGAGGATGAGCTCTGGTGGTAGAAGATGGTATCATAGAGGTGCTGCTTCCTATGTTCGATTCAGACTCGAACACAGCTGTCTTAGAAACTTGATCTGCACTGGTAGCTGCAATTAATGTTGCCTTAGCAATTTATTCTTGAGCAACAATTGATTCATTAGTAGCTGGTTCTTCGACTGCAACTGGTTCTTCTTCTGCTGCTGGTTCTTCTTCTCTTTCTTCAACAAGAGAAGGCAATTCTTGCTGTCCCTCTATTTCAGGCTCTGGTTGTATCTCCATAGATGGAAAACATTCTTTAGAAGCGAAATCTTCTTTTGAAGAAGAACTTTCATCTTCATGCTCTATTTTCTCTTCATGGATAGGCTCTTGAGAAGGAGGAGGAGCAACAGATTTTGCTACATTGATGATACCTACAAAGATTAAGCAAAATAGTTAATATTCAAAATCATAATAAATATTATTGTATAAATTTTGTGTAATTTATCTTTACCTGGAGTAGGTACAGGACGCGACAAGAGTGCGTCATAATCCATATCCCAGTCATCATCTTCTAAATCAAGGGTCGGTTCATCCGAGGGGATGGGCTCCGGATCAACAGTGTGATTGGTGGCGGTGTCTTCAATAGCTTTCGCCTTTTGCGGTGAGGTTAGATGTAGTGAAGTACTGAGGCGTTCAGGAGATAGGACTCCTATAACTTCTGTTGCTGCTGCTGGCTGGGATGTTGAGGACCCTTCTCCAGGTTGGGCTGAAGAAGAAGAAGTAATATTTTGAGGCTCCTTAACAGGAGTTTCGCTTTCTGGAGTAGCGGCTCTCTGTCTGGAAGGCCCTTTAACAGTAATCTTCTTTTTCTTTTCTCGAAGAAAAAACAGCTGTATCTGTTTTCCGCTTCCGGGTTGTAGTGATGGTAATGGATCCTGCAACTGGTTCCCCTATTCCCATAGGGAGTGCTTCCAGATATTCATCCGGAACAGCAGCATCATCAGGTATGTCCGAAGGTACCCTAACTGGTTCTTTGACATTTACTTCCTTGTCCCATCGAAGACTTCCCTTCATGTTGTTGTCATTTGCGAAGGAACGAATGGAGGCATAAAAATGAGCATATGAATGGAGCATTCGTAGCTCAGTTGTACTTGAAGCAGTGGACACACGGAATCTAGTACCGGTACATCCAGCGCTAAAATACCTCCATGCCCTTGCACCATCAACTAATTTTCCATAATAGTTGAAGCTAGTGGAAGGATTACCAACGTGAAGTTGGTCGTACCCGAACTGACGAGCGAACCGACTGGGTAGATACGGTTCGAACATACAGTTGTCTTCAGTTCTATACATCAGATACGGAGGGTCTGGTGCATATTAGCCATTTAAAGACTGGTGCAGGTATCCCACTCCTCTCTTGACCTACATCTTCAAATTGGACCCCAAAACAGTCAGCTGGGACTGGTGGTCTTGTGCAGAAAAAGTTCCACCCATGGGAGAAGTTTAATGTTGTCCGGGTATCCGCCACTGAAGTCGCAGTCCACGTGGCTTTATTAAACTTCTGGAGGAATACCTCCGTATCATTTCTAGGGCCTGGTGGCAATAAATTGTAGTTGTGATGCGATAACCAGCCCATCAAATAAGTGTAGGGCATCTCCACCCTAGGGAAATCTTTTCAGTAAGGAGCATTATTGATCAGTTCATCACCAAATGCTCGCAAACCTGTATTTATCCGACATACCATTGCCGATAACATGTTGATTCTGGCCTTGAATACCAAACGTACTGCTGGCCATAGTACGTTTCGTGAATCCTGTCGACTGTACCAGTCTCTGGTACGATCCATCTTCACATCCACAGGGAAAGAAAGCCCGCCAGCAAGGCTTCTTTTGAAAGCTTTCGACTGCCATGTCTCAGAAAACTTAAAGCTTCGGTTCCTGCAGGGAATTCTCCAGCCTTGGTGGTCAAATATTTGTCCGGAGACTTATAGGTGATCATCCAAGTGTTTATTGAATCAGTAGGAATTATTGAACAAGGGTTGATAGGTTGAGCCTTGTTATCTTGAAATCTCTCCTTGTTATCCTTGGATATCCTATTCTTATGATAGAATAGATATGTTGTCCATTTAATGATGTATGCCAAATGCGATCCACTTTTATACATAGTAGTGCAAATCAGATAATGGCACATCAACTCTTGGTATACCTCAACTAACTGAGTATTTTTCTCCCTAATCTCTGCTAGTTCACGGTTGGAGGGAACATACTCTTCATATGGAGCTTCCCCCATTGGCAGCTTGGAGATGAATTGTATCTTATGAAGTGCAAGACCCATTTCACCTATTGGGGTTGCAAAAGTCCCTGTCGAGCTGATATATAACTCCATCAAAGCTAAGAAAAAATTATTGTTCATTGGTATGCCATGACTTGTAGAGGCTACTGCTTTAAACAGTCCAATGGCTCGCAATTCTTTTTCGAAGTTCTTAATGATCCAATCACTAAGTTGAATCCAGTTCTTATTATGAGGGGTCATCCACCCTGGCAGCCTAGGGTTGACCTGGGGATATAGTATTGAGGCTTTCATAAACTTATTTATGAACATTGGTATCTGTACTGGTTGGATCAGAGCTGAGCCCTCGCTCGGTGTGAATCCAGGCAGTAAACCGAAGAAAGGGATGACACCACCGCTGGGAGTACTGGTATGGTAGCCCCATTTGGTTGGACCCGTCCCTCTTGAAAATAATTCTGCCTGGTCTACCATGAATGTTAGGAGTCAGGTTCCAAATCATCTGTCTTGGGTGAGTGGCGTGAATAAACGAAGACAGGGGATAATCCCTTGGTATGGTTGGGAGATACATCGCCCTCTCTCCAAACTTAAACACCCAAGCCTCCTTCTTGGGGTTCATCTGTGATTGAAAATCAATAGCATCCCCAAACATGAAAGAAGGCTTCAAAAATTACTGGCCATCTAGCGACACCAGCAATTCTCCATTTATCAACGATAGCAGCATTCTGTCTCCCTGAGCAGCTATCAGTTCTTGTCTCTCTTCAGGATACTGTTTGTCAGTTTGTGGGAACTCAATATGAGACAGATTCTCCAAATAGTTTAAACCCAAGATACCAGTTGGGGAACCAAAGACTTCAGAGAGAGGATGAATCTGCAAGTCCATAGCAAAAAGAAGATCAAGAAAAAAAAGAAATCAAGTTAGTAAAATTCAGAATTGATCTCTATACATCTCTACGTAAATATTTCTACGCAAGTAAATGTTTGTGTGTAAAGATTTTGAAAATTTTCATTCTTTGTTTAAAAAAAAGATTGAAAAATATCCTAAGTTGGTTCATCTCTACGCAAGAGCTTTTTTACGCAAGTGAAGATTTGTGCGTAAAGGATTTTGAATATTTTCTATTATTTGTTTCAAAAAATTTGGAAAATATTCTAAGTTAATGCAGTGTATGACTAAAAGTTTTTTTACGCGTACTTTTCTCTGTTCAAAAAGTAAAAGTTGTACGCATGAAAACATAGAGTCTGTTGACTTGCTTTACGCTGACACGTATGAACGTGGGTGACTTGCGTATTTTTAACTTTACGCTGGCACGTATAGACGTGGGCATATTTAATGCTTAACATTTTACGCTGGTACGTATAGACGTGAGCATATTTTTGTTGTTTCTATTTTACGCTGACACGTATAGACGTTGGCGTATTTGGTGGTTTTTATTCTACGCTGACATGTATAAACGTGGGCGTGAAACTTAGGGTTTTTGTTCGGTTCTTCTTCTTCTCCGACGAACCCATGGCCAAACTAGATAGGGTTTTACCTATCATCGCCGGAGCCACAGAGGGGTTGGTCTTTTAGGTTGCCTCCGATGATGCGACGGTGGTCTCCGTACGCTGTCCTTGACGAAGCAACAGCAGGCTTCTTGCCCTTAGCGCCGACGGTGGTCTTGCTCTTTGGTGCCATTTGTTTGAACTGGGATTTCGAAGACAAGAGTAAAGAAGATTGAGATTGCAAGAGATGAGTAAAGTTCCCTCTCTACTAGCGAAGCTCTATTTATAGAAAATTTTGAAATTGCTTCAAATTCCTGAAGTAACTGTTGGGTATCCCGAATTTTACGCTTCTGAGATGACTGTTGGGTATCCCGAATTTTACGCTTCTGAGATGACTGTTGGGTATCCCAAATTTTACGCTTCTGAGATGATTGTTGGATATTACGAATTTTACGCTTCTGTTCAAAGTATTTCAAATTTTGAAAAAAACTTTGAAAACTTTGAAGGGGGTCTTGTAGAAGCAAAAATAAACTTCATAGACCAAGTCAAAGAAGTTGATAGCTTTACGCAAAGTCAGTTTCAGACTCTACGCGAAGCCCATTTAAAGATTCTACGCAAGTCAAACTGAGTCAGATTCAAGCTCTACGCAGAGATCAAACAGAATCTAACTCTACGCAAGCTCCTTTACGCAAGAGCCATCCTCAAACTCTATGTGAGAGCATTCTCAGACTTTACGCGAGAGATAGGCTGTCCAGACCGGATTTAATGCGTGTGACACTGCTCTGACAGAATGATTTTCTGACAGAACATTGCACAAAAGCCAAGAAGATTTTTGCACCAAACCCAACGCTTGTAGTTTAGTGTGCAGATGGACTACTTTACGCTCAAGAGACCGCTTCCTTTACGCATGAAAGTTATTTGAGTTTCTTACGCTCAAGGCTATCTCAGCTATTTTTCTGTGCGTAGAGTTTATTTGGGTTAGCTATACGCTCAAGGCTACTTATTAGCCGCTCTATGCAGGAAGTTTGTTTTGGGTTATTTTACGCTCAATCTTTTCTGGCTATGAGAGAACGTGGTCTGCATACATGGCTTTCATGCCACACTTATCAAAGAATGTGTGTACGTGCTTTCCCCATATTGTTGAAGTTGTGGGACACGTGTCACCATGCGTAGAGACCACAACTCTATATGGGATACGTGTCAGCAAGCGTACAGGCAAAACTTCGTACGTGGGTTACAGTTACTCTTACTGCTCGCGTAAAAGTCAAATTCATTACTTTTTACGCATAGAAGACAAGCCTATATAAAGACTTCTTTTTTAAAAAGTGGTACAAGATTTTGGAGCCCAGAGACTTTCAGAGCAAAGTGATTTCCAGAGTGTTTCTCTTCAATTTTTTCTCAAGAACAGAGTGAAGCAAAGCAGGAAAGCATTCGACTGTGCCATCAGTGCCAATTATGTCGATACCTTTCTGGTGACTTAGTTCTTCCAGTTGTTCTTTTTCAAGCAGTTCTCTTCATCATCATCGTGTGGTCCAAGGAACAAAGTGATCGCTCTCAGATCAGACTTATATAGTAATATTTCCCAGAATCTACTTATAATTTTGTACTTTTTCTCAATTTCTTTCAAAAGCCTTTTAAGGGTATTTTGTTAAATGAAACAAGGTAGAGACCACATAATAGGTATAGGGACCTATTTCAAATAGTTCGGTTTTATAGTCCAAATATGGTGGTATGTATGGATGGATTTTACTGGGTCTTAATGGGTTCCCTGATTGGACATCAATCATTGGTTGAATGAACCTTGGATTTCAATCTACATTGACTGGGCAAGATCCCAAGGATAAAACTATTCCTACTAGATTAGGGTAACCTAAAAGAGGTTTCAACCGAAGTGGTTGAGCTAGTTGCCCGTCAGGTTGGTTAGCTAGGTTCATAAGGCCCAAAAATGCGCCTTCCGTGACCTTTGTGTTTAAGTTGTACATTAGGCCTCAATTGGGTGGCACACTAGTGGCATGTGCGTAGTGGGCTTCGAGTAGATCACAACCATACATTGGGTCGAATGAATTGGGTCGAGGTCGAGGCTCTAATGGAAGTCGGAAAGTATACCGATATTACGGTAAGGGTTATAGCTAGCCCTTTTGACCTGAAAGTCGTACCACACAAATAGAGTACAAGGAGATGTGTTTGAGTGGGATATGATATACCTAGATGAAGGTGGACTCGTCTAGATCTTGCATATGATATTTGTTGGGAGATAACAGCTGGTCTCGTGCTCCGAATATTAATGTCACGGCCGGGGACACAAAATGATCTAAATGGAAAGTGGGAGTCCAAGGGGCACTAATTATCACCCTAATGGAAATTATTCTAATCAATCGGTAATCCTCATATATTCAAAATTTTAGAAGGCTTATAGTCTACTTCACCTTTGAAGCTAGAACATGGTTTTAGGAATAATGAGGTTAGAAGGATTCCAAGGTCCGAATATTGTACCTCGACTCTTGTTAATAAAGAATAAGGCACGGCGTAACGGGATACGGTAGATATAAGTCAAGTCAAAGATCGTTCCTCAATAAATGGAAAACGAGTGTGTACAATGACACATGGTCGATAACATAGAATGATCTACTCGTCCATAGTATACAAGAGTTATAGACGGGGTAACCAACTCTAAGGCACATCATATGAAAAGATTTCTAATAATTAAGTCATAAATTTCTATTTGTGTCAAGCCTGTCCGACTATTGGCACAAGGGGTCTAGTGGTATGGGCTGTAGTGATCATGTATTATTGTTGATAACTGGTAGATCATAATACGATAGGGCATTTAAGCTATTGTATTGGCTAAGCTAGTGACTGTGGTGTTCAAATAATAGTTAGGTCTTATAATATAATTTACATGACTAGGGTAATATTGTTGGAAACCAATCTCGGGATGAGTGTCTACCATAGTCACGGTAAACGATTGTCCTTACCTTTGTCTATTCATCTTATACCTATAATGTGGGCTCTGGTCGAGGAAAGGTTGGGTTAAGGTTTAAGGGTTGCTAATTAAAGCAAGCTTCAAGCAAATAATTAGAGACTCACAACAATTGATTTCTTGAGAATAGATAGCCTCCTAGGTTGGCATTTGACTAGGGATAAAACCCTAATCATTCTCAAATTTCAGGTGGCTAGAAGGTCCTAATAGTAGTTTGAGGGTCGAACGGAGAATGAGTAACTCAAGGCAAGGTTCTAGTCACATGGCTGGCCGATGGTAGCTACACTTGTGTATACAACTATCATAGCCATGGGGGATACTCTGTATCTATCTACCAATTGCGAGCTTCCGTCTTTCCAAATCAGTGAAAGACAAAAACAATAAAGAGTTAGAAAAAGATGTCACTGGATACAATTATGCGATTCAAAGGCGAATGTATAATTCAAGAGGAATTGTCAATGCAGTCGCGGATGAGATCCTGGATACCTCTATATCTCAATCCACGTAGGGTAATTAATTGAAGAGCGAACCGAGTGCACTAAGGTTGATCAGACCGTAGTACATCGATTCTGATTAGATAATATGTTAGTGGGCGTCCCCAATAAACATATGTCTTGAATCAAGCTCGATAAAAGAGCAAGCTTGCAAAACTAGGCTGTGATAGCAGCATTGGTCAAGATAGTCAAAATACAAGTATGCAAGATTTTTGAAAAGGAGGCACAAGTGGTTCGAGTTTTGTGAGAATCAAAACCTTACCTGGTGTTCTTGCTTATACAGTCTTCCTACTATCTTCTTATCCATAAGGCCTTGGCCGACTAATGGGTTATGGACCTCTAAATTCTATATTCTAGGTAAACCTATTAGTGTCAGTCAATTACCTTGTTAATAGATCACAAGGACCACAGAATGCTAGGTTGGGAGACATGCTACCGAACTTACAGAACTTTCACTAGTATTGGCTTTGGATCTTATGGGACACACATGGTATTCTCCTATCCTCTATAGTATCCTAAACTTGTAATCATGTCTGAAGTCATCTTACTGAGAATTATGCCTTGCCCGTATACTCTGGCTGTGATAAACCCTTGGTTCCGTAGTTCAGATGTAATATGCTATCAAATATTCTACCTTATATTGACACAAGGTCTAAAGAGGTTAACGAAGGCATAGTTTTAGCAATGTTCAATACCTACGATTCCTTGAAATTTTGATCTATGGGTCGTGCCTCGCCAGTGCGCTGCTGGCTAGCCATCGCATTCGTTAAAATTACTCCGACTATATCCCTAAGAACTTCAAGGAGCTGCTAGAGATTCAAACTAGTTGACTACGATAGAAAGCGTAAACATCTGCCTATAGGTCTCAGTCCTTAAGGTGAAAGATTGATCGGGGAGGAAATATCGGAAGACAAGGGAAGTAAGAACATCCTAATCTTTATTTCATATGTATTTCAATGGTTGAGGGAAAATCTCGAATCAATCTACCTCGAGATTTGTATGTGAATAACAGAATTAGAAATTATAAACTAATTCCTCATGGCAAAAAATAAGATTTTAAATATGCAATTCTGACTTATGATATAGGATTATATCTAATAGAGCAAAAGAAAATTGAACAGTTTATCAAGATTAAAGCCTTAATTCTAGGAAAACCTAACTTACCAAGTGAATAGTAGATCCACATTGGATCATAACGTCATATCAAAAGTAATAGTGTATCTATAGAGATCTGGCAAGCTATCTGAATTTAATAATTCCTTATCTAAACTGCATGGCCTATCAGACAACCTTAAGTACCCAACGGTCAATTTGAACAAGGGACTCCTAGTCCTAGTCATTCTCTTAAATCAATTTAACTATAAGTCGTGAATGAGCATTCCTAGTCGCAGGCTCGCAGTAGTACGCCTGACATCGGTACTACCACGAGTTCGCAATATTTTGCGAAAACTGACCTGCATGGGCCACCACAAAAACTTGTCACGGCCCGCACCCGCTTTTTCGGATACGAGACGTGTCCAAGCCAGCCTACGCCGCAGAGTCGACGGTAGAACGCTGTCACGGCCAAGATGCTAAAAATAACAGAATGTAACATATATGCTCATTCACATTACTAAATCAACTTTACAAATTACAAGGTTTCACAGCTTCACATTTGCTAGAAAATACAATATCTCACAAAATAAAAAAAAGACAGCTAATCCAACTATCTAGGTTGACCTCAGCATACCCATGCCTTCCCAGTGCTAAGAGTGGTCGCGGCTAAAACGAAAAAATGTTGGTTTCCAGTCAGGAATGGAACGAGTACAATCTCACAACAGATTCAATAAATGACAAAATCCAAAAATCTGTAAATAATAATAAAATACACGACGAAAAGATAAGTATAGAATCATGACAGAGACTGAGCATGGTGAACAAGGCAAGAGAGTACTAAAACAGAGAAGACCTGTAGCCAGCAATATATATACTATAGAAACAAACACTATACCTATCTAGTGAGTTGAAATACTACTTTGACATGTAAACAGCTAAGGCTAAATTCGGCACCCCGCACATGAAATGTGCGACTGCTATTAGGCAAGAATAAGATCCGGCACGCCGCACGTGAGGTGTACGACTGCTATTAGGCACGAATAATTTGGGTTTGTTTACATGTCTAGAGTATTTTCCCGCCCGACCAGTACTCATGGATCCAAACAGGTCACGAACACGATAATAAATTGGTCACGAACAACATGTAAAGAATCCATAACTACTATCTCGTGTAACATCGTGTCAAGAACCAATGGAATATCAATATAAAATACTACTACGTACATGATTCATAGAGATAATCAGATATAAAACTATCAGAGATGTACTCGCCTGAGATCCTGTGCTGGTAAAACCGATAATACTATACCACTCAATGAGCCACAATCAGTCAACACATGCAGAAGTCTCCGAATGCTGAAATAAATATTACCAAAATTTTTAGAATAGTCAAATTAGCTAGAATTGCCTGTTCTTAAGTCCAATTCTGGACACAGGGGTAAAACGATAATTTCGGGTCAAAACGGTGTCCGCCGTTGGACCGCTTTGCACCGAAAAGCATGCCAAAGTATATGGTCTCTAAAGTCATCAAACTATATGTCAACAGGTCTGGTTTTTTGATATGAATCCAACCGTATGTCCAAAGTTGAATTTCGGCGGGTCGTGCACAAAATCGCTCGTTGAGTCGGATCGTGGGGCCCACAAAACGGTGATCCGATCAACTGTCTCAGAATCGGACCAAACTTGGCATACAAGACCATAAAAATGATACGGTCCTGTTGGCACAAGTTTTGTCTCGATTTGATGAACGTGCACAAAGTAATTAGAAAATTTGCACATAGGCCGATACGGTAAATTTCGACAGATATGCATCAAATTCGTCGCGCACACGCAACCAATTTGAATTCCGTCAAAGCCCATACGTCCACGAAGCCGATACGTACCTTTCGATGCTTTCGGTTCACGACCACGTCGTCCAGATCGGCGGGACGCACGTCGTATCGAAGGTTTTTCTAGTTTTTAAAACAGATTTTTCTCGATATTAGGAAACCGATTTCTCGGCGCACAGTTATCAAAATTGATTTCTGTAAAAAGGGTTATCTAGCCTTATATGTTGTCTAGGACTGCCTTCAAATAGATTTTTGAAATCATGCATAGTTTGGATGATAATTAAATGCAAAGTAGGCTAGTTCGACTGTTGTCAGTCCTGTTTTTGGGACAGGTTTTCCTCAATTTTTGGGTTGATATTCTGGCCGAGCTAGCGCATCTACACACAAAGTAATTAAAAGAATATAAAGGCGTATATATTGGCTTCGTATCAGAGGAGGAAGATCAGAAAATGATCCATCGATCGTCGCAAAATTATGCAATGAAGTCGACTCCGTAGGTAGGTGTTGCTGTCGTCGTTCGCACCCTTCGCGGCTACTCTCGGCCTGCCACCGGCCGACGACCGACCCCCGGCCAGCCTGCGACGGCGCACGCGCAGGGGAGGGGCGCGTACGCATGGGGAAAGAGGGAGAGCTAGGGTTTGGGATCTCGCGTTCCTCTGTTTTTATATAAATGCGGCTGTACGGGGTTATAGAGGTCGGGCTCGGGGCTTAGCACTGTTAGCGTGGGGTTGGGCTCGGGTTGGCACCGGATTTAGCTCAGGTTGGGCTGGGCTTGGGATTTTATGTGCTCGGTTGGGGCTCAGCTAAAGGGTTGGACTTGCTGTTGTTTCTTGCTTCCTTTGTTTGGTTTTCCTATTAGCATATCCTAACTCATAAGTGTTAATTACAATAATTATCTTACTATATGACCACACTTGTACAGTACTCTAATATACATCTACATATATATCAATGTCTATATATATATATATATATATATATATATATATATATATATATATATATATATATATATATATATATATATATATATATATATATATATATATATATATATATATATATTCAAAGAAACAGACTTTTATTGAATGAAAGAGACAGGAAATTAAAGTTACATAGAATCAAAGGCTAGAAGAAATTCGGAGGGATCTGCAACTTGTGTTTGCAACGAGTTAGCGCCTTCGACACTTGCCGTCTAACTTCTCTTTCAATCTGAATAGCCGTAAACTTGTATTCCTCATACCTCCATTTATTCCTATTTTTTCACAATACCCGTATGATAGCGCCAACAACAACCTGTTTCATATGTAGATTAGGTTTTTGCCACCACAGATGGAAACACAGTTGCAATGTAAAGGGCTGAACCAGCGGTACCCGAAATAAAGCACTGAAAATAGTCCAAATCATTTCTGCCATCTCGCCAACACATAGAATATGCTCCATGGTCTCCTCGTCTGGTAGTAAGCAATAATGACATTTCGAGGGTAGGGAGAACCCCATTGTACGAACATTGTCGTCTGTCAGTAGTTTGGCATGAAGAATACGCCAAAGTAAAATCGACCACTTCACCGGCATGCATGAACTCCAGATATTCTTGAACTTAACCTGCTGAGTTGTAGGAAACCTTATAGCCTCCCATGCAGCAGAAACAGTAAAACGCCCCGAGCTTGATGTAGACCAAATCCAGTCACCATTGGCAGCATGAATGATAAACTGATCGGAGAGCTCCCGGCCTTGTAGCAGCCGTTTCCAAATATGGGAACACTTTTGAGGAGCGCCTGCAAGTTCTAAAGATTGAAATTTGCAGTAACGCGCTAAAACAAACCTTTGCCAAAGCCCATCTTTCGTTTTCAGCTTCCACCATAGCTTAGCAGTAAACGCATTCATGGTCTCACGCAAGCATCTAATCCCAAGCCCCGCTTCATCAGGCGGCCGCGCCATAGTCCTCCAACTGGACCAAATGTGCTTTGATATGCCATCAGTAGAACCCCAGAAGAAGCGAACCATCATGTCCTCAATCCGATTAAGCACCGTTTGAGGAGGATTGCATGCAGCTAAAGTGTACATAGGAATATATGTTAAAACAGATTTAATAAGCACCAATTTACCTCCATACGATAGAGTCTTCTGTTGCCAGCCCTCAAGACGTCTTCTCACTCTTTGGATTAACTCCTCATACACAGAAGCATTCCTCATACCAACCGTCATTGGACAACCAAGATAAGTGAACGGCAAAGTATCAATCCGAAATCCCGTAAAGAGTCGAAGCTCCTCCTGACGCTCAAAAGCTTGTAGGACAAAGATCGATGATTTAGCCGCATTAATTCGTTGGCCCGAGACTCATTCATATCTTTGCAACATATCATGGATCAACTGAACCGATCTAACATCGCCTGATGAGAACAAAAGTACGTCATCGGCAAAAGCCAAATGACTGATAGCAGGACAGCCACTAGGAGAGTAGTAGTATGAGAAAGAGTTGTGCTGTAATAACTTGTTTAGGTTTCGAGAAAGAACTTCTACAGCAAGGATGAACAACGCGGGGGATAATGGATCACCCTGACGAACACCCCTGAAAGCTTTGAAATAACCAGAAGTAACCCCATTGATAATGGTTGAATACCAAATATTATTGATCAATCGGAAAACCATACTAATCCACTTCTCATCAAAATCAAACCGACGCATAACCTCCATGAGAAAAGTCCAATCTAACCTGTCATACGCCTTGGCCATATCCAATTTTATAGCTATATTGCCTCCTCGGTTTTTAACATTCATCAAGCTAATCAATTCTTGAGCAAGGAGAATATTGTCTACAATCTCCCGATCCTGCACAAATCTACTTTTTTCCAGTGAAATCAGCTTTGGAAGAATAGTACTCAATCGACGAGCCAGAAGTTTAGACATAAGTTTATTAATAACATTGCATAAACTTATCGGCCGGAAATCAGTCATAGCAGAGGGATTGGTGCTTTTAGGGATTAATACCAATGCAGTGCTTGTAATCGCCTTAGGCAATTCAAAGCCTGCAACAAACAGATCCACCGCTTCCAGGATGTCATCAGCAACAATATTCCAACATTGGACAAAAAAGAGAGCAGTAAAACCATCCAATCCAGCTGCACTATCAACATCCATGCTTCGAAGTGTCTCGAATAACTCCTCCTTTGTAGGGGGTGCAGTAAGCATAATATTCTCATCCTCAGATATTAGATGGGGAATGGCCGTCATGAGATCTTCATCAGCTGTTGTTGCTTCACATTTATACGGTTCTTCAAAGTAGGTATTCGCCACCTGCTGTATATTATGCAAACCCTCCCTACGAACCCCTTCCGAATCAACAATGTGATTGATTCGCAGCTTTCTCTGTTTGTTAGTAACACAATCATGAAAATATTTAGTGTTACGATCCCCTTCAACATCCCAACGTAACCGTGCTTTTTGTTTCCAAAAGGAATCAATAATGCAATGTTTTTGTTTCAAGATTGCAGTAGCACGTTGCAGCTTTTCCCTGTTCGTGACAGATCTGTCACAATCATATTCCAACTCAGCAGCAAGAACACAATCCTCCGCAATGACTACTTCCTGGAAAATATTGCCAAAAGTACTATGACTCCATGCAGATAGAGCCTTCCTGCATGCAGTTAGACGCAAGCAAACCCTAATAAGTCCATTAGGGTGTGTGATCGATCGCCAAGCCTGCTCAACCACCTGCATAAAGCCATCATGTTTAGCCCAAAAAGTAAGAAATTTAAAGCTGTGCCTACCCCCTTCCTGCCGAGCTAATAGCTTGATCAAAAGTGGTGCGTGATCCGACTCCGTCCGACTCAAATGATCCACTACAGTTGAGGGTGCCAAACGAAGCCAATCATTCGAGACCAACATTCTGTCTAGTCGAGATCCTTGCCTCACCCCTTCAGTTGATTTGAACCAAGTAAACTTACTTCCCAAATAGGGAAGTTCAATTAACCCAGCCGCCGTTTGAAAGTTAAGAAACTCCTGAATAGATACCATGCAAGGAGGCCTACCACCAATCTTCTCATCCGAACTGGATATTGCATTGAAATCTCCTCCCACCGCCCAAGGAAGAGAATAAACAGTTCGCAAATGTAGCAGCCTACTCCATAAATCCCTTCTACCTTCCTTCTTTCCATGGCCATGAACAAAAGAGAACATGACAGGCAGTGACAAGTACTCATTTTGAAAAGAAATAGTGAGAGATTGATCAAAATCATCAAGTACAGACATCATGCAGCCCGACCGCACTATGATCCAGATATTGCCACGACTGTTACAAACAGCAGTCTCAAACCCCAATTTAAGCTTATAATGAGAAATTTGATCCTGCGTCACCTTCGGTTCAATAACAACGAGCAACTGAATCTTATTAACCCGACATAAATTCTTAAGTCTTGTAAAAGCCATCTTATTTGCTACTCCTCTAATATTCCAGCACAGAGTGTTAAACATTAGCAGAGGCTTGGGGGTTACCAGATTTAAAGTTGGAAACTGATCGGAGAACCCGGTCAGATGGCGCTGCAATTCTCTCTTCCTCTTCTGAGACGTAGGCTTGACAGCGGTGTCCTTCTCCCTATTCTGCTCAGCCTCTGCTTCGTCCGCCCAGCTGCGAAGCTCCCCTTATTCTTCACTCTCGTCTTCAACCCCATCTTCATCCGGAGCAATATCCTCGTCCAAATGCTCCTCAATAGCCAAAGCAGCCTCCTGAGGAAGAGTCAAGTCCCTTTGTATGGGAGGCTCCCGGACCGGAGCAGTCCCGCCATCATTGTGTTGCACACTATCCGAACCAGTCCCATCAGCATTGGTGGGTGTTATCCCTTCTTTATTTGAAAGCAAAGGTTCAGCAACACCCTGGTTATTAACCGGCAGTTGAGTCCCATCATCCTGGTTAGTAACCGGCAGTTGAGTGGTTGGTGAGATCACATGTTCAATTTGGTCACTTGATTGGCCAATATCTTCTCGTTGAAGAATATGAGTCACCACAGTTGGAGGAGGCTGCTGAGTTTGGGTATGAACCTCTTGTTGTATTTCTTTCCCTTTGTCCTTCTTAAATTTATAGTTGTCAGCACCATGCCCTTGGTGGCGGCAGTGAGAACAATAAAGCGGCGTGGATTCATATTCTATCAACTGCCAAAAACTACCACTTGGTAAATTAATGCGGATGCGGCATTGTAGTGGTTTAGAAGCATCTACTTCCATGAATATCCTGGCCATGCTAGGTCGCGATAGTTCTGCAGTCGCCTTATCGATTTTAAGAGGAATCCCAAAAACAGATGCAATAGCAAATAATGCCTCTTTGGCATAAAGATGATGAGGAAGATTTGGTAGAGTCACCCATACGGGGATCTTCGGCGATTCTTGATTAGGCGAGAAATCTGGATCCCACTTAAAAACTCGCATGGGAGCACGAGCAATATACCATAGATCCTTTGATCTAAGTCGAAGAAAGTCCACTTCAGTTGATGGCCGAATAAGAACATGTTTGTCGTCGATAACACTCGCCTTAATGGAGCCAGCAAACTCAAAATCGGAGAGCGCCTTACGAATCAATTCTATCGGAGGTCGATTATGAGAAAACTTACCCACCAAAGCAAACCTTAGTGGGTCAGAGAGGGCAATTTCTTCCTCCACCGTGAAGAAAATAGCAGGAACACCCTTGAAAGAAGTGATCGTACGCGGAGGTATGGTGGTAGCCACAACAGACGGTGGCGACCCCATCACCGCCTCGGCGAAAGTCTTGGCTGCCATAACCCTAAACTAATCAACACGGAGAGAGCCACCGACCAAGTGGTTCGGTGACCCAAGAGGGACGCCGGCCCGGCCAGCGGCCACGCCGGTGTCGGTGGACAAGGAAACTAGGGTTTTCAGAGGCGGCAGCACAAGGCCTCCGCAAGCATTATATATATATATATATATATATATATATATATATATATATATATATATATATATATATATATATATATATATATATATAGACACACACATATATAGACACCCACATATATAAAATATATATATATATATATATATATATATATATATATATATATATATATATATATATATATATATATATATATATATATATATGTATAGACACACACATATACATATATATTTCTCTATACATACACACCTATATATATACATATATTTATATATACATAAACATACACATATATTTAACATATATTTATATATTCATACACATACACACATATATAATATATATTCATATATACACATATACACATATATCTTTACATCTAAATAAACTCCATAATACCATTTCTAGTCTAGATCCACTTTAGGCCTATATAAATATATACACACATATACATCTTTTGATAAAGAATAAAATAATAATAAATAATAATAAAAATAATTTATACTTAATAACCACAATAATAATATTAATAATAATAATAAATTCCAATAATAAAATAATTCAATAGTAGTTCCTGAATGGGCATATCATATATTCTCATTACTGGGCTCCAGAAAATCGTATCAATACTCTAAGATACCAACCGATCTTATCAATATCTATTTTATACGTGTAATTTATATTTAGAAAATATTAGACGTTTCCCAAAATATACAAAGTATTTGCACATACATAAATATGTTTACACGGGTGTCTTTAGTCTCGCTGCATGCCTACATGGGCTTGGTCCGGTCCGGGTCCAGTCCGGACCAGTTTGGTACCACCGGGTCACTTAAACGTCAAATAATATTAATAATGAATAATTAAACTATTTATAAAGGTTAAGTTACAACTTGGCCTGGTTTTCCTAGTTAGGACATTATTATGGCTCGGTCTTCCCTAACAGGGCTAATACACTAGTCAAAGCACGCCACTGCACTATCCGTGGCATAATTTCTAGTCACCTTGTACTCTAATTCCTAACCATGACTAAAATCATCTACCGTAATAATAAATAAATAATTATTTATAAAATCTAAAATAAAATCTAAAAATCACCCTTCAAATAAAATAAATAATAATAAAATATTTCTAAATTTCCGAGAAGGGGAGCTACACGTGCCCCAATTTTTGTTATGTTGGAAGAGCCGCAGGTCGGGGCTATCGTGCCCCGATTTGGTTAGGCTAGAAGAGTCACTCCTCCTGCTAGAGTGCCCGCATGCTGACGAGAAAGTGATTCGCTCTGACTATGCACGGAGATGCGCATACGCTGAGATGCTGGAATGATGCACCTGACTGTAGCACTTGAGTGATGCGCCTGGCTGTAGCATTGCGCCTGACTATAGCTTTTAAAATTTTATTTCTCTTTTATAAGAGAATTCTCCTTTGTAAAATACATGTAATAGACTTTCATATGAAATAAAAGCTCCATTTATATGTCTCTACTTCTTTGTTGTTTTCTGTTGTACCAAGTATTCTGTTCCTGGCACATGAGAGTTAGGACGCATAGGAGTTCCGACCTTAGATGCGCCTGAAATTCCATGCTTCTACAACATCCACATTTTTGACGCGGATGCAGAAGAAATTTTTTTTTTAATTTATTGGTGTGTAGCCATTTTTCTTTTCATTAATTCATAATCACTATCCATATATTTTTATATTTTCAAGCATGTACTTTTGTTATTTTATACTTCTTAAGAAAGTTAGTAATAGTATTGATATATAATCATTAACTTTATTTGCTAATTATTATTTTATTATTCTTATAATACATTTTTTTATCCACTTTCATAGTCATCCAAACATTTGAACTACGATTTGACCACATCCAAGTCACAAAATATCACATATCCAAATATTGAAACTCATTTTCAGCATACAAGAACTAGCATGGAACTCAAAACAATATGCATTTCACATTCACAAGTTCTATCAAAAAACCATGTTCTAATTAGATGCCCTCGTATAATAGGGAAAGAAAGTAAAAAAGCCAAAATTGTGTTATGAAGTTCATGACGTTGGCTGGGCCACGCAGTTTGAATTTTACCCTAAAATCGGCCCGGTCAAATCCAAATTGGGTCATCCCAAGTCTTGTCCATGCACAGGACCGATCAGTCTGACCAGTTATTTGGGTCGGACTAGGTTTGGCGCCCCCCCCCCTCCCACCACCCAGTCGGACTGCTCATCCATAGGGGTCGTGCCATGTTTCTTTTCCAAAATTTCCGCAAGCGTTGCGATATTATTTTGAAACCAAAAAATTCTTCTAAACATGGATTGACCCATGAAAATCTACCGCAACAAAATGTATTCGTTCTTTTCTAATACTTCCATTCAACCCTTTGTCATATACTTTCTTATTTCGCACATGATCATCTAATGATTCCAATGCCAATAGTAGCATAAGAATCTTATTTAGTGTAGATTCAAGAATGTTTAATAATAAGAGTAGCATGATGCAACTATACAAGAAGTTTAAAAGTCTGTGTTTGCATTCAAGATTGAATTCGTAAAAAAAAAAAACAGACCAAACACTTAGGAGATGAAAGTGTCGATGTTAATGAATTAGACTTGGAAAATTTTACTATAGGAATTTTTTTGACGAGTATGAAGTAGGGGAGAGGGGGGGTTCCACTTCTCAGTGAAGTTGAAATTGAAAGTCGCCCGCTTGTATTTGGTTGAACTTGATGTGAGTTGTTTCGTCCCAACCCCTCCCCCCTCTTTTATTGTAAGTATATAATTAATACTTAGTCTTATTTATTACTCAATTGTGTCAGCATATAACTAATAATTGATTAAATAAAAATAATCACTTATGATTATTTTTTTGCTACTAATAATTGATTAAACTAACAAATAGTTAATTAAATTAATTTGTATTTTAATTTTAATTTTATTCTTAATTTGTGTTATCGGTTATTCATAAATTTTATTTATATTAATTTATTAGATATATCTTAGAGTGCCATATACGTATTTGTTTAGTTTTTGATATGTGTCCGACACGAGAAATAATTTTGGACGTGTCCGTACTATCTAGATTTGGACTTAATATGATATGATGATCTAATTATTACTAATTAACTAATAAATAGGATAGTTAATTATTATTTGAGTAAATTTACTTATTTTATTATACAATTAGGATAGTTAATTATTATCTTTATCTACTAACTAATTATTTAAACTATTAAGTTGTTATGTGAGTTAATTACAAGATACTATTATAATATACTCTTCTACTTCTCAACTTTTACTTTCCTATCTCAACCAAACACATTTGTCCTAATAGAAAAATAAAAAAGTATATGGATTCCTATATAAATTTCATCCTTGAGAATGAAAATCCAAATCTTTCTACGCTTAAGGTTTATCAAATACACCCTAGATGACACTACAGAAATTAAAAATAAAATGATCAAGTTTTGCATAGTTATAATTATTTATCTGAAAATCGAAGATTTGAAAATATAAAAGTCCTGATTAAAAAAAGATTGACATAAAAAATGAATGTCAAAATAATTTTTTTTTCTTTTTGCTATTGCAACTTATATATATATATATATATATATATATATATATATATATATATATATATTTTATATTGCAACTTATATATATATATATATATATATATATATATATATATATATTTTATATATATATATATATATATATATATATATATATTATAAATTAATAAAAAAAAATTCTAATATTGTTTAGGGGTGAGCTACGGTAAACCGAATCGTATATATGAAAACCGAAATAACCGTAAACCGTATTTCTCAAAACCGAAAACCGAACCGTTTTTATAAGAACCGAACCAAGTAATTTCAGTTTGATTTTTGTTCGGTTAGGTTTCATGGGCTAATGTGAAGGCCATCAAATTTTTAGCAAAATGAGCCTATTTAAATAACTTTTTTTAAAAATTGCATTATTGTATTTATGAATTATTATATTACATAGTGTGAAAACATTAGTATATATAGTTTAAGGGTAGAGAGTGTAGTGCCCCGTCCCGCTCAGTCAATCGGAGGAATCGAAACGCCGATGGCATTCGGATTTAGCCATGCAACGGCTGCTCGAAGACTCGCTCGGTCAAGGCGATCCTTGTAATGCCCTGTCCCGCTTAGTCAATCGGAGGAATCGAAACGCCGATGGTATTCGGACTTAGCCACGCAATGGCTTGCTCGAAGACTTGCTCAGGCGGGTGGCTTCGGTGAACTTGCCACAGCTTGGCCTTCACATTAATAAAATGAAAGTTTTCAAATGCACAAGTAGACCTGTTAATAAAAGAGATGCATCAACATAGCTAAGGGAATAATCCCAACCTGGGTCAAACTGAGTTAGAATATGGAAAGGTCCCACGGTCGGCTTAGAAGTCTACTCAGCGTGCTTTCAAAATGACACTCGGTCCTTCGTCCCCTGGCTTGGGAGAAGGAAGTTGGTCTAAGTTGCTAAGTTGCCACAAAGCTGGAATTAGCCTAAGTCATAGGCGTCGCCCGCATATATGCTTGATAAGCATGCACGGTCCCGTCGTCCTCGGCTTGGCATAGCCTTCGCCTGTCCCATGATTTAAGTCGTATTGCAAAGCTTGTGGCATAAGTCTAGGCACCCAAAGAACTTGGTTGTTCAAGTCGAACGCGTGCACGACACATTCTCTCGATGCAAGGCTTGGCATAGCCTCTGCTCGTCAAGTCGTTGCACGAATAAGTTAGACAAGAGTTTGGCTGGGCTATCAAAGTCATAGCAAGCACTGTCCCCTGTTGTCTGCGGTTGTCAAGTCATATAGCCCCACGATCTCAAGGCTCGTCATATAAAGTATGTGACTTGAGCGATAGTGTCGCCTAGAGAACAAGGTCTGTCTAAGGCACGAGCCACGGTTGGTTTGGGAAAAGCATGCCACGAATAAAGGAATATGTTATGTTCAAGTTAAGATGGAAGACTACTTAGTAGTCGTTCCTTGGATTTCAAACGATAGAAGTTCACGCGACTAGTTGTCGTCGAGATCGGTCCTGCTACTTGGGTGTCTCGATAAGAAAGTTTACGAGATCGGTCCCGCTACTTGGGAGTCTCAATAGAAAGTTGGAAAGCATGGTCATGATTAAGGAAGGATTTGGTAGATCGAATTGAGTCTTGTATGGTCATTGGACAACTTGCACGCAAGGGGAAGTTCCTCGAACGATCCTGGAGCACCGGATTCGTGTCGACCTAGGAGGAATTGCAGATATTATTCAGCCTTCATTGATGGTACGACTCGATTGAAGTGAACCGTTACAATATAGGCTGCGGGTCATTCGTTGGGAGCTCGTACCTCGCACGCGAATGGTCACCGTATGCAAAGATCCAGTATAGCTTAACATTGCTAGTGACCGCTCATATAGAGGTGTCGGTATAAGAGCGGCTATCCGCACGTAGTACTAGCAAGTTACGAGTTGGGTTAACAAGGTATAATTATAGCAAGCGCTAACCTTAAATCGGCGCGGGTTAAGTGTGCACGGTTGCAACACCATTCTGGAGCCTAATATTTGGTTATAGCAAGGATACGTGCTTCGGCATAAATGAGGCGTCATCACCGAGTCGTCTCGAGTTAAGTCAAGAAGGGTCATAAGGCGAGTTGGTTAAGTCTGGTTGATCCTTGGGAGGCACGGCCTCGATCTTAAGGCACGATCAAGTCTATTGGCACAACCAGCACGAGTAGTCCCCTTGACATAATTGGCACGGGAATGGTCTAGATGCACATAAAAACAAGTAAAAGTCTTGGCACGGCCGAGTTTGTATAAGTTTCTACTTGGCGAGGCACTGCCTCGAATATATATTGAAGCCACGAATAGAATGTAGCATGACCCTATCGTTGCGTTGCCAAGTATAGGCCAAGGTGTCTCTGTCCTAAAATTGATCCTAAGGCAAGACTAGCAAGACAATCAAAAAAGGATTAAGCTGCACAAAGTAAATAAACGTGTCGGTTTTGTATGGGTGGGCGAGGAGATCACTCCACCAGTACAGTTGAGTACTGACACCCATACAGTTTTCTTGTGTAGGTACAGGTAGAAGCCCGATGGTGTGAAGCTCGCTTAGATGCGTCGAGGCACAAAGTTCTTTGGCGTTTCGAGGCATGCGGCCGTATGAAGTCAGAACTTATACTGGACATAATGTATGGACATCGCCATTCCAAAGAATCTGCCACTCGTCGCCTTGAAGCTTGTATTAAGAAATGAGAGAGAGCAGAGTGACTTGTAATATGAGAGAAAAGTGAGCTTGAGAGACTTGTAATTTGGCCTCGTGCCCACATTATAATCTTTGTTCAATATCAATAAAAGAGTATTTTGCATGACTTGTGTTAAAAGAGTATTTTGCATGACTTATGTTTTGCTTTAAAATTCTGCTGCCGAGTATTCAATGTTTCTGCTTGGGACTTCTGTGCGACGACCCCCGTCGCTTAGCCTGTAATCGGCTATTATGGACCTGTCTTACGTAATCACAATATAGGCTTACGCGGCATCACGCCTTAGCGAGGACGATCGCTCCTACGAAAGCGGGACGTGACAACCCCTTGCTCAGGTGGGTGGCTTCGGTAAACTTACCTCAGGTTGACCTTCATACTAATAAAATAAAAGTTTTCATATGCACAAGTAGGCTTGATAATAAAAGTAATACATCCACATAGCTAAGGGAATAATCCCAACTTGGGTCAGACAGAGTTAGAATATGGAAAGGTCCCACGGTTGGCTTAGAAGTTTGCTCAGCGTGCTTTCAAGATGACACTCGGCCCTTCGTCCCATGGCTTGGGAGAAAAAAGTTGGTCTAAGTTGCTAAGTTGCCACAATGCTGGAATTAGCCTAAGTCATAGGCGTCGTCCACATAAATGCTTGATAAAGCATGTACGGTCCCATCGTACAGGGCTTGGCATTGCCTTGTTCATCCCACGGGTTAATTTATAGTGCACGTTGCAGTGGACGGCTTGTGGCGTAAGTCTAGGCACCCAAAGAACTTGGTTGTTCAAGTCGAACGCGTACATGACACGTTTCTACGATGCGAGGCTTGGCATAGCATTTGCTCGTCAAGTCGTTACACGAATAAGTTAGACAAGAGTTTGGCTGGGCTATCGAAGTCATAGCAAGTACTGTCCTATGTTTCCTGCGGTTGTGAAGTCACATGGCCCCACGATCTCAAGGCTAGTCATATAAAGTATGTGACTTGAGCGATAGTGTCGCCTAGAGAACAAGGTCTGTCTAAGGCACGAGCCACGGTTGGTTTAAGAAAAAGTATGCCATGGTCAAATGAACACATTCTATTCAAGTTAAGATGGAAGACTACTTAGTAGTCGTTCCCTGGATTTCAAAGTATAGAAGTTCACGCGACTGGTTGTCGCTGAGATCGGTCCCGCTACTTGGGAGTCTCGATAAGGAAGTTCATGCGACTGGTTGTCACCGAGATCGGTCCCGCTACTTGGGAGTCTCGATAAAGAAGTTCACGAGATCAGTCCCGCTACTTGGGAGTCTCGATAAGGAAGTTTACGAGATCGGTCCCGCTACTTGGGAGTCTCGATAGAAAGTTGGAAAGCATGGTCATGATTAAGGAAGGACTTGGTAGATCGAGTTGAGTCTTGCATGGTCATTGGACAACTTGTGCGTAACGAAAATTCCTCGGACGATCGCCGGGGCACCGGTTTCGTGTCGGCCTAGGAGGAAGAGCAGATATTGTATGACCTTCACCGACGGTTCGACTCGATTGAAGTGAACCTGTCGCATCCCTATTTTGAAAATAGGTATATGACCGTACTTGACATTTGGTAATTTTTAAATTTCGTATTTGTTTCAAATTTTATTTATTTTATGGACTTTAGTTGGCCTTAGTTGTTTAGGCCTGACATTTAATCATTGTTCCCATTGAATTGTTATCAATATTATTTTATTATTTTATTGGGGTTAATATGGTTAGGTTTTATTAAATTGTTCCCATTATTATTATTATTATTATTATTATTATTATTATTATTATTATTATTATTATTATTATTTTCTAATAAAACCTAACACAAACCCTAACCTATATCTCTCTCTCTCTCTCTCCCTCTCCCCTACACTCACCAGCCGCCCCCATCTCTCTCTCTTCCTCTCCCCTACACTCTCCAGCCGCCCCCATCTCTCTATCTCTCTCCCGACCTCTCTCTCCCCCGTCCCCTTCTCCCCCTCACTGCTCTCTTTCTCTTCTCCCAGCCTCTCTCCGAGCTCCCTTTCCCTCTCGTTCTTGGCCTCCGGCCTGGCCAGCTCCGTCGCGGCCACCACCACTGCTCCCACCACTACTTCCACTACTATCACCACCGCCACCACTTCCAGTCGCCTCCTTTCCGGAGCCACGGCCGCCAACACCAGCACCACTGCCACCTCCACCATGGCGGCTGCCACTCTCACCGCAGCCACCACCATCGTCGGCATCTTCATCTCCTCTACCCCCACTTTCTGGAGCCGCTGTTGTTGTTCGTTCTTCACTGTCGCGAGCTCGACCTGAACCGATATGGCCTACCGACCCCGGCGAGCTTCACCCCTAGCTCCTCCTCCGTGCCTCTCCCTCTTCTCTTTTGTCTGACGAGCCGTCGAGCTTCGCTGGCCGCGCCAGCCTCGAGTGGCAGGAGGCCCTTGGGCCCCGTACTACTCGAGCGGCGTGCAGCCTCGAGCTTCGTACTATCCTCGGGCCACGTGATGCCTCGTGTAGTGTGCTGCCTTGAGCAACGCACCCTCGTTTGGTGTGCTCCCTCGTTCCCTGTGCCTTCGGGATGCGTGCACCTCTGTGTACATGTCACTTTCAATTTTTGTGCTACCTCAGTTCACGTGCTGCCTTGGGCAGCGGGATGTCTCGAGCCCCGTGCTACCTCGGGCAACGTGCTACCTCGATTTGTGTCTTGTCTCGATTTTCACGTCTTGGCCTTTGTGCCTACCTCGTAACCCTTGTCGCGCCATCTCGATATTTATTGTTCCTCGATCTATAAGCACGTCTCGGTTTACGTGTATATTTTATTTTCCATTTATCTTGATATTCGCATCGTCTCGAATCTCGTGTGTGTCTCGATTTACGTGCACGTCTCAGTTTGCATGCCCGTACGATCGTCGTGCCTCGGTTTTTGTGCCAGATCGCTACACTGCTTGCGGGAACTACACGGTATATCCTCCTGCCATCCTTCGTGATTTAGTTTATTATTTTATTATTAATGCTAATGATTGTTTATTTTGTGATCTGAGGACCTCGATTGTCGTACAAGCTTGGATTTCGGACGCCGAAGACTTGCTTACCTAGCCGAGCCCTTTAGGCAAGTATCTCTTTCTCATCAACGGCTCTTGCCCTCCCCTGGATTTAATAGTATTTAATTAAATTTTACAATTGTAATTGTAAATGTGAGTAGTGTAGCATAGTAGTAGATCTGCCATGATTAGAACCTATGATATATGTTAGTTCGATACCGGGTCAAGCCGTATCGGGCAACTCGGACGGGTCATCCACACCTCCGAGGACACGAGCATGACTCACTTATATGGATTGTCCCTATATGTCCCGTGTCCGACTCGCGGTCGGGTAACGGCTTTGGCTAACTATTCATGTGACTATGTTTGTGGATTGTATAGGACTGTGGACATATGTTGTGATGCGCCCTGCGTGGCGAACTTGTTGTTGATTGTGTTGGTTTGGCTCCCAGTACACATCGTAGTGCTGCTGTAGGTCGAGACTTAGTGTTCTCGACTAGGCTTAGTGCCCAGTACGCATCGTAGTGCTATTAGAAGCCGAGACTTAGTGTTCTCGGTTCGCGATTCTACGGCGGGTTGTGCCGAGTGGATTTAGCCCCAATTCGTAGGGAGCTCTCGTTCAGAAATACATAGGAGACTCTGCCGAATATTTCTAGAATTCTCGATCAGGAATATGATTCAAAAAGTTGGGCATAATTGTTCCTTTGGTTTGCTGAACTAGACTCATGTACGTTTATCATAGTATAGTATATCTGATCCCCGTTCATGCTAGGTAGACTCATGACTAGATTAGTCGCCTAGCCCTTAACCTGTCTTGTAGTGCTTCGTCCCGCTCAGTCAATCAGAGGAAATGAAACGCCGATGATGTTCAAACTTATCCTTGCAATGGCTGCTCGAAGATCCGCTCGGTCGAGGCGACTCCTCGCTCAGGTGGGGTAGTTTCGATGAACTTGCCTCATCTTAGCCTTCATATAATAAATTGCATATTTTCAACTTGCACAAGTTAGGCTTGATAACAAAATAGACGCATCCACATAGCTAAGAAATAATCCCGACGGGTCGAAATATGTTAGAACATGGAAAAAGGTCCCACGATCTGCTTAGAAGTCTTCTCAACGTGCTTTCAAAATGACACTCGGTCCTTCGTTCCGTGGCTTAGGAGAAAAAAGTTGGCCTAAGTTGCTAAGTTTCCACAATGCTGGAATTAGCCTAAGTCGTAGGCGTCGTTCGCATGAATGCTTGATAAAGCATGTACGGTCCCATCGTCCAAGGCTTGGCATAGCCTTTGCCTGTCTCGTGGGTTAAGTCGTATTGCACGGCTTGTGGCTTAAGTCTAGGCACCCAAAAAGCTTGGTTGTTCAAGTCGACCACGTGCATAGCACGTTCCCTCAATACGAAACTTGGCGTAGCCTTTGCTCGTCAAGTCGTTGCCAGAATAAGTTAGGCAAGAGTTTTGCTAGGCTATCGAAGTCATAGCAAAAACTATCCCTTATTGTCTGCGGTTGTCAAGTCACATAGTCTCACGAGAACAAGGCTCATCATATAAAGTATGTGACTTGAGTGATAGTGTCGCCTAGAGAACAAGTCAGTCTAAGGCATGAGCCATGGTTGGTTTAGTCAAAATTATGCCATGGACAAAGGAAGCACACGAGATCGGTCCCGCTACTTAGGAGTCTCGATAAGGAAGCACACGAGATCGGTCCCGCTACTTGGGAGTCTCGATAAGGAAGGTCACGAGATCGGTCCTGCTACTTGGGAGTCTCGATAAGGAAGCACACGAGATCGGTCCCGCGACTTGGGAGTCTCGATAAGAAAGGTCACGAGATCAGTCCCGCTACTTGGGAGTCTTGATAAGAAAGCACACGAGATCGGTCCCGCTATTTGGGAGTCTCGATAAGGAAGTCCACGCGACTGGTTGTCACCGAGATCGGTCCCGCTACTTGGGAGTCTCGATAGAAAGTTGGAAATGATGGTCATGGTTAAGGAAGGACTTGATAGATCGAGTTAAGTCTTGCATGGTCATTGGACAACTTGCACGCAAGGTAAATTTCGTGAACGATCCCGGGGCGTCGGGTTCATTTCGACCTAGGAGAAATTGCAGATATTGTACGGCCTTCATCGACGGTACGACTCGATTGAAGTGAACCGTTATAATATAGCATGTGGGTCATTCGGTGGGAGCTCATGCCTCGTACGCGGATGGTCACCGTATGCAAAGATCCAGCATAGCTTGACATTGCTAGTGACCACTCATATAGATGTGTCGGCATAAGAGCAGCTATCCGCGTGTATGCCTTTGGATTGCGTCGAGTACTAGCAAGTTACGTGTTAGGTTAACAAGGTATACATATAGCAAGCGCTAACCTTGAATCGGCACAGATTAGGTGTGCACGGTTGCATCACCATTCTGGAGCCTAAGATTTGGCTATAACAAGGACATGTGCTTCGGCATGAATGTGGCGTCGTCTCGAGTTAAGTCAGGAAGGGCCGTAAGTCAAGTTGGTTAAGTCTGGTTGATCCTTGGGAGGCACAACCTCGATCTTAAGGCAAGTTTATTGGTACGACCAGCACGTGTCATCCCCTTGACGTCATTGGCACGAGAATGGTCTAGAGGCACATAAAATAAGTAAAAGTCTTGGCACGGTCGAGTTGCATAAGTTTCTACTCTGCGAGGTACTGCCTCGAATATATTGATCACGAATAGAGTATAGCATGACCCTGTCGATGCGTTGCCAAGTATAGGCCATAGCATCTTTGTCCTAAAATTGATCCTAATGCAAGACTAGCAAGACAATCAAAAATGGATTAAGATGCACAAAGTAAATGAACGTGTCGATTTTGTTTGGGTGGACGAGGAGCTCACTCCACCAGTACAGTTGAGTACTGACACCTACACAGTTGTTATGTGCAGGCACAGGTAGAAGCCCGATGGCACAGGGCTCGCTTGGATGCGTCGAGGCACGAAGTTCCTTAGCGTTTTGAGGCGTACGGCCGCATGAAGTCAGAACTTATATGGGACATAATGTATGGACATCGCCATTCTGCAGAATTTGTCACTCGTCGTCTTAAAGCTTGTATTGAGAATTGAGAGAGAGCAGAGTGACTTGTAATTTGAAAGAAAATTGAGCTTGAGAGACTTGTAATTTGGCCTCATTCCCATATTGTAATCTTTGTTCAATATAAATAAAAGAGTATTTTGCATTACTTATGTTTTGATTTCAAATTTTTGCTGCTGAATATTGAATACTTCTGCTTGAGACGTCTGTGCGACAACCCCCGTCGCTTAGCCTCTAATCGGTCGTTATGGACCTGCCTTGCGTGAGCACAATCTAAGCTCATACGAAATCATGTCTTGGCGAGGACGATCGCTCCTACGTGAGTGGGGCGTGACATGTCTTGTCCGACGGATAGCGTGAGGAACGCGGTTCCACTCAGGAGACGGTCTACATCCCTGGTCCTTGTTTGGTTTAAGGGTTGTTGATCTGCTCCAGAGTGGTTCATGCAATCCTTGCCATTTTTCCGGCGGCATTAATTATTAGACCCTTGTCCCCTGACCATTCTTTCTAGACGGTGTTCCAGTTTAGCCTGATAGCGCTGACCGTTGACCTATGTGTCAGGATTATGATCTTGGATATATTCGAAGATTGACTATGAGGGGAGGTATGATCTTGAGATAGTGATTCTGGTAGACTTATGTGGATTCCTGGATTTTGATGATCGTGCGAATGTTTCGCAGAACGAAAAAGATATCGAGGATATCGATATATGATTTTTACTCAACTTTCTAAGTGCCCAAAACCTGGTACCATTATTGAATCCCGATAGTTGGAAGACTTAGTTGTTGATAGCCTGTGGTCATTGACTCGGAGAATTCTTATGAGCCAGAGGGCCTAGCATTGTTTATAGTGATTAGCTTAGTGCCTAGTTATCTTATTCCTGACATGATATTGATATTCCATCGTGGATAGGAAGACTATTGATAGATTGATCCGGTGGATAGATGGAGTTGATGATTAGAGCTGTAGGCTCCTATGTGTACCTTAGATGCTACTATAGTAGAGATTCTGACCATGTATCGGACCTGGTATTCATGCCATGATGTGGGCAGAGGACTCCATACAATTGACCGATTGACCATATTCCTAACATTGACTGCTTATACCCGTGCTGGTACCACTCTATGTGTGCACTGAGGTGCTATTCTACGTGTGTGCTGAGGTACTATTCTATGCGTGCACTGAGGTGCTACATGAGTCTATGAGTTATATGACGGCGCATTTATCTTCCAGCACAGAAATAGTAGTTGGCCTGTAGTTTTAGCGTGGTTAGGACTGATTGACTGTTTGCTGCATTACACTAAGAACGAATCCAGATTTGAGACTTTGGGTATCGAGGTAGATTCGTACTTAGTGTAACCGTACTGAGGTACTGCATCTATGAGGATGAGCATATGACCACGACATGTGATTCCAGATAAATGTAGGGTTAATCTAGGCAACTAAAGATGGTAGAGGCTTTGGAAGAGAACAGAATCTCGAGACCGTGTATGCCAGCCGCCACAGGTGCTATGATTACCTGTCTAGCGCAAGGTTGACCACCCCGGATAGTGTTATCGTTCGCAATAGCAGATGGCAGTATCCGACTACTATATGTACTACCATGTGATTGATCTGTTTTGTACAGTTGCCTTTGAGGGGCCGGTGTTGTTCCATGTGCTATGCATTATTATTTGGCCTCGTTAGCCCTGCTCGACATAACACGATCTAAGGATTCTTATATTGCATTGTTGGGGTAACCCAACCTATAGGCATTTGAGTGACCGCTTATTCACCTAAATTGTATGGCTTGCTGCTTGCTAAGTTGGCTGGTACATAACGTCGTCCTTGTGCAGTAATTCATTCCCTTGTTCTTGTTTGATGTAGGGGGTAGATTACTGTTCCGGTGATAGATTACGGGTTCCAATTGGCGAGGCAGGTATTAGTGGATGTTAGGGTGACTGTGATGATTGCTGGCTATTTAGTTGCATTAGTAGTAAATAGTTATCGTGCGTTGGTACCGCACGATCCTTACCCTCCTTACTGTTCATATATGTTATTCCTGTCATATATTATATCACGCTGGTTTTCTTCGCCCGTCCTTGAGCCTTCTTTCTGGTACTTACTGCGGTTGACCTGACCAACCCTGGATTGTTCCAAGATTGCCAGTGACCGATCCTATGGATCTTCCAGACTTGACTTGGAGGGCATGCTTCAGTTCCTGACTATGTGGGAACTGTGTGAAAAGGTATTCTTGTCTACATTATTTTTTATTGTAGACTTCATGATTATCATATGAGTATTTCCTGCTTTTTATATGATTATTCTTCTTGCTGTTATTTTATTGTTATTGCCTGTGGATATGACATCAAATTTAGGCCATAGACTGCTTGTATGCTATGGAACCTAACAAGATTGACAGCCACGATCGCCGTATGACATCTTCGTACCTTATACGGTGTAGTTTGCCTACGTCCGTCCCCGTATTCCGGTACTGGAGCGTGACAGAACCGTTATAATATATGCTGCTGTCGCTCCCGTTTTCCGTTATACGTATTTTTTAGGATACGTATACAGATTTTTGATATTTGATAGGTGGCCTGTATTTTGACTTGTCTTGCTTAGCCTAGTCTTGGTTTAATCTTGGTTTATTTGGTTTGGTTCAACATGACTTGGCTTGGCTTGGTTTGGTTTGAGATGGAGAGGTTGGTATTTAAGTCAACTTCTCTCTCTCTCTCTCTCTTTTTCATAACTTTTATTTATTTTTTCTCATCTTCTTCATTTACTCCTCTCCACCTACACCCAAGCCCTAGGCAAGTGCAACATGCTTCATGATGGATCTCAAATTTTATTGTTCCTTTGTCTTTCTTGCTTGATTCTAAGCCTCTTTAGAACTTGAAGATTTTGGTTTCGAGGGTTACATTTTTGTAGATCTAAGTTTATAGTTTCTTCGATTTTTCTTGGTTTTGATCTCTTAAACCTTGTTATTTTCGAAAACTAATTATTCCATGTTGTAGAGAATTCAATTTCATTCAGTTTAGACCTTTATTTTACCCAATTTTGAGTCCTTTAGTCCAAGTTATGGACATTGAAAGTTTTAAAACATCATGGCCAAAAGCTTGCTGGTAGGGATGACACCTCGCGCACCTAGTGTGCACCTCGCACACCTTTTGGTCCACGTACCTTGCACCTCGTGCACCTTTTGGTTCGCGCACCTTGTACCTCGTGCACTTTTTGGTCTGTACACCTTGTACCTCGCGCACCTTTTGGTCCACGCACCTTGTACCTCACTCACCTGTTGGTCCGTGCACCTTACACCTCGCACACCTTTTGGTTCGAGCACCTTGCACCTCGTGTATCTTTTGGTCCGCGCACCTTGCCCCTCGCACACCTTTTGGTCCGCACACCTTGCTCCTCGCGCACCTTTTGGTCCGTGCACCTTCCGCCTCGCACACCTTTTGGTCCGTGTACCTTGTACCTCGCGTACCTTTTGGTCTGCTCACCTTCCACCTCATGCATATTTTGGTCTGTGCACCTTGTAACTCGCACATCTTTTGGTCCATGCACCTTGCATCTCGTGCACCTTGCACCTCGTGCACCTTTGTCTTGGCTTCAAGAATCCTTTTTCTCACTTTAATCAGAGTTCATATATGACTTACAGTTTAAATCACACATGGGTGTTCTCGATCTTCTTACATGTTTTTCTATGCTTGGCCTAATTTGTGACGACCCGACTTGACACTTGATAGTCTTGAGATATTAACTTGAACTTGACTTGAACATGATAATATGAACCCGTCTTGATAACTCTTGATAGTGGCCCATCGAGGCGCACTCCAGACAAATACTCCTGATAAGTAACAAGTAACCTGACATAACATGTTTGATCTTGAAAGGTTGTTGCGACAGCTACCCTGACTTGCTGAGTAACTCTTATCTTGACATCGTGGTTGACTTTCTTGATTGTGCCTGTACAAGCTATCTATCTCGTCTTACATCATGTCTAGGACATGGATTCCTGGTTACCACGGTCAAAAATTCACAGTGATTCTGACTAGGTTAATGACTAGATTGATCAAGTAGTTCATATAGAGAGATTTTTCCCAGTTACAGCCGATCCCGTTATCCCGACCACACCTGAGGGACTTGTAGCCTGCCGACGAGTAGGACACATTTCCAGTCCACTGTCATGTGGGGCACTTCTTGAAAACATAAGTACTAAAAGTACACCAGTAATCTTCATAACTCTTGTAAATCACCTCGCTTGGATAACCTGGATAGCTGCAGGGCCTATGACTGCGGGAACATCTCAACTGCATCTTGCTAGTAACTAGGCCTGTGTAACTCCACTTTTCCATTTATTTTTGAGAATTTAAAGTTTATAATAATCATCACAAGTTTTGAATTGAGTATTTATAATTTTAGTAAATATTTTGAATAAAGATAATTGGATATTTTTGGAGGGAATTAACTAGGAGTAGAAATTTTTAAAATTTGAAAGTTTGTTATAACCAACTTAGTGGTCCCCCCATTTTTTAAAAGTTTCTAACTGATTTTCATCAGCTCCTGTAAATAATGAAAAGGAAAGGGGGGCTTCTGGAATTTTTCCTCGGTTATTTATAATTTACTGTGAGCGGGGGGGGGGCTAAGTGCAAAAATGCACTTTTAGTTATAAATTAGTGAATTGAGATCAGAGTCTCATTCCTTCCCTCAAGATCTAGAAATTCCTTTCTGTTGCTCGATCATTTCTCCCAGAGACGACGACGACAGCGGCGCATCACCAGAACAACGCGATCGAAGAGACCAGAAGTTCTCCTTCTCGAGCGGCTCATCAATCGACCATGGCGGGACGACGACCATCGTGATCGGCGTTCGTGCTCTGATCTTCTCGATCTCGGAAATTTTCTTTGACGATTGAGCTAATCTTTCGAAGTTCTTCATTGACATTCCTTAGTAAGTTTCGATTCGATTTATTTCCATCAATCTGTCAATTTGCTAGTTCTTGTTTGGCCGATCGATTGAATCGGATCATTTTTTTAGTGAACTGTGGGACATTAGTCGAGCTAGAAGAATTGGATCGATCGATCGGGAATTCTTGTTTTGTTTCCAGCGTATCGATAAGTTATTCTGAACTTCGATTCTAGTGTTTCGTTAGCATTTTGGATCAAATCATTCAGTTAGAATTTGTTTTGTTCCTCAGTGATCGATCGGACTGATCAATTACAATCGATGACCAGCTCGTTCTTCAGGACCAAATAGTGAGTATCTCAGTTGTGTTGATTTGTGGTTAGATTGATAATTCATTGTGTTCTTTGAGGATTTTGTTGTCAATCGATGGTTTCTTTGGGTTCCTGGGATTTTCTATATATATAATTTTGGTTCATAAGAGCAGACGAAACTATGATTAAGTTCTAATGTGTCTGAACACCAACTATTTGATCTAATGCTTACTCCAGGAAATCGGATACGAAGGAAGTGTGTCCAGCCTTTGGGGATCTCCTTTCGATTCGTTTACTTCAGGTTTGTTTCTCTACTCTTTTGTTTAGGAAGAATTACTCTGTGTAGGAACTTAGAGGTTGTTCATGTCTGCAGTTCCGTGTCTAAATCTTTGTAGCAGTAGCTATGGTGTTGATTGGTGTCGTCTTGGTGTAACTAGTGTGGGTTGCAAGTTCGTGAGCTCGAGTCGAGATTATATCTCTACAGGTGATCCTGGGAGTTCTAGAGCTGTTGCAGCGCATTGCCAGGCTCTGTCGAACCTTACTTAGTGCAGGATATTTCTTGGCTGCTATGTAGATCAGTTGAACGTGTCGGGGTTGAGGGGAGAGCTTTAAAGTGTCCAAGTTGCTTATCGTGTCCAACGAGGAGTGTCCGGGATGGGTTCAGATTTAGGGATGGAAGTCATGTTGGTTAGGCTTGTTCAGTTGGTGGCAGTAGAGCCTAGTAGCCGTTAGGAGCCTTAAATTTAAATTTAAGGGTTGAGTGTAAATAGGTTATTAGACAGCAGTTGGTTTGGATCACTCTATTTTTTCCTAATGTGTTGTTAGTTTGGCAGGAAGTTTAGAGTATGGTATGGGTTTTATAAGTATGAATTATTTTAGTTTGGGTTGTAACCTTCTTAATAGTATGCTGTGCTTTTCTCTTTGGACCATTAAGTTGAATGGGAAGCTGCATATATTAATGTGTGTAGTAAGGTTCAGTTGCAAGTTTGGAAATCATGTTTGGTTACTATGTTGAAGCATTATACAGCTATAGGGTCCACCTTTAAGCAGGTTTTATATAAGCCATCTGTTTGTAATTTCAAGTACCATTGTGGTTTAAGACTTTCCTTTAGCCTAACTCAAGGCAAAAGTGAGTAAAGTTGTCCATTTAGATTTATATTCCAAACAATGTTAGTTAGCTTTACATTCTAATTATTAGTTAACTAATGGTTATAAGGAATAGTTGTAGGAAGTTTAATGTTGAATAGTTAATAAATGGGCTTAACCAAATAACATAGCTTGTAGTTAGGTATGTTTAGAACTGCAAGATACCAATTTAGTGCTTGCTTACATATTAACCAACTTGTACTTAATAAACCAGGAGGACATCCAGCTTCAGCAGTATACTTGATTTCCCGGAGCAAGGCAAGTACTTTTCTACGGTCTTGTGCATTTACATATCTTGTACTATTCTTGTGACACGTCATGACACGATATCATGTACTCTTGTACTTTCTGTTCTTGTGCTTACTTGTGTCGGGTGGGGAAATATACTAGCTATGTGACCAAACCCCGGTTACTATATTCATATAGATAGCTTAGGCTTCGTATCGTGTATGTGGGCCCTAAGTCGTACCATATTCATGTACTCCTGTACATGCTCCTGTACTCATCCCATCCGGTCATATAGGCTAGTTGTATTTCAAACATGGTGCACTTATTATGTCTTGTACTTCAGGATTATAGTTTCATTCCTGTACATTACATTTCTTGTACTTTACATTTCCTGTACTTTATATTCCTGTACTGTAGTTCCTGTACTTTATTTCCTGTACTTACATTCCTGTACTTTCCTGTTCATTTCCTGTATTTCATTTTCATGTTCTCCTGTACTCATTTCTATATCATATTCTTGTTCATTACCTAGAACTGTACTTTACTCTGCTCCTGACTAGGATATGTTGCAGGTGAGTTGGAGGCTCTGTGTGATACATATTATGGCCGAGAGCCAGTAGATGCAGTAGAGCCAGCTGGAGTTGCTCTTGACTTAGAGGCTGCTGAAGCCTAAAGAATTACCTTAGCAGTTTATATTTCTGTTTTTATTTGAGACTATCAGACTTACTTTCATTTGCTGGAATGTAATAATTCTGAGACATGTACTTTGGTTCTGGGATACGTTTATAGATGCTGTGATTTGTACTTGTCATATTTATCTGGTTAGATTTCTCTAGATTGGTACAGCTTACTTCGTCGTGTCTAACGACGAAGGCTGGGCATGTCCGACTCGTGTCCGATTATTCGGGAGCAGTTCGTGACATATTTTTAGTGGTGGCCTATGCAGGTCTATCCTAATAGTACTTAGGTATTAGTGTACTATTGGAGGACTTGATTAAACTAGGGAAATTTGATCACAGCATAGGAAATTGGGTACATTAGGTATATTAATATTCTATAAACACTTGTTTTTAGGTTAGGACATTTTAACAGTTTTTTGTTTTTCAAATAGTTCAAGCATGCAACACTAGAATGGTTGATCCACCTACACTTGAAGGTTCCGAGCCTCCACTACTTTCTATCGCCCTACTATCCCCATGGTTAGAATGCAGTGACCGAGATGTTTCAGGAGTTCCTTGACACACAGATGGAGCAAGCCGTTCTTTTTCAAGGCAGACTTATAGATGCACTTTTTGAGCCAGGGAGGACCTCTGATTTCCAAACTCTCAAATTCGTGGATTTTCTCGACACCGAGCGCATATCTTGCACCAAGAAGTAGATCGAGAACCTGGAGCCGCCACTGAAGAACATCCAAGCCTTTGAGGATCCGACTCCTCTGATCCCGAATGCAGCACAGACAATGGAACGAGACGGGAAGCTGAAGCACATGAGAGACATGAAGACTTATGACGAAGACAGCAACTACCCTGGACCCATAAAGCGTTGCCATACTCAGACATTGCTTCTTCAGCCGCATCATCAGATTCCGTCAATGACCAATTGTGTTTTCTACCACCATCCAGGACGTCGCTTAGAGGAGTGCCGCAGAAGACTTGGACTCTGCCTATCCTATGGATCTTCTGCCAACCTTTCCAGATTCCGCAATCACATAGAGCATTACCGCAGGGACCAGTCTACGTCAGAAAAGTTGAAGAAGGTTAGAGAGATTTTCGTCCCGAAGGAATACTGAAGATAGACTGAAGACAGAAGATTTCTTTTGCATGGTTGGGAAAACCATGTATCTTGATTAGCAATCCAGTCTTTCCTTAAATTTCTTTTAGCATCTAGACCATTTCTTAAAACTTCTTGTTTTATATTTTGGAACCTTGGTTGATATTCGAAACTTATTTCGAGATATTGTTTCTTATTCGTTGATTGATACTCCTCCATCCATTCTTCGTAACCTTGCTTTCTTTTCGAGATTCTACTCAGGAATTTTGTTTCCTATTCAGAACTAGTTACAATTTGTAAATTTTGTTTTCTCCCCGAGGTTCAGTTTTCTATTCGGGGCTTGTTGGAATTTGATTTTTATTCAATACTTGCTTTTATTCACCATTCAAGACATCGTTTGAAAACTTCGTTTCAAATCTGAGGTTTTGACCTGTTCCCTATGTGAGATTTCGTTTCATATTCGTGGCTTGTTTTCTATTTGAGAAATTGTTTTGTTCCCAACTTTGTTTCGATCTTGTTCCCTATTTGAGGTATCGCTTGTTTCATGGATACTTGTTTTCTATTCACCCATTGATTCTCTTTTCCTATTCGTAACTTGATTCCATTCGAGATTTTAAGATCATGTTTTCTATTTTCGAGACTTTGTTTTGTTCGTGATTTTGTCTCATATTCAAGATTTTCCAGACTTTGAATCTTCAGTTCCTACTCGCGACTCGTTGAGACTGTGTTCCCTATTCGATACCCTGTTTCCTCGTCAAGATTTCCTATTCGAGATTTTATTTCCTAATTATAACTTTGTTGTTATTGGTTCTCCATTTGGGACCTTGTATCCTATTGGAGGTTTGTTTTCCTTCGAGATTTTGTCTGAGATTTCGTAGCTATTTGAGATATTATCGAACCATGTTCCCGATATAAAATTTATTCCTTATTTTGAGACCTTGTCCTCTATCTGATACCTTGCTTCTATGCTATTTTTGAGACTTTGTTACCTATCCAAGATTAAGTTCCAAATACGGGATCTTGTTACCATCCTGGTTTTCATTTGAGATTTTGGTTACTATTTGAAGCTTTGTTTCCTGTTCGAGATTTAAAAATCTCCTTGTTTGTTCTTTTTAGTACCGCTACTCCTTATTGGATCTTTTGTTGCTTCTTAGTACCTAGTGAAATTTCTTATTTTGTAAAGGACATATAACTACATTTTCTATCATGATTTAGAACTCGTGTTGGATTACCATGAACCATTTGGAAATTCCATGGACAAGGTTGAGAGAATATTCGACTATCTATTATGACGTGGCAGTTATGCACTGCAGCCATTATCTGGATATTATGAAGACTGAGGATTCACTGCAGCTAACTGCGCACTGGCGAGGCATAAACTCCAAGTTGAAGTAATTTCAAGCATTTATAGGTTTTCGGGTATTATTGAGACTTTGTCCGAAACTCTTCATATTTAGATCTCTTGAATTGCTTCGTTAATAATTGTTTGAAATAAGATAAAGATATGTTATTCGGTAACATATTGTTATTTAAGTCATGGAACTGAAAGTTCACTACAGCCAGATATACACTGACGGGGCAGAGATTCTAAGTAAAGTGACTTCAAATATCTATATGTTCTTGTATATCATGGAGACTATATTCCCTTTTTATATGATTAGGTTTTCGAGAATCACAAATCCTTGCACTTTTATCCTGATTTGATACTGTACCTCCTGAGTATTTCATATGTTTCCTCAATCAACCCTTGCTAATTTTCCTTCTAGCATTTTATCGTTAGATTATTGAATTCCTCAAAATTATACACTGCCAGATTTTGATTCCATACTTTGTTTGTGTCTTGTCTAAACTTCGATCTTAAATCATGTCTATCTGACCATGATTTTCCTATCTTGTCCTTGTCCACTTGTGTTAAACTATAGATTTTTGATCGTACTTAATAGTTGTGTCTTCATAATTTTTGCTCCTCTAAGTTATAATTAAAACTTTATTCTATCTCATGCCTAACTGATTCTTGATCATTGTTAGATCGTGTTATTCCAACTTCTTGTGTGTAATTATCGTACAGGGTCTCAAGGCTCAGGGAGCATCTCAGAGTTGCACAGGATCGGCAGAAGCACTGGGCGGACATCAGCAGACGGCCACTGGAGTTCGCGATTGGAGATAGAGTGTTCCTGAAGATCTTGTCACGACCCGCACCCGCAATAAGGGCACGTGCACATGACAACGCCCAGCCCTCACCGTAAAAACGGCGTGGAATGCTGTAGGTTTTCTACTCTAAACAGTTTATATATATATATCAAACACCTGTCGAGAATATGGTCAACTCCGAACGGAGGACAAGCAATGAATATATACGTGTACTCAATCACAACTCTAAGATAACAAAGTAAAGACTGAAAGATAAAGACAACAAGACGATAATAAAATAACAACCTGTCAAGTCCAACACAAGAATATATACAAGTCCAAGTCTCTAATACAATCTATACTAATAACAGTCTCAAAAGTAGCTGGAGACAAGGTCCAGTATAAAAGACCTACTCTAACTAAGCAATAGGTAAGGTCTCGCCAGGCGGAGCTAAGCCCTGCTGGACCAAAGTCTCCAGGTCTAGGCCCACTACATCATCCGGACCGTAGTAGGTACAGTAATCCCCCTCGTCAGCATCTGTAATATTTTCAACATATCCTGTCAGGATGGAACGAGTACAATCTACTAACAACAGTTCACAAGATATGACAAAAGCTATAAGACTGTAAATAGAGAGTATATACAAGAAAATCATGGGATGTACATGTGAGTATCATGGCAAGGTAAGCTGTAAAACTAGAGTTAGAACAAGGCAAGTAAACTGATCATGGCATGTACAAGAATCAAGAATCATATATCTAGGTGTGTGAGTACTAGCTACAACATGTGGCCGGATTGGGTCTGCACAAGGTTATGATCTAGCCAATCATACGTGTGGTGTAGGATTGGTATTCACAAGGTTCACAATATATACAAGGCGGGTATGACCACACATCTACACTAGTACTCCCCGTCCCCGACTGGTAGAGTGGATCCAAGCAAGACACGTTACGACACGAGATTCTACGAGAAGGGAGCAAGTCTCCTCGAGAATCGGTGTCCATATACTGCACAAGAACTACAAGGGGCTTGCACAAGATATACCAAGATAACGAGGAATAACATCTCATATCGGGATCCATGAATACCAATCCGTGTGACCAATGTGTCGAGAACAAGCATATCTACACTAATTACATGAATTATAACAATCATCGTAAATTAGAAAAGTGTCAGAGAATGTACTTGCCTGTAATATGATATGGTATGTCAACTGGAGCAAATGCAGCGTCTCGAGGACATATAGAGAACAAGACGTATCAATACTCTATTTAGGAAGTAAAGTTAAGACAATTTAAATCCTATTAAGTCATTCTAGGTCAAGACACGTCAAACTAGACTGTACGAGGTCAATCTAAGTCATTTTAGGTCTAGCTAGGTCAAATTGGGTCAATACAAGTCAAACGGAATTAATCTAGGTCGATTTGAGTCAACGGTTGACTTACAGTTGACTTTTAGTCAACTGGTCAACTCTGGTCAACTCTGGTCAACTCTGGTCAACCCTAGGTCAATCCTAGGTCAATGGTGACTAATAGTTAACTTTTGGTCAACTGCCCAAGTTTAATGGAATTTGGGACTAAATTGGGTAAGGTGTTGACCCATAGTTGACTTTTGGTCTAAAAAGTCAACCGGGATCAAGACTAGGTCTAGGCGACTATTTCTAATCATTACCAACCTCTACAACCCATATCCAAGTCCATCTTGGACTTCAAAACCCAAATATTGGCCGATGGCCAATATCCTATTTTACCCTTAAAAAGGATAAAATTCTAACTTAGGCAATTATCAAGTTAGCCTACCTACGCTTGGTATTTTGACCCGTGCTCCCTAGGGTAGTAAGATACTAGCCTATACATATATTACCTACCAAAATACCTAGGTAAAGTGGACATCCAGTCCATGATACGGCCCATTGCCGATATCTTAAATATTTTAAGATATGTACTGATACAGCGCGATACCGGCGCCCTACGACCCCGATTTCAACTCGGGAGCCTACCCGCAAAATCTAATTCATAAAATCTTGGTCTACGCCAAGTTTCATCGCGTTCCGATACTCGGAGCTCAAATTCGCTCTCTAACTCGATTCCCTCTAAAATCCTCCTCTATCTCTCACTCTAATTCCTCGTCTAATTTCTTCTTCTAACTTCTTCTTCCCATTCTAATTCTTCTCCTCTTAATTAATTCCTATTCTCCTTCCCTATTCTCTTCTAATCCTCTTCTCATTCTTTTCCTAACTTCTTCTATTATTTCCTTCTACTTCTCTTCTAACTCTTCTACTTTTTCTCCTTTCCTCCTAACCTTTCTTCTTCTAATTCTTCCTAAACTTCTTCTAACTTTCTTCTCCTATTCTCTCTAATTTCTCTATGTATCTATCTATATATATGCATATATATATCTATATATATATATATACATACATATATATACAATGGGGGCTAATGGGGGGTAAAATAGGGGCTTAAATAGGGGTGAAAATGGGGGGATCCACTGGCAGCAGCTGCTGCCAGTGCTGCTGTTTTATAGCAGCAGCTTGCTGCTGCTCCTGCAGCCTCTACTGCTGCTGCCACTGCTGACTTCTTCTTCTTCTTCATCTCTTCACTTCCTCTCCTCTTCCTCTCTCTCTCTCTCTCTCTCTCTCTCTCTCTCTCTCTCTCTATATATATATATATATATATATATATATATATATATACTCCTATCTATCTATATATCTATCTTTCCATATATATATATATATATATATATATATATATATATATATATATATATATATATATATATATATATATATATATACAAATATATATATATTCTAATATCCATCCCTCTATCTATATATATATATATACACACACACACATATAGATATACATATATATACATAGACACACACACCTATAGATATATATATATATATATATATATATATATATATATATATATATATATATATATATGTAAATACATACACACTCTCACACACACTCCCTATCACTCTCACACACCACCACCATTTCTCATTCCTCTACACACACAAATACATATTTATATATATATATATATATATATATATATATATATATATATATATATATATATATATATATATATATATATATATATATATATATTTATATATATATATACACATATATACACATATATATACATATATACTACTCTAATTAGAAAACCCCCAGGAAAGCTATGGTCAAAAGATGGAGAATAATCCCCTCTTCAATTATTGTGAAGAACTTAAATGCCAAAGAGAAATAAATGAAGAGTTTATGGCTTACCTAACAATGGGTTCTCTAGAGAAGAAAGCTTGGAAGAAAGAAAGAAATGGAGAGGGAGAAGTTGACTTAGTGGTGAAGGAAAGAGAGAGGGAAGGGGCTAGTCATGGCCGGCCAAGTTGTAAGCCCCCAGAATTTCTGGAATTTTTTTCGAATTTCCTAAATGATTTATTCTCGATAATTAATTTTGATTTAATTAGTTATTATCATTTAATGCTCTTTACCGTGACTTGGAATTCTAGAGCATCAGGGATGCCAGTCTCTGGAAACTTCCTTCTTGAAGTTTGTAGTAGACGAGATTACCTTCATGTTGATATATGGTGTCCCATCCAAACTCGTTCCCTTGTGCTCCTTTTGTATCGCGCAACTTCGGGTCAAATTAGACCAATTAATCATTGATTAATTATTCCCACTTTTATTTTTGATCTTCGTATGCGCGTTGCCGTGACTTTTAATTTAGGAGCACCTGACCAGTCGTTTTCTCAGAACCAACTTGTCATGTTTGATCTACTCGAGACGCTCTTCACCCATGACCTTCGTGTCCCACTCAGACACACCATCTTGTGCTTCATTTTCTTCGCACAACTTTCGGGTCAATTTAGGCCAATTAATTATCTACCGTAAAATCTGATTTAACTTCCAATTTAATTTTCGGGCCCGACATCGGTCCAATCCAGTCGACCCAAAATATGGCCCTAGCCTATTTTGAGCCTATTATGCACGTGCCACTTGCGTCCCACAATTTCGATCTCCTTTGTGCTCCTATTTCATCCATGATTTAATTTGGTTTAAATTATTAAATTAATTTAATCTTGGCCTCGACCTTGTCCAAACTTGGCCCAACGTCCAACCCAGTCTAGTGTGGGCCCTGTCATGACTGTCCATACACCCCACTGATATTTTCTCATTTTTTCCCTACTCAAAAATATCTATTTCTCTCTCTTTGTATATGTATATACACACACATATATATATACATATATATATAATATTGTCTCTCTCATCCTCCCCTCACTCTCACTCCTAACTTCTCCTATGTGCAGCCGACCTCATCCCCCCCCTCTCTAAATAAATATCTCCCTCTCTCTCTTTCACTATATAATATATACACACCCATATATATTATATATACATATATATATATATCTCATTCTCTCTACATACATCACTCTCTCTCTCTCTCTTCACACAAACAACCCATCTCCCCCCCCTCCAGCACACAAGCCCCCCCCCCCCCCACTTGCTGTACGAGCAGCCCCCTCTCCCTACTTTCTTTTTCTCTCTCTTCCCCTCATAATATCTCATTCTCTCTCTGTCCCTCTTTTAAAATATCACACACTCTCTCTCTTATTTCTTTTCTCATTCTTCACCAACTCCATCACCTACACACCCCATCACCAGCCCAGCCGACCCATGGCCGAGCCCTTGGCCGACGGCCAAGCCCCACCACCCTAGGCCGAGCCTCCTCCCGACTCCTCCTCCTCCCTAACACAACAACACCATCACCACCATTATTGTCATCATCATCATCCTCATCATTCACCACCACCTCCATCATCCATTTAGCCGCGCGCCGCCCTCGCCGGGACTGCGCCGTGCTCCGGCCAAGCCCACCGCCGTCGCCGCCACGTCGCGCACCACCGCGCGTGGCAGCAGCAGCAGCGAGCAGCGCCGCACCAGCAGCAGCAGCTAGCTGCAGCGGCAGCAGCTGCGGAGGGCGCGAGCAGCAGCCGCGCGCCGCTCCGGCCGTCGCCGGTGCCGGCGAGCCCTCCACGGCCGCGTGCGGGCCGGGCGCACCTCCGGGCGACCCCCTGGGTGCGTCGTCGTCCTCCCCGACGCGGGAAACAGTCGATCCGTGCGTTTTGCACGAGATTCCGCCGTGACGCGCGCGCGCGAAGTCCAGAATTCGCGTCTCGGGGCAGCAACTTCGTGCCGGTTTTCTGGACAATCCGACCGTTGGATCGGCGATCTCTTTGCTCCGTCTCAATCTCGGTATATCCCTCTTCACCTCTGTCAAATTTCACCCGTTAATTTCGTCGTTTGATACATCAAAACCGGCCACCAAGTTGACGTTTTAATTTGTACTGTTTTTGGACAGTTTTGCGACGCCAAATTCGCGGGTTCGTATCTTCTCCATCGCAGCTTCGTTTTGCGCACCACCAGTTCCGGTGCACAGCTGGTATAACCCTCTTCCTGCCTCCTTTAGATTTCATTTCAGTTTGAGCTTGTTAGGTCGGTCGAATTCGACGTCAAAGTTGGCCGTTAGAATTCTTAGTGTTGCACTTATAAAATTCTATTTTTGAACCCGGGACTCCGGATTCAATTTCTGACACCACCAGTAGACTCGTGGCGTCGTTCTGGTATGTTTTCATATAAAGTTTGCTTGATTTGGAGAACGTGGGCCCTGGCACGCATTTCGGTGTAAAGCGGGTCCCACTTTCTGAGTCAACGGGACTTTTTGACGCCGGCTCATCGGAATCCAATTCCGGATATACCGTTGAGTTCGTATCGTCATTCTGGACTCGTTGACATGTAATTTGCTAGGTTTTAGTGAACATTGGTTCCGGCACGCATTTCGGTGCAAGTCGGATACCAATATCCGAGCCAACGGGTCATTTTGAGATCGGCTCATCGGAATCCAATTCCGGATATACCGTTGAGTTCGTATCGTCATTCTGGACTCGTTGACATATAATTTGCTGAGTTTTGAGAACATTGGCTCCGACACGCTTTTCCGTGCAAATCGGTTTCCAATGTCCGGGTCAACGGACCAATTTGAGATCGGGTCAACGGAATCCAATTCTGGATATACCGTTGGGTTCGTATCGTAATTCTGGATTCGTGGACATATAATTTGTTAGGTTTTGTGCACTTTTATTTTGGCACGTTTTTCGGTGCAAAGTGTGTCCAACGACGGACATCATTTTGGCCCAAAATTACCGTTTTGCCCCTGTGTCCAAATTGGACTTTTGGACAGGCTATCCTAGCTGATTTGACCATTCTGGACACGTTGGTGATGTTAGTTTCATCATCCGACAACATCTGTAGATTTCTTCCCTTTTTGTGTCATCCTATTATTATAATATTTTCTCCTTTTGGTTGTTTTAGAGACCCGTCGATTTCAGTGATTTCTAAATCATTGAAATTCATAAGTTGACCTTGTAGATGTTTATAGAGACTAGCTTGACCGTGGTTGACTACTTTGACTAGAGTCGAAGTAGAGTCAACAGTTGACCTAGGTTTGATCAGACTTGACCAACGTTGATTTTTTTGACCAAAGTCAACTGTAAGTCAACCATTGACCTATTTGACCTAGATTAGACTTAGAGTTGACCATAGTTGACCAGTTGACCAAAGTCAACTGTACGTCAACTTTGACCCAGTTTGTCTTAGTTTGACTTAGTTTGACCTAGATGTTAATACGCCTTTTGACCCTGATCAGCTCTTGTATTATTTCATCTTTAGGTCTGTGGCTTTACTCTGAACCCTGATTCATATTGACAGCAGGACCCCAGGCGAGTACATTCTCTGATAACTTATTCACAATTTATGATAACTGTTATGATTCATGTACTTAGTGTTGATATGCTTATTCCCGACACATGGTTCTCACGGATTGGTATTCTTGGATCCCGACGAGAGATGTCTCTCCTTCTTAGGTTGGGATGTATTGTGCAAGCACCCTTGTAGCTCTTGCTCGATATATGGTCACTGATTCTAGAGCAGGTTCGCGACCTTCTCATTAGAATCCCGTGCAGTGACGTGTCCTGTTTGGATCCATTCTACCAGTTGGGGTAGGGGGAGTAGTAGTGTATGCCTGTGATCATATCCCCTTGCTATCTTGAACAGTGTGAGTCATATACCGCACTTATGACTTGCCAGGCCGATTCTTGACAGTTTTCCAAGCCGATCACAAGTTGAAACTGCTACTCACACACATTGGATATATAGCTTACCTTGATTTGTGTACATACCATGATTCAGTCTACTTTCTTGTTCTAGCTCTAGCTCTACAGCTTACCATGCCATGATACATACATGTACACTCCATGATTTTATTGTATATGCTCTATTTACAGTCTTATAGCTTTTATTCTATCTTGAGATCTGTTATGAGATATATGTACTCGTTCCGCTCCTGACTGGATACGTTATGAAAATTTTAGGAGTAGTTGTGCCCTCATTATTGGACTTCATGATGTTGCTAGTTGAGGTGGATCTCACTATTCTTCTATGTGAGTTGCCTGGTAGTTATTCTTAGTTAGTCTTATTGTTCCTTCTTTATCTTTCATGTCTTATGATCATTGTAGATTCTAGTTGTTCTAGTGATATTGTTATTATTTCTTGTCTTATCTTCCTTAGTTTTCGTGATGTGACATGAGTACATTTCTAGATATAGATTCATAGAAGTTGTAGTTAGTATAGTATACTTGACAGCGTTCTACCGCCGATACCGCGGCGTAGGCTGGACGTGGCCCACGTATTCGTACCCGTATATCCGGGTGCGGGTCGTGACACGTTTTTAGTGGTGGCCCATGCAGGTCAGTCTTTGCAATTAATGCGAAGTCGTGGTAGTACTTGAGCTTTTCTGTACTACTGCGAGCCTGCCCTAGGATTAAGGTTGAGACATGGAATATTTTAGGATTTGGTACTCAGTCACGTATTAGGAACTCTTGGTAGATTCAAGGGATGACCCCTGGGAATCATATTTCAAACTTTTGAAACTTTTTCTATTTGTTCCTGTTCGTCCTGATTTCTGAAATAACTGTCCGTATCAAACTTTATTCCTTCTTGGGATGAGTTTGTGGACCCCCGAGGGAAGTTATAAGTTGGATTTGTATATCATCTAGGTTGGGGAGAGAATGTGATTTATCAACCTCGTATCATGGTCGAGGTTTGTTTTAGATTATATTCTACCATTTCCTATCTTGACCTAGGTAGTACCCTCGGGACTTTCCCTGAGATTTTCCTCTGAATCCTATATCGGAAGTTATTTCCGTTGTTTCTATTAACTTACCCTTGACTTGTTGTTGAATTTAATCTTAATATTTGTTGTTGACCTTTAATTTTGTTTTGGATAATTCTTTTAAGAATTGAGTTAAGATATCCTGATAAACATATTTTGGACAAGGACGATGAGAACGGTAAGTGTCTACTTTATTTATGGAGTTTAGAATTCATTGCAGTCATATTAGCTAGCGAGACATGGACATGGAGCCTGATTTTGGATATACTATCCTAGTTATGTCATTTAGGTTCTCTTGCAGCCATACCGGGTGGCGTGGTAAGGAATCTAGATGACATAATTATAGGGTGTATACCATAGTTATGGACTTTATTGTTTATTACCGCTATGTTTACTGGCGTGGCGAGAATTCGGGCAACATGATTTGGGATAGACGTGTATGGTTATCAGATCGTATCTTAAATCGATTCACTTGTTTTAACCTATTGGGCAAGAGCAGTTCCTACTATTACTTCTGTTTTCCCATTCTTCTCTTCCTCATCGCATGATGATTTCCTCATCTTACCCTTACTTCCTCCGTCTTGATCAATTATGTCCTGATTCCACCAATTACCTATCTCGTATCTACTTCTGTCAGCCATACTTTGAAAACCTTGAAAATTTTAGAATTTTCGTATCTTTTATCTTGGGAGAGATCGAGGAAGTATCGTAATCATCCGTCTCGGAGTAGACATTGTTGGTAGTAGTCGAAGCAGAGCGAGATGATTACCCGGCTTCCTCCTATGATCCCATATTCTGGTTTCTATGATAACAGAAGCAATTCAATTCTACATCCTTGATTTGTTTATTATATTTTGATATCGTAAAATTGATCCTCTCTGATTGACCAATCGATTCTGGTTGTCTAGTTTATCGTGCCAAGGGGTCTTGATTGTTGATTAAACTTAAATGGTTTCGAATTCTATTGTGATATGATTTCCTTCTTAGATGTTCGTGTCCAGACTTCATTGATTCTGTTCATATTTTGATTCTATCGTGCCAAATCCCTCTTCGTGCCTGAACAGTTGTGAATCGATTATCTTAATCGTGCAAACTTGTCATTCTATGATCGTGCCCAAGTTTTTGCCTAAAACTTTCTATCTTGTTTTACCCCTACTACAACCTTAATTTCGAGGATGAAATTTTTATAAGGTGGGTAGGATGTAAGCCCCCAGAATTTCTGGAATTTTTTTCGAATTTCCTAAATGATTTATTCTCGATAATTAATTTTGATTTAATTAGTTATTATCATTTAATGCTCTTTACCGTGACTTGGAATTCTAGAGCATCAGGGATGCCAGTCTCTGGAAACTTCCTTCTTGAAGTTTGTAGTAGACGAGATTACCTTCATGTTGATATATGGTGTCACATCCAAACTCGTTCCCTTGTGCTCCTTTTGTATCGCGCAACTTCGGGTCAAATTAGACCAATTAATCATTGATTAATTATTCCCACTTTTATTTTTGATCTTCGTATGCGCGTTGCCGTGACTTTTAATTTAGGAGCACCCGACCAGTCGTTTTCTCAGAACCAACTTGTCATGTTTGATCTACTCGAGACGCTTTTCACCCATGACCTTCGTGTCCCACTCAGACACACCATCTTGTGCTTCATTTTCTTCGCACAACTTTCGGGTCAATTTAGGCCAATTAATTATCTACCGTAAAATCTGATTTAACTTCCAATTTAATTTTCGGGCCCGACATCGGTCCAATCCAGTCGACCCAAAATATGGCCCTAGCCTGTTTTGAGCCTATTATGTACGTGCCACTTGCGTCCCACAATTTCGATCTCCTTTGTGCTCCTATTTCATCCATGATTTAATTTGGTTTAAATTATTAAATTAATTTAATCTTGGCCTCGACCTTGTCCAAACTTGGCCCAACGCCCAACCCAGTCTAGTGTGGGCCCTGTCATGACTGTCCATACACCCCACTGATATTTTCTCATTTTTTCCCTACTCAAAAATATCTATTTCTCTCTCTTTGTATATGTATATACACACACATATATATATACATATATATATAATATTGTCTCTCTCATCCTCCCCTCACTCTCACTCCTAACTTCTCCTATGTGCAGCCGACCTCATCCCCCCCCCCTCTCTAAATAAATATCTCCCTCTCTCTCTTTCACTATATAATATATACACACCCATATATATTATATATACATATATATATATCTCTCATTCTCTCTACATACATCACTCTCTCTCTCTCTCTTCACACAAACAACCCATCTCCCCCCCTCCAGCACACAAGCCCCCCCCCCACTTGCTGTACGAGCAGCCCCCTCTCCCTACTTTCTTTTTCTCTCTCTTCCCCTCATAATATCTCATTCTCTCTCTCTCCCTCTTTCAAAATATCACACACTCTCTCTCTTATTTCTTTTCTCATTCTTCACCAACTCCATCACCTACACACCCCATCACCAGCCCAGCCGACCCATGGCCGAGCCCTTGGCCGACGGCCAAGCCCCACCACCCTAGGCCGAGCCTCCTCCCGACTCCTCCTCCTCCCTAACACAACAACACCATCACCACCATTATTGTCATCATCATCATCCTCATCATTCACCACCACCTCCATCATCCATTTAGCCGCGCGCCGCCCTCGCCGGGACTGTGCCGTGCTCCAGCCAAGCCCACCGCCATCGCCGCCACGTCGTGCGCCACCGCGCGTGGCAGCAGCAGCAGCGAGCAGCGCCGTACCAGCAGCAGCAGCTAGCTGCAGCGGCAGCAGCTGCGGAGGGCGCGAGCAGCAGCCGCGCGCCGCTCCGGCCGTCGCCGGCGCCGGCGAGCCCCCCACGGCCGCGTGCGGGCCGGGCGCACCTCCGGGCGACCCCCTGGGTGCGTCGTCGTCCTCCCCGACGCGGGAAACAGTCGATCCGTGCGTTTTGCACGAGATTCCGCCGTGACGCGCGCGCGCGAAGTCCAGAATTTGCGTCTCGGGGCAGCAACTTTGTACCGGTTTTCTGGACAATCCGACCGTTGGATCGGCGATCTCTTTGCTCCGTCTCAATCTCGGTATATCCCTCTTCACCTCTGTCAAATTTCACCCGTTAATTTCATCGTTTGATACATCAAAACCGGCCACCAAGTTGACGTTTTAATTTGTACTGTTTTTGAACAGTTTTGCGACGCCAACTTCGCGGGTTCGTATCTTCTCCATTGCAGCTTCGTTTTGCGCGCCACCAGTTCCGATGCACAGCTGGTATAACCCTCTTCCTGCCTCCTTTAGATTTCATTTCAGTTTGAGCTTGTTAGGTCGGTCGAATTCGACGCCAAAGTTGGCCGTTCGAATTCTTAGTGTTGCACTTGTAAAATTCTATTTTTGAACCCGGGACTCCGGATTCAATTTCTGACACCACCAGTAGACTCGTGGCATCATTCTGGTATATTTTCATATAAAGTTTGCTTGATTTGGAGAACGTGGGCCCTGGCACGCATTTCGGTGCAAAGCGGGTCCCACTTTCTGAGTCAATAGGACTTTTTGACGCCGGCTCATCGGAATCCAATTCCGGATATACCGTTGAGTTCGTATCGTCATTCTGGACTCGTTGACATATAATTTGCTAAGTTTTAGTGGACATTGGTTCCGGCACGCATTTCGGTGCAAGTCGGATACCAATATCCGAGCCAACGGGTCATTTTGAGATCGGCTCATCGGAATCCAATTCCGGATATACCGTTGAGTTCGTATCGTCATTCTGAACTCGTTGACATATAATTTGCTGAGTTTTGAGAACATTGGCTCCGACACGCTTTTCCGTGCAAATCGGTTTCCAATGTCCGGGTCAACGGACCAATTTGAGATCGGGTCAACGGAATCCAATTCTGGATATACCGTTGGGTTCGTATCGTCATTCTGGATTCGTGGACATGTAATTTGTTAGGTTTTGTGCACTTTTATTTTGGCACATTTTTCGGTGCAAAGTGTGTCCAACGACGGACATCATTTTGGCCCGAAATTACCGTTTTGCCCCTGTGTCCAAATTGGACTTTTGGACAGGCTATCCTAGCTGATTTGACCATTCTGGACACGTTGGTGATGTTAGTTTCATCATCCGACAACATCTGTAGATTTCTTCCCTTTTTGTGTCATCCTATTATTATAATATTTTCTCCTTTTGGTTGATTTAGAGACCCGTCGATTTCAGTGATTTCAAAATCATTGAAATTCATAAGTTGACCTTGTAGATGTTTATAGAGACTAGCTTGACCGTGGTTGACTACTTTGACTAGAGTCGAAGTAGAGTCAACAGTTGACCTAGGTTTGATCAGACTTGACCAACGTTGATTTTTTTGACCAAAGTCAACTGTAAGTCAACCATTGACCTATTTGACCTAGATTAGACTTAGAGTTGACCATAGTTGACCAGTTGACCAAAGTCAACTGTACGTCAACTTTGACCCAGTTTGTCTTAGTTTGACTTAGTTTGACCTAGATGTTAATACGCCTTTTGACCCTGATCAGCTCTTGTATTATTTCATCTTTAGGTCTGTGGCTTTACTCTGAACCCTGATTCATATTGACAGCAGGACCCCAGGCGAGTACATTCTCTGATAACTTATTCACAATTTATGATAACTGTTATGATTCATGTACTTAGTGTTGATATGCTTATTCCCGACACATGGTTCTCACGGATTGGTATTCTTGGATCCCGACGAGAGATGTCTCTCCTTCTTAGGTTGGGATGTATTGTGCAAGCACCCTTGTAGCTCTTGCTCAATATATGGTCACTGATTCTAGAGCAGGTTCGCGACCTTCTCATTAGAATCCCGTGCAGTGACGTGTCCTGTTTGGATCCATTCTACCAGTTGGGGTAGGGGGAGTAGTAGTGTATGCCTGTGATCATATCCCCTTGCTATCTTGAACAGTGTGAGTCATATACCGCACTTATGACTTGCCAGGCCGATTCTTGACAGTTTCCCAAGCCGATCACAAGTTGAAACTGCTACTCACACACATTGGATATATAGCTTACCTTGATTTGTGTACATACCATGATTCAGTCTACTTTCTTGTTCTAGCTCTAGCTCTACAGCTTACCATGCCATGATACATACATGTACACTCCATGATTTTATTGTATATGCTCTATTTACAGTCTTATAGCTTTTATTCTATCTTGAGATCTGTTATGAGATATATGTACTCGTTCCGCTCCTGACTGGATACGTTATGAAAATTTTAGGAGTAGTTGTGCCCTCATTATTGGACTTCATGATGTTGCTAGCTGAGGTGGATCTCACTATTCTTCTATGTGAGTTGCCTGGTAGTTATTCTTAGTTAGTCTTATTGTTCCTTCTTTATCTTTCATGTCTTATGATCATTGTAGATTCTAGTTGTTCTAGTGATATTGTTATTATTTCTTGTCTTATCTTCCTTAGTTTTCGTGATGTGACATGAGTACATTTCTAGATATAGATTCATAGAAGTTGTAGTTAGTATAGTATACTTGACAGCGTTCTACCGCCGATACCGCGGCGTAGGCTGGACGTGGCCCACGTATTCGTACCCGTATATCCGGGTGCGGGTCGTGACACAAGTGGGCGAGAAGGGTTTGTGGGTTTTGGGTAGGATCCAATAGTCCCTCCAAACCCATTAGACTTAGGTTGGGTTCGGTTTATTTCGGTTTGGTTCGGTTTGTTTCTAATTGACCAATTAAGCCTCTAAAACGACTAATTAAGCCATAGAAATAGGGTTTATGGTTTCTAGCCTAATTATGATGGCATGTGGGCCAAGCCCAGCTAGTATGTGGTTCCCACTAGGGTCCAGGCTACCCGGGTCTCCAATTTGAGTCCGAATTGGATAAAATCCAAACCAACCCAAATAAATCCCAAAAAATCACATAAAATCAAATAAAATTCCTAAAAATTATAAAACTTTAAAAATAACGAAAATACCCCTAATTCGAAAACTGGGGGTGACAGATCTCGCCGACTAGAGGCGTCATTCGCTTTGGCAGAGGTGGGAAGCTCAGTCCGAGGTACATCGGATCCTTCGACGTGACGGCACGGATTGGCGAGGTAGCCTATCGACTGGCACTTCCAGCTAGCTTGGAGGGAGCGTACGACGTCTTTCACGTGTCCCAGCTTCGATGCTACATTCCATACCCGAGCCATGTGGTGGACTACTCAGAGCTGGAGGTGGGTTCGAGCTTGACCTACGAGGAGCAACCAGTGGAGATCCTTGATCGGAGGGAGAAGCGCCTGTGGAACCAGACTATTCCACTTGTCCGCGTCATGTGGAGACACCACTCTCTGGGAGAGTCCACATGGGAGCGCGAAGACGAGATGCGGGAGCGTTATCCTAGTTTGTTTGCTTGATTGTATTCTAGTTTTCAAAATTTTAAATTCAAAAAATGACTCGTGTTGAAACAATTTATCGAGATTTTGTTTTGGCTTGTCTCTCGAATTTCGAGGACGAAATTATTTTAAGGGGGAGATTTGTAACTCCACTTTCCCATTTATTTTTGAGAATTTAAAGTTTCTAATAATCATCACAAGTTTTGAATTGAGTATTTATAATTTTAGTAAATATTTTGAATAATGATAATTGGATTTTTTTTTTAGGGAATTAATTAGGAGTAGGAATTTTTAAAATTTGAAAGTTCGTTACAACCAACTTAGTGGTCCCCCCATTTTTTTAAAGTTTTTAACTGATTTTCATCAGCTCCTGTAAATAATGAAAAGGAAAGGGGGGCTTCTGGAATTTTTTCTGGGTTATTTATAATTTACTATGAGCGGGGGGGGGGGGGGGGGGGCTAAGTGCAAAAATGCACTTTTAGTTATAAATTAGTGAATTGAGATCAGAGTCTCATTCCTTCCCTCCAGATCTAGAAATTCCTTTCTGTTGCTCGATCATTTCTCCTAGAGACGACGACGACGACGGCGCATTACTAGAACAACGCGATCGAAGAGACCAGAAGTGTGTCCAGCCTTTGGGGATCTCCTTTCGATTCGTTTACTTCAGGTTTGTTTCTCTACTCTTTTGTTTAGGAAGAATTACTCTGTGTAGGAACTTAGAGGTTGTTCATGTCTGCAGTTTCGTGTCTGAATCTTTGTACAGTAGCTATAGTGTTGATTGGTGTCGTCTTGGTATAACTAGTGTGGGTTGCAAGTTCATGAGCTCGAGTCGAGATCATATCTCTGCGGGTGATCCTGGGAGTTCTAGAGCTGTTGCAGCGCAATGCCAGGCTCTATCGAACCTTGCTTAGTGCAGGATATTTCTTGGCTGCTATGTAGATCAGTTGAACGTGTCGGGGTTGAGGGGAGAGCTTCAAAGTGTCCAAGTTGCAGATCGTGTCCAACGAGGAGTGTCCGCCAGAAAATGGGGGTTAGGGCACGGTTAGGGATTTGGAGAGTGGAAGTGATGATGGAGTGGGATGAAAATGATGATGGGGAAAATATGGAGCTTTTATAGGAGAATAGTGAAAGGGGTTACGGGAGGGGAAGAGGAGAAGCCTCGGCCGTTCGGGGAGGTGAACGGAGGAGTCGGGAGGGCTCGACTAAGCGGCTGATGGAAATGAGGACTGGAATAAATAAAAATGAGAGAGAGAGTGAGAGAGAGAGTTATTTAAGAATGAAAGGTTCTGAAAGGAATTCATTCCTTTATAAAAATTATGATATATAAATATATATATATATATATAAAACTTATAATTTATACGAAATCGAGATCGGTTTCGGAAATGGATTTGAATCGGGTTCGGGACTCGGGAACGGGTTTCGGGACAGGTCTGGTCCAACAATCAAATTCCAGAATATTAATTTTTCTAAAATATGAATTTTCATAAAAATGATAACAATTAATTAGCAAAAATTTATAAAATAAAATTTTACGAGTTTTGACTAAACTCTAAAATTCCAGAATTAATAAATTTTCTAAAAATATAATTTTTTCTAAATTTAACAACAAATAATGATTTATAATATTAATTAGCTAATTAAATTATTCAATTAATTAACTAAAAATTTACGGGTTTTACAGCCACCAACTAAACAAGCCTGAACAGCATGACTTCCATCCCTGAATCTGAACCCATCCCGGACATAAGCCCAGCTTTTGTTACTTTCTGTGGTTTTGTAATAAGTTAGTGTAGTTTTATTCTTTTCTGGTTTGTGGTTGGCGTAAACACGTAAAAATAGTAAAATAATTATTTTATAAAATCAATATTATTTTCTCACATTAAATAAATTAGGAAAATTACAAGTTTATTATTTAAACAAAATTTATGTTTTCTCATTTAAAGAAAAATATTAATTTTATATATAATACAAAATACAAAGTTTTACCAAGTAAATCAATAACTACGAGTTTTTCCAAATACAAAGTTAAAATGACTTTTCTTCGTAAGATAGTAACTCACCTCGATAAGCTCGCTTTAAGTAGAGTTGTAAATAAAACTAAAACTTGACTAGGATAAAATTCTAGAGATTATAACTAGCACACCTAGAATGATTTCCAATTTGGTTCTGAGATAGAATTCTCAAATTGTAGGATTTCAAGAACATACTTGACATCTTCTTTGGTTCAGACATCTCAATCCAGTCAATAAAACAAAGGCAAGTGCAGTTATGTCTATTTGGTAATTTATCTAGTAATTGTTTTATTGCAATTTTAAACCAAATTGCTACACGGAACTCTCTCCTAGAGTATTGATTGTGGAACTCTTTACTAGAGTTCGAATATTGACTCATTGATTGAATCTGATTGACTCGGGATATTGGGGGAGTAGTGTAGCGTCTATGACCAATACCCCCATATTGCATTGATTGTGCGAGCTGATTCCTCCTATACACGAGGATAGGCCGGACCGTATCATTAGGATATAATTGAATCATCCCAAGCCGGTCATAGTTCGTTGCCTATTCAAATCACATTGTTTTTTTATTGTAGAATTGTTGGAAAATATTGCTCAAGTATTTCAAATTATTTAATATTGCAAATTTCAAATTATTATTTGAATTGTTGAATACTCATAATTGTACTTTGCTCCCTCCTGACTGAAGACCAACATTTTTAGGTGATTGCATCATCAAGGATGTCTAACTCTGGTCCCGCATAACTTGGAACCCCAGAATCTTAAGAGCTGGATTAGTATTTATTTTTCTTTTGGAAACAAGTGTAATAATTGAATGCTGTATTAATGTTTGGCTTTTCAAATTGAATAAAATGTTTTTATATTTCGTTAGAATTTTATCTGCATGTGTTTTACTGCTTGATACAGCTTACTGCCGCCGTCTCACAACGGTGCAGGCTGGGCATGATCCGATTCGACCCAAGAAATTAGGACCGGGACATAACATGTTTTTAGTGGTGGCCCATGCAGGTCAGATATGTAAATTGGTCTAGTCAACTTAGTCTAGACCATCGCGCAGTTCTGTAACTTGACCTAGGGATAGTTGAGACTTTAGGAAAACAGACTTTAGAAACAACTAGAACACTTAGATGATATACACCATGTTACATTATAGGGCCAAAAGTTATTTACTTAAATATCTATTTTTGCCTGCTTATAGATTCGTAGGATACCTTGTTTGTGTTGTACCTAAACCTTATCTATATTAGACTGATTGTACCTTTGAGTGTCCCATGACTTTCGAGATTATTTTTCTACCATAATTTTTAGGTTCTAGTATACCTTATGATTCATATTCTTTTTGGAATAAGATTGAATTATTTGGTCTTCTTCTTCTTTATCAAACCTAAATTTTGAATTCTTCATTACTTCTCTACCTTTAATTGAAATCTTGATTCGTTCGCTATGTAGAATTTTGAATTCTCTTAGCAACCCTGATAAATTTTTATCTACCCAATATATATATCTACAACCATTATCCAACATTTTGCCTTGATCTCCTTTCCAATTGACTAACTTTCTCGGAATCAATCCTGAATCAAAATTCTTCTGGGATCATTTAAACCTCAAGATCAATTATTACCAGAAGAATTAGTTTAGTTCATGATTCTCTTAAATGGGTTATTTTCAATTTCAATATTGATTGTTATCTCCTGAGTTATTCCAAAGATCGAGAATATTCTCATCTGTTGACTTCCTCCATTCATCTTGAAACTTTACTCTCTCTATGCAAATTTTTTTGATCAAATCAAAGGCCTAAAAAGCTTCTATGATTGAATACCATGAAGCAGGAACGGTCAAAAAATTGATCACATTTTTTAATCCATTCTATTGTTAAATTTTTTTTAGTCAAGGAGATTTTTAGCTGTCCCAAAGCTATTTAATTTCTTGGCGTTACTAGACAATTTTAATTTGATTACCTTGAATCAATGAGACTTACCTTCTCTCAAATTTTCAACTTTCCTTAGTTATGAAATTATTCTTCTCAAAATAATTTTTTGTATTCCCTGAGTGATTTGTCGAGAATATTATCATTGGTTTTCTTACTTAATTCGAAGCGGTAATGCTTCTATCTTATCTAGTGTTTAACTCAATTATTCAAATCAAGGTTGATCGTTTCATCTTTGGAAAATAAAATCGGAGAACAGATACTCATCTTGATTTTAGCCCCAGTCTCTTGAATCTCAAACACATATTTTGATAAATCCCTTGATCTCAGAAGAACAGTCATCTACATTTTCTATCCTATTTAGAACTTTAAACTCGTTTGAATTTTTGAAATTCCTCTGAAATTCACATGGACAAAGCTGAGAAAATATTTAGCAACCTAACATGACTCCGCACATTTACGTGATAGTCATTTATCTGAATTATGGAAAACTGCAAGTTTACTGCAGCTAGTTGTGCACTGGCGAGGCATAAACTCTAAGTTGAAATAATGACAGGTAATCGTTAGGTTTCCAAATATTATTGAGACTTTGTTCTATGTTTGCTTAGCCATGGAATGGATAAAGTTGGAAGATTACGCGGTAAACTAAATTATTCAAGTTATGGAGTCAAAAATTCATTGCAGTCAGTGCACAATGGCGAGGCATGAATTTGAAACAAAGTGACTTAAAAATAGTGGTTTTCGAATATTAATAAGACTATATTCATATCATGGTTATCTCCAATCATTCTGAGGATTTGTATTCTAGCATTTGCTCCCACTTTCAGAAATATTCTATCGGATTATATTCTTGTCATGGCTATTTTTAATCACCCTCACCATCTTAAAATCGTACAACTTGTTGATTCTTTCTGAGTCACAAACTCCTATACCTCATACCAGTTTGAATTGAAAATTGTCCCCATTTCGAAAAATTACATTATCTTTTGTTTCTCAAATAAATTGATGTCGTATTTTATGACCTTTCTATTTTTATGATCTCATTTAAAATTTTCTATCTTATGATTATATAATTTATACCTCGATTTTACTCGTGTCTAAAATGATTTTTTGATTACAAATATTCTAACTCTATCACAGATGATTTTTAAAACATGCTGATATTTATCTTTATACCTAGCAATCACGTCTCGAATCTGATTCTGTCTAATGATGTAAACCTAGAATAGTTTATAGCATGAATTTCTAGAGTACACGAGTTACGAATAAAAATGAGATAAATATGAATATATGTGATTTAAATTTACATTAAGAAAGAGATAATTAATAATGTTAATATCAAAGCAAATTGATATTTGGGATAGAGGTGGTTAAATGATAAAGCATGAGGATACATTTTAGGAAGACGCATGATAAATCGGATGAAAAAAAAATTTAAAAGGTATAACTAAGCAATGATGACAATTGTATGAATGCCAAGATTACAATGGAAAGATTGGTTGAAATATGTAATAAGATATTTTGGCAGTTGAAGTGATACAATAAAAGCAAAATGAAGGATTTGAGCTTAATCATGATAAATAAAATTTTATAAGAGTTTGGGATCAAATATATAAATAAAGAATTGAAATCAGGATATATACATGTTAGTCTAAAATCACAAGAGTGATCATCATGAGTAAGAAATGATAAAACTTTACAGATCATGACAAATAGGAGTGTTGGATTTTAAATATGATATTGGGTACCGAGACTTGATACTGAAGTAGTAAGACAAGATATAGTCATAGAGTTAAAAATTTGAACATGTTAGAAAACTGAAAGAAGTACATACTATATTGCAAGATAGATGATATGAGAAAATGTGGAAGACAAATTTTTTTTAAGGTGATTGGCAATTCAGGAATGGAAACGAGAACTCATAATCATGGAGAACGACTTTATTCCTAAGAAGGAAAGAATGTACGATTGATACATGACAGTTAAGTCTAGTTAGACATGAAATTATTGAAAAATAATATTCAGACTGTTTGAGGCATGATTGCATGATTGTACCCCTGACCCTACCTTTAAATTTTGAGGACGAAATTTTCTAAGGAGGGAAGGTTGTGAAACCCGTAAATTTTCAGTTAATTAATTGAATAATTTAATTAGCTAATTAATATTATAAATCATTATTAGTTGTTAAATTTAGAAAAAATTGTATTTTTAGAAAATTTATTAATTCTGGAATTTTAGAGTTTAGTCAAAACCCGTAAAATTTTATTTTATAAATTTTTGCTAATTAATTGTTATCATTTTTATGAAAAGTCATATTTTAGAAAAATTAATATTCTGGAATTTGATTGTTGGACCAGACCTGTCCCGAAACCCGTTCCCGAGTCCCGAACCCGATTCAAATCCATTTCCGAAACCGATCTCGATTTCGTATAAATTATAAGTTATATATATATATATATATATATATATATATATATATATATATATATATATATATATATATATATATCATAATTTTTATAAAGGAATGAATTCCTTTCAGAACCTTTCATTCTTAATTAACTCTCTCTCTCTCTCTCTCTCTCTCTCTCTCTCTCTCTCTCTCTCATTTTCATTTATTCCAGCCCTCATTTCCATCAGCTGCTTGGCCGAGCCCTCCCGACTCCTCCGTTCACCTCCCCGAACGACCGAGGCTTCTCCTCTTTCCCTCCCGTAACCCCTTTCACTATTCTCCTATAAAAGCTCCCTATTTTCTCCATCATCATTTTCATCACACTCCATCATCACTTCCACTCTCCAAATCCCTAACCGTGCCCTAACCCCCATTTTTCGGCGAACCCGAGTGGCGCCCTCCGCCCAAGTCCAGGACGGCGCCGCCCAGGCGACCCCGACCGCGTCGCACCTCCGGCGACCGCGTCCCGATCCGCGCGGCCTCCCCGCGGCTGTCCCCGGCCGACCCCGAGCCTGGCCGCACCGCCCCTTGGCCGCCCGCCACTGGCCGCACCCCCTGCGCGCCGCTTTCCGGCCGCGTCCAGCTGCTGCCCGGCGAGTCCCCGTGTGGCTCCGTGACCTGATCGCCCGAACCCGCTGTCCGATTCCGTTTTCGAGATTTATCCCGCGGCTCCCCGACCAACGGATTTGGGTAATTTCTGATAATTTCAGTAGTTCGTCCCTCCCGTGTCGAGTCTGTGATGAGTTGGCCCCGATTGCTCCCCGGGAATTCGGTCTTTGGTTTACGTCTTGGTTTTCAAAATTCCCGAAACCATATTGGTTCTGTGGTTTCATCGAATTCTCGGAATTTTCGAGATTTGATTCGGGAAAGTTTCTGTATTCGGAATTTCCGTTTAAATTCAGATTTTCGAAATTTGTTTCTGATGGTTTGATTTCGGAATTTTCGAGATTGTCTCGGAAAAGTTCCTGGGATTTTTGGATTAGTATTTAATTCGGATTTTTTCGAATGGTAGTTTGTTGGTGCATTATTGCAGTGGTGTTCCGATCCTATTTCGGGTTTTCCGAATATTTTTTGGGAATGTTTATGTGGATTACAATTTATATATAAATAGTTTCTGGAATTATTGATGGGTTTTCCCTGGTTTGGGACAAGTTTACTGGTTGTGTTTCTGGCATTTTTCCAGTTTTTGGTTATCCCAAAAATAGAGGGAATGCTGCCAAAATTTTATAAAATTTATAAAAGAATATTTTAAATCGATTTTCGGAAATATTTTATAAAATGGATTTTGGGCGACGACCATATCGGGTAATGGGCCCTTAGCGAAATGCAAAAGAAACCGGTATTACTCGGACGTTGAGGCATTAGCTATTTTGACGATTGGACCAAGTATGAGACTCTTAAGAAATTTTAATTTAATTTAATTAGTTTTGTTTTCAGTATTTATTAGTGCAAGATATTTTTCAGAGCTAACAAATTTTTATCTTATTTCAATTTATGTAAAAAAGTCTGTAAAGGGCATAAGCCCAGCTTTTGTTACTTTCTGTGGTTTTGTAATAAGTTAGTGTAGTTTTATTCTTTTCTGGTTTGTGGTTGGCGTAAACACGTAAAAATAGTAAAATAATTATTTTATAAAATCAATATTATTTTCTCACATTAAATAAATTAAGAAAATTACAAGTTTATTATTTAAACAAAATTCACGTTTTCTCATTTTAAAAAAAAATATTAATTTTATATATAATACAAAATACAAAGTTTTACCAAGTAAATCAATAACTACGAGTTTTTCCAAATACAAAGTTAAAATGACTTTTCTTCGTAAGATAGTAACTCACCTCGATAAGCTCGCTTTAAGTAGAGTTGTAAATAAAACTAAAACTTGACTAGGATAAAATTCTAGAGATTATAACTAGCACACCTAGAATGACTTCCAATTTGGTTCTAAGATAGAATTCTTAAATTGTAGGATTTCAAGAACATACTTGACATCTTCTTCTGTTCAGACATCTCAATCCAGTAAATAAAACAAAGGCAAGTGCAGTTATGTCTATTTGGTAATTTATCTAGTAATTGTTTTATTGCAATTTTAAAGCACATTGCTACACGGAACTCTCTCCTAGAGTATTGATTGTGGAACTCTTTACTAGAGTTCGAATATTGACTCATTGATTGAATCTGATTGACTCGGGATATTGGGGGAGTAGTGTAGCGTCTATGACCAATACCCCCATATTGCATTGATTGTGCGAGCTGATTCCTCCTATACACGAGGATAGGCCGGACCGTATCATTAGGATATAATTGAATCATCCCAAGCCGGTCATAGTTCGTTGCCTGTTCAAATCACATTGTTTTTTTTATTGTAGAATTGTTGGAAAATATTGCTCAAGTATTTCAAATTGTTTAATATTACAAATTTCAAATTATTATTTGAATTGTTGAATATTCATAATTGTACTTTGCTCCCTCCTGACTGGAGACCAACATTTTTAGGTGATTGCGTCATCAAGGATGTCTAACTCTGGTCCCGCAGAACTTGGAACCCCAGAATCTTAAGAGCTGGATTAGTATTTATTTTTCTTTTGGAAACAAGTGTAATAATTGAATGCTGTATTAATGTTTCGCTTTTCAAATTAAATAAAATATTTTTATATTTCGTTAGAATTTTATCTGCATGTGTTTCACAGCTTGATACAGCTTACTGCCGCCGTCTTACAACGGTGCAGGCTGGGCATGATCCGATTCGACCCAAGAAATTGGGACCGGGACGTGACAGTGGCAGTTGTCACGACCTGCACCCTGATTAGGGGCACAAGTACGTGGTTACGTCCAGCCTACGCCGCAGTGTCGACGGTAGAATGCTGTCCTAGGTCAATCATCTAACAACATATAAGGTACCTGTACAGTATATACACTCCGAATGGAGGTGACATAGCAAATACAGTCTCAATCACATGTAAGGTAGAATACGATAAAGATAGATAGATATGAAATAAAATGAAACCACAGAGATATAACCAGATAGAGTTCTAAGTGTCTAAGATAACACAAATCCAGAAATATCCCAAATCTCAAATACAGTAATCCAGAGAATAAATACAATTGAAAATGACTAATCTAAACTAATGGTGTCTCATCCACTGCAAATGGATCCTGCTGGAGTTCCAGGGGTAATGTCTCATCAAACTCTATCCCGGCCATACCCGTAAAAGGTAGATCAATCAGCTAACATGTACTCTGTAAACATCAACGGTTATCCTGTCAGAAAAATGAGCAAGTACAAACACTAACAGCAGTTCCATATGAATTGACAAATTCTATAAGAGACGATATAATGAAATACAAGACAAAGATATAGGAAGACTTGGCAGCTATTCGGAAGCCGAGTTACAACCCTAAAACCAAACAAGGATCGGGGTTGTAACCCTTCTCCCGAACAGAACTTAGCCTCCAATCAAGGTATAGCATAAGAGCATGTAGAACATGTAAGTAATGAATATCATAGCATGGTGAGAAAAGTACTGAATGTAGAACTGAGCATGATATATGATGAGATAAAATAAATATAAAATGTGCCTTGAATTATTAGAGCGTTATGTGATCGGCTTGGGAATGTTACAGGACAGGCTACCACTTGGCCCGACAATCACAAGAAAATATCTGGAAAGGGTCATGCCGGCCAACCTGGATAACGAGCACATGAATAAGATCTCGCTACACCCTACGTGAGGTGAGGGTGACGTAAGCACAAGAATATAGTGACAGGAAGGCTTTGATCACATAGCCCCTAAGAATTCCCCATCCCCAAATAATATAATGGATCCAGACATGACACGTCATGACACGGGATTCCCTAAGAGGGTAGCCACTCCCACTCAGGAATCGGTGTCTATACAAGTACAGGGAACAAGACAGGAAATGTACCAATATACCAAGAAAATCCAGGAACAACATCTCATGTCATGATCCAACATATACTAGTCCGTGAACCATCGTGTATGAAAATCAAGTAAGACACTACAACTGAATCGGATATAGCAGATATCAAGACAATAAAAACTATCAGTGAATGTACTCGCCTGCAGTCCTGAGCTGTCAAATGGGATCGATGCTTAGAGTGATGCCACAAACCTAAAGATGAGATATATATAAGCTAATTAGGGTTCAACAGTTTTAGGCATGATTATATAGTATAAGCTATGTAATCTAGGTCAATCTCAGTCCAACTAAGTCAAACTAGGTCACATTGAGTCACACTAGGTCAAACTAGGTCACATGAAGTCAAACCAAGTCAAACTAGGTCACATTGAGTCACACTAGGTCAAACTAGGTCACAGGAAGTCAAACTAGGTCAAAGGTTGACTTATAGTTAACTTTTGATCAATTGGTCAACTCTGGGTCAAACTAGGCTAATGTTGACTAACAGTTGACTTTTGGTCAACTGGTCAACTCTGGTCAAGTTTCAGACATTTCTAGGCCAAGTGTTGACTGATAGTTGACTTTTGGTCAAAGCAGTCAAACTTGGTCAACCGAGGTCAAAACTAGCGTAAGCATACTATTCCTAATATTTACCTACCAAGATACCATATATCTTGGTCAAACAGGATCAACTCTAATTTAAGAATTAAAATATCAAGTTGTACCTCGTTATTCGTACATCGAAATCTACGACACGCAAATTGAGATAAGATAATCAACGGTACGGTTAATAATCTCATCACAGTGATCCACATGATCATCTTGCCAATTTCAGAGATGTGAGATCACTGGAATCGACTGATCTCAGTTTCGTTGTACTAATTCTGAAATACAAACTTAATAAGAATTAATTATAATAAAAGGTAATACACAGAGAAAATATCTACAAATATTATCGGATGATGAAACAAACATCACCAACGTGTCCAGAATGGTCAAATCAGCTAGGATAGCCTATCCATAATCCAATTTGGACACAAGGGCAAAAAGGTAATTTCTGGTCAAAACGGTGTCCGTGTCGGACCCGCTTTGCACCGAAAAATGTGCAAGAATACTAGTCCATTAAACCTAACAAATTATATGTCCACGAATCCAGAATGACGATACGAACCCAACGGTATATCCATAATTGGATTCCGTTGACCCGATCTCAAATTGGTCCGTTGACCAGGACATTGAAATTCTGATTTGCACGAAAAAGTGTGTCGAAGCCAATGTCCTCAAAACTCAGCAAATTATATGTCAACAAGTTCAGAATGACGATACGAATTCAACGGTATGTCCAGAATTGGATTCCGATGAGCCGATCTCAAAATGATCCGTTGACCCGGATATTGGTATCCAACTTGCACCGAAATGCGTGTCAAAACCAATGTCCACTAAAACTGAGCAAATTATATGTCAAAGAGTCCAAAATGATAATACGAACTCAATGGTATATCCGGAATTGGATTCCGATGAGCCGGCGTCAAAAAGTCCCGTTGATCCGGACTGGGGGGCCCGTTTTGCACCGAAATGCGTGCTAGGTCCCACGTCCTCCAAATCTAACAAACTTAACATAAAAATGTGCCAGAACGACGCCACGAGTCTACTAGTCGTGTCAGAAATTGAATCCGGAGTACCGAGTTCAAAAATAGAATTTTACAACTTGGAAATTACGAATTCGGACGGCCAACTTTGGCGTCGAATTCAACCAATCAAACGTGCTCACAATGAAACGAAACTTAAGGGATAGGAAGAGGGTTATACCAGCTACGCATAGGAACCAGTAGCATGCCAGATGGAGCTGCGATGGAGGAGATACGAACCGACGAAGTTGGTTCCACAAAACTGTCCAAAATAACACAATTTAAAGCGTCAACTTTGTGGCCGGTTTTGATGTATCAAACGACAAAATTAACGGACGAAAATTGAAGAAAGTGAAGAGCTGTATACCAAGATTGAGACGGAACAAAGTGTTCGCCGATCTAACGGTCGAATTTTTCGAAAAATGTGTACAAAGTCGTCGTCTCGAAACGTACATTCTGAATTTCGATTTCGCGTGCCACGTCGGGATTTCGACGAAAATGACGAAATCGACTATGGCAATCGCTGGAGCGGACGTGGCCATGTCGATATGGTGCATGACTGGACGCCAGAGTTTGTCTGGCCACGTGTGGTGGCTGCGGCGGCGGTTGGCGACCGTCATTGAGCGCGACGGAGTGGCCACCACGGGGAAAATGCGCACAGCGCACATGCTGTCACGGCCGGGCACGCTCGGGGGGCATGCGTGGGTGCTGCCATTTGAGGAGGGGGCCACGCGGCAGTGCACGGCCACGCACGATGGAGGGCGGTCAGCCGGAGGCTACACGTCGCCTGGGGATGGGCCACGCGAGCAGCTTCCGCTGTACTGCGGCTTCGAGCAGCAGCTACTGCTGCACACTGGACGTAGGAAAGAGGCTGTATAGCCGCAGCAGGGAGGGTGTGCCGCCCCTCCTGGTGGCTGGCAGTCGGCGTACGGGGAGGAGAGGAAATATAAAGGTGGTGGTGTTAATGGTGATGGTGATGGAATGGTGATGGTGATGTCAGATGATGATGATGATGAAGAAGAGGATGAGAAAGGAAGTCGGCCATGGGAGGTGGAGGAAGGAGGCTGAAGTTGGGGAGGACTCAGCCATGGGAGGAAGAGGGGGTCGGCCATGGGTCGGCCAAGCATGGGGGCTTGATGTTGCTGTTGTTGGTGATGGTGTGTTTGTTTGGGGAGGAGAGAGAAAGTTAATATTATGTGTGTGTGTAATAAAAGGGGAAGAGAGAAATAGATTCTCTACCTAAAAATTAGGGCCGGCCACAAGAGGGGGTTTGTGTATGAGTGTGTTATGTAGGAGTGGGTGGTTGGGATTGATGGAGGCAAAATCAATGGCCAAAAATAAATGTTGGCTAGATTAGGTTATAACTTAGGAATTTAAATCAATGGAGTGTACATTAAATATTTGAAGTGGAAAAACTAGATATTTAATATTTTTGGTAGAAAAAAGTGTGTGTGGGTATTCATGAGGGGGCAACATGACGTTTGGGTTGGGTTCGGTTGAGCCGGATCGGGTCAAAATCGGACATGGTGCAATAATTGAATTAAAATAGGTGTTTATGATCATGGGTAAATAAGTAACATGTGGGGAGTCAAATAAATGGGACACAATGTCAGGCGGGTAGTAGGCTTCATGTGGGCTATGTCCATATTTTGGGTCGACTAGGTTGGATCGATGTCGGGTCCCGAAATTAAATTGGAAGTCATGTCACATTCTACGGTGGATAATTAATTAGTCTAAATTGACCCAAAAGTTGTGCGAAGCAAATGAAGCACAAGATGGTATGTCTGAGTGGAACACGAAGGTCATGGGTGTAGGGCGTCTCGAGTAGATCAAGCATGAGAAGTTGGTTTTAAGAAAATGACTAGTCATGTGCTCCTAAATTAAAAGTCACGGTAACGTGCATATGATGATCAAAGATAAAAGTGGGAAAATCAATTAATAATTATTTATTGATCAAATGGTCTAAATTGACCCGAAGTTGTGTGAAGCAAAAAGAGTACAAGGGAACAAGTTTAGATGTGACATGTATATCAACATGAAGGTAATCTTGTCTACTACACACTGATGAAGAGAGTTTCCAGAGATTGGCATCCCTGATGCTCCAAAAGTCAAAGTCACAAAAAAGAATATTAAATCAAATAATAATCAAGTAATAATATTTATTCAAAATAATTGATTGATAAAATTGAAAAAATAAGCCCTAAATTCAGGGAGCTTACATCCTACCCACCTTATAAAAATTTCATCATCGAAATAAAAATCATCTAATAGGTCAAGCTAAAACATACAATTGCTATGGCTATAGTACCCACTGTGCTACCCTTGTGATCATCTATGTTGTTTCTCTCTACAGGTATTTTGGTTCAGGTTTAACAAAGGTCCTTCTATCATAAACTACGTCATCGAACCTAAGCACAAATTTCTAATCCTAAATCTATAGTCACAATAATATAATATTCTTTACTCCATCTAAGATGCCTTAAAATCAATCTATACTATCAAACTAATCATTCTTAATGGTTTCTAAGTCCACTATAGTCAGTCACTCATATCTGTCCTATAAGCTTAACCCAATAAATCTCTAGTAAAAATATACTCATCACAATCACACATAATAACATATTATAGTTACACTACAGAATCTGTTAACAAGGTTTGGCTATCCAATCATCAAAAATAGAAGGTAACAAGGGCCTAAGACTGGGTCTAGCAATCCATATCAATATTCAGACAAGGTAAGGGTCAAGAAAGATAGAAAAGATTGTAGAAATATTTCCAAAAATAGTACGAGGCCAAACGAGATGCATATGACGTAGTCGAAGTAAAACTCGAGAACCATATACCTCCGTAATTATGTCACATGAAGTTACTATCGCGCGAGTGTGCATCTGGCTGTGATTAACTTCCTTGTTCCATAATACGACGGATGGCTGCAGTGCACAGCTGCCACGCCAGATAATATAGGTTCCTGAACTTAACTTGGCTAAATCCGTAAAATATTTCCAAACAATTTTTGCAAAAAAAAGAAAGAAGAAGATGTTAGTCAAAAGGCTTAGGAAGTGGTCCAAGTAGAATTCGAGAAACATATTTAACCATGATGCCGTTATCTGAAGTCATACATCACCAGTATTTCTCTGGATGCAAACTCCCGATTTCATAATACAAGGATAAATATACTTTTCGAACCTTACCTGAATCAATCCATGAGGTACTTTCAACAATTATCGGGAAGGACAAGAAGAATTACCCAAGAGGTTAGCGAAGAAGAGTTTAGTCAAATCATAGGAAGATGGAACACAAATAATTATGTTGAGAAAATCTTACTTGTGGCTGTAGTTAGACAGAGTTAACTAAGACGGGGAAGAATGATGATAAGAATTTGTTCTTGCTCATCCGGTCATAACGAAGTGATCCGATTTAAGATATAATCTGATAACCATATACGTCTTCCTGAAATTATGTTGACAGAATTTTTGCCACGCCAGTAAGCATAGCTGCAATAAACGATAGAGTCCATAACTAAGGTATACACCCTAAAATCATGTCATCTGGAATTCTTACCACGCCAACTGGTATGGCTGCAAGAAAATCCAAATTCCATAACTAGGATAAGCATATCTAAAATCAGGCTCTATGTCCTTGTCATGCTAGCTTATATGGCTGCGATAAATTATAAACTCCATAAATAAAGCAGACATTTACCTTATCAAGATATACCATAATTCAATCCATAAAATTTATCTCGATGCAAGATCAAAGTCAACAACGAACATCAGGAATCAAAATCAACAACAAATCAAGAAAGTATAAATGGAGGCAAGTGGGAATAGATTTAAGAGTTTTCGAAGTAAGATTCTCAGGAGTTATCCCTGGAATATATCAAGAGTTCCTAACTGTGATTGAGCAACTCCTATCATAACCTAGAACCTATATCCTAATAGCAGGCTCGTAGTAGTGCTCTAAGTCAAGCACTACTACGAAATCGCACTAGTTGCGACTCTGACCTGCATGGGCCACCACAAAAATGTGTCACGACCCGCACCCTGATTAGGGACACGAGTACGTGGTTACGTCCAGCCTACGCCGCAGTGTCGACGGTAGAACGCTGTCCTACTCAATCATCTAACAACATATAAGGTACATGTACAGTATATACACTCCGAATGGAGGTAACATAGCAAATACAGTCTCAATCACATCTAATGTAGAATAAGATAAAAGAAAGATAGATATAAATGAAATGAAACCACAGAGATACAACCAGATAGAGTTCTAAGTGTCTAAGATAACACAAATCCAGAAATGTCCCAAATCTTAAATACAGTAATCCAGAGAATAAATACAATTGAAAATGACTAATCTAAACTAATGGTGTCTCATCCACTGCTAATGGATCCTGCTGGAGTTCCAGGGGTAATGTCTCATCAAACTCTATCATGGCTATACCCGTAAAAGGTAGAGCAATCAGCTAACATGTACTCTGTAAACATCAACGATTATCCTGTCAGAAAAATGAGCAAGTACAAACACTAACATCAGTTCCATATGAATTGACAAATTCTATAAGAGACAATATAATAAAATATAAGACAAAGATATAGAAAGACTTGGGAGCTATTCGGAAGCCGAGTTACAACCCTTAAACCAAACAAGGACCGGAGTTGTAACCCTTCTCCCGAACAGAACTTATCCTCCAATCAAGGTATAGCATAAGAGCATGTAGAATATACGAGTAATGAATATCATAACATGGTGAGAAAAGTACTTAATGTAGAACTGAGCATATGATGAGATAAAATAAATATAAAATGTGCCTTGAATTATTAGAGCGTTATGTGATCGGCTTAGGAATGTTACAGGATAGGCTATCCACTTGGCCCGACAATCACAAGAAAATCTTTGGAAAGGGTCATGCCGGCCAACCTGGATAACGAGCACATGAATAAGATCTCGCTACACCCTACGTGAGGTGAGGGTGACGCAAGCACAAGAATATAGTGACAGGAAGGCTTTGATCACATAGCCCCTAATAATTCCCCATCCCCGAATAGTATAATGGATTCAGGCATGACACGTCATGACACAGAATTCCCTAAGAGGGTAGCTACTCCCTCTCAGGAATCGGTGTCTATATAAGAGGGAACAAGACAGGAAATGTACCAATATACCAAGAAAATCTAGGAACAATATCTCATGTCATGATCCAATATATACTAGTCCGTAAACCATCGTGTATGAAAATCAAGTAAGACACTACAACTGAATCAGATATAGCAGATATCAAGACAGTAAAAACTATCAGTGAATGTACTCGCTTGCGGTCCTGAGCTGTCAAATGGGATCGATGCTCAGAGTGATGCGACAAACCTAAAGATGAGATATATATAAGCTAATTAGGGTTCAACAGTGTTAGGCAGGATTATATAGTATAAGCTAGAAAGTTAATATTATGTGTGTGTGTAATAAAAGGAGGAGAGAGAAATAGATTCTCTACCTAAAAATTAGGGCCGGCCACAAGAGGGGGTTTGTGTGTGAGTGTGTTATGTAGGAGTGGGTGGTTGGGATTGATGGAGGCAAAATCAATGGCCAAAAATAAATGTTGGCTAGATTAGGTTACAACTTAGGAATTTAAATCAATGGAGTGTACATTAAATATTTGAAGTGGAAAAACTAGGTATTTAATATTTTTGATAGGAAAAAGTGTGTGTGGGTATTCATGAGGGGGCAACATAAAGTTTGGGTTGGGTTCGGTTGAGCCGGGTCGGGTCAAAATCGGACATGGTACAATAATTGAATTAAAATAGGTATTTATAATCATGGGTAAATAAGTAACATGTGGGGACTCAAATAAATGGGACACAAGTGTCAGGCGGGTAGTAGGCTTCATGTGGGCCATATCCATATTTTGGGTCGACTAGGTTGGATCGATGTCGGGTCCCAAAATTAAATTGGAAGTCAGGTCACATTCTACGGTGGATAATTAATTAGTCTAAATTGACCCAAAAGTTGTGCGAAGCAAATGAAGCACAAGATGGTGTGTCTGAGTGGGACACGAAGGTCATGGGTGTAGGGCGTCTCGAGTAGATCAGGCATGAGAAGTTAGTTTTAAGAAAATGACTAGCCTTGTGCTCCTAAATTAAAAGTCACAGTAACGTGCATATGATGATCAAAGATAAAGTAGGAAAATCAATTAATAATTATTTAATGATCAAATGGTCTAAATTGACCCAAAGTTGTGTGAAGCAAAAAGAGTACAAGAGAACAATTTTGGATGGAACATGATATATCAACATGAAGGTAATCTTGTCTACTACACACTGATGAAGAGAGTTTCCAGAGATTGGCATCTATGACGCTCCAGAAGTCAAAGTCACGAAAAAGAACATTAAATCAAATAATAATATTTATTCAAAATAATTGATTTATAAAATTGAAAAAAATAAACCCTAAATTCAGGGGGCTTACAGCAGTAGAGCCTAGTAGCCGTTAGGAGCCTTAAATTCAAATTTAAGGGTTAAGTGTAAATAGGTTATTAGACAGTAGTTGGTTTGGATCACTCAATTTTTTCCTAATGTGTTGTTAGTTTGGCAGGAAGTTTAGAGTATGGTATGGGTTTTATAAGTATAAATTATTTCAGTTTGGGTTGTAACCTTCTTAATAGTATGCTGTGCTTTTCTCTTTGGACCATTAAGTTGAATAGGAAGCTGCAGATATTAATGTGTGTAGTAAGGTTCAGTTGCAAGTTTGGAAAACATGTTGGGTTACTATGTTGAAGCATTATACAGCTATAGGGTCTACCTTTAAGCAAGTTTTATATAAGCCATCTGTTTGTAATTTCAAGTACCATTGTGGTTTAAGACTTTCCTTTAGCCTAACTCAAGGCTAAAGTGAGTAAAGTTGTCCATTTAGGTTTATATTCCAAACAATGTTAGTTAGCTTTACATTCTAATTATTAGTTAACTAATGGTTATAAGGAATAGTTGTAGGAAGTTTAATGTTGAATAGTTAATAAATGGGCTTAACCAAATAACATAGCTTGTAGTTAGGCATGTTTAGAACTGCAAGATACCAATTTAGAGCTTGTTTAGTTATTAACCAACTTGTACTCAATAAACCAGAAGGACATCCAGCTTCAGCTAGTACACTTGATTTCCCGGAGCAAGGCAAGTACTTTTCTACGGTCTTGTGCATTTACATATCTTGTACTCTTCTTGTGACACGTCAGAACATGATATCTTGTACTCCTGTACTTTCTGTTCTTGTGCTTACTTGTGTTGGGTGGAGAAATACACTAGCTATGTGACCAAACTCCAGTTACTATATTCATGTAGATAGCTTAGGCCTCGCATCGTGCACACAGGCCTTAAGCCGTACCATATTCATGTACTCCTGTACATGCTCATGTACTCAATCCAGCCGGTCACATAGGCTAGTTGTATTTCAAACATGGTGCACTTATCATGTCTTGTACTTCAGGATTATAGTTTCATTCCTGTACTTTATATTTTTTGTACTTTATATTCCTGCACTTTAGTTCCTGTACTTTATTTCTTGTACTTACATTCCTGTACTTTTCTATTCATTTCATGTATTTTATTTTCATGTTCTCCTGTACTCATTTCCATATCATGTTCTTGTTCATTATCTAGAACTGTACTTTGCTCCACTCCTGACTAGGATATGTTATAGGTGAGTTGGAGGCTCTGTGTGATACATATTATGGCCGAGAGCCAGTAGATGCAGTAGAGCCAGCTGGAGTTACTCTTGACTTAGAGGCTGCTGAAGCCTAGATCATTATCTTAGCAGTTTATATTTCTGTTTGTATTTGAGACTATCAGACTTACTTTCATTTGCTGGAATGTAATAATTCTGAGACATGTACTTTGGTTTTGGGATACGTTTATAGATGCTGTGATTTGTACTTGTCATATTTATCTGGTTAGATTTCCCTAGATTGATACTGCTTACTTCATCGTATCTAACGACGAAGGCTGGGCGTGTCCGACTATTCGGGAGCGGGTCGTGACAGACTGTGATAACCCTAGTTAGCTAATGATAGCCAGCCGTAGGACTTGATTGGCCGTGCATGAATGCTTGATCGTGATTAGCATAGGAATTATATTCCGTCTCTTGTTCCTTCTAATGCAAGCTATTATTTTATTCTAACCATGTCTTCTTGTCATTTAAGCCTGTTCATTTATTTATTCTTCTATTTATTATCTGCTGGTTTAGTTCCTTAATGAAGCCTCCCTTGTGGCACTTGCTCTTTCTGGGGTCTGACCCAGCTAGTTTTGTATGGCCAGATTTCGGAGTGATACCCGAGGATCTTCCTGCTTATCAGCCAGATGGTGAACACCAGACGTAATCCTAGCAACGAGTGGGTTTCTTATTTTGCTCTCCCACTCTATTGTAAATTATTCTTTTGAGGCGTTTAACCGCCGAGCAAGTGTTAGCTCATGTTAAAACTAAATTTATGTTTGCCTAAGAGCTGTAACATGATTGACAAATCATAGGGTTGATCATGTATGACTTAACTCTTGCTAGTCTCGCACTTTGTATGACTAGCTTCATGATTATCTGAATATGTAATGTTTGGGACGCCTTACTTTGTATATCTGATGATCTAACATCTTGTATATTAATTTGCTTGCTTGATACTGAGACACTAGGCTTGTTCCTGACCTTAGAGACTGATGGATTGTAGTTTAACCCTTATGCATCTAGACAGCCGTGACCGTATTGCGAGGTGGATTGCACTTCGATGTACGTAGCTGGCTGTGTCTGTCCCCGCTCTCCAGTATTCTGGTTCCGGGGCGTGACAGCTGCGGGTCATTCGGTGGGAGCTCGTACCTCGCACGCGAATGGTCACCGTATGCGAAGATCCAATATAGCTTGACATTGCTAGTGACCACTCATATAGATGTGTCGACATAAGAGCGACTATCCGCGTGTATGCCTTTGGATTGCGTCGAGTACTAGCAAGTTATGAGTTGGGTTAACAAGGGATACTTATAGCAAGCGCTAATCTTGAATCGGCGCGGGTTAGGTGTGCATGGTTGCAACACCATTCTGGAACCTAATTTGGCTATAACAAGGACACGTGCTTTGGCATGAATGTGGTGTCGATATCGAGTCGTCTCGAGTTAAGTCAGGAAGGGCCGTAAGACAAGTTGGTTAAGTCTGGTTGATCCTTGGGAGGCACGGCCTCGATCTTAAGGCACGATCAAGTCTATTGGCACGACCAGCACGAGTCGTCTCCTTGACGTCATTGGCACGAGAATGGTCTAGAGGCACATAAAAACAAGTAAAAGTCTTGGCACGGTCGAGTTTGCATAAGTTTCTACTTGGCAAGACACTGCCTCGAATATATTGAAGCCACGAATAGAGTATAGCACGACCCTGTCGTTGCGTTGCTAAGTATAGGCCAAGGTGTCTCTGTCCTAAAATTGATCCTAAGGCAAGACTAGAAAGACAATAAAAAAGGGAATTAAGCTGCACAAAGTAAATGAACGTGTCGGTTTTGTATGGATGGGCGAGAAGCTCACTCCACCAGTACAGTTGAGTACTGACACCCACACAGTTTTCATGTGCAGGCATAGGTAGAAGCCCGATGGCGCGGAGCTCGCTTGGATGCGCCGAGGTACGGAGTTCCTTGACGTTTCGAGGCGTGCGGCCGCATGGAGTCATGACTTATATGGGACATAATGTATGAACATCGTCATTCCGAAGAATCTGTCACTCGTCGCCTTGAAGCTTGTACTGAGAAATGAGAGAGAGCAGAGTGAATTGTAATATAAAAAAAAAGTGAGCTTGAGAGACTCGTAATTTGGCCTCGTGCCCACCTATGTAATCTTTATTTCAATATCAATAAAAGAGCATTTTGGATGACTTGTGTTTTGCTTTCAAGTTTTCGTTGCTAACTATTCAATGTTTCTGCTTGAGACTTCTGTGCGACGACCCCCGTCGCTTAGCCTGTAATCGGCCGTTATGGACCTGCCTTGCGTGAGCGCAATTTAGGCTCACGCGGCATCACGCCTTAGCGTGGACGGTCGCTCCTACGGGAGCGGGGCGTGACAGAGAGAGAGTTCTCAAAGAAGTACCGACAGAGAATAGGAGAAGAGAGTGCGCTCAGTTAGGAGTTACAAAACATTAATGTACGTAGATTGAGGGTAGTTTGATAAATTACTGAATTTAAATCGATTTTCGGTTCGGTTCGGTTCGGTTCGGTTACTCGGATCAAGAACCGAAAATCGAACCGTTATTTCAAATTTACAAATTTTAAAACCGAAAATCGAACCGATAACTGCAAAACTGAACTATTTGTCATATTTTCGTTCGATTAGATTAGATTCGATTCGTTTTGGTTTTCAACCGTTAGAGCATCTCCAACCCTATTGTGACTTTGGAAAAAAGTTGTTGCCACATAGGAATGACAAAATTTTATTCAAAAGTTCTTCTCCAATGCAATTGTCAAGTCAATTGTGAAGCTTATGTGGCAAAAATTAAAGAAGACATTGTGAAGTTGATTGTCTTGTTCTAGACAATGCACTTGACAATGTCTTCTCTTCCATGTCATCAATTATGAATAAAAAATATTAGAAAAAAGAAAGAAGATGAGTAGTTGTTTTAAAAGTTGTCTTGGAAGTTGAAAAAAAATACTTTTTATTGTCTTCTCAATACTTTTGCATTGGAGAGAGTTTTTCTATCTCATTGTCTTTTGAGATATAATTTTGCCACATAAATAAGACATTGTCTTGTGACTCATGCCACATAGGAGCCACCTAAGACTCACAACATTTAACAAGACAATAGGGTTGGAGATGCTCTTATATGCTCCCTCCTACTACCGTTATTATTCCTTCCTACTGCCATTAATCGGACTAGTCCGATCCGACCCTGACACGGTTGAAATCAGATAAAATTTAGGTCCGGATCGGCCCAATCCGTCCAAATTAACACCATCAAGTGGAGCAGAGGTCCATACGTACCCATCCTCTCCACCGCCACGTGGCACGTTGACGTCGTCGTTTTATGCTTGGAAAAACGTGATCTCGGTCAACTGCCCATGGCGTCACCATGACTCTTCTCCTGAGAATCGAGGCGCCTGACGGCAACCACGATGTCGTTCCTTCTTAATTTTCACCGTTATCTTGCCGTTATGTACGCTGCCTGTGACTGTGAGCATAATTTTTTTTTTTAAAGTGTAGCTATTTCTAGACAAGTCCCCCAAATCTCCCTATTTAGTGCTAGCTACGTAGAGTCGAGCTCAAAGTTATCGAACCAATGTGGAGTATGCACTTCGACCTTGATAACCTTGTCAGGTTCATGCATCTCGGCTCCCTTCGGAAAATTTTTTTTCCAGCTACCTGATTTTTTTTTTTTTACTAATTAGTGTTTAGATGTTGGATTTTATAACACTTTAGAGTTTTAAGTCATGACATTTTCAATTAGAGAGTTTATATTTTTTTTTTTTTCTTCTTTCTATTATACTCTTCCTTCATATTTGATAATAAAATTTTTATATATAGATTATGGGAGGTATAATAAAAAAATGAAACAAAATTTTCGTTCAAAGCATAAAGTTTTCAATTGAACATGTAAGAACTTAAATTCTAAATAGATATAAAATTAGGGTCTAAATGCTAATTAGCGCTCTTTCTCTCTCCTTCCCTTTACTAGTGATTTCCAGTGTATGGGTTGGGCTATGTTCGTTAAAAAATTGAACTAATTTTTATGATTATTTAGTTATAGGGTCTCGTATAATATAATTTTGATATTAGAGTTTAGATTTATATATTATGTAATGTTAAAGTTTAAGTCTCTATCTAAACTAACTGTAGATGAAAAACAGTGTAAATTGAGTCATAAACTCTAACATTTGACAATATAGAGACCTAAAATCTAATATCATATACAAATATTTAGTTTTGGGGTCTCACATATACATGAATATTATTAAGGTTTGAGTTTCGAAATTGACTGATGTTAGAATTTGGATCTCGTAATTACTGTTCACGTAGGCTAATGAACAGTAATTTTAAGACCAAAATTCTAACATCAGTCAATTTGAGATAACTCCTAATATTCATGTATATGTGAGACCCTAAAAGTAAATAACCCTATCAAATATTATAGGAGATCTATAACTAAATAACCCTAATTTATATGTTCAAACTTACTATTATTACTTTTGCAATATCTAGCGTAAAGTACGAAACTTTTGTTATTAATTTTCCAAAAATAACAATAGAGACAATTTATAAAGATATAATTTAGCAAATGTTCCAAATGTTGAAACTAGTATATACCTCCATTGCTTTTTTATCTAGCAAATACTCCCACTCACATGTAAAACAGAAGGAATTTTTTTTTAAAAAGTGGGGATATATCTTAAATTTTTTATTATTTCATACTGGGAGGAGGAGGGGGGGGGGGGGGGGGGGGAGGGGGGGGGGGGTCATTTGCTAGATAAAAAAAAAAATGGAAGTATATGCTACTTTCAATATTTGAAATGGGGGTATTTGCTAAATTGTCCCTTTATAAAAAGGTTATTTAGCAATAGGGTCTCATATATATATATATATATATATATATATATATATATATATATATATATATATATATATATATTTGAAGCAATTGGTGCTTGTGGCGAACTCGCCTCCACTGAGGCTCGAACTCCCGACCACTTAGGCCGCATGCATCTCTCTTAACCACTAGGCTAGAGATCATTTGCAATATATATATATATATATATATATATATATATATATATATATATATATATATATATATATATATATATATATATATATATATATATATATATATATATATGGAAGTTAGAATTAATATTGGGTCTTAAAAATTATCAATGTTAGAGTTTGGATTTCGAAATTACTGTTCACATAGGCAAATTTGAACCTTTTGTAAATACTTCTATGCAAAACAAAATCGATTTTGGTATGCAATAAAAAAAGTTTAAAATTTTATGCATATCATTATAGTTTGCTAAAGCTTAGTATACAACATAAAATTTGAAAAAGTTCACACAAACAAAACATGCATTTGCTGGAACTTTTTTAATTGTCTAATCATCCTAACTAACTACATAAGAAAATGTCCTTTGGTTTATTGTGGGCAAAAAAATGTTCAATTAGTTGAATGGTTTTTTTTTTTTCTTGAGACTGATAATTAATTTTTCATTTATGACACTAATAACATTAACAACTAATTAATTTACAATATAAAATAATAATAAATAATGTGGAGGATGTTTAAATAACAGAAAATTTACTGTAGAGTAACGAATTATGAAGAAATTGCGGGGAGGATAAGAAGTTTTGGGAAATTACAAGGAAGAATACATTCCGACAGAGCGTCGCGCCCAATTTCCGCCAGACCATCTGTCGGAAATCAAGCGGCCATCACTATTTGCTTGCAGGCGCGGGTGGGGGAAGGAATCACAGCATTCTTTCCAGAGCAGGCGCGGGGGGGGGGGGGGGGGGGCAGCATTGGGGGCAGCATTCGCAGCTTTGGAGACCCAAAAATTTGTTTGTATGTGTTTGAATGGGTGGGTCAAAGAGTCAGCTTTATTGAAAAATGAAAAAGTCGAACATGTTGAAAAATGGGATGAAAGAGATGGAACAGAAGAGTTATGTTATAAAAGATGTTCGTTTCTTCTCCAGGAACACATTCAGAAGAAGGGGAAGAAGAAGAGAAACAGAAGAGAAGAGAGAAGAACAAGCAGAGAAGAGGAGAAGCAGAGAGACTAGGTAACATTTAGAGGTAAAAATATTTTAAAAAATGTAATTTTAATTTAATTTTTTTGTGTTTATTATCTTAGAATTTGGTATTAATAACAGATGGATCGTCGAAATGACGGACTTATTCCGGGAGGACCCACCACAGACGAGATTATCCAGCAACGTTCGAGTCATATCTCAAGATTAGTATTTTCTGAAAAGGTATACTTAATTTTAAATAAAAATTTATTATTTTGTATATTTTTGTTATTTTATAGTAATAATGATAATTTTGTAGTAACTCAATTTTTTCTATAGTTATATGGTTATCCTGGCGATATTCGAATGCGAGAGCATGGGACATGGCGGTATGAACCGAACGTTGGGTGTTGGAATCTAACTAGCGAACAATATGCTATGTTGGTCATATTCGGATTTAAATACGTTGACGAGATACAGTTTTTACGTCATGATAGAGATTTAATTTTAAGCCTAGTGGAACGTTGGTGGCCTGGCCGAAATACATTTCAATTACCAGTTGGTGAAATGACTGTTACTTTAGCTGATGTAGCAAATATTATAGGATTACCTATTACGGGTGAACCTATAATATTTAATGAGTCATTTTCAGCTGATAATGCAATTATGGAGTATCTAGGTGTGGAGCCACCAAAATTAAAAGGAAAAAGCTTAGTCACATTTTCCTGGCTCCGTCGTAATTTCATGCATCTAGATCATATCGATGATGACGAAGAGGTATCTGTTGATGAAAATCGGGTATGTATCACCGATATTATTAATATTTCTCTCGTATCCCTGTTGCTAGTTTAGCACGTATTAATTTTTGCCATTTTTTCGCTATATGTTTAGGTGATTTCTTGCACAAGGGCCTACTTACTCGGCTTAATAAGTGCGGTTGTCTTTCCCGACTCATCAGATATGGTGAACTTACGTTATCTACCATTCTTGGAGGATTTGACCGCACCTACAAGTCATGCATGGGGAGCATCAATGTTGGCATATTTATACGCCTCCATGTCAGATTTTGTACGCGTGCTGGGAGATAATAAAATTATGAAAAATTTAAATGGATGCATGACTTTAATACAGGTATACAAATTATTACTCATTTTATTTAAAGTTATAATTTGTAGAATTGTATCAAGTTATTTTTTTGTTTAATAGGTTTGGTCCTACGAACATTTTCATATCGGGAGACCAGTTACCGGTATTGATTCCAATGCTGGTAAATTTCCGGTAGCTTTACGATGGGTTACAGATGTAGTAGATCCAGCTCATTGTGTTCACTCGAGCGCCCCCCTATATCGGGGGCAGTTTGATACTCTAAAGCATACGGAGGTAAAATACGTTAATTTGTCATTAAATTTTTCAACATTTTTAATCTATTACTTATACTTTTTCCGAAATCGAATAGGTTATATGGCTACCTTATGTGCATGAGAAGTATGAATATGTTCCAGAAATACAAAGAACAGCTTATACCATGAGTCTTCATAGATATTATATAATATATCATGGAGACATCATGTTTCATCCCGCCGATCGTGTTCTGCGGCAGTTTGGGATGAAACAGATTATTCCAGATGATCCACCATGTTTGAATCGTGGTAGAGCCAGTGCAGCTGTAAGAACTAGAAAAATGATTCCCGGATGGAATTCTAGATTTGAGACACATGGTGTGGCAGAACTATCTGAACCGATGTTAGAGTATGAAGATGGTTAGTTTTCATCTCCTATTTGATTAAAATCATTATTGAATTATATGCTCATATTTGTTGAATTGGTGCAGCACTTGGAAGTAATGCATATAGAACTTGGTGGGGAGCCCCTCGTATAAGTAACAAATTGTACTATCATGAGGAGCCTCGATTCCAACCGCGAGCTCTAGACGATTCTAGTCTGCGTGAATTTTATCACCATATGATTGGGATGGTACGTATTGTTTAAGACTATCAAATCTCATATTTTAAGTTTTTTTTGTCTGCACGTTTATAGTACTTACTTATGGACTATCAAATCTTATATTTCAGGCTCCAAGTATTAAGCAAGCAATCGATAATCCAAATCCTGAAACATGGAGAACAAAACTTATTGAAATTTGGAATTATATGCAAGCGGATCCGACTCCCTCGAACCCTTCCATACTTATCCCTGACGACTATCCTGTAGGAGAGGTTGGCATTGTTAGACAGCGATATGCACGTCCCCGACGGGATAGACACAATGTCACGCAACCTGAAGACCTCCCTGATAGTCCACCTCGACATGCTTACGAGGTCCCGCATCAACAGGCCGAGGAGAGCTCGGCTCAATGGGGTGGCCAAGGTACATCTCAATGGGGTGGCCAAGGGACATCTCAATGGGCCGACGTAGGTACGTCTCAATGGGGTGGACAAGGGACTTCTCAATGGGGTGGCGTGGAGACTTCTCAGTTATTTGCTCAAGGGACTTCTCAATGGGGACCAGAACCTACCTCTCAATGGGGACCAGAACCTACCTCTGAATGGGATAACATATTTGCCCCCGGAGTTCTTAGTTACACACAGATCATGACCACTCCATCAGCACCAATGCCTTCTCAACCTGATGATACACGGGAAGAAGGACGTGATGTACCCCCGGAGAATACGGCTGAGAGGAGAGGTCGCCTCAATCTTAGAGAAGTTGAGCGTAGAAATTATCGACGGGATGCCATGGGAGGTAGATGAAATTGTAACAAGATAAAATTATGATAAATTGTAACATGATGATTAGTACATTTTCTTCTATTATCTCGTAACAAGATAAAATTATTCTCTTGGCTGATTAGTATATTTTCTTCTATTATGTCCTAATCCATTACAATTGCTACATCGAAGATTTCTTGTCTCTGAATCATTGGCAATGATGTGGTTCTTCTTGGGTCTTCCAGCTTTGTGCCGTAATTCTGGTACTCCAATTTCTCCTCTAACCATGACACTTTGAAGATTGTAGGGAACTGGAATTGGCTCCAAGTGCGACTCGTATACGCTTCTCAATGCTTCTTTAGAAAAAATAGCAGGATAATATTGTTCAATATTAATTTTTGAAAAATACATGGAATGCAAGTATGATACCACCTTAAACATGAACAATATTTTTCTTCTAAACGAACAACATATGTTCTATGTGTTTCATGATCTGCTATTTCAAATATATAACTATCAATACTCAAGACTTGCAAGTAGTGATGTTCTCTGTTTATACGAGCCATTGTTTTTAACATCTTCGGACAATAATCTGTTTCAAGCGATTCAGCATGTTTCCGATTTTTGTCCTGAAGTGTTATAATCTTGGCACGGATACCATCAAGTAATGTTGTTATTGGTTTATCACGCAAATTTTTGATCCAGTTATTGAAGCATTCAGCAAGGTTAGATGTGTTAATATCTAATCTAGGACAAGGTGCATAAGCCGTTATCCAGTGTGCTAGAACACATGTTTCATCACCTTCTACTCCAATGATCCATTTATACACATCAAAATTTTCAGCTTTAATTCTTTCAAAATAATAATTTGCATCAACTTCATTGTAACATCTTGCAAGAGAATCTAATCTACATCGAAAATGTTTTAATCTATCTACTGATTTCAAGTTTTGTTTAAAATGTTGAATGCAGAAAAAATGAGACGATTCTGGAAAAGTGGCACGCATAGCATTTATCAAACCTTTCTGCTTATCAGAAATAAAAGAAATTCTATTCCATGCATCAAAATACTGATCAAAAGATGTTCTAAAACAGCCTAAAAACCAGCTCCAAGAATCAGTGCTTTCACTTTCAGCCACGACATAAGCAATTGGATATAATTGATAGTTAGGATCATGAGCACAAGCAATAAATAAGATGCCCCGATATCTAGATGAGAGAAAAGTAGCATCAGTACTAATCACAGGTAAACATCCCTTTAAAAATCTATCAATGCATGCCTTAAAACATATAAAAATTCTTTCGAAACTATTGCGTTCATTAGTCTTTATAAAATATCTGCTACCTGGATTTGTCTCGATAATTGTGGAAGCATATCGTTCAAGACCACCGTAAGTATCAATATAACTACCATTTATTTCAGATAAAGCAATTTCTCTAGCTTTCCAAGCTTTCGAATATTTGATACGTATTCGATGTTCTCTGTATATATCCTTCACAACATGCGATGGCCGACTATACGACTGGTCATCTCTAATTTTATTAAATATCTTATTCTTAATCCATAAAGTAGTAGCTAATGGATGACTACCGGTTGTAAGTCCACATAAGCAAGTATGTCGATTTTCTAACGTAGTAATAACAAATGTCTCGCTATTACCAATAGATTTAGCGTATACCCTCCAATTACAACTAGATTCATTACATTTATATATAATCTTGTGAGCATTATTCAAAGTAGTCGAACAAAAGAAATTATGCTTAATTGCTATGTCACTAATTAAACTTCTAAATTGAATACAATTTTCAAATTGTCTTCCAACAAATAATTCAGGAGTATCAACATTATCATCAACATTATCAAATACATCATCTACATTTTCAACTAAATCATCGCTACTAGAATCATTGTCATTACCTTCATCTACTCTATTTTCTTCTTCAGTGGCAAAAATAACTTGATGAGAAGAACTAGGACCCGGACCCAAATTAGTAGTTTCATTATTAGGAGCACGTCTACTACTAATATGAGGGGGTGCTGGAGTAACAAAAATACTAATATACGGTGATGATACGTTAATTTGAAGAATAAATGCCCATGCATGATCACTATTTAAATTTATACAATTAGAAGCAAAAATATGCACTAATATAAATTCATCAAAATCAATAGAAAATTGTTCAGTCAATAAATTAAGTAAACTACTAAACGTAATATTTCTATCCACTATAACAACTTCAGTTAAACCCCCTTCATAAGCTAACCCATTTAGGACGCCTCCAAGCGAGCATAGAAGAGTTATACTTTGACTCATGTTGGTAGGAAAAGAGCTTTCTACTTGTTCTGAAAGAAATGGAAAATAGAAGAGGAAGATAGGAGCCTTCTGCTTCTGAAAGAAATATGCTTCTGAAAGAAATGAGAGATGAAGAGGAAGGTGAAAAAAATTGATAGAGAGACTATCAATTTATAAGTGTAAGAGCAGTTGTAAAAAATATGACCGTTGAAGTTAAATCAGAGTAAAATTTATAGCCGTTAGAATAAAGTTTATAGCCGTTATGTATAGCCGTTGGGTGAAGGAAGATCCAATTTCCATAGCCGAGCCTGCGGTGCGCCATGTGTGCTTGATTTCCGCCAGATGGTCTGGCGGAAATTGGGCGCGCCCAATTTCCGCCAGACCCTCTGTCGGAATGTATTCTTCCTTGTAATTTTCCAAAACTTCTTATCCTCCCCGCAATTTCTTCATAATTCGTTACTCTACAGTGAATTTTCTGTTTAAATAAATGTCTTACAAATAAGATTTTATTTTCTTTTTTTAACTTACTTTTATTTTGTTGAAAAAAGTCGTTCATAGGTAGAACGTATCTTGTGTCAAAGTTGGGCAACATTTTGGCTCGGTGGTTCATTCGAGAGATTCGAATACATGAAAAAAAAATTATTCTTTCCAGTAATATAATATGTAACATTGAATATAGAAAGATTTGAAGTCTAAATCTTATTAGTTTAATTGGCCACAAATTCTATAAGATTTAATGTTATATATATAATATATATATATATATATATATATATATATATATATATATATATATATATATATAGAGAGAGAGAGAGAGAGGGGGGGAAGGACAAGACGTTTTTATATAAAAGCTAGTAAATGCACGTATTTTATATATATAATAACGTATAATAAAAAATATATTTAATTATAGTTAAATATATTTTTTTAACTCATGTGCTTAAATGGATAGATTTTCTTCCCAAATTATCAGGGCAGAGATCACGGGAGTAAGATGGGAGGTGACGGTCCAAAGGAAGGACATGTTTGGAAATAAGTAAAAAGATGTTGCCCTCTTGAAACAATGGACAATTAATTCGCCAAATCCAGGATGAGTATACTGCCTTTATTCGGACATTGGTTCGGTTTGGTAAAACCAATTTTACCAAATATGTGGTTAATTCATTTCAAGTATAAGGATTTTGCACTTGAGACCTACAATTTATGGATTTTGCATATGTGATGTCAAGGTTATTTATTCTAAATTTTACTGCCCGAACTTATTTTATTTACACAAGCCAAACATTTAGTTATGTTTGCTTCAAAATTTAGCTCTTGGATCAAAACCATGTTCTATTTAAAAAAACTTGATATTTCTTTTTCATGAGCGCAAGTTGTTTTCTTACAAAGACTTGTTTGGTTAAGATTAATAACGTTTAATTAGTTGCTAAAAATTCATTGCATTGGTATTACAAGATTATACTTGCAATAAAATGTGATTGGATGACACATTGAATTTTGAGAAATTAAAGTTTTTAATACATTCTATTTAGTTGGTTGGTTGGCTAGAGTCAGTAGATAAGATTATCTATATATCAGGAGGTTGTCTACTTCTTACAACATTGATCAACGAATAATATTTTACATGAAAAAAAAAATGTCACAAATAAGAACATCTCATTAAGACATTACAATTGATTGTCCTTTTTTATATTGGAAAATGGAAAATGACATTTCACGGAAAAGCATTTTACATAATTTACACAAATATATCCAAAGATGGATATTTGATTATCTTTGCAACTAAAAAATATATAGTGTGAAGGTTAATTTTTTTACTTATTGAAGAAATAGTATGATTTTATGTTGTAAAGCAAATAAGAATACCATGTCCAATAAGAAGAACACATAGATCTCCGCACTTAAGTAGTTCAATATATTTTTCGGAATAATAATCGTCGGATTATCTATTGACCATCTCGCAAGAAATTGAGTAGTTTAATAATCAAATCTGAACCGTCTATATAGACGATCCAACCATTGTATTCCAATAAATAAATAAATAAATAAATATTAAAATTATTTGTCAATCAAATACAAAATATATTAACTTCCTATGTTTCGTGGGTATTACAGGGATCACCCCTATTTAAAAATAAATACACGAACCATTCCTCTTTTTTTTTTTTTTTTTTTTAAATAAGCATGGTTAGTGTTTTAATTTTTTTATAGAAAATATAAATATATGAATAGTTCGTGTAATTATTTTAAAATAAAGATAATTTATGTAATAAGTATGAAATATTGGGATAGTTAAGATAAATTGTCAAAATAAAAATAAAAATGCGACATCAAAACGAGTCGGTCCCTGAACCGTGCGGTTCAGTACAGACAGACAGACGAACGGAAGAAGAAAAACCCAAAGAAGCGGTAGCAAACAAAGAAACATTTTTAAAATAGGAAAGCTTTCATCAGAGAGAGACGCGTCACAGAATGAAATGCGTGCCAAATTCATCCCCTTCACCATCAAATGAAATGCAAATGCATATTAAATTCACGCGTCTTCTACTCTCTTCTCTTCTCTCCTCTCCTCTCTCAGAAGTTGAAAGAGAGCTTCGTTCCTTCCGCCATTGCTAGTCTCCATTTGTCATTCTCTCTCTTCTTCTTCTTCTTCTTCTTGGAGTTGTTGATGGAGGAGCGGCTCAAGTCATGCTCCGCCACCACTTCCTCCCCGATTCCGCTCCAGAAGCCGCCTATGGATCTCCGTGGCACTTTCCGTAATTTCCCCCCAAGCCCCGACTCCTCCGCCAAGCGCGCAGGCATTCCGCCGGCCCACCCCCATCACTTCCCTCCGCCACCTCCCGCCTCTTACTTACACCACCAGCAGCAGATCCCCACTTCCCATGCCTTCTCCCACTCCCGCTCCCTCTCCCAGCCCCTCTTCTTCTCCCTCGACTCCCTCCCCTCCATTTCCGACACCGACGCCCCTCCGCTCCCGCTCGCTCGCACGAAATCCGGCTCCGGCTCCGGCCGCGCCGCGGCGGAGGACGGCCTGCAGCCCACGACCAAGTCGCACCGCCGCTCTGCGAGCGACAACGCCTTCGACTTCCGCCTCGCCGGCCTCCCTCCCCTCCCGCACCAGCCCTTCCCCAGCTACCTCGTCTCGCCGAGGGACGGGAAGGCCCAGAGCCAGCCGGTGAAGCGGGAGAGCGAATGGGACCGCGAGCGCGACGGCAGCGTCGAGCGGAAATCTGACGTCGCCGCCGACGACCTCTTCAGCGCGTACATGAACCTGGACAGCCTGGACACTCTCAACTCTTCCGGGACCGAAGGGAGGAGAGAGGATTTGGACAGCAGGGCCAGCGGCTCGAAGACTAATAATAACTGCGACAGCAGCGAGAACGAGGCGGAGAGCAGCGTGAACGACGAGAGCGGCGGGAGCAGCGGCGCGCAGGTGAGGAAGGAAGGGAACAAGAGGAGCGCGGCGGGCGATCCCGCTGCGCTGCCGGTCGGCTCGCGACACTGCAGGAGCGTCTCGATGGACAGCTTTATGGGGAGGTTGAGCTTCGCTGAGGAGTCGCCAAAGCTGCCCCCTTCGCCCGGGCCTAGATTCGGCCAGCATTCGCGTTCGGGGTCGATGGACGGGATGAGTAGTTCGTTCAGCTTGGAGTTTGGGAATGGTGAGTTTAGTGGCGCGGAGCTGAAGAAGATCATGTCGAACGAGAAGCTTGCGGAGATTGCTATGGCTGACCCCAAACGAGCCAAAAGGTTGGCATTTTGTAGGCATTTTGTCTATAATTGCATTGTCAAGTCACTTTGAATGTTTAGGTATTTAAAGTTATTATTATTATTTTTTTGCTGTCAGGATACTGGCTAACCGGCAATCAGCTGCTCGTTCGAAGGAACGGAAGATGCGATATATATCGGAATTGGAACACAAGGTGCAGACCCTGCAGACAGAAGCAACAACATTATCAGCGCAGTTGACTTTGTTACAGGTGGGTTGCTTCAAAATTATCTTTTGTTGTGGCCAGAAGAGAGATACTTAGAAAATCGGAAATTGCATGTGCATTGTATAAACTTGTGGTTGATTCATTATAACTTACAAGTTCTGATTCTATGTTCTTTTCTATCCACTGATTGCAGAGAGATTCAGCTGGACTTACCAATCAAAACAATGAGTTGAAGTTTCGTCTTCAGGCCATGGAGCAACAGGCGCACCTCAGTGATGGTAACATACTTAACTGTTTTATAATGAGATATACAACATTAGTTTTTAGTACAAAATGCTACTCAATGTTGAATTTTGATAGAGCGAAATGTTCTTTGAATTCAGTGGTTTAGGCATGAAAGTTACAAAATTTCATGTTATAGAGCTAAACTGTATAAACTATTACTTCTTCCAATTGCATTCATCTAAAATCTAATGAAAGTGCAGTTAACATCAATGAAAAGCTCAAATAAGCTTTATATCTGGATTAAGAATACTGCTGAGTATATAAAGAGGGGATTGCTTTTGTTACTCCTATGGCATTCTATGGTGGTAGCTTAGAAGTTAGAATCTCATTCAGGCATGGTTTGGTAAGGTTCTGATATGTATAATCCAACATAGAAGCTGAAGGAAATATTGGTCTCGATTAGAGGGTCCAAAATAAGTGTAAGAAAGAGAAAATATAAGGGTGTGTGTAGGAGATTGACCAATCCAATTGGACCATGGTCTGTGTATTAGTATAATTAATTGCACAAGCAATCAAACTTATAGTGAAGTTACGAAAAACATTTCAGGTTCCACATAATTTCATGTTAAAAGTTGGGCCGTAAGATTGTTCCATAGGTGAAGCTGAGTTCAAGGGTCTAATAGAATTAAGAGATAATTGAACACATCTATTGGGGACTTTGGATTATTTTGGATCAATGGGTTCTCTTGTAAAATGAAGCCATGAAATGCACAAAATATTGATATAATGCATTGGATGCACAACTTATTAAAATTTGATAAGGGTTCAGGTACAAACAGACGAGAATAACTTGATTGACACACTAAGTTGATACCAGATAAAAGGGACATGGAGATGATAGGATAGCATATATAATGTATTAATGATGCTTTGCAATATTGTGATAACATGAGAATTCATACATCTTCAGTAGTGACACAATCTAATTGTTCATTTTTAGATTTATGGTTAGTGTTTGACATGTTATATTTATAATTTATTTTAGTGTATTTTTGCAATTCATGATTTATATATTGGAGGGTCTTATATAAATAACTAGAAGTGTTAGAATATAAATGTATAGTCTTGCATCCTCGCTTCAACTTTAGAGGATTGGGGCAGGGACTTCATCGTTGTACCAGATCAACTAATGCTTGAATCTCATGCGGCCTGCATTTTAAGTGGATTTTTTTTTTTTTTTTTTTTTACCGCTGTGCGAATCCGGCTCTCTACCCAAAATGGGCTTCAACCTGTGGGGGCATATGTTAAAATATAAATATATAACCCCCAAATTTCACTACAACTCTAGAGTTTTTGTGTAGACTATAGTAGCAGGGACTTTCAAGAAGACCCGAACATGGCTAGTGTTTTGAAATGCTCGATTAATTCCATGGAATTGAGCTTGTTTCATCTGTGTGAATATTCACTAGTATGTATACTCCTTTTTGATGCATGCATGAATTTCTACGTCAATGAACTGCCAACACAGATAACTAGTATTAATCAGAGTAGCGGTATGCACTTGGTAATAAGTGGATTTTACGTTACATCTGTTGGAGTAGTTTGCTAATTCTAGCAGGTCTTATCCGGTGAAAACTTGGGTGGTTTGTGCTTTCATTATTATACTGTGTTTATAGTTATCATTTTTAAACTTCACTGTAGCAACTGTTTCAATGAGGAAGTTTGGCTTTGGTAATTATATGGCAATTTAAAAATGAAGTTTGCATTTCTTATAGAAATTTTCTTTCGTCTCAGTTTTAGGGAGTTTCAAGGGGGTAGAATTCTGGATTCATGACTTTAAACTCCACGACAAACAAAGAAGTTTTTTTGTATGTACCAACTGACTTTCTGCAGTTCACCAAAGTCTCTTCTCCATACCTGTCTTAGCCTTTAATTTGATACAGATGCGTGTGTTAAGGTGGTAACTAGTCATGGAATTTAAACCATTTTGTATTTTTTCCTCTTTCAGTTCACGTCTCTGCTCCATTGCTTACCATGAAAATGGAAAAAACTTGATGATGGTTATGATGATGTTATAGTCATTGCAGAAATATTTGCACTTTTATTATATCTTCTGCATCTGTATCAAAGAAACCAGTGTTTGGTTACCTTGATATTGCTTCTGCTTTTCAAGAAGCAGGAGAATCAACTTTTTGAAGCAACCCCTGCTATCAAAAGCTGCTCAAAAAATTGAACTAGCTTATCAAAGAAGAAGAAGAAGCAGCTGGTGTTACCAAACAGTTTTACTGCTGCTTTTCTATAATAAGGAGAAGCATCCCAGAGAGGATTTACTTAGCTCAGCTTTAGTAGTGCCTATTCAGTTATTCTTACTGGAAGAAGTGAAGAAACTACATAGCTAACTGTATCTTTGCATGGCAGCTACTAGCTAGTAAAGTTCATCTTTAGTTAATCTTGGGTTATCATTGTATTATTTGGATACGTCATTCCGTAACTGAGTTATTCGGTCAAGCTAGGCTTTTTGGTCCACACCAGTTCTGACGTTCTAGGATCATTCTAGGATTTCCAGGTTCTTTGAGTGGAATCTTTGAGAGAGTGTAAAAGATTCAGGCCATCTTTGTGGACTTAATCGTGAGTTTATGTTCCAAAGGAATCAATATTGAGACTGTCTACAGCTCCATTGCACGTGCTCGGGTTAGAAGTTTTGCATAAATGTATTGTCGTGTTGTAGAATAACCTGGTTGAAGCGTAATGATCATCTGTAATGCATTGTATGCCCCCATAATAGGTCCCCATCCCTCTACCCTTTCCTGAGAGTCGATGACTATTCTTCATAATTATTCTTAAGTTCTTAATGTACTAAACTCGTTCTACATAGTCTTCATACTCTGGACATGGTTTAGAAAGTTTCTGATGGAGAGTATGCTGTTATCTCCAAAGAATTATTCTCTCTAAGAAGTACCCACCATCTCTTCTCCTCCCTCTCGAGTACCTACCACCGTGTAAAAAGCATGGTATTGGCGTGAGAACATAACAGTTGATTTTTCAGTTCTGTATTTACTTGTCTAGTTATTCTGATGTTGATATAACCTAGCCACTTTATGCTTCCCTTCTAATTCTGTTGTCCATATTGGCACATTGCTGAACTTGTTGATTGCTATAGCTTTTACTTGGTCAAGATTACTTGATACATCAAGTAGCACACACTTTCGCTGAATGTGTCAATATTTAGGCATCCTAGTATTTATTTAAGGATCTTTAATAGCATTTTCTGGTATTTGTGTACAACTTTGAAGTGACTGGGAACTACATCTTTCCATGATTGATCACAACTATTTTAAGGGATGAGCCAAACCTCAACTATTTGTGATATGAGTTATAACCTGTGCAAATTGACTCATTTGTCCATCATCATTATCTTTCTCGATTACCTTCACAGTTCACCAGGACCCTTCCTTCACATGGAAAAGGTGCTTCCTTTATGCTGTGGTGATCAACCTTTTGTTAGCTATTTTACAACATTTATCCTCTGGTCTGATTCCTCTGCTTTTTCTTATATGCTTATTTCTCACTACCCTTTTTATCACATCTTAGCTTTTGGTGCCCTCTTCTCCTTGAAGTACACATGCTCTTATGTGACCAGTAATACTCACATTCTGCAAATTAGTATTATCTATATGCTGGAAACATCTTATCATTAACTAGTTTACGACTAAAAAGCATAATAAATGTTGAAGTGACGAACATCTAGAAATTTATGATCAGAGCATGTGTCATGTTTCACTAATGATACCATGCTATTACCGTCTAGTCAACCATTTTCTTGGGAAACATAGAAGTCTTGTGACTAAATTATATTATGTCTCCATGACTAAATTATATTATGTCTCCATGTGAGTCATGTGACTTACCCTTTTAGTTCTATCCGAAGTTCATCAATTGTATAAAAATGGGCGGCCCATTGCGACAAGGCTCCCGCTTATGCAGTAACTAGAGAGGGTACATATGCCGCCTTTACCTCCATATACATACAGGGAGAACGTTTTCGTGTCTCATCCTCCATCTTCCATGATGCAAGTACCAAGTTATACCGCTACACTTTTGACGCTCTCAGTTTTATTGAATGTATCTTTTCCATGTGTGCAGCTCTGAATGAAGCTCTAACTGCGGAGGTCCAGCGCCTTAAGCATGTCAGCGGTGAATCACAACTTGCAAACAGCTTGAATCAACAAATGCAACTTAATCCACAGATGTTCCAAATGCAACAACTGCAAAAACAGCAGCAGCAACAGCCTTCTCAGACCCCTCACTTTCAAATGCAGCCTCAACAGCAATCACAACAGCAACAACAGAAGAACAATGATGCCTCAAATCATGACACAGACAAATGATCCAAATGAGCAGTTGGATTTCTGGAAGACCAATCAATCAAAAGGTTGCATGTGGCTTTATTTTGTCCATATCATTCGAGGTAGCTGTCAAGGGAACTCCAGTTTTCAGTGCTGTTTGTATGATCAGCATTAAGACTGCAATTTCTGCTCTATATACATATATTTAAAATTCTTAAGTTTTAATTTTTTTTTTGGTTAATCAGATGTTTTAGAATATAAACATTTGTTATTGTTTTTGTATCTAAGCTGTTCCTTGTGTCGTTGAACGAGAAACTTTGGTCGTCTCTAAAGATCCGATATGGATTAGTATTTTCTGCTGTTTGTGCTTGTGTTGTTTCTACTTATTTCTAGGCTGCCAGTTCCTCTTCAACAGGAGCTGTGTGTCACCTACAAAAAATTGCGTCCCATCGAGACGGATTTGTATAACTCTCCATGGACGGGGTTATGCGGGAAGCTTTCAGAATATTCTAAAAGATGACGGAACTCTCTAGAAGACGATGAACTTCTCTGGAAGGTCCAAGATTATTCTAGATGGTCCAACATCCTTTTGGATGGTTCACAAAGTTTTTTTTTATTTTTCTAGAGAATAATATTGGAATATACCGATTCTAGTGTGGTAGGAATAATAATTCCTGAAATATTCCTTCTAGAAGTTTTTATGTAAAGCTCTATGAGCCATTATAAATAAGGGGGGAGGCCTCATTTGTTCCTCACGACCCAAAATAGTCTTTTACCCAAAGTAGTCTTTTCTAGTATAGTGAAGTTTTAATCTTCCACTCTCTCTCTCTCTCTCTCTCTCTCTCTCTCTCTCTCTCTCTTTTGCTCTACAATATTCTCAACATCGCTTTAGCGATCTAGCTAAGCGTTCGGTGAAGGCTTGCACGACTCTTCAAGGAGGAAGATAGTATGCCGCACGGGTCGAAGTGTAGCCTAAAACACTAAGTCCGTGGCAGTGGTATCAGAGCGAAGGTAGGTTGGTGCCATGTCGACATCCGAGAACGTCCAGGAGGGATCCACGTCGCCTAGGGAGGGGCACGCTAAGACCAACAAGAAGGGTAAGAGCAAGGAGTCTACGGCGGAGCGTAGCCTTGTGGATCTTGTCGAGCGCGTTGGAGTCTTGGAGGCGGGTTCGAAGGACATAGAGATGCGCATGGGATCCGTGGAGCAAAACAACACGAGACTAGAAAGATACTTCGATGGGCTGGAGAGCGACGTTGCTTCATCCATGGCAATCTTTCAGGAGCAATTCCAAGAGATCCGATCCGCACTTGAGGAGGAGCTCAGGGACATCATGCGGAGATTGAGGACTTGCGTAGGAAGGTCCAAGGCTACGAGGAGCTAAAGACCGTGGTCGAGAGTTGCGGAGAACTCAAGACCAAAGTTGCCATCTTGGAGAAGGCCGTTGCGAACGGTGGACCTTCGAGTAGGGAGGCACCGAGGCGAAGAAAGATCCCCGAGCCAAAATCCTTTAGCGGGGTGCGGGATGCCAAAGAAGTTGAGAACTTCTTGTGGAACGTGGAGCGATACTTCAAGGCGTTGCACATCAACGATGATGCCGAGAATGTGGATGTTGCTTCACTCTACTTCACAGACGATGCGATACTGTGGTGGCGTCGAAGGTGCATGGAGGCCGAGAAGGGTTTATGCTCGATAGAGACTTGGGAGGATCTCAAGAAGGAGATCAAGTCTCAGTTCTATCTGGAGAACGTGGAGTTTTGTCACGACCCGATACCTAAATTGTTGGGCCGGGCCGAGCCATGTCCAGCCTACGCTTGGTTAAAGCACAGTAAGCTGTTCTAGAATAAACAATAAAAGATCTAAGCAGCTAACAGTTCTAAAATCACATTTAAGGTTCATCACAACACAGCATCTATAAGCGAAGGTAACATAAGCACAGACTTAAATAATACACTTTATAAGTATCTAACTGGAGACAAAGTCCAGTATCCAAATATAAGTACAGACAAAGTCTAAGTCTCAAAACACATGAAAAGATAACTAAGCAAGGTTCCCCGTTGGGGCCTCTTCTGGAGCTAAGGCTAGGTCCTCAATGCAGTACCATAATATGTAACACATAGCAATTTCTTTCTCGAAAAGTATACCTACAACGTTATCCTGTCAGGACGGGAGCAAGTACAACCTCTACAACTAAAATACTGAACATATAATGAAAGAGATGTACAACAAGAATCATGGTGTGATAAGTCTATAAAACAGGAAATACTGGAAAACATGGCCTCATGGTACAACTGGGATCACAGTATCATGGTAACATAGGGAACATGGCATATCATGGTTTAATTGGTTCTTTTTAGAAATGACAACATATAGTTTAAAAGTTTAAAACTGTAGTATGTACGTGAATCGGTCAATAGGTGAATAGGATGTACAGCGGTACATATCAATTTTCTGATGTGCACATACGTACACATAACGGCATCGGTGTATATCCATACACAAACGCGGGACCAGAACATACGGCAAGGTCACATATAGAATGGCACCGAGCGCGGTAAGTACATACGGAGAAGGGGGTCATGTTCACGTACAATACTAACAGTTTTTCTTAACCCGTTATTTAAACATGTGAGAGATACGAGAACAGTAAAAACATGTGGGAGATACGAGAACGATATAAAGTATGTGAGAGATACTGGGAGCAGTATAAACATAGCAGGTACTGGGAGCAGTATAAAACATGTGAATACTCGGGCAGATATAAGCATAGTGAACATGTACGGGGAACCAGTAAGAAGCATGTGAAGATATGATAACTGTCCTAAGCATGGTAGGGACTAAATTAATGTAACATGTGAAGATTTAACTTGCAACCTCGGTTAATACATGTTCTAGCATTAAAAGACAGTAAATGAGTTTGTAGATGTACTTGCCTCGAGCAAAGCAAGAATACTAGTACGAAGATATAGATGTCCGGTGTCCTGTCAATAATGATATACAAACTCAGTTCTAAGCTATGTTCAATATTACACTAGTGGTGTGACACGACTCCTGACTGGATACTAGCCAAGTGGAGACCTAGCATAAAAGTCTAATGTGGAGTGCCACCATATCCAAACTATCTTCCTAGAGTCTTTATACTAGTGTAGGGTGAGGTCCAATACTATAATAACTCAAAACAACTCAAAAAGTTGCAAGTCGTAATTATTCAATAATTAAATCTACTGTACACTAAGTTCCAATAATTTTAGAGATAGACAAAAAGCTAAATTATATATAAAATAAAGTACCAAAATGATCCTTGTTAATTATAGAAATTTATACTAATTTTTCTGGGATTTTTAAACCCTCATAAATATTTATTAAAAATCATTAAACACATGTATCCTGAAAGTGAGTTCTGTTTTCCCATTTTTATAAAATACCAAAAGTACTTATTAAATACTGGAAAAATTATAATAAATTATCTAAATTAACATAGTATTTAAATACAATTTTTTCCAGATTTTTACAGCAATTAAAATATATATAAAAATTCAAAACCAGAAAGTAACAATTTATGGAAAAATAATTAATTAGAAATTAAGGATGATACATAAACAAAATCTACAGATGTTGCCGGATGTTAAAATAAATATCACCAACGTGTCTAGAACGGTCAAATCAGCTAGGATAGCCTACCCATAAGTCTAATTTGGACACAAGGGCAAAATGGTAATTTCGGGTCAAAATGATGTCCGTCGTTGGACATACTTTGCACCGAAAAATGTGTCAGGATAGAAGTCTACAAAACCTAGCAAATTATATGTCCACGAATCCAGAATGATAATACGAACCCAACGGTATGTCCAAAATGGAATTTCGATGTGCCGATCTCAAAATGATACGTTGACGCGGACACTTGGTATCCGGTTTGCACGGAAATGCGTGCCGAAGCAAATGTCTTCAAAACTCAGCAAATTATATGTCAACGAGTCCAGAATGGCGATACGAACTCAACGGTATATCCGGAATGGGATTTCGATGAGCCGATCTCAAAGTGACCCGTTGACTCGAAAAGTGGGACCCACTTTGCACCGAAATGCGTGCCAGGGCCCACGTTCTCCAAATCAAGCAAATTTTATATGAAAACATGCCAGAACGACGTCACGAGTCTATTGGTGGTGTCAGAAATTGAATCCGGAGTCTCGGGTTCAAAATTGGAATTTAACAAGTATAATTTAAATAATTCGGACGGCCAACTTTGGCGTCGAATTCAACCAAACAAACGTGCTTATAATGAAACGAAACCTAAAGGAGGCAGGAAGAGGGTTATACCAGCTGTGTACCGGAACTGACGCGCGCAAAACGGAGCTGCGACGGCGAAGTTACGAGCTGACGAAGTCGGCTCCACGAAACTGTCCAAAAATAGTTCAATTTAAAACGTCAACTTGGTGGCCAGTTTTGAGGTATCAAACGATAAAATTAACAGACGAAAATTGACAGGAGTGAAGATGGATATACCGATATTGCAACGGAGTAAAGAGTTCGCCGATCCAACAGTCGGATTTCCCGGAAAATATGCGCGAACTTGCTGCGACGGAGCGCGAATTCTGAGTTCCAAACTCGCGCGCGCCGACGGGATCTCGACGTAAACGCACGAATCGTGTGTTCAACACGTCGGGGAGGCCGGTGGTGGACAGGGGGAGGTCGCCGGGGGTGCGCGCGCCTAGGGGGACGGCCACGGCGGCCGTGCGGCAGCGCGGCTGCGCACGACGGCGGCCCGCGCGCGCGCACATGGCGCCGCTGCTGCGTTTGCAGCTACTGCTGCGGCTGTTGCTCGCGCGCCTGTGCGCGGGGCTGTGCAGGGTGGTCGCCGGCCTGGCGCGGTGGCGGGGGAAGGCTCGCCGGCCACGAAGTGGCGCACGGCGGCGGGGGTGTTGGAGTGGAGGTGGTGGCGCATGGTGGTGGTGGGAAGATGATGGTGAGGGTGACGGGAAGATGATAATGATAGAGGAGGAGGAGAAGAAGAAGAGGGAGGTGGCTGTGGGCGTTTGTGGTGGTGGTGTTGTGTTGCTCGGCCATGGGGGGGTGTCGGCTGTGGTGAGGGTGGTGGTGTGTTGTTTGTGTTTTGAAAGAAAGAGAGAGAGATGAGATATATGTGTGTGTGTGATAATATAGAAAAAGAGAGTGATAATAGAGAGAGAGATATTTGAGGAGAGAGGGGGGGGTATGTCGGCCACTGTTGGGAGGGGGTTGAGCTGGCTGCTATGGGGAGTGAGGGGGTGAGGTGTGTGGGTGAGTAGAGAGAGAGTTAGATATATATGTTTATATATATATATATATATATATATATATATATATATATATATATATATATATATATATAAAGAGAGATAGGGAGAGAAAAGTATAGAGAGAGGGGTGAGGGAGGATGTCGGCTGGAGGGGGGGTTGTGTGAGAGAGAGTGTGGTGAGGATGAGAGAGAGAGAGTGTTATCCATATATATAATATATATATATATATATATATATATATATATATATATATATATGTAGGTATATATATATATATATATATATATATATATATATATATATATATATATATAGAGGGATATTTAGAGAGAGAGAGGAGAGAGAAAAGTAGATATTTCCAAAATAGGAAAAAATAGAAAAATTAAGCGGGGTATTTGAGCAGTCATGAGAGGGCAACATGGAGCTTGGGCTCGGGTTCGGTCGAACCGGGTCGGGTCAAAATCGGACATGGGGCAATAATGGAATTAAAATTGAGATTTATAATCATGGATAAATAAACAACATGCGGGGACTCCAATAAATGGGACACAAGCGTCATGCGGGTAGTAGGCTTCATGTGGGCCATGTCCATACTTTGGGTCGGCTAGGTTGGATCGATGTCGGGTCCCAAAATTAAATTGGAAAATAAATCAGATTTTACGGTAGAAAATAAATCGGCCTAAATTGACCCGGAAATTGTGCGGAGAAAATGAAGCACAAAATGGAGTGTCTGAGTGGGACACGAAGGTCATGGGTAGAGAGCGTCTCGAGTAGATCATTCATGAGAAGTTGGTTATGGGAAAACGACTGGTCTGGTGCTTCTAAATTAAAAGTCACGGTAACGTGCAAACGAAGATCAAAGATAAAAGTGGGAATAATTATTCAACGATTAATTGGTCTAAGTTGACCCGAAGTTGCGCGATACAAAAAGAGCACAAGGGAACAAATTTAAGTGGGACATGATATATCAAAATGAAGATAATCTTGTCTACTTCAAAATTCGTGATGAGAGTTTACAGAGATTGGTATCCCTGACGCTCCAGAAGTCAAGGTCATGGAAAGGTACATTAATGATCTAAACAATTAAATAAATAAAATATTTATCGATAATAATTCATTTAGAAAAATTTAAAACAGCCCTGAAATTCAGGGGGCTTACATCCTACCCACCTTACAAAAATTTCGTCCTCGAAATTAAAAAATCATCCAATAGGTCAAACTATAACAAGCAGCTGCTCTGGCTACGATACTCAAACTGCTACCCTTGAAATCATCTCTTCTGTTTCTCTTTACAATCATTTTGGTTCAGGTTCAACAAAGTCCTTCTATCATAAACTTCGTCATATATCCTCGAGAATCTTTCATACTAACATGAAACATTTATGTATACCCTAAACTATAGGTCATTCTCCGGGTATGTCTATAAGCCTATAATGCTTAATCATCAATCATATTTCCAACCTTAATTGCAAATACTGGATTTCCTTATCGTATCCTAAGTATCCATATTCTATCAATCCACAGTTCCTTAGCATCATTTGTCGTCAATCCTTTCTTACAGCTTCTCCGTGAAATCATACTTTCAATTCTTATTCTTGGCGTAGAGCCTCTTTCTTTTTACTCAACAAGTCCTCCGAATATAAATCCTCGATTTCAAAACTCCCGTTTATTAATTACCAATGTACATATGTCTTTGTCTTGTTCCATGTCTTTTTAACTGATATCTTCCGATCTCGTACGCAATACGATAACTCATTCTAACTTATTCTATATCATTCCACATATCGATCTACCCTCTAATCACATGCAATTAGCTACAGATAACCAACCAAAATTTTACAAATGCTAAATCCTCAAACTGCTAAGCACAAGATTCTAATCCTCAATCCATAGTCATAACAATATACTATCTCATTTCTCCATCTTAGATACCCTATCATCAAGTCATACTATCAATACAATCATTCTTAATGGTTTCCAAGCCTACTACAGTCAGTCACTCATACTCGTCCTATAAACTTAATCTAACCAATCCCTAGGAAAAGTACTTATCACAATCACACCATACAATTATAGTTATACTACAGGACCAGTCAACAAGGTTTGGCTATTTCAGTCATCTATCAAGTAGAAGGTAACAAGGTCTAAGACTGGGTCAAGCAATCCATAACAGTGTCCAAACAAGTTAAAGGGTCAAGCAAGACAGAAAAGTTCGTCAGAATATCTCCAAGAATGGTACGAAAACAACGAAATACATAACGAGAAGAATTATCCAAGAGGTTAACGAAAAAAGAATTTAGTCAAGTTATAGGAAAAATGGAACACAAAAATAATTATGTCCAAAAGATAACATGAAAGCAATCATGTTGGAGAGTCCTAGAGAGCCTATAATCCTAGTTGCAGATGTAGATAGAACAGAGTTAATTAAGACGGGAAAGAATGATAATAATAAGAATTTATTCTTGCTCATTCGATCATAACGAAGTGAACCAAGCTGTGATATGATCTGATAACCATATACGTCTTCCTGAAATCATGTTGCCAGAATTCTCGCCACACCAGTAAGCTTATATACAATAAACGAGGGAGTCCATAACTAAGGTATATACCCTATATCATATCATCTAGATTCCTTACCACGCCAACCGGTATGGCTGCAAGAAAATCTAAATTCTATGAATAGGATAGTATATCCAAAATCAGGCTCTATGTTTTTGTCATACCAGCTAATATGGCTACGATAAATTCTAAACTCCATAACTAAAGCAGACGTTTACCTTATCAGGATATATCATAATTTAATCCACAAAATTTATCACGATGCAAGATCAAAGTTAACAACGAAAATAAGAAATTAAATTCAACAACGAATTTAAGGAAGAGCAAATGGAAATAAGTGAAAACAGATTTCTAGATAAGATTAGAGTGAGATCCTCAGGGGTCATCCCAAGGGTACAAACTTGGTCTAAATTGACCCACTGAAATACAAACAAGAGGCTAATTATAGCTAACGGTCCTATGCTGTGATGAGTTCTTCTATGTTACAATCCTAGAAATCCTCTAGGTGTTCTAAATGTTATTCCTAGTGTTAACAAGTTGTCCTATATCCTAATTGCAGGCATGCTTGGTACAATAACGTAACCAAACAACTTAAGTCTGGACCTGCATGGGCCACCAAAAAAAACATGTCATGACCCGATACCTAAATTGTTGGGCCCGGCCGAGCCATGTCCAGCCTACGCTTGGTTAAAGCACAGTAAGCTGTTCTAGAATAAACAATAAAAGATCTAAGCAGCTAACAGTTCTAAAATCACATTTAAGGTTCATCACAACACATCATCTATAAGCGAAGGTAACATAAGCACAGACTTAAATAATACACTTTATAAGTATCTAACTGGAGACAAAGTCCAGTATCCAAATATAAGTACAGACAAAGTCTAAGTCTCAAAACACATGAAAAGATAACTAAGCAAGGTTTCCCGCTGGGACCTCTTCTGGAGCTAAGGCTAGGTCCTCAATGCAGTACCATAATATGTAACACATAGCAATTTCCTTCTCGAAAAGTATACCTACAACGTTATCCTGTCAGGACGGGAGCAAGTACAACCTCTACAACTAAAATACTGAACATATAATGAAAGAGATGTACAACAAGAATCATGGTGTGATAAGTCTATAAAACAGGAAATACTGGAAAACATGGCCTCATGGTACAACTGGGATCACAGTATCATGGTAACATAGGGAACATGGCATATCATGGTTTAATTGGTTCTTTTTAGAAATGACAACATATAGTTTAAAAGTTTAAAACTGTAGTATGTACGTGAATCAGTCAATAGGTGAATAGGATGTACAGCGGTACATATCAATTTTCTGATGTGCACATACGTACACATAACGGCATCGGTGTATATCCATACACAAACGCGGGACCAGAATATACGGCAAGGTCACATATAGAATGGCACCGAGCGCGGTAAGTACATACGGAGAAGGGGGTCATGTTCACGTACAATACTAACAGTTTCCCTTAACCCGTTATTTAAACATGTGAGAGATACGAGAACAGTAAAAACATGTGGGAGATACGAGAACGATATAAAGTATGTGAGAGATACTGGGAGCAGTATAAACATAGCAGGTACTGGGAGCAGTATAAAACATGTGAATACTCGGGCAGATATAAGCATAGTGAACATGTACGGGAAACCAGTAAGAAGCATGTGAAGATATGATAACTGTCATAAGCATGGTAGGGACTAAATTAATGTAACATGTGAAGATTTAACTTGCAACCTCGGTTAATACATGTTCTAGCATTAAAAGACAGTAAATGAGTTTGTAGATGTACTTGCCTCGAGCAAAGCAAGAATACTAGTACGAAGATATAGATGTCCGGTGTCCTGTCAATAATGATATACAAACTCAGTTCTAAGCTATGTTCAATATTACACTAGTGGTGTGACACGACTCCTGACTGGATACTAGCCAAGTGGAGACCTAGCATAAAAGTCTAATGTGGAGTGCCACCATATCCAAACTATCTTCCTAGAGTCTTTATACTAGTGTAGGGTGAGGTCCAATACTATAATAACTCAAAACAACTCAAAAAGTTGCAAGTCGTAATTATTCAATAATTAAATCTACTGTACACTAAGTTCTAATAATTTTAGAGATAGACAAAAAACTAAATTATATATAAAATAAAGTACCAAAATGATCCTTGTTAATTATAGAAATTTATACTAATTTTTCTGAGATTTTTAAACCCTCATAAATATTTATTAAAAATTATTAAACACATGTATCCTGAAAGTGAGTTCTATTTTTCCATTTTTATAAAATACCAAAATTACTTATTAAATACTGGAAAAATTATAATAAATTATCTAAATTAACATAGTATTTAAATACAATTTTTTCCAGATTTTTACAGTAATTAAAATATATATAAAAATTCAAAACCAGAAAGTAACAATTTATGGAAAAATAATTAATTAGAAATTAAGGATGATACATAAACAAAATCTACAGATGTTGTCGGATGTTAAAATAAATATCACCAACGTGTCCAGAACGGTCAAATCAGCTATGATAGCCTACCCATAAGTCCAATTTGGACACAAGGGCAAAACGGTAATTTTGGGTCAAAATGATGTCCGCCGTTGGACATACTTTGCACCGAAAAATGTGTCAGGATAGAAGTCTACAAAACCTAGCAAATTATATGTCCACGAATCCAGAATGATAATACGAACCCAACGGTATGTCCAAAATGGAATTCCGATGTGCCGATCTCAAAATGATACGTTGACGCAGACACTTGGTATCCGGTTTGCACGGAAATGCGTACCGGAGCAAATGTCTTCAAAACTCAGCAAATTATATGTTAATGAGTCCAGAATGGCGATACGAACTTAACGGTATATCCGGAATGGGATTCCGATGAGCCGATCTCAAAGTGACCCGTTGACTCGAAAAGTGGAACCCACTTTGTACCGAAATGCGTGTCAGGGCCCACGTTCTCCAAATCAAGCAAATTTTATATGAAAACATGCCAGAACGACGCCACGAGTCTACTGGTGGTGTCAGAAATTGAATCCGGAGTCCCGGGTTCAAAATTAGAATTTAACAAGTGCAATTTAAATAATTCGGACGGCCAACTTTGGCGTCGAATTCAACCAACCAAACGTGCTTATAATGAAACGAAACCTAAAGGAGGCAGGAAGAGGGTTATACCAGCTATGCACCGGAACTGACGACGTGCAAAACGGAGCTGCGACGGCGAAGTTACGAGCTGACGAAGTCGGCTCCACGAAACTGTCCAAAAACAGTTCAATTTAAAACGTCAACTTGGTGGCCAGTTTTGAGGTATCAAACGATAAAATTAACAGACGAAAATTGACAGGAGTGAAGATGGATATACCGAGATTGCAACGGAGCAAAGAGTTCGCCGATCCAACAGTCGAATTTCCTGGAAAATACGTGCGAACTTGCTGCGACGGAGCGCGAATTCTGAGTTCCAAACTCGCGCGCGCCGACGGGATCTCGACGTAAACGCACGAATCGTGTGTTCAACACGTCGGGGAGGCTGGTGGTGGATAGGGGGAGGTCGCCGGGGGTGCGCGCGCCTAGGGGGACGGCCACGGCGGCCGTGCGGCGGCGCGGCGGCGCACGACGGCGGCCCGCGCGCGCGCGCACGTGGCGCCGCTGCTGCATTTGTAGCTACTGCGTTTGCAGCTACTGCTGTGGCTGTTGCTCGCGCGCCTGAGCGCGGGGCTGCGCAGGGTGGTCGCCGGCCTGGCGCGGTGGCTGGGGAAGGCTCGCCGGCCACGAAGTGGCGCACGGCGGCGGGGGTGTTGGAGTGGAGGTGGTGGCGCATGGTGGTGGTGGGAAGATGATGGTGAGGGTGACGGGAAGATGATAATAATAGAGGAGGAGGAGAAGAAGAAGAGGGAGGTGGCTGTGGGCATTTGTGGTGGTGGTGTTGTGTTGCTCGGCCATGGGGGGGCTGTCGGCTGTGGTGAGGGTGGTGGTGTGTTGTGTGTGTTTTGAAAGAAAGAGAGAGAGATGAGATATATGTGTGTGTGTGATAATATAGAAAAAGAGAGTGATAATAGAGAGAGAGAGATATTTGAGGAGAGAGGGGGGGTATGTCGGCCACTGTTGGAAGGGGGGTTGAGCTGGCTGCTATGGGGAGTGAGGGGGTGAGGTGTGTGGGTGAGTAGAGAGAGAGTTAGATATATATGTTTATATATATATGTAGGTATATATATATATATAAAGAGAGATAGAGAGAGAAAAGTATAGAGAGAGGGGTGAGGGAGGATGTCGGCTGGAGGGGGAGTTGTGTGAGAGAGAGTGTGGTGAGGATGAGAGAGAGAGAGAGTGTTATCCATATATATATATATATATATATATATATATATATATATATATATATATATATATATAGAGGGATATTTAGAGAGAGAGAGAGGAGAGAGAAAAGTAGATATTTCCAAAATAGGGAAAAATAGGAAAATTAAGCGGGGTATTTGAGCAGTCATGAGAGGGCAACATGGAGCTTGGGCTCGGGTTCGGTCGAACCGGGTCGGGTCAAAATCGGACCTGGGGCAATAATGGAATTAAAATTGAGATTTATAATCATGGATAAATAAACAACATGCGGGAACTCCAATAAATGGGAAACAAGCGTCATGCGGGTAGTAGGCTTCATGTGGGCCATGTCCATACTTTGGGTCGGCTAGGTTGGGTCGATGTCGGCTCCCGAAATTAAATTGGAAAATAAATCAAATTTTACGGTAGAAAATAAATCGGCCTAAATTGACCCGAAAATTGTGCGGCAAAAATGAAGCACAAAATGGAGTGTCTGAGTGGGACACGAAGGTCATGGGTGGAGAGCGTCTCGAGTAGATCATTCATGAGAAGTTGGTTATGGGAAAACGACTGGTCTGGTGCTTCTAAATTAAAAGTCACGGTAACGTGCAAACGAAGATCAAAGATAAAAGTGGGAATAATTATTCAACGATTAATTGGTCTAAGTTGACCCGAAGTTGCGCGATACAAAAAGAGCACAAGGGAACGAATTTAAGCGGGACATGATATATCAAAATGAAGATAATCTTGTCTACTTCAAAACTCGTGAAGAGAGTTTACAGAGATTGGTATCCCTGACGCTCCAGAAGTCAAGGTCATGGAAAGGTACATTAATGATCTAAATAATTAAATAAATAAAATATTTATCGATAATAATTCATTTAGAAAAATTTAAAACAGCCCTGAAATTCAGGGGGCTTACAAGTTTCCAGCAAGGCGGAGCTTGTGGCAACTCAAGCATACCGGGGCGATCAAGGAGTACATCGCGGAGTTTACACGCTTGATGCTTGTGATATCTAGCATGGACGAGGAGGATCGTTTGTTCTTCTTTCTTGATGGACTCAAACCGTGGGGGTCTCAAAAATTGCAGCGACAGAGGGTACAAAACTTGAACACCGCCGTGGCAGCAGCCGAGCGGCTCGTCTAGTACATGTGGGACGAAAACGATGCCGAGGCCAAGCCAAAGTCCACCAAGGGGAATGGTGGGGGAGAGCAGGAGAGCTCTTCTAAAGAAGGTCCGTCCGGGGGAAAGAAGCACGAGAAGGCCCAACCCGAGCAAGTAGGGGTGAGCATCGGTTCGGTTCGGTTCAAACCGAACCGAATATATGAAAACCGAAATAACCGTAAACCGTATTTTTCAAAACCGAAAATCGAACCGTTTTTATAAAAATCGAACAAAAACCGAACCGAATTAATTCGGTTCGATTTTCGGTCGGTTCGGTTTCATGGGCCAATGTGCATGGCCTTCAAGTTTTTAGCAAAATAGGCATATTTAAATAACAAAATTTAAAAAATATATGACATTATTGTATTTATGAATTGTTATATTACATAGAGTGAAAGATATTAGTACATATAGATTGAGGGTAGATAGAGAGAGTGCTCAAAGAAGCACCGACATAGAATAGGAGAAGAGAGTGCGCTCAGTTAGGGGTTAATAAACATTAGTATATGTATATTGTGGATAGTTTGATAAATTACTAAATCTAAATCGGTTTTTGGTTCGGTTTTTCGGATGAAGAACTTAAAACCGAACCGTTATTTCAAATTTTCAAAATTTTAAACCGTAAATCGAACCGATAACCGAAAAACCGAACCGTTTGTCATATTTCGGTTCAGTTCAATTTTCATTTTTCAACCGTTATATGCTCACCCCTACGAGCGAGTTATTTCGTGCTTCAAATGCGGTGAGAAGCACTTTGCTCGGGATTGTCCGACGAGGAGCATGTATGTGAATGTCGTCCAAAGCGAGGATGTGGAGGACGAAGAGTGCGAAGTGGGAGCGCACATGGGAGCATTGCGCTTACTCAACGCCGTGAAGACCAAGTCTGCTGTGTCGAGGACTCCGAGCAGGGAGCTCATGTACGTTGATATGAAGATTAATGGCATGAGCACACGGGCGTTGGTTGACACGGACGCCACTCATAACTTCATCGCGGGTGCGGAGGTCTGTCGCTTGGATCTAGCCTTGGAGGAAGATCCGAACATGATGAAGGCGGTCAATGCGGAGGTGCGCCCCGTGCAGGGGGTAGCCAAGGGGGTCCGCATAGCGGTGAAAAATTGGTCGGGTGTTGCCAATTTCACCGTTGTGTCGCTGGATGACTTCAAGATGATACTAGGCATGGATTTTCTTAACGCGGCTAAGGCGATTCCGATGTCACATTTGGGAGTTTTCGGCTTCATTGAGGAAGGCTCACCGTGCATGGTGACAAGTGCGTGAGATGAGCATTCGAAGGAAAAAGCTATCTCCGCTACTTAGCTCAAAAATGGTGGCAAAAGGGAGACGGCATACCTAACGGTGCTCGAGAAGAAGAAAAGTTTCGAGGAGGAAGGTCTTTCGTGCGAGACCAAGGGTGTTGCAAAGGGACGTCCCAAGGAGCCACTTCCGCGGAGAGAGGTGGACCGTGCCACCGGGCTGGACAAGAGTGCAGAGAAGCGTGTCGCAAGCTGCGGGGAGGCAGAAGCGACGATGCGGAGTAACTCGCGCAAGGAGTTGCTCAAAGCTTGTAGGGGACATTTGGGTCGAGAGGCTTGCAAGGGGACTCGCATATGCGGAGGTGTGCAGAACCATGTGTAGGCACGAGACGAGGAGGATCGGCGACTCGATAGCTCGCACGAGATTCGTCCTGTGCTGATGAGTGCACGGACCGAGGTCAGAGTTGGTACAACGTACCAGTTTGCTTCCGATCTTGAGGAGAAGATGGGCAAAGGAAAGCGCCGCACGAAATGCACAAATGAGGGACGATACGCAGCGATCATGCCTATGAGAGTGGACATCGTCCCGAGAATTGCTACACCCGTCGACGAGGGCGTCGACGAAACAGGTGGGGAAGAATGTCACGCACAAAAGTTTGCGCTCCACCGAGACGGATTTGCATAACTCTCCATGGACCGAGGTTATGCGGGAAGCTTCCAGAACATTCTAGAAGATGGCGGAACTCTCTAGAAGATGGTGGACTTCTCTGGAAGGCCCAAGATCATTCTAGATGGCCCAAGATCCTTCTGGATGACCCACGAAGTTTTCTTTTATTTTTCTATAGAATAATCCTGGAATATGTCGATTCAAGTATGGTAGGAAGAATAATTCCGAAATATTCCTTCCAGAAGTTTTCATGTAATGCTCTATGAGCCATTATAAATAAGGGGGAAAGCCTTATTTGTTCCTCACCACCCAAATTTGTAGTCTTTTCTAGTATAGTGAAGTTTTAATCTTCCACTATCTCTCTCTTTTGCTCCACAATATTCTCAACATTGCCTTAGCGATTTAGCTAAGCGTTGGATGAAGGCTTGCACGACTCTTCGAGGAGGAAAATAGTGCGTCGCATGGATCAAAGTGTAGCCTAAAACACTAAGTCCGTGACATTTGGGAGTTTTGTTACTTGTTCTTTGTGCTTTGATCCTACTCGGTCCAAAGAATGGTTTGGATGTTGCTTGATAGCTATTTCCTTAAGAAAAGGACACGGGATTTGGCTTGTTGATTGATCTTCCCGTCTCTTGTGCTCTTGTTTACTTGGAAAATGACTTGGTCACTGAAGCGGAAGGATTGCAATGAGAATATTTGTTGGCTGGATGGGTCAGATGTAAGAAATGATGCTGGAGGATGGTTCGACTCTTTTGTTTATATACTTGTGATTGTGATATTAAAGTTTGTTTTTTGCTAATTTGCTACTTCCTAGCTGTAGTTTGTGTACAGGTTTGGCCATGAGGCTCTGTTGAGTCTCTTTTCATCGGACAAGTAAACGGTTCAGCATAGAAACAACAATGGCCTCGGTTGATTTTGAGGCTGTTGCACTGCACTTCCAATTCTTGCCATATTTTTGGACTTTTTGCAGTCTCTTTCTATACTTGCTTTCACAACACAGATTGAATTTTGGGATGAAAGTTGTTGGATGTGGCTATGTTCATATGGGAAGTTGCGAGCGTCGTTCATGAATTTGGAGAAACATAAAAGGAGAAAGGAGAGATTCTGCTGAGTATCAGCAGAACGAGCATACCGACGGTATGCGGCCATCATACTTAGATGCGCTTTTTTGTTCCAGCAAGTTTTGGCCAAAAATCATGGTCACATAAGCATACATCGGGTTGGGATTGGTTCATAAAACATGCTGTTCAGATCTGAACTATTCGGTTCAACAGTTGATATTGCTCCTAGGCCTGGGGGATTGATTTAATGCTCCATCAACCCATTTTGTAGATGGAAAGTACTCGAGGTCATTGATTGTTAGAAGGAGAGTTATTTTAGAGATTTGCTAGAGAGCTTGTTGGAGGAGAACTTGTTGGATATCTCACTAAAGGAGTTGCGGTGCTCACTAAGTGGGTCTTTGAGAGAGGTTGAAGGAGAGCTTGTTGGATATCTCACTAAAGGAGAGGGTTGCGGTGTGTGTTATAACTCTTTTGTAAGGTTATTTCATTTATCCAATAAAGATTTATTTCCTTGTCCCGTGGAGTATGTCGTTCTTGATCGAACCAAGAAAATCCTTGTCTTTTTTTTATATTGACGATTATTAGTGTGCTTCCTTATCCTTGTCATTATAAGGGTATTGTCATGTTCTCGCTTCCGTGTGCTACGGAAACCATATGGATTTTTCAACCTAAATCTGGGTCAACAGTAGGTTACGACATTGGTCCTCTCCCTATCTTCCTAGATCATATTCCTTGAAATAGTTCGGTTAATTAAGGCCCGAGGAATTTTCGGAATGACAAGTAATATATCAAGTAGCACATAGTTCGAGGTAAAATTTAATGGAAAATTAAATTTCTCTTTGTGGCAAGAAAGGTTAATGCTCGACTTGTGAAAGATGGAGTCTTTAAGGCCATCACGGGAAAAGAGAAAAAACCGTCGGATACGAGGTAGGATTCATTGGATGATATTAATCAGAAGACACATATAACAATTGAACTTTGTCTAACGGATGAAGTCATGTACAATGTCATGGAAGAAACTTCTGTGGTCGGTTTGTGGTTGAAACTCGAGGGCTTATATGTGACAAATTCGTTGTACTATACCTCAACAAGCAACTGTAGAGTCTACACATGAAGGAAGATACCTAAATTCTTAGTCATCTGAACAACATCAACAAAATAGTAAACAACATTATGTGTCTCGAAGTAAAGTTAGAAGAGGAGGAGAAGGCATTCTTGCTCCTTTCGTCGCTTCTGATGTCTTGCTCATTTGGTGACAATAATTCTCTATAGAAAAAATACTATACAGATGGAAGGGGTGACGTACTCTTCTTGATAATGAGATTATGAAGAAGTCAAATCCAACCAGTGAGTCATACGGGTTGTTCACTAATGAAAGGGAAATGTCGAAGAGTAAGGATGGAGGAAAGAGTGGTTGGGAGAATTTCTAATTAATCAGGCATGAGAGCGATACATGTTTCTTATGCAAACAATCAACATACATGAAAAAACAATATCCAAAGTACACGCATTGATTAAAGAAGAAGGGTAGCAGTGTTCAAGTGATTAGGGTCAAGCCAATGTCGGTTAAGAAGCCGAGGAGCCAATGTGTGATGTACTAACCATGCATAACATGAAGAAAAGTTTCTTCGAGGCATGGATTCTTGATTTTGGATGCTAGTACCATATGTGTTCGAATAGGGAGTGATTTTGCACCTATAACAAGTTCAATGATGGTGTCGCTCTTATGGGGAACAATGTGTCTTGTAGACCGTTGACGTTAGGGGTGAGCGTCGGTATAATCGGCCGGTATTTGGTCAAATTTTTCGATAATTTTTTAATCGGTATTTAAAAAATCAATACCAATATTGTACCATATAGAATCTGACTTTTTCGGCTTCAGTTAAATCGCTATTCGATCGGTTTTTGTTCGGCAGTGGTATTTTACCAATTAACATTAGATCAATCAATACACTTATTATTATAGAACCTCTTAACCTAGAATTATATATATATTTTTACATTTGTTTGAAGCATTAAATTTTAAATCCAAGCCTCTACCAATAAAGCAATTGATCAAATTTATTGTAACAATATGTAATAAGTCGCGAACACTTACAAATGAGCTTAAAAGATCAAACACGGTCACTAAGTTTAATCCTTAGCATAAGTTCAAATACAATACTTCAAAATTCTATGAAAACACAAAAACATAAGCTCAAAAGATCAAAAACTCAACTTTTAGCGTTCTTAACATAACTTCAAGTCCACCACAAAATCTATTTTAAGTTCTAAGAAACTGTTTCTCAACTAAAAAAAGATAAAAATATATAAAAATATGCATAAAATTAATCACGAACAATATTCTAAATAAGAAAAATGAATATATATATATATATATATATATATATATATATATATATATATATCGGTTCGGTATTTTCAGTATGGTATACACTCAAACCTCTACCACTAACATTATACCATATTTTAGTCGGTTCGACAATTCGGTATTGGTTTATAATTTCGGTTCGGTTTTTTGGGATATTTTTAATCGATATTCGGTCGGCTATTTGGTAGCGGTCGTTATTTGCTCAACCCTAATTGACGTTGGAAACATCAAGCTAAAGATTTTCGATGGGACTAGTGTAGACACTTGTGAACGTGAGATACGTTCTGGATTTGAAGAAGAACTTCATTTATTTAGGCGCGTTGGAAACGTCAGGTTGCAAGTTCGTTGGCAAACTGATTTTTTAAAGATTATAAAGGGCAAGTTGGTGGTCATAACGGGAGAAATATTATCGTGGAACTTGTATGATTTGGATGATTGCACGATCACTGGTGGTGAGACCATCGGAACAGAGAAAGAGGTGGAGGATGCCGCAAGATTACGATATTTACGTCTAGACCACATAAATGAGAGGGAACTATAGTGCCATGTACCGAATATCGTGTCATGTTCCTCGTTCGCGGGGAGCACGGTTATGAAATATTATCGGTCAATTGATTAGAACATATTAAATCAAGAGTTTTTTTTCTCGTTATGGATTGACGTTTTGGGAATCAAGTCCTATATTCAGCGAATTAAGACTCGAGGAAAAACTCTGCGGCCAAGTCACGAGGGGCCTTTTCGCTACTCGTTTTTCTTCCCGTTTTCGTTACCGCACTTGCTTCTTTTGCGTTGGTTTATGAATGCATTTTCGAGAATATTTTCGAAGGATATCATTGTTTGCGTTATTTGAACTTCGTATTTTATATCGAATTCTGAGAGAAATGGATGAGTATTGATCTTTTGCTTATGTGATTATTGTTGGAGTGGGTGGGGTTCCCAACCTATGTGGAGAAGATCCCGTAGTGCGACGAGCGCCGTCTGTGTGTCAGAGAAGCTCGGGGAGGTGATGAGGCCAGTCGGAGAAGACGGAGATACTCGGGAGCTGCCAGAGGAGCTGCTGGAAGGAGGGGACAGAGTTCGGGCGGAACTCTGCCCTAGGATAGAGTTCTGGCCGAACTCTGTGTTCTGGTTCCAGAACTGTTCTGTTGCCAAACCACAGAGTTCTGGTCGAACTCTGCCCCAGGACAGAGTTCTGGCCGAACTCTGTGTCGTCGGGGCTGAAGCATTTTTTACGGTGATTGATCACCGTTGGATCGTATCCTACGGTCCAGGTTTTGCTGCAGATTAGGGGATTTATACATGGTTATTCCTAACCCTAATCATAACACAACATTGAAGAACAAGAGAGAGAAAAGAGGCAAGAGTGCCATTGCAACTTTGGGAGAGAAGAAGGAGGATAGAAGGCCATTTTCGGAGGAGGATCGTGTTCGGATAATATCTACTCGTCGTCCTTGTTCTTCGTAGCCTTGTAATCATTATTCTTGTTTCTAAGTGTTGTTGTGATCCGATTTGGATCGGGAGAAGTTTATAGAGGGTGTACTCCTTTATTTCATTAGTGAAGGTTTCTCGGGGTTGGACTCCGATCGTCCCGTGGTTTTTTCGTAAGGGTTTTCCACGTCAAAAATTTTCTGTGTCTGCATGGTTTGTTTTGGTGTTTTGGTTTGTGCATTGTATTATTCGGTTCTCTTACAGGTACTCTCTAGTTTGGGAAAAGGTTTTCGTGTTTCTTTCCCAACAAAGTGGTATCAGAGCCAGGTTCTAGAATTCAGAAGGGTGTCAGGAGTTGACAAGAAAACTAGAGAGGTGAGATGGACGTGAAGCCGGTGCGCATGGTGAACCTGAACGACACCAACTATCACTATTGGCGGAGCAAGATGAAAGATTTGTTGTTTGTCAAGAAGCTGTATCTGCCAGTATTTGTATCCGAGAAGCCCAGTGATAAATTCGAGGAGGACTGGAAATTCGAGCACATACAGGTGTACGGATATATCAGGCAGTTCGTTGACGAGAACGTGTACAACTACGTTGCCAATATTGAACACGCGAAGACGTTATGGGATAAGCTGAAATTTTTGTACGTGAAGAAGACCGGGGTAAATAAGTTGTTCATGATCCGGACGATGATGGGTCTGTGGTACAAAGATGAGGCATCTATTACGGATCACTTGAGTGATTTCCAGGGCGTGGTTGACCAGTTATCTTCAATGGGATTCAAGTTCGACGACGAGGTTCAGGGACTATGGCTGCTGTGTACATTGCCAGACTCGTGGGAGACCGTACGAGTATCTATGATCGCTTCTGCTCCAGAAGGTGTGGTCAGTCTAGAGTTTGCCAAGAGCGGGGTGCTGAATGAAGAGATACGGAGAAGTTCTCAGGGCACTTCATCCATATCCCACAACTCAGAGGCATTGGTTTCAGAGAGCCGTGGAAGGGACAAAATCAGGGGTCCAGGTGGTGGCAGAGACAAGAGCAGGAGGAAGTCCAAGGGTCGGTACGAGGACTCAGAGTGTTACCACTGTGGCAAGAAGGGCCACATCAAGCGAAACTATTTCGCTTGAAAGAGAGAGAAGAAGGGCGACAAGGAAAAGCAAGATGAGAACACTACATCGGCAGCCTCGATACATGGAGGCGATGTGATCGTTGTAGGTGATGAGGTCATTACAAACCTCGCCTGCGATGATAATTCTTGGCTGGTGGACTCAGGGGCTTCGGTGCATGTATCTCACAATATGGTACTATTTGCCACTTACACGACAGGCGACTGTAGAGTGTTGAAGATAGACAATAAAGATGTGTCGAAGGCGATTATCGTTGGAGATGTGCATTTGAGAATGAAGACGGGTACAGTTCTTGTTCTCAAAATATTCGTCATGTCCGTGATATCCGTTTCAACCTGGTGTCGGTTGGAAGGTTGGATGACGAGGGATTCTTCAGTCTCTTCGGGAATAGTTAGTGAAAGCTTTCCAGAGGTTCGATGGTGATTGCCAGAGGAAGCAAGAAGTCCGATCTCTACTATATGGAGGGGAGCGCATAAGGGGCACATGAGGTAAACGCAGTCAGTGATGCGTCTACCAAGTTGTGGCACAGATGGCTCGGCAATATCAGCGAGAAGGGGATGAGCTACTTGGTGAACATGAAGGTGATTCTAGGGCTAAAGTCTACAAAGTTGGAGAAGTGCACGCACTGCTTAGCTAGGAAGCAAAATATGGTGTCTTTTCAAAGTCACCCAAGTTCAAGGAAGCCGACATTGCTCGAGTTGATTCACTCGGATGTCTGCGGTCCTATGAAGGTAAAATCTATTGGTGGTGCTTCTTACTTTATAACTTTTATTGATGACTGTTCCAGAAAGGTTTGGGTCTATGCCTTAAAGTTCAAGGATCAGGTGCTGCCTACTTTCAAAGAGTTTCAGGCCTCTGTTGAAAGAGAGACGGACAAGAAGCTATTGTGTGTTCGGTCCGACAACGACGGCGAATACATCGGTCCCTTTGATGCTTATTACAGAGAACAAAGGATACGACACCAGAAGACTCCGCCCAAGATACCTCAGTTCAATGGTGTAGCGGAGCGCATGGACATGACACTGATGGAGAGGGTGTGGTATTTGCTATCAGAAACAAATTTGTCGGACAATTATTGGGGTGAGGCTCTTTTCACAGCTGTAAGCCCCCTGAATTTTCGGGATTATTTTTGAATTTTTTAAATAATTTATTTTTGATAATTTATTTTTATTTGATTAATTTTGATCATTTAATGCTCTTTACCGTGACTTGGATTTCTAGAGCATCAGGGATGTTGGTCTCTGGAAACTTTCTTCTTGAAGTTTGTAGTAGACGAGTTTATCTTCACGTTGATATATCGTGTCCCACTCGAACCTGTTCCCTTGTACTCTTTTTGCTTCGCACAAGTTCGGGTCAATTTAGACCATTTAATTATTAATTAATTTTCCACTCTTTTCCTTGATCATCATAGGCACGTTACCATGACTTTTAATTTAGGAGCACAACGCTAGTCATTTTCTCGAAACCAACTTGTCATGCCTGATCTACTCGAGATGCCCTACACCCATGACCTTCGTGTCCCATTCAGATACACCATCTTGTGCTTCATTTGCTTCGCACAATTTTTTGGACAATTTAGGCCAATTAATTATCCACCGTAGAATGTGACTTGACTTCCAATTTAATTTCGGGATTCGACATCGATCCAACCTAGTCGACCCAAAATATGGACATGGCCCATACGAAGCCTACTACCCGCTGTTTGCCATTAAAATTCTTTAATGTAAATTTCAATACAAACAGAACAGTATTACAATATAGGACTTAGATGTAGCCCTAGAATTACACTTTTGTTTAATCTGGGTCCCTTGTGCCGATGGAGCGAGTGGTAATGCGTTGACTCCATTGACGAGCTAACGACAGTTATCGGTTCTCTGAAGGTTTGGATTACTCTGGGTGCTGGAGCTTGCTGAGAGGAGGAAGACGTTGAATGTCTGTATCTGCCTCTCTGGTGGTATGTTTTTTTTGTATCTGTCTGTGTGTGTGGAAGAAGGAAATGATTCCTCTATTTATAGCGGGGCAGGTTGGCTGCTCATGCGCGCATATGTAGGATGCGCCGGTGCATGGGGATGCCACGTGTTGATTGCCGATGAAGGCACATGGGTGATGCACCCTGATCGAGGGTTTGACTTCTTCATACTGCTGTTGTGAGCCAGCACGTAGCAGAGGAGAAGATCTTTCTGTTGCTGAGATCTTGGATGAGTTGAGTCAAAGGACACGTGTCGTCGACCCATGGCTCGGAGATCTCTGATTTGGTGGGGAATGATCTGGTAGGATGCGCCTAGGATTGGGCGCATAAAGAGACTTTGGCTCGTAACCTTTAGGAGTCACGAACCATTCTGGGCACATGGCTTTTGAGGCGCATGCAGGCGACTTTCCTTCTGTCTTTTGGGATCAGAGAGTAGTCTAGGGCGCATGGCTTTTGAGGCGCATGCAGAGCTTCAGATGGAGACTTTTCTTCTGTCTTTTGGGATTAAAGAGCAGTCTAGGGCGCATGGCTTTTGAGGCGCATGCAGAGCTTCAGATGGAGACTTTTCTTCTGTCTTTTGGGATCAGAGAGCAGTCTGGAGCGCATGGCTGCAGAGGCACATGCGGGTGGTTGAGTGGCCACGTGGCAGTAGCCGTCGAAGTAAAGTCATGATGATGCTGACGTTGTCGACGCTTCGTCTTCTGAAAAAGCTGTCGACCGTTCAGACTTTGGGAGATGTGCTACCAACTCTGTCAGTTCAGCATTTAATGTTTGTGACATTCGATGGACAGCTGAGGGGGGGCGTCGATTGGCGTTCCACTGGGATGCATGGGGGCACATCCTCTGTGATGCGCTCGGTTCTGAAGGGCGTATCTGTGTGATGCGCCTGAAGTCGAAGGGCGTGTACGGCTATTTCGTTCCTCGAGTGCTTTAAATAGCCGTTTGGCTGAATTCGAGGCATCCGGTTCATCCATTAAATGCAAGTTCATTGCTCAGAATTCGGAGAGCCATCCACTTGGCTCGTGGGTTTGATCTACCCGACCTATAAATAGTGGCATGGAGAGAGGGTTTATTTTTTGTTCTCTCACGTACTTCCAATATGAACTTGGGTACTCGAGTGCATTCTGTTGACGAAGTGCTCCCGAGGGTGAAGATGAGACGCCATGTCGTCGTTGCTGCACTTGAAGGTGACTGTTACATCCAACAGACGGAGTCGAGGGCTTCCGAGGCAGGCGGAAGGTGCCTGTTGCATCCAAAGATAGGGATGCTCGGGCCTCGTCTCCGTTGTGCTGGAAGGGCCGTAGATCGGAATGGCGGTGCTAGGCTCTTTCTTCCTTCAAAGTGGGTGTCGCCCACTCTGGTTGTGTTGAAAGCTGCTCCTTTAGCCGTATTTCGATTACGGTCTTCCTTGGTCTTTGGAGGCTCTTTCGAAGTCTCCCCTGGCCACAGATTTGCGGTGCTCTTCACTTTCTCGATTCCAGCCAGAGGGTTAAATGTTTTATTAGTCAAAGCATTTATCAGGTGAGACTGGCTGAAAGAGCGGCACATAACTGGGCTGCTGAAGAGATGCACATAACTGGAGATGCACATAACTGAGCTGCTGAAGGAATGCGCCTTGCTGAAGGCCCATTGTGGGATATGCCCGGTTGAAGGCGCATGGTGATGTTGTGCCTGCCTGGGGGCACACGGTGGCTGCTGCGCCTGCCTTGGGGCGCCTGGTGGCTGCTGGCCGTAGACTTAGGATCTTTCCTTTGTAGAAGTTTTTTCTTTGTACAGCCTTCTCTAGACATGTAATAGACTTTTATCTGTGAAATAAGAAGTTCTCTTTCCATGTCTATATTTGTTGCTTTTGCTGTGAAGTATTTTGTCCAAGCTCTGGCGTATGTAGTGTCCGGCGCATGGGTTTTCTGGTTGTGAAATTCCATGCTTCTACAAGACCCCCTTCAAAGTTTTTAAAACTTTTGGATAAGTTTTGGAATACTTTGAATAAGAAGCATGGAGGTCAGGACACGTGACTGTTTGGGGCACATGCCTGTTCGGGCGCATGCTCCTCTTAGTTAATGATAATGATGCCTCGGTAACCGAAAAGATTAATGATGATCTTTTGGTTTTGTTTGCTGTTATCTCTTCACAGAACCTGAGGCGACGGCTGAGATCACACATCATCGGGTCACGCGTGCGACCAAGCCCTATAAATAGGCAAGAGATGGAGAGAGAGAGTTCTTCTTCTCCTTGCTTCTTGCTTTCTTAGAGTTCTTCTTCAAAAAACCTAACTTCTTCTTGAGAGAATGGCTCCCAAGACACCTCGCGGCGGTGCCGACAAAGGAAAGGAGAAAGGAAAGGAGCCTGTGACAGTTGTGGCGGCTGACGTCCCCCGTCGGCCTGTCGAAGTTCGGCCGGAGGTGGTTGGTGAGTCTCGTACACCAACGCACATAGACCTTGAGTCTTTGATGATGTGCCGCAGTTTTTGCCCGCCGACGCACATGGGTTTAAACCTTGATGATGCGCCGAAGCACTGCCGCTGACGCGCATGGGTTTAGACCCTGATGATGCGTCGAAGCACTTTTTCCAAACTGTACTTCTGATGGGTCTTAGACTCTTTTGTTATTTCTAACATTTTTGAATCTTTGCTAGTGTCAATGACTATCCCGCCCTTGAATGAAGTGCTTTTGGAGCCTGCCCTCGGTCAGGCGGGGGTAGAATATGACGAGGAAGTGATAAACCCTGCTCAAGATGCTCTTATGCTGGATCGGCATCCCGAAAGAATGACTCAAATCCGGGAACAATAGTATGGGTTCCTCAAACGGATGATGGAGCGTGGAGTTTTGAAATCTGCCACATCTGATAAAGTGACCTTCTTGAAGCCTGAGTTCCTATTCGGGGACCGCCTCACTTCTACTGAAGCAACAGTGTTGAAGGTCAAGGAAGACTGGTTTTTCACAGCAAAATGAGTGCATATGACCGTTAAGAAACTCGAACGCCAATGGCCTTTGATGGCCTTCTGTCGTCTCGCTTCGAAGAGGATGATGTCTTGGGATCTTACCCCCTCTCAAGGGGGAGCGGTGACTGGCATTATCAAAATTGATTCTGCCCCTGATCAGAGAGATACTTTGACCGCGGTGCGGTCTGGGCCTTCTTTCACCTGGCGGACGCTACGTCCTGGGAGCATTTACAGTGATGTTCCCCTTGATACATTTGCTTATAGTGCCTTGACTTTTGCACATCGCATGCTGTTGATGGAACGCTCATACCCAAAAGGGGAGTTTTGGGTAGAGGGTTGGTGTCATTACGTTTCCAAATGGGATAAACTGACACTCTGGATTTTGTCGCGGTTTCAGACTGAGCTCCGAGAAATCGGGCTAACTGCCGCGATTCGTGCCACTTAGGCAGGTGTTGATGTTAACAGACATATGTTCCTCGCCCACTTGGAAATGTTTGATGTCCATACCGGGACCTTTTTTACTCCGGTGGGGGAGTTAGGGCTCGCACTTCATGAGATGTATGAGGTATCAAAGCTCCCTTGGGGATCGGAACCCTATGAAGAGTATTTTCCGACCAACGAAGAATTTCAAGTCCTGGGGGACAAGGCTGAAGAGATGACGGCCATCTTTAAGGAAGTGGCTAGTCACCATTACTATATGCATAAGAGGGACAAGGGCGGATTGCAGCCCCATGTAACAGCTTGGAGAGATTACGTCTTTCGGCAAGACAAGGGGGATCCCTCCCAGTTCTCCACTCCGTCGGCGCTCTCTCGTAGTGAAGTGCTCTCTGAGATGAGCAGGTTAGATGAAAAGAATCCTCGAGAAAATGAGGACCAGCAGCCTGATGAACGCTCCTACAGCTGTTTCTGGCATCTTGCTCATCGAATGTCGCCAAAAGCAGTATTGGTCGCGTATCTCATGGTTTGGCTTCGGGACTATGTCTTTCCGGGCGGATCCGGCTCTGTAGAGAGAGTGACCCGGCACTTGATCCTACCAGCTGTGAAGTTGGTCTTTGGCCGGCGCCTGGCTCTGCTCCTCGCAATGGTATGTAATTTACTGCGAGGTTTACGCGAGTTCGCGGGAAATGTGATTCATGACCGGGGTCGAAAAGATAACTTCCCGTGTACTGAACTGCCGTTTCACTATTTGATGGGATGGTTAATTTTACACCATCCCAACGTAATGAGTCCGGGTTTAGAAGAAGACTATAGGGCCGGAGATGCATTCCTTCGTCGTTTCCACCAGAGGAGTTAGTCGCACACTGGCGTCCCTGTTTGCAGAAGGGTTTTATTCCATCTTCAGGGATGGGAGATCACCAAAGTTGGTCCGATCTTCTTGGGTTTTGAGGCCAATGAAGATTTAAGGGATTCAGGTGAAGACGCCACCGCCCTGCCTCCATGGGGATTCCGCTGGTTGCAAAGTATTCGGCCATCCCACCTGGTGTACCGGAACAGGAATCAGTGCTTCGTGGAACCGTATTTGCCGAGTCGCTTTGCACGTCAATTTGGTTATGCACAGCTGATGTTGGACAATCCCAGTATAACCCTGGGGTATGCTGGAAGCTTGATGGATGGCGCGCGAGCTTGGCATTACTATTATGCGGGATGTACCGGAGCTCGCTTTACGTTACCTGTCCAGGATCCGCGGCCGCCCATCCTTTACTCAGCCGCCAAGTTTTACTGTGTTATGGCTGTCGCGCCTTTCGGATATGATAGGGAGACGAGTCTTGTTGTAGGCACACCGTTAGCGGTAACTGAGCATGTATCGGCTAAGGCTCGACCACACCGTCCACCGGGGGTGAGTCAAGCTGCAGCTTCGGTTGATCAACCGAGACGACGTGCGGATGCAGGGGCTGCCTCACCTGCGGCAAAGAAGCTAAAGAAGGCATCGTCACCGACAGTGTCAGCCGATTCAGCATCCGCAGAGGTAAGGATCCTCCGCATGGTCTGGTTTTGGGCTCGACATTTTATGTAATCAATGCTTCCCCTTTTGTACAGGAGCCGCTAAAAAGGAAGCCTCGTACTCCAAAATCCGGTGGGAGTAGATCAAAGGAGATGGCGGATTCGTCTGAAGTGCGCATCCCGCCAACTATGATGTCTCCTATGGAGGAGAATCTAAAGGACGCTGTTGTCGTGGAGATTCCAACGTCCCTGGATTATGTCAGGAGGGAAGCTGAGGATGCAGCAGCCTCCGAGATGATAAAGGCCGCGGCTGGGGCCTTGGATGCCGAGGGTCTAGCAGACACGAGGCTCCCTGGTGATGATGTGGGGTGGAGTTCGTCATCTTCGGATGACACTGCTCCAGAGTTGCAAGAGTCTGTTGGGGGGGGACAACAGATATGGTTGGAACAGAGGAGAGGGTTGATTCCCCTCCTTGTCATGATGAGGGGAGATCGGCTGTATCATTGCCAAGTCCTACCCCGGCCTCACCCGTGGAAGTTGAGGTGGCTACCGATCAGGCGGTAGCGATAGATCCTATCCCTGCAGAGGGACTTGAGAAGGATGAGACTCATCTGCCAGTCCTGTCTTCCGGAGCGGGCCAGGAGATGAGAGTTGATCTTCCCGTTCTGCCAGGGGAGGTACTGACCGCTGATAGGACGTTGGGGGCAGAAGAGGTGGCCGTAGACGTCGGTGGTTCCTCTGAACTTGAGAAGGGTAAGGGTGTGGAACCCTCTGTTGCCTCTCCTACTTGGGGTACTATTTCGACGCCTGTGCCGGCTTCCTCTGTTGCTTCGGCTCCTCGGGCTAGCAGTCCGGCCCGTGTTGATGAAGAGCCTATTGATGCCAAGATTCTAGTCTCACAGATTGAGGTTGGCGGATCTTCTTTCGGTCCGCTAACTACAGCAGCCCCACCAACTCCTGCTATGACGCCGTAGGTGCTGGCGGACGCAGATGAATATGTGAAATTTATCGCTGAGGGGTGTATAAAATGCTGCAGAGGGGTATATCTGCTGTGATGGATGCCAACAGGAGTTTTGCGACGGTAAGAACTCTGGCAATGCCTTATATCGAGCTGATCCGCGTTCACCAAGGCCACGACTATATGGTCGAGATCCTGGAGGCTTCGGTGATTGAGCTGGACCAACGGCTCACGGAACTTCAGCGCATCCAACGAAATAACCTTTCCGTCTTGATAGATGCGGAGAAGGAGAAGTTGATCGCTGAGATTGAGTCTTCCTGCCAGGCCACTGTGAGCATCTGGGAGCACGAGGTGGCTGAGACTGAGGCTGCGGTGGGACAGTTATCTCAGTCCATGAAGGAGACAATGGAAATGCGAGCTGCGTTGGATGCTAATATCGCGGAGATCAACGCCCAGATGTGCCGTCTTGAGGACCAACGGGCCCGGCTCCAGTTAGATGCCGAACGTGTCCAGGCTGAACACGTAGCTTTTAAGCAGGAAGAAGCAACCTTCACTCACCGGGCTCTTTGCCCTGGCTCGGCAGCGACAACAGCTTGATGAGAAGGATGAGAATGATACTTCCATTGAGGTCGTTGAACTGATGCGTCAAGAAGCTGAGCGTCGAGTCCTGGCGACTGTGGAGACTCATGCAGCCGACTTGAGACGTCGAGTTAGAGAGCTCTCCACCAACCCTGGAGATGTTTATGGACTGTAGCGTCTCCTTTTTATGTTTTTGCAACTCTTGCTGGGGGATAGTGTAGTTTTGTACTCTCTTTTTTTTTAATAAAGAAGTACGCAACTTTTTTGTGATGTGTTCATTTTTGTTATCATGAACTTGATGATTTGTGTGGACCTATTATCTTTTGCACACCTTGGCTTTTAGGTACAGATAATAAGTTTGAAGGAACCAACATGTTTGCTCAGAGGTAATGTGGACGTGGCAATCATTGAGGTTCAAATGATAGAATCTTCCTACTCAGAGGTATTATGGACGTGGTAGGAATGATCCTGGGGGATACGCTGAACAACTCAGAGGTGATGTGGACGTGGAAGTTCTGTGATCAATGTACGACAATGCAAGGGTCGTTTGTACGAGATGTTTACTCAGAGGTAATGTGGACGTAGTAAACATGAAGGATAGCGTAGGCTTACGAAGTGTAAGATTCCGCTTTGTAGGGTGTAGAGGGATAACTCAGAGGTGATATGGACGTGGTTGTCTTTCTACTGGGGGGTGCTACGGAACAGCTGGGTTCCGGAAGCGTATAATTTTGTTAGAAGGGAATTGTCTGTAAATCCTGATGGTTGGGTCCATAGATCCCCTTGTGGAAGCACATATCTGGAAGATGTCAGGAGTAGTACTTCTTCAGGAACTTGCCGTTGATGGGCATCATGAACAAGTCCCCATTGGGTTTGGCGAGGCGGTAAGCACCGTTTGAGTATACCGTCTCAATGATGAAAGGTCCTTCCCACTTGGGCTCGAACTTTCCTGGTGTCTTGTGAGTTAACACCATCGGCCTCCTGACTGCCAGAACCAGGTCGCCAACCTGAAAAGTTCTCTGTTTGACCTTCTTGTTGAAAGCCTGTGATATACGGGCTTGGTAGAGTTCGATACGTTGTTGAGCTAGGAGACGCTTTTCGTCAAGTGCCTCCAGCTCCCGCTGACGACGACGTTGATTGTCCTCTTCTTTGAGTTTGTTTGTGATTGCTACGCGGAGTAAGGGTATCTGGATCTCGAGAGGAAGTTCCGCTTCACTCCCGTAGACCAGAGAGAATGGTGTGTTGCCTGTTGGGGTTCGTACCGTTGTGCGGTAGGCCCACAGACATACGTCCAGCTTTTCATCCCAGTCACGTTTGTTGGATGACACCACTTTTTTGAGCAGCCTAACGATAGTTTTGTTGAACGCCTCGGCCAATCCGTTTGCTGTCGGATTGTAGGCGGTTGATGCCACGTTTTGAATGCGATTCTTGTCACAGAATCTGCTGAAAACATGGCTGATGAACTGAGGACCATTATCGTGGATGATCCTCCGGGATACTCTGAAGCGGTAGATGACATGGTGTTTGATGAAGCTGACCACCCTGGAGCTCTTTACTTCCACCAATGGGACTGCCTATGCCCATTTGGAGAAGTAGTCGGTAATGGCCAGGATGAAACGGTGCCCCCTTGATGAAGGAGGGGTGATCGGTCCTACGATGCCCATACCCCAGGCTTCGAAGGGCCAGGAGGCGACTGTAGGATGTAGTGGTTCTGACGGCATATGAATGAAGTCTGCGTAAAGTTGGCACGCATGGCACTTCTTAGCATAGTCGATAGCATCAGCGGCCATGGTTGGCCAATAGTAGCCCATACGTCGCAGTCGATCCTGCAACTTAGGACCAGGTTGATGAGCTCCGCAAGTTCCGTCATGAGCTTCTCGAAGAGCTTCGGTCGCCTCTTCGTTGGACAAGCATCGAAGGAGGAGCCCATCATAGGAGCGTCGGTACAGCATTTTAGTGGCTGTATCATAGAAGAATCGAAGAGAACGTCTCCTGACTGAGACGGCTTCCTTCGGGTCCTCTGGAAGAATTCCGTAGACGGCGTAGTCGATGAACGGGAACCTCCAGTCTCGGATATTAACACCAGTACCTATTGGCATGGCATGGTCCACTCGTAAGCATAGGTTGTTTTTAGGATAAACCAAGAATCGGCCAACCACCGTGACGTAGTGCTGAGTCCCAAAGGGTGCTGCTAATGAGGCCGCGAGGCCAGCCAGAGCATCAGCCTCCAGGTTTTGTAGATGAGGGACGTGTTCGATGAAGAATCCGGTGAAGGTTGAAATGATGTTCAATACAACTTCATGGTAAGGGATCAGATCTTCATGGCGAACTTCGTATTGCCCTCGGATCTGGTTTACGACGAGTTTCGAGTTGCCATAGGCTTCCAGATAATCCACCCCCAGCTGTTGTGCCAGCTGGAGTCCCATAATGAGCACGTTGTACTCGGCAACATTGTTGGAGCACGGCTTCGAAAGAGAGTAAGCGCGCTGGATGACTAGCTGATCGGGGGAGACTAAGACTACCCCCACTCCTGCGACGATCTGGCCTTTGGGGCCTGCTCTTGAAGCGCCATCGAAAAACATTCGCCAGACGAAGCCTTCTTCGGTGACGTTTGATTCTTGGACCTCATCCGGGATATCTTCATAGAGTCTTGAGGACTCCGGGATGGGGTGTGCAGCTAAGAAGTCGGCCAGAGCTTGACCCTTAACAGCCTTCTGTGGAACGAACACCATGTTGTATGGCGTTAGCAAGATCGCCCATGTGGCTAGCCGGGAGTTCAGTGATCCTGGCTTCGTCATGAGGACCCTGAGCGGATTGACTCGGGAAATAACGTGAATTGTCTGGCCCGAGACATAATGACGAGTCTTTTGGATGGCAAATACCAGAGCCAAGCACTCCTTTTCAACGGGGTTGTACCGGTGTTCGGCCCAGATCAGGGTTCGATTGAGGTAGTAGATTGCTTGCTCATAGCCTGTGTCGCTGTTCTGAGCCAACAGTGCACCGAGGGAATGATCCATGGCACGGACGTAGAGCAGGAATGGTTTGCCAGCGACGGGTGCCACCAGAACTGGAGGGCTCGTCAGGTAGGCTTTGATGTCTTCGAAAGCCTTTTGGCATTCCTCTGTCCAGACGTAAGAGACTCCCTTCTTCATGAGCTGGGTAAAGGGTTGACATTTGCCGGAGAGGTTTGCTATGAACCTCCGGATGTACGCCAGACGTCCCTGTAAGCCCCGAAGTTCTCGAAGATTCTTCGGAGGGTCCATGTTGAGGATGGCTTTGGTCTTCTCGGGATCGACATGAATGCCTTTTGCCGTGATGACAAAGCCCAAGAATTTTCCGCTAGAAACCCCTAGAAAGGATTTAGCGGGGTTCATCTTGAGTTGATGTGCTCGCATGAGATCAAAGACTGTCTTCAGGTCTTGTAGGTGATCTCTTTTAAAGCGGCTCTTGACTACGATGTCGTCAACATAACATTCGACTGTCTTGCGAGGATGTTGATGAAAGATGATGCTCATAGCTCGTTGGTATGTCGCACCGACGTTCTTCAAGCCGAAGGGCATTACTGTGTTGCAGAAAATGCCCTTTGGAGTCCTGAATGACGTATGTTTTGCGTCATCGGGAAACATTTTGATTTGATTGTAGCCTGAATACCCGTCCATAAAAGACATGCGTTCGAAGCCACACGTGTTGTCGATCATCACATCAGTGATTGGAAGTAGGAATTCGTCCTTCGGGCAAGCAGAGTTGAGGTCTCTGAAGTCGATACAGACTCGTATCTTCCCATTCTTTTTGGTAACAGGTACGACGTTGGCTACCCAATCTGGGTGTTGCTCTTCACGGATGAAGCTGCTAGTCAAGAGTTTATCTACCTCATGATCGATGGCGTTCATGATGTCCGAACGGAAGTGCCGCTATTGTTGCTTGATAGGCTTGGCATCAGGCAAGATATTCAACCTATGCATCGCAATCTGGGGATTAAGTCCCGGCATATCTTCGTAGCTCCAGGCGAAGACGTCGATATACTCCTTAGCCAATTGGATTAAAGATTCTCGGTCTTCTCCTTCTAGGCTTTTGCTGATGAAGATGGGTTTGGAAGAAGACCCGTCTCCAAGGTCGATCTGCTCGACTTCATCCTCGGTGGGAGGTTTACGTAATTCGAAACGAGACTCCCATTGTTGTCCCAGGCGTTGCGCCCAGGGTTCTTCTTCGAAGGGTTCCGGCGCTTGGTCTTCGCCTTCATCCTTTTGAGGCTGTGCTGATGTCATGTTAGCTGACAGCACTTCCCTGAAGACTGATCTGATACTGGTATCGGAATCCCAAGTCGATGCTTCGGACGAGTGGGAATGTTCTATGTCTTCTGCATCTGAACTCTCTGGAGTTGATGGCGGCGTGACATAGCCTACCCCCCGTCGAGTTTTGTTGTAGTAGTCCTGTGGCTTTCCTTTGGGTGTTGGAAGCCGGAGAGGGAGACGTCGACCTTTGCCGTAGTTTAGGCCTTTGTCGCTTTTTAGGTCGTAGTCCATCTTTTGGATGAGGTACTTTGCCTTATCCGTGCACCGATAGAGTTGCATTCTGCCGGCATCTGGTTCTGGCTCGAGCGGCGGGAGGTCTTGACGACGCTTGCCTTCACCAAGGATGATGGATCCTTCGTCTCGACTTCGTGGAAGGACTATGTAGCAGACTCCTTGAGACGGGACTACTCGATTTACATTATGGACGGTCGTTATTTGTGTTTGCAACGACCGTAGAGCGTTATCTAATATATACATGGCATTCCAATGTGGAAGACAAGAATAATTAAAAGACACTCTATTATTGATGAAGTACGAAATTTTATCCCGTGGGATTATATTGTCTAAGGAGGGTGCATCTACATCAGCAGAGATATATTCGCCAAGCTCCTCATCTGTAAGCACTGGGGCTGGATCAGGAGAGTCCACCACAGCTTTGATTTTGGGGTCCGAGAGGGTTATGTGAGCCCTCTCTGACGTCTTGGATGACTGCGGGGGCTTGCCCTTGAGACGCACCTTCAGTGGTGCCTCAGCTGCGCCTCCAGTGATTGGTGCCTTTCCATGTAATTTTGCCACCAGGGGAGCCGATGTTTGAGGCGGCTTTCCCTTGAGGCGTATCTTCAGGGGAGCTTCAGGAGTTGGTGCTTTTCCTGGTAGCTTGATGCTCATTGGGGGCACCTTCTGGGGCGGTTTGCCCTTGAGTTTGATCTTCAAAGGGGCGTCGAGAGTCATTTCAGGCTCCATGTCCGGCTCAGCTGCCGTCTCTGCCTCATCATCAGCATCATTGGCTTCCTCCTCGTCAAGTGATTTGTACAAGTCGAAATCGGTGAAGTAGGCTTCAATCCCTTTGAAAGGATCGATGTCTGCGAACTCCGTCCTGATGACGCCATTGGTGGATACATATTTCATGCATTGGTGGAGCATGGACGGTACCACCATGTACTCATATAGCCAGGGTCGACCGAGCAGGATGTTGTAGTTGACCTCGGCATCCACAACATAGCAGGTCACCTCAGTTTTGAGGTTACCGATGTGACACTTCAGTCGAATTTTGCCTAGTGGCTCGCTTTTGCTAGCGTTAAAGCCACTGATGGTTGTGTTGGAGGGCGCCAGCCGGTACATTGGGATCTCCAGTATTGATAACAGTACATTCGGAATGATGCTGAGAGAAGACCCCGGATCGATCTGAATCCGGTTCACCTTGACTGAACCGACATACCCTATATAATACAGCGGCCGGTTATGTCGGTGGTGCTTGAGAAGCATGTTTTGTTGGGTGAAAGTTATGTTTGGGATAACTTCATCCGCACAATGACAGTACGCACAAGTAGTTGGGAGGTCTTCAGGCTGCTTGACCTGACTGAGAAAGGATTCAGCATCCTTCAAAGCTTCACAGAGAGCTTCTCGGGAGTCTTTAGAAAGATGTAGGAGCTCGAACAAAGATTGGCGGGCAGGAGTACTGGCCAGTTGTGCCAGTATGTCGAAGTTGTGGGGATTGGCTAGCCTCGAAGCATTCTTCTTTCGTAGAGGCTTGTCGAAATGAACCTCCACATGCTTCTGCTTATTGGCTGCTGAGGGTTTAGGCGGGCCCTCTTCCTGGACAGCAGGGATGGTGCAAGGAGGCACCACTTCGGCGGCAGCTTCGCCTGGTTGGGCATTTTGTTGTGCACGCGTCTGCACAGGGAGTGCCTCTTCTGTTGAAGAAGAGACCATGCGGCAAGACTTGATCTTCCTGCCTTTGGATTTGGAGGTAGGACGTACCTCTGGTTGAGTCACCTCGGAGACGAGGTTGGGATGGACCCATAGGACCTCTCCTCGAGATGTGGTGAGTGGGATGAGTCCACTCACATTGTCACGGGTAGGTGGTAAGTTAACCACCTCCATTGTCGCCTTAGGGATGGGGACGATGCCATCTTGTGTGGTAGTCGGCGGCAAGGTGCCGAACTGGAGTGACACCACATTGGCTGACACCGTCTTCTCTTTGTAGTCGACGGAGATTACATCCACATTGATCATGCGCTGGATGTAATTTTTGAGGACATAACAGTCCTTGGTCGGGTGTCCGACAAACCGATGGTAGTGACAGTACCTCGGGTTGTCCACTTTCTCAACTTCATCGGGCCGCTTTGGGTCCGGTAGCTTGATCTTGTCACCCTGCTTTAGTATTTTAAAAAGTTGCAGGGTGTCTTCGTCGTTGAACGAATAAGTCTCCTTGGGCCTTGGTGCAAGTGGAGGCTTCTGAGTAGGCGCTGATGCGCCTTTTGAGGCATTAACAGTTAATGCCTGCTTCCCTTTCGTCTCACGTTCAGGGTTGTTGGCCGCAGAACTTTTCCCCTTGTCATCAAAGGTAGGGAAGCTGACCCCCAGAAGACGTGCATTGGCCGCCTTCTTTTCTGCGGCTTCTGCTTCGATGATCAGGGAGCTCCAGTCGGGAGGAGGAGTAGAGTTAAGCCAGAGCTTGACTGCAGGCAGCATGTTCATGCTGCAAGAGGAGAGGAGCGCATGTTCCGGCATGCCTGGAGGAAGTCTGAAGTAGGCCTGTCAGAAGCGTTCGATGAACACCCGAACCGTTTCCTTCTACTTCTGGCATATTTCTATGAGGGACGCCATCGTCATGTCCTTCCCGCCGTCGTAGAAGCGGTCGAGGAAGAGGCACGTCAAGTCGTCGAAGGATGATATGGAATTGTCGGGGAGGCTGCAGTACCAGTCATACGCCACTCCCTTCAATGCTCCGACAAATATGCTAGTGAGGAGCGCGTCCTCCTTTGGAAGATGTCCCGTTTGGGACTGTAAGTATGTCAGGTAGCGACGCGGAGAGTCCTTCCCGTCATATGGCGTCAGAGTTTGTGGTTTATACTTTGGAGGATAAACCACCTTGTTCCACTCGAGGGGATAGGGTTGGGGGATGCCCATCTTCTGGCGCTCCTCTTGCCTGTTCTTGGATTCGAAGCGCTCCCATAAATCCTTGATCATTTCAACCACATCCTCCGTGAAGCTGGGTGTTAAGGAAGGTGGTACCACTTGGAGTTGAGCGTTTGAGGGCTCAGACGTCCGGGGTACTTCTCGGCGGTCTGTGCATGAGGGTACCCGTTGAAGGGATACACTCGACTCCCCATTGGCCACTGGGTCGGGACCGGTCGAAGGCGTTTGGGTCAAGGCCGACCGTATTTCAAATACCGCCTGAGTTAGTGTTTGCATGGAAGCAGAGAGGGTTTTGAGCCCACCCTCTAATGTGTCTATGCGCTGGACGATGTCCTGCAGCGGCGCATCAGACTCGACATCAACCTCAGTCACATTCACTGTCACGACGCGACCGGGAGTGGAGGGATGAGTTGAGGCCTCACTCTCGGCTTCACTCTCATGTAGGGGAGTCGCCTCTCCTGGAGCTTCAGCTTGGCCACCCCCAGCCACGTTCTGGAGGTCATTCTCGATGGGCGCATTTGCAAGGGTCTGATTACCCTCAGCTCCGTCTTGAAGGGCCTCTTCGTCTCCGGAACTCGGGTCCGCAGATGCTAGGCTACCCCCACAATGTTCTGGGGGATGTCCTTGTCTTCAGAGGCTTCCGGGAGGCTGACTTCGCCTCGAGGAGCTGCCCCAAGTGTGCTTTGGACACACTCGTCTTCGGAAGGAGGCTCGACAAGGGTCTGACTACCCCCAGCTTCCTCAAAGAACTTCTTCCTCGACCGAGTGCTTTCGAACACTCCGGAGGACGAGACAGCCGCCTTGGTTTTCTTCGGCTAGTTTTTGGATGCGGACGAGAAATTGCCAGTCGTTTTTCGGACTGATGAGGAGTTGGAGATCATGTTGCATGAAGCAACCCTTGGCTCCTTTTCTGTCGACACCTTCCTTCCAAGGCGATGTCGGAGGGGTGTCGATGATTGCAGCCGCTGAAAGACTGTCTGCCTTGGTGGTACTGCCGCCTTGCAATAGCAGTTGATGGAGACCACCGCACAAGTATGCCCTGTGAGAGGCGTATCATGCTTGTTGGTCGACTCTCCTGACCGGCGTTTGTGAGTGATCACGTTACGTAGGTTGTTGGAGGAGAGTGCTACTTTCGCACCCCCTTCAAGCGCATGGCAAGGCCAAGCGTTGGGGTGGTCAAGTGAGTGCTGTGCCCCCTGATCTGATACCAAACAGGCATCCCGATCAGTAGTGGGGGAACCACAACATTTGTTTGTCTTGTTCGACTTGGTTGCGCACGCAGCAAATGCGCCCAAGTGAGACAAGGGTTTTGAAGGTCGGCTCGTTCTCGGCGCCGCAGCACTCGAGCCGACCTTGTACAACTTACCATCAGCAGCGCGCATGATTGTGAGCGCATGCTTCTGGCTTGTTGCTGGCATAGCACGTTTGGGACGCATGGCCCGTGCTGCCTTGGACTTCTTCGTACCAGACCGCTGGGGCACGTAGTACTCAGAATCCAAATTCTTCTCGCCACTACAGCGAGTGAGTCTATCAAAGACAGAGATCTTCTGTGGCGCATCAGAGACGATGCGCGGGGTATTAGCTGCGCCCCTGATCCGTCGACGCATCTTCCTCGCCTGAGAGAGAGATGGTTGGGGAATGTGGTTAGCCGCACGTTTCTCCGAGAGATGCGCTGCATCAGCGGGAGCATCTTGGTTGCTGAGGACGTCAGCAGGAAGGGAGGGCTGGATTGGCGCATCCCCTTCGGTGGTGGTGCCCAAGGCGTCGACCTTGCGTACCCAGACTCGGCGGGTCTTCTTTGGCTTCGGCAGCGGTTTCGAAGGACTCGCGCTGCCTTCAGATATGAACTCCTCATACGCCTGTTGATTGAGGCGTACGACCAGCGTCTTGTGGGAGGAGCCCACCTTCACGTCGTCGGCTTACGACACAACTTTCTCGGTGGAGGAGAAAGAGGTCCCCAGCAGAGTCGCCAGCTTGTTTGCCATTAAAATTCTTTAATGTAAATTTCAATACAAATATAACAGTGTTACAATATAGGACTTAGATGTAGCCCTAGAAGTACACTTTTGTTTAATCTGGGTCCCTTGTGCCGATGGAGCGAGTGGTAATGCGTTGACTCCGTTGACGAGCTGACGACGGTTATCGGTTCTCTGAAGGTTTGGATTACTCTGGGTGATGGAGCTTGCTGAGAGGAGGAAGACGTTGAATGTCTGTATCTGTCTCTCTGGTGGTATGTTTTTTCGTATCTGTCTGTGTGTGTGGAAGAAGGAAATGATTCCTCTATTTATAGCGGGGCAGGTTGGCTGCTCATGCGCGTATATGTAGGATGCGCCGGTGCGTGGGGACGCCACGTGTTGATTGCCGATGAAGGTGCATGGGTGATGCGCCCTGATCGAGGGGTTGACTTCTTCATACTGCTGTTGTGAGCCGGCACGTAGCAGAGGAGAAGATCTTTCTGTTGCTGAGATCTTGGATGAGTTGAGTCAAAGGACACGTGTCGTCGACCCATAGCTCGGAGATCTCTGATTTGGTGGAGAATGATCTGGTAGGATGCGCCTAGGATTGGGCGCATAAAGAGACTTTGGCTCGTAACCTTTAGGAGTCATGAACCATTCTGGGCGCATGGCTTTTGAGGCGCATGCAGGCGACTTTCCTTCTGTCTTTTGGGATCAGAGAGTAGTCTAGGGTGCATGACTTTTGAGGCACATGCAGAGCTTCAGATGGAGACTTTTCTTCTGTCTTTTGGGATCAGAGTGCAGTCTAGGGCGCATGGCTTTTGAGGCGCATGCAGAGCTTCAGATGGAGACTTTTCTTCTGTCTTTTGGGATCAGAGAGCAGTCTGGAGCGCATGGCTTTTAAGGCGCATGCAGGTTTGGGTGCATGGCTGCGGAGGTGCATGCGGGTGGTTGAGTGGCCACGTGGCAGTAGCCGTCGAAGTAAAGTCATGATGATGCTGACGTTGTCGACGCTTCGTCTTCTGAAAAAGCTGCCGACCGTTCAGACTTTGGGAGATGTGCTGTCAACTCTGTCAGTTCAGCATTTAATGTTTGTGACATTCGATGGACAGCTGAGGGGGCACGTCGATTGGCGTTCCACTGGAACGCATGGGGACGCATCCTCTGTGTTGCGCTCGGTTCTGAATGGCGCATCTGTATGATGCACCTGAAGTCGAAGGGCGCGTGTGGCTGTTTCGTTCCTCGAGTGCTTTAAATAGCCGTTTGGCTGAATTCGAGGCGTCCGGTTCATCCATTAAATGCAAGTTCATTGCTCAGAATTCGGAGAGCCATCCACTTGGCTCGTGGGTTTGATCTGCCCGGCCTATAAATAGTGGCATGGAGAGAGGGTTTGTTTCTCGTTCTCTCACATACTTCCAATATGAACTTAGGTACTCGAGTGCATTCTGTTGACGAAGTGCTCCTGAGGGTGAAGATGAGACGCCATGTCGTCGTTGCTGTACTTGAAGGTGACTGTTACATCCAACAGGCGGATTCGAGGGCTTCCGAGGCAGGCGGAAGGTGCCTGTTGCATCCAAAGATAGGGATGCTCGGGCCTCGTCTCCATTGTGCTGGAAGGGCCGTAGATCGGAATGGCGGTGCTAGGCTCTTTCTTCCTTCAAAGTGGGTGTCGCCCACTCTGGTTGTGTTGAAAGCTGCTCCTTTAGCCGTATTTCGATTACGGTCTTCCTTGGTCTTTGGAGGCTCTTTCGAAGCCTCCCCTGGCCACAGATTTGTGGTGCTCTTCACTTCCTCGGTTCCAGCCAGAGGGTTAAATGCTTCATTAGTCGAAGTATTTATCAGGTGAGCCTGGCTGGAAGAGCGGCACATAACTGGGCTGCTGAAGGGATGCACATAACTGGAGATACACATAACTGAGCTGCTGAAGGAATGTGCCTTGCTGAAGGCGCATTGTGGGATGTGCCCGATTGAAGGCGCATGGTGATGCTGTGCCTGCCTGGGGGCGCACGGTGGCTGCTGCGCCTGCCTGGGGGCGCCTGGTGGCTGCTGGCCGTTGACTTAGGATCTTTCCTTTGTAGAAGTTTTTCCTTTGTACAGCCTTCTCTAGACATATAATAGACTTTTATCTGTGAAATAAGAAGTTCTCTTTCCATGTCTATATTTGTTGCTTTTGCTGTGAAGTATTTTGTCCAAGCTCTGGCGTATGTAGTGTCCGGCGCATGGGTTTTCTGGTTGTGAAATTCCATGCTTCTACACCCGCATGACACTTGTATCCCATTTATTTGAGCCCCCACATGCTACTTATTTATCCGTGATCATAAATACCTATTTAAATTCAATTATTGTACCATGTCCGATTTTGACCCGACCCGGCTCAACCGAACCCAGTCCAAGCTTTATATTACCCTCTCTCATGACACCCTCACTCTCCTTGCCCTTGAAAAATATTAACTACCTAGTTTTTTCACTTCAAATTTTTAATGTGTATTTCAATGATTTAATTTCCTAAGGAATGATCTAATTTTCCCCATTTTAATCTAAAGCCCTCATTCCACTCCTCTTCAATCCCAACCCCACATCCTCACACTCACTCCCACACACCCATGTGGCCGACCCTAAAAAATTCCTATACTCTTTCTCTCTCCTCCCCTCTCATTTACTTACAGCACACACAATCATACTCTCTCTCTCTCTCTCTTTCATTAATATATCTCTCTCTCCAACTCTCATTAAATTTACAACAGCTCCCCCATGCTTCCGAGCACAGCCGACCACCACCCCCATGGCCGACCCTCCATTTTGGCCATCCATGGCCGGCCGACCACCAGCCCATGGCTGAGCTCCTTCCCTCTCCATTCATCATCATCATCTCCTATTACCATCATCATCATCTCCCATCAACGCCACCACCATCATAGCCGAACACCACTACCATTCCACCACCGCAAGCCCACTCCGCCACCACCACGCGCCGCTCACCGCCGTCGGGCTGCGTCGCTCGCCGCCACCGGGTCCCCGCGCGGCCAGCAACAGCGAACAGCGGCAACGCAACACAGCAGCAGCAGGCCGCGCGCGTACGGGCCGCCGTGTGTCGCGTGGCCGACCGCACTCCTTCCGGTGAACCTTCGGCAGGCCCCCATGGCGAGTGCGTCCCCGGTACGAGAAACGTTCGATTCGTGCGTTTGGCTCGGGTTCCGGTCGGCGCGAGCTCGGAATGGATCCGGAAATAGCGTTCCGTCGCAGCGACTTCACACAACTTTTTCGAGAAATTCGACCATTGGATCAGCGATTTCTTCACTCCGTCACAATCTCGGTATATCCATCTTCACTCCCTTCCATTTTTGTTCGTTAATTTTATCGTTTCATACCTCAAACCGGCCACCAAGTTGACCGTGTAAATTGTGTTATTTTTGGACAATTTTGCGGAGCCAACTTCGTCGGTTCGTATTTCCTCCATCGCAGCTCCATCTGGCGTACCACTGGTTCCTATGCGAAGCTGGTATAACCCTTTTTCTACCCTCCAGTTTTGTTTCATTGTGAACACGTTTGATTGGTTGAATTCAACGCCAAAAGTTGGCCGTCCGAATTCGTAATTTCTAACTTATAAAATTTCATTTTTGAACCCGGGACTCCGGATTCAATTTCTGACACCACCAGTAGACTCTTGGCGTCGTTCTTGCATGTTTTTATGTAAAGTTTGTCAGATTTGGAGGACGTGGACCCTGGCATGTATTTCGGTGCAAGTCGGATACCAATATCCGGGTCGACGGGTCATTTTGAGATCGGCTCATCGGAATCCAATTCTGGATATACCGTTGAGTTTGTATCTTCATTCTGGACTCGTTAAGATATAATTTGCTGAGTTTTAAGGACATTTGTTCCGACACGCTTTTCCGTGCAAATCGGAATTTCAATGTCCTGGTCAACGGACCAATTTGAGATCGGGTCAACGGAATCCAATTCTGAATATACCGTTGGGTTCGTATCGTCATTCTGGATTTGTGGACATGTAATTTGTTAGGTTTACTACACTTTTGTTTCGGCATATTTTTCGGTGCAAGGCGGGTCCGACACGGACACCGTTTTGACCCGAAATTATTTTTTTGTCCATGTGTCCAAATTGGACTTATGGATAGGCTATCCTAGCTAATTTGACCATTCTGGACATGTTGGTAATGGTTGTTTCACCATCCGATAACATCTATAGGTTTTTACCCTATTATTATAATCTTCCTCCTTTGGTTGTATTTCGAGATCCATCGATTCCAGTAATTTCACAATCACTGAAATTGAATGTGTTGACCCTGTTGATGTTTATAGAGACTAGCCTTGACCCTGTTTGACCATGGTTGACTATTTTGACTGAACGTTGAAGTAGTCAACGTTTGACCTAGGTTAGACTAGTTTTGACCTTGGTTGACCACAGTTGACTATTTTGACCAAAAGTCAACCGGAAGTCAACCGTAGCCTAAATTGATTAGAACTTGACCGAAGTTGACCAGTTGACCCAAAGTCAACTGTTAGCTAAGTTTGACCTAGAGTTGACCAGGGTTGACCAGTTGACCCAAGTCAACTGTAAGTCCACCTTTGACCCAGTTTGCCTTAGTTTGAACTAGTTTGACTCAGTTTGTCTTAGTTGTCTTAGATCAACTTAGTTGGACCTAGATTTCATAGCATATACTATTTGAACCCTAATTGACTCTTATATATCTCATCTTAGGTCTGTGATTTCATTCTGAGCCAGATTACACAGTTGACATATTTCTACCAGATCTCAGGCGAGTACATTCTCTGATAGTAATTCTGTTTTTATGATATCGTTTATATTTCTTGTATTTAGTGTAGATACCCTTGTTCTTTTGACACATTGTTCACACGGATTGGTATTTCTCTAGATCCCATTATGAGATGTTATTCCTCGCTTTCCTTGGTATATCTTGTGCAAGTCTTTCTTGTTCCTTGTGCATTGTATAGACACGATTCCTGCGAAGGGTAGCTACCCTCTCGGAGAATCGCGTGTCATGATGTGTCATGGTTGGATCCACTATACTAGTCGGGGACGGAGAGTATTAGTGTAGATGTGTGGTCATTATCCACCTTGTTATTCTTGTAGATCTTGTGAGTGTTAATCATACACCCCACGTATGATTAACCAGGCCAGTAGACCTTGTGCAGACCCAAGCCGGCCACATGTTGTAGCTAGTACTCACACACTTGGATAGATGATTCTTGATTCTTGTACATGCCATGATCAGTTTTACTTGCCTTATTATAGCTCTAGATTTACAGCTTACCTTGCCATGATACTCACATGTACATTTCATAATTTCTTGTATATTCTCTCTATTTACTGCTACATTTTTAATATCGTCTAACTAGAACTGTTATTTGAGTTTTGTGCTCGTTCCATCCTGACTGGATATGTTGACAAATTTTAGGAGTAGTTGTGCCCTCAGTATTGGACTTCTTGATGTTGCTAGCTGAGGTGGATCTCACTATTCTTCTATGTGAGTTACCTGATAGTTATCCTTAGTTAGTCTTGTTGTTCCTTCTTTATTTTCCTGTCTTATGATCCTTGTAGATTTTAGTTGTTCTAGTGATATTGTTATTATTCCTTAGTTTTTGTGATGTGACATGAGTACATTTTTAGTTATGGATCTTTAGATGTTGTAGTTAGTATAGGGTACTTGACAGCGCTCTACCACCGATACTGCGGCATAGGCTGGGCGTGGCCCATGTATTCGTACCCGTATATCAGGGTACAGGTCGTGACAACAGCTGCTTATGTTATTAATTTATCTCCTAGTGTCCCTTTGCAGGGTGATGTGCCTGACAAAGTATGGTACGATAAAGTGCCGTCATACAATCACCTATGAGTGTTTGGCTGTAAGTCCTTCGTGCATGTACCGAAGGACGAGAGGACCAAACTTGAGCCGAAGACGAGGCGATGCGTCTTTGTCGGCTACGGTCGGAATGAGTTTGGCTATAGACTCTACGTCCCGGTGGGAAGAAAGTTATACAGAAGCAGGGACATGGTATTCGTCGAGGATCAGACCATGACCAACACACAAGATTCTGAGACGCCTTCTGAGGCTGAAGAATTGCCTGAGTTAGAGTCATTTTGCTTCGAGCAGTTTCCAGAGGACAGCGCAGAGGATCCAATTATGGGGGAGCCAGTACATGGAGTTGCTCCCAACCTTGATCATCAGCCTGCTGATGGTGGTCAGGGTGTCTCTCAGGAGGATGAGCATGCCGGGGAGGCGATTCCTGAAGAGGAGGAGGTTGTTGGTATACAGCCAGCACCAGTGGCTCCACTGAGAAGGAGCGACAGAGAGCGTCGACCATCTACGAGATACTCACCGGGTGAGTATGTGCTATTGACTGACGGAAGAAAGCCCGAAAGTTTTGCAGAGGCTATGGAAGACAAACAAAGGCAGGAGTGGATGCATGCTATGCAGAAGGAGATGAGTTCCTTACACGCCAATTCTACTTATGAGCTAGTACGGTTGCCAAAGGACAAGAAGGCTTTGAAAAATCGATGGGTGTTTAGAGTGAAGCAAACGGATGATGCTACTCGCCTTCGATACAAAGCGAGGCTGGTAGTTAAAGGCTACGGTCAGCGGAAAGGCGTAGATTATGATGAGATCTTTTCGCCTGTCGTCAAATATTGGTCTATTCGGGTGGTGCTAGCATTGGCAGTCAATATCGACTTGGAGGTCGAGCAGATGGACGTGAAGACGGCATTCCTCTACGGTAATCTTGAGAAGGAGTTATACATGGAGCAGCCATAGGAATTCTGTAAGAAGGGTAAGTCACACTTGGTCTGCCGGTTGAGGAAGAGCTTGTATGGTCTGAAGCAGGCTCCGAGGCAGTGGTACAGGAAGTTAAAGTCGTTTATGGAGGAGCATGGTTATGCATGGACGACGTCGGATCACTGTGTATTTGTGAGGTATTTTGTCGAGGATGATTTCATCATTTTATTGCTCTATGTAGATGACATGCTATTAGTAGGTCGGAATGCTACTAGGATAGTGGAGTTGAAGCGTCAACTGGGCGCGACCTTCTCTATGAAGGATTTAGGCACAGCGAAGACTATTCTTGGGATAGAGATTAGTAGAGAGAGAGAGAGAGTCCAAGCTGCTATATTTGTCCTAAAAGAAGTATATTTACGGGTACTTCAGCGTTTCGGTATGGACGGGTCGAAGAAAGTGAGTTGCCCCCTTACGGCCCACTTTAAGTTTACTGAGGAGCAGTGTCCATCTACCGAGGACAAAAAAGAAGATATGGAGCGGGTTCCATATGCTTCAGCTGTGGGGAGCCTTATGCATGCTATGGTGTGTACGAGGCCAGACATCGCTCATGCAGTTGGCACTGTTAGCAGGTATCTTTCAAATCCTGGAAGGGTACATTGGAGTGCGGTCAAGTGGATTCTATGATACCTTCAGGACACTGTTGATTGGAGACTTTCCTTTGGTGGTGACGAGTCGAAGCTGGTTGGGTATACCGACGCTGATATGGCTGGAGATGTAGACACAAGACGATCAACTTCGGGCTATGTGATGATGTTTGCCGGAGGAGCAGTATCGTGGCAGTCGCAGTTGCAGAAGTGTGTTGCCTTGTCGACGACGGAGACGGAATACATTGCGGCAACGGAGGTGTCACGCCCGCTCCTGTAGGAGCGATCGTTCTCACTAAGGCATGATGCCGTACGAGCCTAGATTGCGCTCGTGTAAGGCGGGTTCCATAACGGCCGATTTCAGCGGCTGCGATGGGGTCGTCGCACATAAGTCCCAAGCAGAGACATTGAACATGCAGCAAAAATTTAGAACAATCACAAGTTATATTCAGAAGAAGCTCTTTATTGATATTGAAACAAAGGTTACAATAGGGAGCAAGGCCAATATTACAAGTCACTCAAGCTCACTCATCTCATATTATAAGTCACTCAGCTCTCTCTTATCTCTCGATACATGTCTTGAGCCATCGGATGCTTCGGAAGGCGACGTCCATACATTATGTCCCGTATAAGTTTTGACTCCATGCGGCCGCATGCTTCGAATCGCCAAGGAACTCCGTGCCTCGACGCATCCAAGCGAGCTCCGCACCGCGAGCTTCTACCGGTACCTGCACATGAAAACTATGTGGCTGTCAGTACTCAACTGTACTGGTGGAATGAGCTCCTCGTCCACCTATACAAAACCAACACGTTTGATTTTACTTTGTGCAACATAACCCTTTTGATTGTCTTTCTACTCTTGCCTTAGGATTATTTTAGGATTGACGTCTTGGCCTATTTTGTGTCTCTAGACCATCTCGTGCTTACGACGACAACGTTAACTCATACCTAGCCTCAAGACCCTTCTCGTGCCAACAACGTTAACCTATCAAGTCGTGCTTGCCTTTTGGCACATAATCAGAGACGTAACTATGCGGTAGAACCCAATTCCTTGTGACCATGCTACAAATCTATCATACCGTGCCTCGCAACTCAATATGACTTCACCATATCGCCGCCTCGCGGCCCTTGCTACTTCGATCACCAACAGACCCAATCAAGACTTGTGGACCAAGTGTCACTTGACCGACTTTGCCTAGCGGCATTTTCTGACTTAAACTCAAACCAACTTATACAACTTATATGCTGACAACTTAAGACTCGACGCCACAACTCGTGCCGAAGCACATCGCCTATGTTGATGCCAAGTCTTAGGCCCAAACATTGTGTTCTAACTGTACACACATTCAACTGACTCAATCCAAAGGCACACACACAGATTGTCGCCCGTGCCGACCTATTTATATGAATTGGTCACTAACATCACAAGCTATAATGGACTATAGCCTTGCTATTCGACGACCCTTTCAAAGCAAGTAGCTAGTCCCGCTGAAAGTTCCCGAATAACCCGAGCGGTTCATCCAGCTACGGCTATACCTATTTCCTCCCAGGGCGACGCGGTCCTATGGCGCCCAGGGTTGCCGCTCGTGGAAACTCCTCCTTGTCGACAAGTTGTCCAATGACCATGCAAGACTCGACTCGAACTGACGTCTCACACAGTCATTCCTCTTCCAGTGTTACCATCTCTTTCAAAACCAAGTTCAAGACTTCTATCCTTGTGTCACGACCCACACCCAAGAGTAAGGGCACGAGAAGTGGGTACGTCCAGCCTACGTCGCAGTGTCGGTGGTAGAACACTGTCCTAGGTCAAACATCTAACCATATAAAGGTACCTGTACAGTATATACACTCCGAATGGAGGTGACATAGCAAATACAGTCTCAATCATATCAAAGGTAGAGCATGATAAAAGATAGATAAAATATGAAATCCACAAAGAGATACCGCAGATAGAAGTCTAAGTGTCTAAGATACACAAACCCAGAAAATATCTCAAATCTCAAATACAGTAATCCATAAAGTAAATACAACTCAAGAAAACTAAAATAACTATCTATACAACCTCTACTGTGTCTCCTCTAGGCTAGCAGGCAACCTCCAAGCTATCTGTAAAATTTTCAACAGGTCTAGTCAGGACAGGAACGAGTACAATTCATCAAGAAATCCCAAGTAAATGACAGAGAACTATAAAGCAGTTATAGACAGTTTTATTGATGAACATGGTAGTTTGTATACAGGTGATGGTATAGAGAAACATTTAAGATACAAGGAAAGTAAGGTAAGTAAAACAAGAGAAGAATCATAGCAATAAAGACTGTAAATAGAAACTAGCTGAACTAGAGCAACATGATATAAGTCCAGAATGTAAATGTGAACAAGTGCAAAACCCAAGTAATCCAGACAACATAAAACTGATACCAGGTGATTCCAGTACAAGATGAGTCCAGTATAAGATGATTCCAGTCATAGTGATCAATGATTCCACGGTGAGTCCAGCCTATACTCTAACAGTGTGTTTTAAAATACCGAGATCGACATATAATCGGCTGTAGGTAATACGGCACATCACACAACGGGCCGGGTGTGAGATGGCTATTATTCCATTAGATTCCAGTAGATTTCAGTTGGAAGATTCCAGATTGGAGTATGTCTACATGTCTTACTCAAGTATTTCCCCTCCCAGCAAGTACAAGTGAATCCAGAATACGACACGAGAATCAAGATGAATCCAGCCAAAATATGATGATTCCAGAAATAGATTCCGGAATGATTCCAGTGATTCCAGTAATAGAGGCCAGATAAGTATGGTATGTGTGTCGCATACATGAATCCAGAAATATCCATACGTGTTGTAACAGAGAATCACATAAAACTAACTATAACTGAAGTACAGTAATTGACAATTAAATGAGAGAACTATCAGAGAATGTACTCGCCTGATAACCTGAACAGCTGATAGGTATAGAGGTCCAAACTGAAGCCACATAGTCCTATTTAGAGCAACACAGGTCAAGATGTATACGGGAGATGATAAATAAAATATACAATGCATCTGCATGCTGTCTAGGTCAAACTAGACTAAAGTCAATACTTGGTCAACTCTAGTCAACCACACTAGTAAAATTAGGTCAACTAGGTCAAGTCCTAGCCCAAAAAAGTCTAACAAGTCTCACTAGGCCTAACCAAGCCTAGGCTAGGACTCACACAATCACAAGACAATGTGAACCACAACAATACATAATATAAAATAGATAATATATATAAATACATACCTTCATATATACATGCATATCTACATTACATACATATTTATATATATAGGCATATGTTACATCATGCATATTTACATAGTTACATAGATATATACATTCATGCACATTTATATGCATACTTTTAAACATTATATATGTTAACATTCATTACAATGCATTATATTTTACTTATACCTTTGATTGATTGATTCATTCATATATGACATTCATTCATGCATATTACATACTTACATGCATCTATACATTATATACATTGTATATAACATGTAAAAATAGAAGAGGTAAAAAAAAGAAAAAAACTGAAATGGAAAGGAAAGGGAAGGAAAATGTAAGGAAAAGGAAAAACAGTGGACATATACATGCTTGCATCATATATTCTACATTACCATGCTATCATTATATATTGTATTATATTATTTATATATTATGCATTCATATCTATCATTACATGTATACCTTGCATTCATATCTAGTATTTATTATATACTTTCATGCATATATTGTATATTATTTTTTTATTCATGCATTTATGCATTGCTTACATACATTATATTAATTGCATTCCTACATGCTTATATTCAACCATATATATACATTAATGTAAAGAGGATATATATCATATATAAATCATTTCATTTATCTAACATATCATGTATTACATACTCTATATTCATTTAATATCCATACTACATAGGCTCATAAGTTACACAAAATGTATATATCGTATAGTCACTCTTCTACTTAAAACCAATACTGTACCAATTGGGCCTCTACTAAATTCTAGGATTAAAGTATGTCGTAGCCCTTTATGTTATCTTTTCGAAACTTTAAACGGATCGCATTTTTGTGTCCGAAAGCTCCCGGAATCGCGAAAATACCGAAACACGTTCGTCTTTCGTACAGCTAACACTCAAATAATTCTACAGAAAGTTACATAAAGAATTTGGCTTATTAAAATATATATTGGAAAGCTAACTTCGATACGGTTCTTTTAAAAAAAACGGCAGATAAACCGGAGTTCTAAGCTAAAAGTTATGACATTTCTAAGTTGCTTTGGTTAATAAAAACGTGGATGAATATTATGACGAATTTGACAAAAGAACACATATAGGCCAAGATACTTGGATACAAACATAGGTATCCAAATGAAACTCATTCTAACTATCCTAACTAAGATCAATCCACTCTCTAACCATTCTAAAACTAAATTTAAATATCTACTTAAACTATTATCATACATACATACACATGGGGTGTCCTAATTTGGGATCTATCAAGTAGGACACAAGACACATATCTAAAATCCTCAAGAGAGCTCCAAATGGTCTCAAATTTGAATCTAAATGGGACACATGCATGAGGATGGATCCTACGGATTCAAAACTAATTTATATGCAAAGGAAATCGATTTAGAGGATGGATTTTACCTATTAGGAGTGGAATCCCAATGAAATCCTTTAGGACACGGCTCCGATACGAAGATCCCTCAAAGTGGACACTCCTCCTTGCACTCCTCTTCCAATCCTTGCTAGCACCCTTCCCTTGGAGAATGGGAATGATTGAGGGAAGGTTTGGTGAAGGAATGATTTGATTTGGAGATCAAATCAATGGGAAGGCTCTCTAAAATTAGGGTAGAACAAAAGGAAAATAAAAGAGGCAAGATTGTAATGAATGAAATGAATCATTCTCTCCTAAAGGTGGCTGCCATAAAGTGTCCATTAGGACTAATAGAAAAATGTCCTAATTGCCCCTCTCTAGTCTCATATGGTTAAGTCTAGACTAGGTTCAAGTTTGGGGTCAAAATGATCTAGTTTTGAGTCTCTAACTTAACCATTCTAACATGATAAAAATTAGTTTAATTAACTAACTTAAATGTTGGGTCTTGTGAGCCACCCTTAACTTAATATTGGATCCTATCTAGAGTTTAAGCTACCCGGGTCACAATACAAGTCGGAACGAGACGAAACTCAAACCCGACTAAACAAATCCAATAAAAATAATATTAAAAATATTAAATTTTCCCAAAATATTAAAATATAAAAAATGACCAAAATCATACAACAATTTAAATATTATTAAAATAATCTAAAATTCACCAATTAATCAAAATCCTAAATAATTTAAAAGTCACAAAATGACCAAAATACCCTTAGCCTAAAAAGTTGTAAATAGTCATTCTAATCACATGGTTAGGTTCCCATGGTCATGGTTAGTCTCTAGGCTCAACAGTTCTAGAGTTCACTAGCTAACACATCAAAATTATAATTTACCAATTTTAAATAGTATTAAATTAATTAAAAATTCTCATAAATCATAAATTCTATTATTAAATAATAAACTTTTACAAAAGTTCAAAATTACCCTCAATTTAGAAAAGTGGGTGTTACAATCCTACCCCCCCTAGAAAAATTTTGTCCTCGAAATTAAAATGTTCATACTCCTTCTAGATCAAACCCCCATAATCAAAGTCTCAGAACTTAAACAAATCATACGATTTAAAAGGACGACATACAGGGTCATGGCATACGATGGTAGTGAAAGTCTCATCTAGGTATACTAGTCATGCTAGACCAAAACGGTCATAGGGTATCAAACATATAAGCAATCAGGGGTGTTAAACTGGAAAAGATACAGAAATAACAAATCATCAAAACTGTAAGGCAGTCTACCATCTTATATGAAAAATGGTACTTATCAAAAAATAAAATAAAGATAACTACCAATTATCTATAAAGGGGTACAAAAAAAAAATCAAAATCAAAAGTTAAAGAATGAAAGTCAATTGTATTGAAATCCAATCACAATATAGGATTCACTTAATCCTGTTAAGATTAAATTGTAAGTTCTAAAAGTTATGTAGTTCGTGTATGTATGGGTGTATGTGGACATGTTCATATGGTTAGATAGTAGGCATGTGTGTATGTGAAATATACATGAAAGTGTATAGGAGGATTTGGGTTTCAAAACAATAGCTATCAAGTTACACTAATCATGGCATATTGGTTAAACAATCTGCAATACATAACCTATTTACTCATAACATGCATGACTAACCATATATATATATATATATATATATATATATATATATATAAAGATGTAGAAATTTAGTTATGTATCTATATACATTATAACATGTATGCATAAACTCTATATATATATGTCTATATAGATATATGAACATAACATAGAGAGGAAGGGTTAGGTTTACATGGCAGTGTATACTAAGTTAGGGTGTGTGTGTCCTTGTACAGGATTATAGCTTTAGTATTGAAAGGTTAAACCCAGTTTTAGTTCAGCATTTGCATACAAAATCTGAAAATAAGCTAACATTTAAACCAGTGTAATATTAACATAATACAGTTTCAGATTTTAGGGGTTTGAAACATCACAACCAACTCAATGCTCCCAACACATCCAAACATGATAGAGATAAAACCCTAACATACTATCCATACATTCAACAATGTATATACCTCAAAATATTATATTAAAAAAAGGGCAAATTGAACTAAACATTTGAAATCCAGTATTAAGGGTTAATATGCACACGGTCTCAGATTTGACAAATTCAAACACAAAACCTAACCAATTTCTTTAAGAATTGAAACCATGTATATAACATATATGTGCAGTGATGTAAACAACAACTAATAATATGAAATTTATATTTAAATTACGAATTTAAACTAGAAAAAAAAAGAGAACTATTCACTGATACTGTATTATGTCAGAGATATTGGGGTTTTGAGAATTTAACATCAACAATATATTAATATGTATTTAGATGGGTTGGTAATCAAAGTGTAGCATGCATACGTGTCAGGCAAAGTGTCTGTGTCCGCTATATATATATTCTCATGTCCTAATATAAAAAATTAAATTCCATATCAAGACCAACATTTAGATTTCTACCAAGATTGCAAGTAGGTGATTGATGTAATCAAGACAATTTTATTATTATTATTATTTAATACACGAATAATAGCAAGAAGAAAATAACGATAAAATCTGTTCTGCTTATTTATTTAAAAGAAGAACCATTTTGAAACCAGAGCTATAATATCAAATTCAGATAAGGTCTAGCAAAATTATCGATTCATTGTATTAAGAAGAAATTCATAGTAAGAAGTTACACAAGGTTTATAATACAGCTAAAGCTACTCCTAAGTTAAATAATGAGAAGCAAAACAAACAAAACAAACAATAATTCTTTTTTTTAGAATGACTGAAACAAAAGTAGAGAAAACATGTTCAAGAACATTTAAGGTACAATCTAATAATCATATGCGTCTATCCAAAATTATGGTACTCTAAATTCTCGTCATACTAGTAAGCAAGGCTACGATAATCACAAAGTCCTCGACTTAGGCACATACCTCTAGAATTATGGTATTTAAAATTTTTGCGATGCCGCTAGCTTGGCTGCGAAAACCTTAAATTCCCATACCCGAAAAATATATCCAAAGCCAGACTATATGTCCTCACCATGCTGGCTAATGTGACTGTAGAAAACTAGGTTCCATAACTTAGATGACCTAGCCCATATAATTTTATCTTGACAAAAATTAAATTAAAACAACAATGGATACCCAAAAATCAAATTCATTAATTAACCATGAAAGATAAATATAAACTATTAGAATCAAATTTCGAGATATTTTATAATAAGATTCTCAAGGGTCATCCCAGGAATCTCTCAAGGGATCCTAACTGTGATTGTGTACCTTCAAAAATATATCATAATCTTACTGCAGGCTGTAGTGGTACTCTAGTTCAAATACCACTACACAAACTCGACCTGCATGGGCCACCACTAAAAATGTGTCACGATCCGTACCCTAGAGTAAGGGCACGAGAAGTGGATACGTCCAGCCTACGCCGCAGTGTCGACGGTAGAACGATGTCCTAGGTCAAACATCTAACCATATAAAGGTACCTGTACAGTATATACACTCCGAATGAAGTTGACATAGCAAATACAGTCTCAATCACATCTAAGGTAGAGCATGATAAAAGATAGATAAAATATGAAATCCACAAAGAGATACCGCAGATAGAAGTCTAAGTGTCTAAGATACACAAACCCAGAAAATATCTCAAATCTCAAATACAGTAATCCATAAAGTAAATACAACTAAAGACAACTAAAATAACTATCTATACAACCTCTACTGTGTCTCCTCTAGGCTAGAAGGCAACCTCCAAGCTATCTGTAAAATTTTCAACAGGTCCAGTCAGGACAGGAACGAGTACAATTCATCAAGAAATCCCAGGTAAATGACAGAGAACTATAAAGCAGTTATAGACAGTTTTATTGATGAACATGGTAGTTTGTATACAGGTGATGGTATAGAGAAACAGTTAAGATACAAGGAAAGTAAGGTAAGTAAAACAAGAGAAGAATCATAGCAATAAAGACTGTAAATAGAAACTAGCTGAACTAGAGCAACATGATATAAGTCTAAAATATAAATGTAAACAAGTGCAAAACCCAAGTAATCCAGACAACATAAAACTGATACCAAGTGATTCCAGTACAAGATGAGTCCAGTATAAGATGATTCCAGTCATAGTGATCAATGATTCCAGGGTGAGTCCAGCCTATACTCTAACAGTGTGTTTTAAAATACAGAGATCGACAAGTAAACGGCTGTAGGTAATACGGCACATCACACACCTGGCCGGATGTGAGATGGCTATCATTCCAGTAGATTCCAGTTGGAAGATTCCAGATTGGGGTATGTCTACATGTCTTACTCAAGTATTTTCCCTCCCAGCATGTATAAGTGGATCCAGGATACGACACGAGAATCAAGATGAGTCCAGCCAAAATATGATAATTCCAGAAATAGATTCCGAAATGATTCCAGTGATTCCAGTAATAGAGGCCAGATAAGTATGGTATGTGTGTCGCATACATGAATCCAGAAATATCCATACATGTTGTAACAGAGAATCACATAAAACTAACTATAACTGAAGTACAGTAATTGACAATTAAATGAGAGAACTATCAGAGAATGTACTCGCCTGATAACCTGAACAGCTGATAGGTATAGAGGTCCAAACTGAAGCCACATAGTCCTATTTAGAGCAACACAGGTCAAGATGTATACGAGAGATGGTAAATGAAATATACAATACATCTGCATGCTGTCTAGGTCGAACTAGACTAAAGTCAACACTTGGTCAACTCTAGTCAACCACACTAGTAAAATTAGGTCAACTAGGTCAAGTCCTAGCCCAAACAAGTCTAACAAGTCTCACTAGGCCTAACCAAGCCTAGGCTAGCACTCACACAATCACAAGACAATATGAACCACAACAATACATAATATAAAATAGATAATATATATAAATACATACATTCATACATATATGCATATCCACATTACATACATATTTATATATATAGGCATATATTACATCATGCATATTTATATAGTTACATAGATATATACATTCATACACATTTACATACATACTTTTATACATTATATATGTTAACATTCATTATAATGCATTATATTTTACTTATACCTTTGATTGATTCATTCATTCATATATGACATTTATTCATGCATATTACATACTTACATGCATCTATACATTATATACATTGTATATAACATGTAAAAATAGAAGAGAAAAAGAAGAAGAAAAAAAACTGAAATGGAAAAGGAAGGGAAGGAAAATGTAAGGAAAAGGGAAAACAGTGGACATATACATGCTTGCATCATATATTCTACATTACCATACATGCTATCATTATATATTGCATTATATTATTTATATATTATGCATTCATATCTATCATTACATGTATACCTTGCATTCATATTTAGCATTTATTATATACTTTCATGCATATATTGTATATCATTTTTTTATTCATGCATTTATGCATTGCTTACATACATTATATTAATTGCATTCCTACATGCTTACATTCAACCATATATACACATTAATATAAAGAGGATATATCATTTCATTCATCTAACATATCATGTATTACATACTCTATATTCATTTAATACCCATACTACATAGGCTCATAAGTTACACAAAATGCATATATCGTATAGTCACTCTTCTACTTAAAACCAATACTGTACCAATTGGGCCTCTACTAAATTCTAGAATTAAAGTATGTCGTAGACCTTTGTGTTATCTTTCCAAAACTTTAAACGGATCACATTTTTGTGTCCAGAAGCTCCCGAAATCGCGAAAATATCGAAACACGTTCGTCTTTTGTACAACTGACACTCAAATAATTCTACAGAAAGTTACATAAAGAATTTGGCTTACTAAAATTATATTTGGAAAGCTAACTTCGATACGGTTCTTTAAAAAAATGGAAGACAAATCGAAGTTCTAAGCTAAAAGTTATGACATTTCTAAGTTGCTTTGGTTAATAAAAATATGGATGAATATTATGACGAATTTGACAAAAGAACACATATAGACCAAGATACTTGGATACAAACATAGGTATCCAAATGAAACTCATTCTAACCATCCTAACTAAGATCAATCCACTCTCTAACCATTCTAAAACTGAATTTAAATATCTATTTAAACTATTATCATACATACATACACATAGGGTGTCCTAATTTAGGATCTATCAAGTAGGACACAAGACACATATCTAAAATACTCAAAAAAGCTCCAAATGGCCTCAAATTTGAATCTAAATGGGACACATGCATGAGGATGGATCCTACAGATTCAAAACTAATTTATATGCAAAGGAAATCGATTTAGAGGATGGATTTTACCTATTGGGAGTGGAATCCCAATAAAATTCTTTAGGACACGACTCCGATACGAAGATCCCTCAAAGTGGACACTCCTCCTTGCACTCCTCTTCCAATCCTTGGTAGCACCCTTCCCTTGGAGAATGCGAATAATTGAAGGAAGGTTTGGTGAAGGAATAATTTGATTTGGAGATCAAATCAATGGGAAGGCTCTCTAAAATTGGGGAAGAACAAAAGGAAAATAAAAGAGGCAAGATTGTAATGAATGAAATGAATCATTCTCTCCTAAAGGTGGCTGCCATAAAGTGTCCATTAGGGCTAATGGAAAATGTCCTAATTGTCCCTCTCTAGTCTCATATGGTTAAGTCTAGACTAGGTTCAAGTTTGGGGTCAAAATGATCTAGTTTTGAGTCTCTAACTTAACCATTCTAACATGATAAAAATTAGTTTAATTAACTAACTTAAATGTTGGGTCTTGTAAGCCATGCTTAACTTAATATTGGGTCCCATATAGAGTTTAAGCTACCCGGGTCACAATACAAGTCGGAACGAGACGAAACTCAAACCCGACTAAACAAATCCAATAAAAACAATATTAAAAATATAAAATTTTCCCAAAATATTAAAAATATGAAAAATGACCAAAATCATAATACAATAATTTAAATATTATTAAAACAATCTAAAATTCACCAATTAATCAAAATCCTAAATAATTCAAAAGTCATAAAATGACCAAAATATTCTTAGCCTAAAAAGTTGTAAATAGTCATTCTAATCACATGGTTAGGTCTCCATGGTCATGGTTAGTCTCTAGGCTCAACAGTTCTAGAGTTCACTAGCTAACACATCAAAAATTATAATTTACCAATTTTAAATAGTATTAAATTAATTAAAAATTCCCATAAATCATAAATCCAATTATTAAATAATAAACTTTTACAAAAGTTTAAAATTACCCTCAATTTAGAAAAGTGGGTGTTACACCTTGAGACCCCTCGACGACCCACGGTCGCGAACATTCTTTCCATGTTAACATATCATTTCATTCAACTCATGAATGGCTATTCGATAGTCCTTTCTCCAAAACCCGTTAAATCAACCATGGTTCATGCCTTAAACACTAAGTCTATGCATCGTGCCTTAAATTGACTTACGTTTTATGCGACGCTATCTCCCAAGTCATACTTTATACGACGGGCCTTGGGACCGTAAGACTATATGGTTATACCCAACCGTAGAACTCGTAGGACCATGCTTGCTACCACTCCGATAGCCTAACATAACTTGCCTGACTTAAACGCACAATGACTCGACGAGCAAAGGCTGCGTCAAGCCTCGCAATACGGAAACGTGCTGCACATGCGTCCGACTTCTGAACGACAAAGTCATTTGGGTGCCTAGACTTATGTCATAAGCCGTACAACGCAACTTAACTCATGGGACAAGCCAAGGCTATGCCAAGCCTTGGACGATGGGACCGTGCATGCTTTATGAAGCATTTATGTGGGCGATGCCTATAACTTAGGCTACGTTCATAACTTCGCCTACTCAACCAACTTTCCTTCTCCCAAGCTACGGGACGAAGGATCGAGTGTCATTTTCAAAGCACGCCGTGCACCAACTTTAAGTCGACCGTTGGACCTTTCCATATTCTAACTCAATCCGACCCGTCGAAATTATTCCTTTATCTATGTGGATTCGTCTCTTTTATTATCAAGCCTACTTGTGCAAGTTGAAAACACACGATTTATTATGTGAAGGCTAAGATGAGGCAAGTTCACCAAAACTACCCCACCTGAGCGAGCAGTCGCCTCGACCGAGCAATGTCTTCGAGCAGCCGTTGCAAGGCTAAGTTCGAACGTCGTTAGCGTTTCGATTCCTTCGATTGACTGAGCGAGACGGGGCACTACATCATACACCACTCAGAAAAAGTTTTGTCCTCGAAACTAACTGAGTACTTACTCATTGACTTATCACTCGAACGTTAAACGACTCTCGTACACCTTTCTCCTATGTATTTCTCAATCCGAGCCACGCTCGTGCTACCCATAATCTTTTCTTCAAAACTCACGATCTCAAAATCCTCGACACTTTCTCGTTCCTCAAGTCTCACTTGATTCAACGTATCACTTAGTTGGATCGTGCACATATTCCAGGCGTCCCCAAAATATATGCATTTCAGCCAAGGCTCGTGATAGAGAATCCGCCATCACCACTCGAGTTAGATCGTGCACATATTCGGACGTCCCAGATATATATACATGTCAACCGAGACTCGCGAGTGGTACCTCCACAAATCCTACCACCTCGTATTCGGACGTCTGCCTAACCGCTAGGCTATGTCTTTCCGTCAGTATTAGAATCATAGTTCCCAAACAATGATATCAACTCTGACCCCATCCTAAGGTCAAACAAAGTTGATAGTATGGGGTTTTCTACCCAAGCTCACATCACTCCGATTTCTAAACATCGAGCATAGATTTTCTACACACATCCCGACATTGATCGCACGGGGTCCGAGTCATTCAGCAAAGCCATCCTATTGTAAGTTCACTCAACCAAATCTTCGATATATTAATATCGCTCATCCAATAATCCATTTCGCATAGTCTGTCCCTCTGAACACGTTTGATAGAGTTCGCCTATCAAACCTTCCAAGTCAAGCACGCTACGACACAATTCATCGCTAAACCATAATTCACATTTCATATTCCCTAAGCCATTCATCCTAATTCACGTATTCGATCATGAGGTCGTCTAACTTAACAATATATTGTGCCCCGATCTCACGCGAGTCAGATTATCCATGGTGGTCATGAATCACCATGCACACTTTCGCGGGATAATCATCCTTATCGGGACGTAACTCTTGTTTGCGTCTAGACTAGTTCATTTTTGATGCGCGGATTGGACCTACTCAATCCTCAAGTATTATTCAATCGTCAATCTCAAGTCTGACTAATCCTCGAATCCACCTTCGTATCAACCAACAAGTCGAAGCAATCCAAATTGCCACATCCTATTTTTTTGAGTCATGATCGTTCCCGCGACATAAATCACCATGTCAGCTCTCACGCAGAACGATCGCTCTAAATTCGACGCGACGCATATGCGAGGCTAGAGTTGCGCTCGCGCAAGACAAGATCGTCGATGTTGTGGTTATCAACGCAATCATCAAGACACAATCATTTTCATCCAACATTCATCTCAATCGAAATCCTAAGTATAGCATCCAACCGAACAATAACACTTGTACGATCGTTATTCGCCGAGTCAGAGTACCCCTGAGTTATCGAATATCGATCTTTGATACACCTCAATACCAACGACGATATGCGTAACCTGAATATCTTCCTTTGCAACCAATTTCGAGTCGTACGAATGACGCTATCGTTCGACTGGATAATCTTCTCGACATTCAATTCAAGTTCGATCATTATCCCTCGAATCATTCACAACATCAATTTTTTTTCTCAAACCCAAATTTATGTATTGTTCATCCGTTTATCTTAAGTCATCGAGCAACGTTTTTCCTAAATTCGTATCATTTCTTGCTAACTCAAATCATCGAGCAACATTCATCCAATCCTTAGGGTCATTGCGTAACTTCAAATTTTAACTTTTTTTCATGCACACGATCTTGCTAACTTTCTCTATACGATCCACATATCGATTCTCTTTATCAGGTCATCCGTTTGCTACATCTTAATTTTTTCTTGATTTGATTTATCTACTCAATCACCTTCGCGTTTCATACTCGTGCAATCCTCAATCCCGTGCAAGTTCCATGCGCGTCAATTTCTAGGTCGTTCGAATTAACTCGTCAAATCTCCAAGACTACAACTTATTCTATGGTGCTCACTCTACGGCTTTGCATACGTACGACGCTTGCTGATAGACTCATTGACACCCCACATCCTCAATCAATCGATCGACATCCCTGAAGCTATCGCAAACTCCACTCAGGGATGAAGTTATTTAATAATTTCTCAACTATCATTCGAATCAAAATCGACTTCTTCAATTTTTTCGTTCGAACCATTCCTCAATTTCCAAGCACGCTCATCTATATCGCACCGACGTTATCGTCGCTCGATAGCACCCCTAACGATAGTCATCTTATTTACTCAATCGAGTCCAACTCATTTCGTACTCAAAATATTACAAATCCTACACTCGACTCTTCTAAGGTCGATGCAACTTTGGTATATATGCCCAGCCCGACTTAGCCAACCGTGCTTACGTAAACCATCTTTTGTTTCTTGTCAAAAACTGTTCTCCTATATTTTGCAAAATAGATAGACTTATTGTATGGACATCCGTGGGACATTCGAGAGAGAGCGCACCAATGATATCAACTTTGCGGAAGCAACATTTCAGAGTTTACGGAAACAACGAAGTTAAAGAATTCAATCGATAGTCCAAGGACGTAAAGTCGTGCTATGATACCATTATGTCACGCCCCGCTCCCGTAGGAGCAATTGTCTTCGCTAAGGCGTGATGCCGTACGAGCCTAGATTGCGCTCGTGCAAGGCGGGTTCCATAACGACCGATTTCAGCGGCTGCGACGGGGTCGTCGCACAGAAGTCCCAAGCAGAGACATTGAACATACAGCAAAAATTTAGAACAAACATAAGTTATTCAGAAAAAGCTCTTTTTTGATATTGAAACAAAGGTTACAATGGGACGCAAGGCCAAGATTACAAGTCACTCAAGCTCACTCATATCATATTACTAGTCACTCAGCTCTCTCATCTCTTGATACATGTCTTGAGCTAGCGGATGATTCGGAAGGCGACGTCCATATATTATGTCCCGTATAAGTCTTGACTCCATGCGGCTGCATGCTTCGAATCGCCAAGGAACTCCGTGCCTCGGCACATCCAAGCGAGCTCCGCGCCACAAGCTTCTACCTGTGCCTGCACATGAAAACTGTGTGGGTGTCAGTACTCAACTGTACTGGTGGAATGAGCTCCTAGCCCACCCATACAAAACTAACACGTTTGATTTTACTTTGTGCAACATAACCTTTTTGATTGTCTTTCTACTCTTGTCTTAGGATTATTTTAGGACCGACGCCTTGGCCTATTTTATGTCTCTAGACTATCTCGTGTTTGCGACGACAACGTTAACTCATACCTAGCCTTAAGACCCTTCTCGTGCTAACAACGTTAACCTATCAAGTCATGCTTGCCTTTTAGCACATAATCAGAGATGCAACTATGCGGTAGAACCTAATTCCTTGTGACGGTGCTACAAATCCATCATACCGTGCCTCGCAACTCAATGTAACTTCACCATATCGCCGCCTCGTGGCCCTTGCTACTTCGATCACCAACAGACCCAATCAAGACTTGTGGACCAAGTATCATTTGACCGACTTTGCCTTGCGGCATTTTCTGACTTAAACTCAAACCAACTTACACAACTTATATGCCGACAACTTAAGACTCGACGCCACAACTCGTGCTGAAGCACGTCGCCTATGTTGATGCCAAGTCTTAGGCCCAAACATTGTGTTCTAACTGTACACACATTCAACTGACTCAATCCAAAAGCACATACGCGGATTGTCGCCCGTGCCGACCCATCTATATGAATTGGTCACTAACATCACAAGCTATCATGGACTATAGCCTTGCTATTCGGCAACCCTTTCAACGCAAGTAGCTAGCCTCGCTGAAAGTTTTCGAATAACCCGAGCGGTTCGTCCAGCTACGGCTATACCTTTTTCCCCCCAAGACGACGTGGTCCCATGGCGTTCAGGGTTGCCGCTCGTGGAAACTCTTCCTTGTCGACAAGTTATCCAATGACCATGCAAGACTCGACTCGAACTGACGTCTCACCCTGTCATTCGTCTTCCAGTGTTACCATCTCCTTCAAAACCAAGTTCAAGACTTCTATCCTTGCGACCCTCGACAACCTACGGTCGCGAGCATTCTTTCCATGTTAACATATCATTTCATTCAACTCATGAATGCCTATTCGATAGTCCTTTCTATAAAACTCATTAAATCAACCGTGCTTCATGCCTTAAACACTAAGTCTGTGCATCGTGCCTTAAACCGACTTACGTTTTACGTGAATCTATCGCCCTAGTCATACTTTACATGACGGGCCTTGAGACCGTAAGACTATGTGGTTATACCCAACCGTAGAACTTGTAGGACCATGCTTGCTACCACTCCGATAGCCTAACATAACTTGCCTGACTTAAACGCACAATGACTCGACGAGCAAAGGCTGCGTCAAGCCTTGCATTACGGAAACGTGTCGTGCATGCATCCGACTTCTGAATGACCAAGTCATTTGGGTGCCTAGACTTATGTCATAAGCCGTACAACGCAACTTAACTCATAGGGCAAGCCAAGGCTATGCCAAGCCTTAGACGATGGGACCATGCATGCTTTATGAAGCTTTTATGCGGGCGACGCTTATGACTTAGGCTACGTTCATAGCTTTGCCTACTCAACCACCTTTCCTTCTTCTAAGCCACGGGACGAAGGATCGAGTGTCATTTTCAAAGCACACCATGCACCAACTCTAAGTCGACCGTTGGACCTTTCCATATTCTAACTCAATCCGACCCGTCGGGATTATTCCCTTATCCATGTGGATTCGTCTATTTTATTATAAAGCCTACTTGTGTAAGTTGAAAATACACGATTTATTATGTGAAGGCTAAGATGAGGCAAGTTCATCGAAACTATCCCACCTGAGCGAGCGGTCGCCTCGACCGAGCAATGTCTTCTCGCAGCCGTTACAAGGCTAAGTCCGAATGCCGTTGGCATTTTGATTCCTCCGATTGACTGAGCGGGACGGGGCACTACATGAGGCTTGCAAGGAGCTGCTGTAGATGAAGAAGCTGTTGCAGGAAATAGGGCTGAAGCAAGAGCAATATACTTTGCTTTGCGACAGTCGGAGTACTATTCACCTTGTGAAGAACCAGACCATTTCATAGTCGGTCCAAGCACATTGAGACTCGGTATCATTGTATATAGGATATGGTTGAGAAGAAGGATGCGACGCTTGAGAAGGTTCATACTGATGACAATGGAGCGGACATGCTCACGAAGGTTCCACCGAGGGGAATGTTCGAGTACTGCAGGCAGATCGTCGGGATGACGACCTCCTCCACCTACTTGTGAAAGGAGAGATTTGTTGGAGTGGATGGGATTCCCAACCTATGTGGAGAAGACCCCGGAGTACGACGAGCGCCGTCTGTATGCCAGAGAAGCTCGGAGAGGTGACGAGGCCAATCGGAGATGACGGAGATACTCAGGAGCTGCTAGAGGAGCTGCTAGAAGGAGGGGGCCGAACTCTGTGTTCTGGTTCCAGAACTGTTCTGTTGCCAAAACATAGGGTTTTCAGGATCGGACTCCGATCGTCCCGTAGTTTTTCCCGCAAGGGTTTCCACGTCAAAATTCTCTGTGTTTGTGTGGCTTGTTTTGGTGTTTTGGTTTGTGTGTTGTATTGCTCGATTCTCTCGCAGGTACTCTCTAGTTTGGAGAAAGGTTTCCGCGTTTTTTCCCAACAATTGTAGGTGATTGTGTAGGCCCCGCCAATGTAGAAGACCTCTCTCTTTCGTCATATTTAATCAACGATGAGTGGCTTGACCTTTCTTCCCTTGAACCTCTTGCTCTCCAATCAATCAACGGTACAGATAACATTGTGTCACGACCCGATCCCAAATTATTGGGTCGAACCGGATCATGTCCAGCCTGCACCGTTGCGAGACGACGGCAGTAAGCTGTTCTATATGCAGGTATTCACAACAACATTTATACATTTGTCACAACTTGAATATACAAAAATTTTAAAAACTTTTTATTCAACAATTGAAAAGTACAACTGGAAATAAAAGTACTGAAATAAAATACTGAATTCAAATCAACAAACTCCAATACATAAAACTAGCTAACTGGAAGACAACTAGCTAAACGGTCAGCTCATCGACCTCAGGTTCTGCATCCTCCAAGGGGGACTCTGGAAACACCACATGATATAATACTGGATCATAGTAGCTATTGAACAATAGCTCAGCATCATCAACATTACCTATGGGGGGATCCAGTCAGGAAAGGAGCAAGTACGAGTACATAATCCGACATTCTAAATAATAATAGAAAGATGCAATTTTAAACAGTTGAAATTCTTTGAATAATATTTTCCAGCAATTTTCAGCAATTCAGTATTTGAAACAATGTGATTTGAATAGGTAACATCTATGACCGGCTTGGGTTGTACAATAGCATCCTAGCGATGCGATACGGCTTATCCTCGTGTGTAAGAGGGGCAAGCTCGCGTAATAATGCAATATGAGGGTATTGGTCATAAACGCTACACTACTCTCCCAATATCCCCACAATCAATAATCGAACTCAAGGAGAGAGTTCCGTGTAGCAATGTGGTTTAAGCATGCAATCATGACAATTACTAAATAAAATACAAGAAAATATAACCGTAACTTGCCTTTGTTTGTATGACTGGATTGGGATGTCAGTGCCGAGAAGGAAGTCAAGTATGTCCTCGAAATCCTACAGTTGAAAATCTTGACTTAGAATCGTAGATGAGCCAAATCTAGGTGTGCTAGTTGCAATTTCTAGAAACAGACCCTAGTCAGGTTTTAAGTTATTTAATTAATCTAACGAAATCCGTCTAACGTCGTAAACAATATTGGTTATCGATTTACGGAATAACCGATTACTGATTTTTTGGAGAAAATAGCAATTACACTTTAATTGGCAAGACTTTATATTTTTAATAATATATATATATATATATATATATATATATATATATATATATATATATATATATAACTAAATGGTCTTTTAAGTGAGAAAATATAAAGTTGTTTAAATTATTAGGAATCTTTATTCATTAACTTAATATGAGAAATCTTGTTAATTTTGTACAAAATAATTAATACCCAATTATAATTTATACGTCTAGCTACGCAAATAATTAACCCAGAAAAGAAATAGAAAATCTAGGCTACGCAATACAGGGCCACAGAAAAATAAAAGAAAACTGGGCTTATGCCCTTACAACAAATTAATTAATTTAATTTAAAAAAACTGAGGCGAGCTCTGAATGCCGTGAAGCGGTCCAGTCAGGAGGCCGAAGCCCTGCACCTAAGGTACAAAATACCCAGTAACAAGTTCTAAAAATATAAATATAATTAAATATAACTTATAAAAATAGGGTATCCCAGACTTGGTCATACAATCTCACGTTGCTGGCTAACGCCTCAACGTACAAGAATTCCCTGTAACGTTTGCGTGTCGCCGAGGCTCATCCGACTGATACGGTCGTCGCCTGACGGGGATACAGAAAACTAACCAACCAACACTTAAAACCAAATCAAAAACCAATGAAATAATTTTTTATAAACCATTTGCAAAGGCCGGGGTTTTGGAAATAGGTTTTGCTTACTAAAATAGTATTTTAAAAACATTTAAGAAAAATTGGGCAGTACCTCCTCTGTAACTAGGACGATCTAGCCACATAGGCGGAATCGATCCACACCCAAAATAACGTCCCAAACCAGGGAGACAACCACAGCGCCAAAGAAGTGAATAACCTACCAAAAACTAAGCCACAGCATACTGAATAATGTCCCATCTATGAGAATGAACATAACATACTAAATAAAGATTCAAACTAAAATCAGCTAAGAAAAATAATTCACCCAAGGAAAATAAACCACATGATACAAAGAATGATCCAAACTAAAGGATCGACTAACAAACTAAATAAGGATCCAACTAAAAAGAATGGACACACAACACCGATTAATGTTCACCAAAAGAAACTACGCCGCGACGTAACCAAAATGTATCCCCTAACGCAATTAAACAAAAGTCGATCCCCGGAACGGGTTCGGGACCACATCATCATCGACTAAGCTACGGGAGGGACACGGGATTATACCTCGGTTGCTCGGCTAGAGCTCTCAGATGCAAGAAAATGGGAAAAAGAATCGACTCGGAACGATCCAGAAGCACGCAGAGGAGGTCAGAGCGTTCACAGGAAACAGCACAGTGTGCAGGAGGCGTGGAGCGCGCAAGACAGGGGCTTCCAGCAAGCCCGGTTCGTGGGTTAGAGCTGGAAGGCACTGCAGACGGAAAGTCGGCCGACACGGGGGTGACCGAAAACTCGGGGCACGCCGGGGAGGCGCTGGCCGGGCGGGCGGCCACAGGAACGGCGCGCGGCCGGCGGTCGGGATCCGACGCGGGCGAGGGGGTCGCTGGAGAAGGCGGCCGCGGGATCGGGCCGGCGGAAGAAGGGTGCGGCCTCGGGGTGAGAGCCGCTGGGAGGCGGCTGCGGCGGACAGCTCCGAAGGGGTTGTCGGGATTTGGCACACGGGAGCCGCACGGGGTCGGACGCTGCAGGGCGCGGCCGGGAGGCGGGCGCACGGGATGGTTCGGGTCGAAGGGAGGTCGGCAGGTCAAGATCCAGAGCGGTAGGGCTTGGGGAGAGGAGAGTGTGAGTGAGAGGGGGAAAGGTTGGGAAAGGGAATGAGAATGAGAGAGAGAGAGAGAGAGCCGGTGTTTGTGAGAGTGGTGGTAGTGGGTTTTGAAGAGTGCTCGTGGGAGAGAGAGAGATTAGAGGAGCAAATGGGGGGGCAGCCTGGTCGTGGGGAAACCAGGTCGTGGGGTTTTTAGTTTTTTTTCTTTTTTTCCTCTTAACCATAAATATAAATATATATATCTAAGGCTAATAATTAATTAAAGGATTTAAGGATGGATTCGGGACGGGAAACGAAGTTGGCTTCAGGCTCGGGATCGGATCCCTGGGCACGGGATTGGGACAGGCCACAATAAAAAATCCAATAATCATTTTAAAAAATAGAATTTTCCTAACCGACTAATAATAATAATAATAATAATAATAATAATAACACTAAAATTCTAGCTGGAAGTCTAGGACTATGCTGACAAAACAAAATATGACAATTATCCAAAAAATGCAACAATTGCAATTTATCCAAAAATTCCAGAAAAATCAGGTTGCAGGTTTCACAACCTTCCCTCCTTAGGAAATTTCGTCCTCAAAATTAAAGGACAGGGTTAGGAAATTACCTCAAGTTTCAAACAGATACGGATACTGCTCCCGCATCTCATCTTTTCGCTTCCAGGTAGACTCGCCTGGGGAGTTGTGCCGCTACATAACTCTGACTATCGGCGTCACAGAGTTTCTGGTTCTCTTCTCTCCTTTGTCCAATATCGCCACTGGCTTCTCTGGTACTGTGAGGCTGGGTCCAATTTCCAGCTCCGAATGGTCCAAGATGTGGCTCGGGTTCGGGACGTAGTGTCTCAGCTGTGAATCATGGAAGACGTTGTAGACGCCTTCGAGACTTGAGGGTAGAGCCACCCGATAAGCCACTTCTCCAATCCTGTTCAGTACTTCAAAAGGACCTATATACCTGGGACTTAGCTTTCCTGCTCTGCCGAAACGGATGGTACCTCTGGTAGGAAAGATTTTCACGAATATACTGTCTCCTTCTTCAAACTCCAACGGCCGTCGACTGCTATCGGCCCAATACTTCTATCTGTCCTGGGCAATCCTGAGCTTATCTCTGATCATCCTTACCTTTTCTGCTGCATTGGTTACCATCTCAGGTCCAGGCAATACCCTTTCTCCTACGTTGTCCCAAGCAAGTGGGGTGCGACAACGACGTCCATAAAGTGCCTCGAACGGAGTCATACCGATACTAGCATGGTAGCTGTTGTTATAGGAGAACTCTACCAAGTATAAATGGTCTTCCCAAGACCCTCCAAATTCTAAGACGGAAGACCTCAGCATGTCCTCTAGCGTCTGGATTGTTCTCTCCGATTGTCCGTCAGTCTGTAGATGGTATACGGTGCTGAACTTTAGTTGCGTTCCCAAACTGTCGTGCAAGCTCTTCCAGAAGTGAGAGGTGAATCTGGTATCCCTGTCAGATACGATACTTACCAAATCTCCATGAATTCGATAGATGTGCTGCAAGTACAATGCTGCCAACTTCTCGGTGGATAGGCCCACCTTGAAAGGAATAAAGTAGGTTGACTTCGTCTGTCCGTCCACGATAACCCAAATGGCATCCTTCCCACCTTAGGATCGAGGCAGTTCTGATACAAAGTCCATCGTCAAGTGTTCCCATTTCTACTTCAGGATGTCTAGCGGCTGCAACAGTCATGCTGGTCTCTGTCTGCTAGCTTCTACTTGTTGACAAATTAAGCATCTAGCTACATACCTGGATACGTCATTCTTCATTCCGTACCACCACACTATAGTACGCATATCCTGATATATTTTGTTAGCTCCTGGATGTAAGAAATACTGCGACTGGTGCGCTTCTTGCATCAACTCGTTCCTTAGTTCTCCAGTTGGTATGCAAAGCCTCGTACCGTACTTCAGTGTGTTTGCCATTAAAATTCTTCGATTGCAAATTTCAATACAAATAGAACAGTGTTACAATATAGGACTTAGATGTAGTCCTAGGAGTACACTTTTGTTTATCTGGGTCCCTTGTGCCGATGGAGTGAGTGGTAATGCGTTGACTCCGTTGACGATCTGACGACGGTTATTGGTTCTCTGAAGACTTGGATTGCTCTGGGTGCTGGAGCTTGCTGAGAGGAGGAAGACGTTGAGTGACTGTATCTGCCTCTCTGGTCGTTCGTTGTGTGTTCTGTCCATATGTAGGTAGGTGTGGAAAAAGGAAATGATCCGTCTATTTATAGTTTTGCAGGCTGGCTGCTCATGCACGTATATAGGATGCGCTTGTACGCGGGAACGCCACGTGTTGATTGCTGATGGAGGCGCATGGACGATGCGCCCTGATTGAGGGGTTGAATTCTTCATGCTGCTGTTATGAGCCGGCACGTAATAGAGAAGTGGATCTTTCTGTTGCTGAGATCTTGGATGAGTTGAGTCAAAGGATATGTGCCGTCGACCCATGGCTCGGAGATCTCTGATTTGGTGGGGAATGATCTGGTAGGATGCGCCTAGGATTGGGCGGATGAGGAGACTTTGGCTCGTAACCTTTAGGAGTCACGAACCATTCTGGGCGCATGGCTTTCGAGGCGCATGCAGTGCTTCAGTAGTGACTTTACTCCTGTCTTTTGGGATCAGAGAGAATTCTGGGGCACATGGCTTTTGAGGCGCATACAGAGCTTTAATGATGACTTTTCTTCTGTCTTTTGGGATCAGAGAGGAGTCTGAAGCACATGACTTTTGAGGCGCATGCGGACTTGGGCGTATGGCTGCGGAGGTGCATGCGAGATGGTTGGGTGGCCACGTGGCAGTAGCCGTCGGAGGGAAGTAATAATGACGCTGACGTTGGCGATGCTTCATCTTCTGAAAAAGCTGCCGACTGTTCAGACTTTGGGGGGCGTGCTGCCAACTCTGTCAGTTCAGCATTTAATGTTTGCGATATTCGATGGACAGCCAAGGGGGCACGTCGATTGGCGTTCCACTAGGCGTATAGGGACGCATGGGGGGCGCATCCCCTGTGATGCGCTTGGTGCTGAAAGGCGCGTCTGTGTGATGTGCTTGATGTTGAAGGGTACGTCCGTGTGATGCGCGGTCTGGCCGGTGCATCCGCTTCGTGACGTGTCTTTAATGGTGCGACTGTTACGTTCTTCGAGTGCTTTAAATAGCCGTTTTGACTTAGCTGAATTCAAAGCGTCCGGTTCATCCATTTAATATAAATTTATTGCACAAAATTTGGAGAGCCATCCACTTGGCACATGGATTTGATTTGCCCAGCCTATAAATAGTGGCATGGAGAGAGGGTTTGCTTCTCGTTCTCTCACGTCTTTCCGACATGAACTTGTGTGCTCGAATGCATTCTGTTGACGAGATGCTCCCGAGGATGAAGATGCGACGCAGTGTCTTCGTTGATGCACTTGAAGGTGACCGTTACATCCAAAAGTCAGAGTCGAAGGATTCTGAGGCAGGCGGAAGGTGCCTGTTGCATCCAAAGATAGGGATATTTGAGCTTCGTCTTCGTTGTACAGGAAGAGCCGCAGATCGGAATGGCGGTGCTGCGGCTTTGAGGGCTCTTTCTTCCTTCAAAGTGGGTGTCGCCCACTCTGGTTGTGTTGAAAGCTGTTCCTTTAGCTGCAGTTTCGATCACGGTCTTCCTTGGCCTTTGGAGGCTCTTTCGAAGCCTCCCTTGGCCACAGGTTGGCTTGTGGTTCTTTTCCCTTCCTCGGCTAGAGGGTTGATTGCCACCCTCGTTATGCTCAATAAATGCTTCATTAGTCAAAGCATTTTGACGACGGTGAGCCTGGCTGGAAGAGCGGCACATAACTGGGCTGCTGAAGGGATGCATGTAACTGGGATGCACATAACTAAGCTGCTGAAAAGGATGCGCCCTGCTGAGGACGTATGGTGGGATGTGCCTGGCTGAGAGCGCATGTTGATTGTTGTGCCTACTTGAGGGCGCATGTTGGCTGCTGGCTGTAGACTTGGGATGTTTTCTTTGTAGAAATTCTCCTTTGTACAGTCTTTCTTTGACATGTAATAGACTTTTATATGTTAAATAAAAAGCCCTCTTTCAATGTCTGTATTTGTTGCTTTTTTGCTGTGAAGTACTTTGTCCAAGCTCTGGCGCATGTAGTTCGACGCATAGAATTTCTGGTTCTGAAATTCCATGCTTCTACAAGACCCCCTTCAAAGTTTTCAAAACTTTTGGATAAGTTTTGGAATACTTTGAATAAGAAGCATGGTAGTGGAGGTACATGACCGTCGGGGCGCATAGATACTCCGTGCATCAGTGATGGGGCGCATGCTCCGCTCAGTTAATGTAAATGATGACGCCTCGATAACCGAAAAAGATTAATGATGAACTTTTTGGTTTTATTTGTGGTTATCTTTTCACAGAACCCGAGGTGACGGCTGAGATCATACATCATCGGTTTACGCGTGCGACCAAGCCCTATAAATAGGTGAGAGATGGAGAGAGAGAATTCTTCTTCTCCTTGCTTTTGCTTTCTTTAGAGTTCTTCTTCAAAAACCCTAACTTTTTTTCTCTCAAAGAATGGCTCCCAAGACTTCTCGCGGCGGTGCTGGCAAGGAAAAGGAGCCGACGGAGTTTGCCGAAGAGGATGCTCCTGTCACCATTGTGACTCCAGCCGACGTTCGACCCGCGGTGACGGGTAGGTGTCGTCTCCTCCACTATAAACGAACCTTGGATTATGCGGCTGAGTTGGTGTGCCCTAACTCTCTGTTGCCGACGTGCATGGACTTCTATCCTGATGATGCACCGTGGTTTTTAGCCCGCCGACGTGCATAGGTTTAGGCCTCTATTATGCACCGAGGTTTAACTGCTGACGTGCATGGGTTTACACCCTGATGATGCGCCGAAGCCTCTGCTGACGCGCATGGGCTCATACCCTGATGATACGCCGAAGCCTTTCTGCTGATGCGTATGGGTTCACACCCTGATGAAGCGCCGAAGCCTTTACTGAGGCGTATGGGTTTACACCCTGATGATGCGCCAGGTTGCTTTGACATACTTTGTCTTTTTGCCTAACTTTTGATCTTTGTTGTGCCAGTATCGATGATGATTCCTTTGCTGAATGAGGTCCTTCTGGATGCTTCCTTTTGTCAAATGGGAGTTGATTTTGACGAGGCGGTTATCAACCCTGCCAAGGATGCTATTTTACAGGATCAACCTCCTGAGAGAGTGCTGCAGATCCAGAACCAGTTGCCGATTTTCCTCCAGAGTATGATGGAGAGCGGAAAACTGAAATCTGCTGAATCCGAGGATGTGACCTTCTTAAAACCTGCCTTTTTGTTCGATGACCGCCTGATCTCCACTGAAGCGAAGATACTGAAGGTTAAAGAAGACTGGTTCTTTTCTGCAAAAGGCATGGTACTGTACATGCGACAACTTGACCGCCAGTTGCCGCTGACGGCCTTCTATCGTTTAGCTTCGAAGAGAAGGATGCCCTGGGAGCTTACTCTTTCTCAAGGAGGGGCCCTGGGGGGTGCTCTTTCGATTGATGCTACCTCAAATCAGTCGGATACCCTGGCTGCTTCACGAACCGGTCCCTCGTTTAGTTGTCGAATTTTGCATCCTGGGAGCCTCTACAGTGAAGTCCCTAATCACACTTTTGCCTTCAGTGCCTCAACCTTCGCAAGTCGGATGGTGACATCGAGGGTCATGTATCCGAAAGGTGGCTTTAGGGTTGAAGGTTGGTGTCATCATATCTCGAGGTGGGACGAGTTGACCATTTGGGTGCTTTCGAAGTTCAAGGCTGAGCTTAAAAAGATTGGACTGACAGCCGCTATCCGTGCCACACATGCTGGCGTGGATCTCAATAAGCCTATGTTTCTTGCACCCTTGGAATTGTTCAATACCCAGACTGGCACCTTCTATACTCCAGTGGGGGAGTTAGGGTTGGCTCTCCATGAGATGTACGAAGTGCCCAAGCTTCCCTGGGGCTCAGAACCGTACGAGAAATGTTTTCCGTCGAATGAAGAGATCCAGGTTTTGGAAAATAAGGACTCGGAGATGATGGCCGTTTCCAAAGAAGTGGCGAGCCATCATTATTTGATGCACCGGAAGGACAAAGGCAAGACCCAGCCTCATGTGACTACTTGGAGGGATTATGTTTTCAAGCAGGATTTGGCGGACCCCTCTAGGATTCGGTTTACGACTCCGCAAGGGCTGAAACCTACGGAAGTGACTTCTGAGATAAGCCGGCTGGACGAGAGGACCCCTCGTTCCAATGAGAGTGGCGAGAATGCGTATAGCTGCTTCTGGCACTGTGCACACCGGATGTCGTCTAAGGCGGTGCTGACGGCATACTTGATGATAGGGCTCCGAGATTGTGTGTTTGCGGGCGGATCTGGTGTAGTGGAGAGGGTACACCAAAACCTTATTTTGCCTGCCGTAAAGTTGGCTTTTGGACGTCCTTTAGCTCTCCTTCCCGCGATGGTGTGTAACCTGTTGCGGGGTTTGAGGTCTTTTGCTGATGACGTGATCCAGGGGAGAGGTAAAAACGACAACTTTCCCTGGGCTGAACTGTCATTCCATTATCTTATGGGATGGCTGATTCTGTATCATCCGAACGTGATGAGTCCAGGTCCGGAGGAGGATCATATTGAAGGAGATGCCTTTATCTGCCGCTTCTACAAGAGGAAGTGGTTACACACTGGCGTCCCCGTTTGCAGGAGAGTTTTGTCCTACCTTCAGGGGTGGGAGATTGTCAAGGTTGGCCCCATCTTCAAAGATTTCGAGGCTGACCAAGATTTAGTCGACTCTGGTGAAGACGCGATTACTCTGCCGAAATAGGGTTTTCGTTGGTTGCAAAGTATTCGGCCTTCTCACTTGGTCTATCGGAACCAGAATAGGTGTTATATGGAGCCATATCTTCCCAGCCGGTTCGCTCGCCAGCTTGGCTATACCCAGCTAATGCTACAGAATCCCAGTAACTGTCTGGGGTTCATCGGTAGTTTGCTGGATGGAGCCCGGGGCTGGCAATATTACAATGCCGGGTGCACTGGTGTTCAGTTTACGGCGCCCGTTCGCAACCCTCGGCCACAGATCCTGTATTCGACAGCTAAGCTGTATTGCACAATGAATACTGCGTCTCCAGGTTATGATAGAGAGACTAGTTTCATCATTAGAACTCAGCTGGAGGCTACGGCGAATATGTTGATGGCGGCTCGGTCATATCGTCCACCAGAATTAGCGGGATATTGGGCTGCTGCTGCAGCATCAGTAAAAGATCCTCCTGTTGGGAAGAGGCGGGCTGACGCGGAAGCCAGATCGTCTGTACCAAAAAGGTCGAGAAAGACGACGACTCCGAAGGCAACGGGAGTGCCACCTGTACCGCCAGTGGAATCAGCTCCTGCTGAGGTAAGGAGTCCTCCGTAATTTTGGCTCATCTTATCATTTTGGTGACTTGTGCTTTTCTTCTTACAGGGATCGTCGAAGAAGAAGACCCGTGTTTCAAAACTGGGTGTCAGGTAACCGAAGGAAGTAGCAAGCCCTTCTGACGAGTGCATCCCTCCGATGGTAATGTCTCCAATAGAGGAGAGTCCTGGAGAAGTTCCTGCAGAGGTTTTACTATCTCCAGACTTTATTGAAAGAGATGCAGAGGTTGCAGCAACTTCCGGGATGGTGCCAGCTGCTGTGAGGGCCTTGGACGTTGAGGGTCTAGCGGATACGGTGCCTCGTGATGATGATGTGGAGTGGAGTTCGTCGTCTTCGGATGACACTGCTCCAGAGTTCCAAGAGCCTGTTGCGGGGGCAACAGAGATGGTTGGAACAGAGGAGAGGGTTGATTCCCCTCCTTGTCAAGATGATGGGGGGTCGGCTGCAGCATTACCGAGCCCTACCCCAGACTCAGCGGCGGAAGCTGAGGTGGCTACCAATCAGGTGGTAGCGACAGATCCTGTCCCTGTAGAGGGATTTGATGAAGAGACTCGTCTGACGGTCCTGACTCCTGGGGCAGGTCAGGAGACAAGTGTTGATCTTCCCGTTCTGCCAGGGAAGGTATTGGCTGCCAATAGCACATTGGGGACTGAAGAGGTGGCCACTGACGTCGGTGGTACTTCCAAGTTCGGGAAGGGTAAGGGTGTGATGGAACCCTCTGTTGCTCCTTCCACTTGGGGTACTATCTCGACACCTGTGCCGGCTTCTTCTGCTCCCTTGGCTCCTCAGGCTAGTAGCCCAGCCCCTGTTGATGAAGAGCCTATTGATGCCGAGGTTCCAGCCTCGCAGGTTGGGGTCGGCGGGTCATCTTCCGGTCCGCCAACTGGAGTAGCTCCTCCAACCCCTGCTATGACGCCACAGGTGCTGGCGGACGCAGATGAATATGTGAAATTCATCGTTGAGGCAGTGTATAAAATGCTTCAAAGGGGGGTATCGGCAGTGATGGATGCCAATAGGAGCTTTACGACAGCAAGAACTCTGGCACTGCCTTATATCAACCTGATCCGTCTTCACCAGGGCCACAATCATATGGCCGTCATTCTGGAAGCCACGGTGGCTGAGTTGGACCAGCGCCTTTCTGAATTAGAGCGCATCCAACGAAATGACCTCTTCGTCCTGATAGATGCGGAGAAGGAGAAGCTGCTCGCTGAGACTGAGTCTTTCTACCAGGCCACTGTGAGTGTCTGGGAACGCGAAGTGGCTGAGACTGAAGCTGCAGTGGAGCGGTTATCTGACGCAAGCTGCATTGGACACAAATATCGCAGAGATTGACGTCCAGATCCGCCGCCTTAAGGACCAGCGGGCCCGACTCCTATTGGACGCCGAACGAGTCCAGGCTGAACACATAGCATTCAAGAAGGAGGAAGCAGCTTTCACTCACCGAGCTCTTACCCTGGCTCAGCAGCGGTAGCAGCTGGATAAGAAGCATGAGAATGATACTTCTGCTGAGGCTGTTGAAGCGATGCATCAAGAAGCTGAACGTCGAGTCTTGGCGACTGTGGAGACTTGGGTGGCAGACTTGAAACGCCGAATTGCAGAGCTTTCAGCCAACCCTGGAGATATTTAGGGCTTGTAGTCTCTGTTTTTTTGTGTATTTGCAACTCTTGCTGGGGATAGTATAAACCTTTACTCTCATTTTCTAGAAATAAAGAAGTACACCATTTTCTGTGATGTGTTCATTTTTTCTTGTCATGAACTTTGATGATTTGTGTGGACCTATTATCTTTTGTGTACCTTAGTTTTAGGTACAGATAATAAGTTTGAGAGAACCCTCATGTTTGTTCAGAGATGATGTGGACGTGGCAAATATAGGGTTCAAATGATAGGACCTTCCTACTCAGAGGTGTTATGGACGTGGTAGGAATGACTCTGGGGGATACGCGGAACTACTCAGAGGTAATGTGGACGTGGAAGTTCTGCGATCAATATACAGCAACGCGGAAGTTGTCTGTACGGGATGTTTACTCAGAGGTAATATAGACGTGGTAAACATGAAGGATAGCGTAGTCTTACGGGGTGTAAGATTCCGTCTTGTAGGGCGTAGGGGAACAACTCAGAGGTGATGTGGACGTGGTTGTTCTTCTACTGGAGGATGCCACGGAACAGCTGGGTTCCGAAAGCGTATGATTTTGTGGAGTGGAAGTACATGTCTGAAAAAGATGTCAAGAGTAGTACTTCTTTAGAAACTTGCCGTTGATGGGCATCATGAACAAGTCCCCATTGGGTTTGGCAAGGCGGTAAGCATCGTTTGAGTATACCATCTCTATGATAAAAGGTCTTTCCCACTTGGGCTCGAACTTTCCTGGTGTCTTATGAGTCAACACCATCGGCCTCCTGACTGCCAGAACCAGGTCGCCAACTTGGAAAGTCCTCTGCTTGACCTTCTTGTTGAAAGCCTGTGATATACGTGATTGGTAGAGTTCGATGCACTGTTGAGCTAGAAGACGCTTTTTGTCAAGTGCCTCCAGTTCCCGCAGACGACGACGTTGATTGTCTTCTTCTGTGAGTTGATTTGTGATTGCTACACGGAGTGAGGGTATCTGAATCTCGAGAGACAGTACCACTTCGCTCCCGTAGACCAAGGAGAATGGTGTGTTGCCTGTCGGGGTCCATACCGTTGTACGGTCGGCCTAAAGGCATTCGCCGAGCTTTTCGTCCCGGTCGCGTTTGTTAGATGACACGACCTTTTTGAGTAGCCTGACGATAGTCTTGTTAAACGCCTCTGCTAATCCGTTTGCTGCCGGATTATAGGTGGTTGATGCCACATTTTGAATGCGATTCTTGTCACAGAATCGGCTGAAAACATGGCTGATGAACTGAGGACCATTATCGTGGATGATCATTCGGGGTACCCCGAAACGGTAGATGACGTGGTGCTTGATGAAGCTGATCACCCTGGAGCTTTTTACTTCTGCCAGCGAAACTGCTTCTGCCTATTTGGAGAAGTAGTCGGTAATTGCTAGGATGAAGTGGTGTCCTCTCGATGAAGGAGGGGTGATCGGTCCCACAATATCCATGCCCTAAGCTTCGAAGGACCAGGAGGCGACTGTAGGATGTAGTGGTTCTGATAGTGTATGGATGAAGTCTGCGTGAAGCTGGCACGCATGGTACTTTTTAGCATATTCGACAGCGTCAGCGGCCATGGTTGGCCAGTAGTAGCCCATACGTCGCAGTCGGTCCTGCAACTTAGGGCCAGGTTGATGGGCTCCGCTGGTTCCATCATGAGCTTCTCTAAGGGCTTCAGCTGTTTCTTTGTTAGACAAACATCGAAGGAGAAGTCCATCATAGGAGCGTCGGTACAGCATTTTTGTGGCTATATCGTAGTAGAATCGAAGAGAGTGTCACCGGACTGAGACGGCTTCTTTCGGGTCGTCTGGAAGAATTTTGTAGACAGCAAAGTCGATGAACGAGAATCTCCAATCTCGGATGTTAACACCGGCACCCGTTGATATGGCGTGGGCCACTTGTAAGCGCAGGTTGTTTTTAGGGCAGACCAAGTCTCGACCCACTACCGTGACGTAGTATTGAGTTCCGAGGGGTGCCGCCAAGGAGGCTGCAAGGCCAGCCAGAGCATCAGCCTCCAGATTTTGTAGGCGAGGTACGTGTTCGATGAAGAACCCGGTGAAGGTTGAAACGATGTTCAATACAACTTTATGGTAAGGGATCAGATCTTCATGACGAACCTCGTATTGCCCTCTGATCTAATTTACGACGAGTTTTAAGTCGCCGTAGGCTTCCAGATGATTCACCCCCAGCTGTTGCGCTAGCTGGAGTCCCATAATGAGTGCGTTGTACTCGACAACGTTGTTGGAGCACGGCTTCGAAAGGGAGTAAGCACGCTGGATGACCAGCTGATCGGGGGAAACTAATACCACCCCTACTCCTGCGACGATTTGGCCTTTGGAGCCTGTTCTCGAAGCACCATCAAAAAACATCCGCCAGACGGGGCCTTCTTCGGTGACGTGGACCTCATCCGGGATGTCTTCGTAGAGTCTTGAGGACTCTGAGATGAGGTGTGCAGCTAAAAAGTCGGCCAGAGCTTGACCCTTAACAACTTTTTGTGGAACGAACACCATGTTGTATGGCGTTAGCAAGATCGTCCATGTGGCTAGCCGGGAGTTCAATAATCCTGGCTTTGTCATGAGAACTCTGAGCGGATTGACTCGAGAAATGACATGAATTGTCTGCCCCGAGACACAATATCGAGTCTTTTGGATGGCAAATACCAAAGCCAAGCACTCTTTCTCAACGGGGTTGTACCGGTGTTCGGCCCCGATCAGAGTTCGACTGAGGTAGTAGATTGCTTGCTCATAGCCTGTGTCGCTGTTCTGAGCTAGCAGGGTGCCGAAGAAATGATTCATGGCACGAACGTAGAGGAGAATCAGTTTGCCGGCGACTGGTGCCACCAGGACTGGCGGACTTGTCAAGTAAGCTTTGATGTCATCGAAAGCTTTTTGGCATTCCTCTGTCCAGACGTAAGAGACTCCTTTCTTCATGAGCTGAGTAAAGGGTTGACATTTACCGAAAAGGTTTGCTATGAACCTCCGGATATATGCCAGACGTCCCTGTAGGCCTCGAAGTTCTCGAAGGTTCTTCGGAGGGTCCATATCAAGGATGGCTTTGGTCTTCTCGGGATCGACATGAATGCCTTTCGTCGTGATGATGAAGCCCAAGAACTTTTCGCAAGAAACCCCTAGGAAGGATTTAGCAGGGTTCATCTTGAGTTGATGCGCCCGTATGAGATCGAAGACTGTCTTGAGGTCTTGCAGGTGATCTCCTTTGAGACGACTCTTGACTGCGATGTCGTCAACATAGCATTCGACTGTCTTGCGAAGGTGTTGACGGAAAATAGTGCTCATAGCTCGTTGGTATGTTGCACCAGCGTTCTTCAAGCCGAAGGGCATCACTGTGTAGCAGAAAATGCCCTTTGGAGTCCTGAATGACGTGTGTTTTGCGTCATCAGGGAATATCTTGATCTGGTTGTAGCCCGAATACCCGTCCATGAAAGACATGCGCTCGAAGCCACATGTGTTATCGATCATCACGTCGGTGATTGGAAGCGAGAATTCGTCCTTTGGGCAAGCAGAGTTGAGGTCCCTGAAGTCGATATAAACTCGTATATTCCCATTCTTCTTGGTGACGGGGACAACGTTGGCTACCCAATCTGGGTGTTGCTCTTCACGGATGAAGCCGTTGGTTAAGAGTTTGTCTACTTCCTGATCGATGGCGTTCATGATATCCAGACGGAAGCGTCGTTGTTGTTGTTTGATAGGCTTGACATCAGGTAAGATGTTCAGCCTATGCATCGTGATCCGGGGATCAAGACCCGGCATATCTTCGTAGCTCCAGGCGAAGACATCGATATACTCTTTATCCAGCTGGATTAAAGATTTTCAGTCTTGTCCTTTTAAGCTTTTGCTGATGAAGATGGGTTTGGAAGAAGATCCGTCCCCAAGGTCGATCTGCTCGACTTCATCTTCGGTGGGAGGTTCACGTAATTCAAAACGAGACTACCATTATTGTCCTAGACGTTGAGCCCAGGGTTCTTCTTCAAAGAATTTCGGCGCTTGGTCTTCGCCTTCTTCTTCTTGGGATTATGCAGACGACATGTTGGCTGACATCACTCTCTTGAAGACTAAGTCGATACTGGTATCGGAGTCCCACGTTGATGCTTCAGACGAGTGAGAATGTTCTGCTTCTTCCGCGTCTGAACTCTCTGGAGTTGACGGCGGCGTGACATAGCCTACCCCCCGTCGAGTTTGATTGTAATAATCCTGCGGCTTTCCTTTAGGTGTTGGAAGCCGGAGAGGAAGACGTCGACCTTTGCCGTAGTTCAGGCCTTTGTTGCTTTTCAGGTCGTAACCCATCTTCTGGATGAGATACTTTGCCTTGTCCGTGTACCGATAGAGTTACATTCTGCCGGCATCTGGTTCTGGCTCGAGTGGCGGGAGGCCTTGATGACGCTCAACCTTGTCGAAGATGATGGATTCTTCGTCTCGACTCCGCGGTGGGACTATGCAACAGACCCCTTGGGACGGGACTACTCGATTTACATGATGGACGGTCATTATTTGTGTTTGCAACGACCGTAGAGCATTATCTAATGTATATATGGCATTCCAATGTGGAAGACTAGAGTAATTAAAAGACACTCTATTGTTGATGAAATACGAGATTTTATCCCGTGGGATTACATTATCCAGAGATGGGGCATCTATATTGGCCGAGATGTATTCCCCCAACTCTTCATCTGTAAGCACTGGAGTAAGATCGGAAGAGTCCACCACAGCGTTGGCTTTGGAGTCCGAGAGGACTACGTGGGTCTTCTCTGGCGGCTGGGATGGCGGCGGCTTGCCCTTAAGACGCACCTTCAGAGGTGCCTCCGCTGTGCCTCCGGTGATTGATGCCTTCCCCTGCAGTTTTGCCACGAGGGGGTCGACGTTTGAGGCGGCTTTCCTTTGAGCCGTATCTTCAGGGTAGCTTCAGGAGCAGCTGGTGCTTTCCCGGGTAGCTTAATGCTCATGGGAGGCAACTTCTGAGGCGGTTTGCCTTTGAGTCGGATCTTCAAAGGAGCATCGGGAGTGACCTCAGGCTCCATGTCCGGCTCTGCTGCTGTTTCTGCTTCGTCATCAGCATCATTGGCCTCCTCCTCGTCATGTGACTTGTATAAGTCGGCATCGGTGAAGTAAGCTTCAATCCCTTTGAAAGGGTCGATGTCCGCGAACTCCGTACGGATGACGTTGTTGGTGGACACGTACTTCATATATTGGTGGAGCATGGATAGCACCACCATGTACTCATGCAGCCATGGGCGACCCAACAGAATGTTGTAGTTGACTACGGCGTCCACGACATAACAAGTGACCTCGGTTCTGAGGTTACCGATGTGGCACTTTAGTCATATTTTGCCCAGTGGTTCGCTTTTGCTGGCGTTGAAACCACTGATTGTTGTGTTGGAGGGCGCCAGTCGGTACATTGGGATCTCCAGTGTTGAGAGCAGTATCTTGGGGATGATGCTGAGGGAAGACCCCGGATCGATTTGAATCCGCTTCATCTTGACTGAACCGATGTACCCTGTATAATACAGCGGCCTGTTGTATCGATTGTGCTTGAGCAGCATGTCCTGTTGGGTGAAGGTCATATTGGGGATAACCTTCTTCGCACAGTGACAGTGCTTGCACACAGTCGGAAGATCTTCAGGCTGCTTGACCTGACTGAGAAAGGATTCAGCATCCTTCAGAGCTTCGCAGAGAGCTTCTCGGGAGTCTTTGGAAAGACGAAGGAGCTCGAACAGAGATAGGCAGGCAGGAGTACTGGCCAGTTGCGCCAGTATGTCGAAGTTGTGGGGCTTGGCTAGCCCCGAAGCATTCTCTTTTCGGGGGGTTTGACCTAGAAGGACTGCTACCATCTTAAATTTCGAGGACGAAATTTTTATAAGGTGGGTAGGATTGTAACACGCAGTTTCTGAAATGAGGATAATTTTGAAATTTTGCATTTAAATTATTTGATTATGGTATTTAAATTGAATAATATGATTTTGGTGATTTTAATAATTTTTAAACTATTTAAAAACTGGTTGAGTCATGACTTGTGTTTTGGTGTGCAGCTAGTGAAGCCGTAGTGACTGCCTACCCTAGAGCCTAGCCCTGAGATTAGGGTATTTTTGATATTTTAGGGTTATTTGGGTTTATTATAATTTATTTGAATTTATGGGAATTTTTAGAAATTATTTTGGAATTGTTTGAATGAGGGTTGACTAGTATTGACTAAGAGACTAACCTAGTGGCTAACCTAGGTTAGGACATCTTGGTTAGGTTAAGAAACCCTAGTATGACCTAAGTTAGTGAATTCAAGTTCATTGGAATTAGTTTGGGGCAATTAGGAGTTGGTTTGATCTTAGAATGGCTTGTGAAGTCACAAGTCATGATCATGACTTGAAACCCTTAGGGACTCAACCCAACTTGGTAAAAACCCTAACCCTAGCATTATGACCAGCCTAGGGATTTCCCCCCTTGCTATAAAATCCCTCTCAAAGTTTGTGCCTCCTCTTTATTCATCCCTCCATTTTTTTCTAAGGAAAGGTTTGCTCTCTATTGAAAATCCTTCATAGTTTATTCAATATTAATCCATTTTCATTGAAACTTCTTCCATTGTAACCTAATTAGTGTCCCCCTACTGTTGGTGGAGGCTATTCTCAGGATTGATACAATTTGGAACCATTGGTTAGCTTGAGGAGATCTCACTTTTGGGGCTTTTCCTTGTGAAGGAACACACCTAGGTAACTTTCTATTCCCTCCACCAAATCTCGATTTCTTTCCATGGTTAGAAATCCCTAGGTGCCCTCTCCCTGTTAGTATAGGCATTGTTAGGGTTCGTGTCCAATACGTGTCCGTATCGGACACGTATTAGGCCTTGGTCGTAGGTGTTCGACGAAATGCCCCAAAGGGCATTTCGTTCGAATTTTCGAACAGTGTTTGAATAGGAAATTAGGTTTTGGTCTTGCTTGTGTGAATCTTGTGTTCTGAACACATTTTCGTATGGTGTCGTGTCGTATTTAGGATACGAACACGCTGTGCCCACACGCGCGCGAGCGCGGTTGGCTCCCCTGCTACCACGCGTCTCGTGCGCCCTGTACACGACACTAGGACACGCCAAATTTTGGCATAGACACTGGGGCAGTATCTGCGCACACTCCCCCAAGGTTTTATGACACCTCGTTTCGTGTTGGACACGAAAATGAGGCCGCACGGGGTTTACACTACACAGTATCAGTCGAGAAATCGACACTGATACACACTGTTTTCTCTTGACACAACACTTGTGGACACGGGGCAGGGTGACACACGTGTAGCCCTATGCTAGGCGTACATGTGGACGTGACCATGTGGCATGAGGTGTCACGTGTCGTGTCCACGAGGCGACTGCATCGCAGCACGATGCAGTCTGTGCACATATCAGTGCACTGTGTGTTGTTCTCTGTTTGGTTCATTTTGAATGTTAATTAGCAACTTAAAATTGTTAATTAGATCACATATATGTGTATAATCTCTGTTACTTTAGGTTACACATTAAATTAGGTTCTAATGGTGAATATTTGTTTCGAATGGGGGTTTTTGAACTACGTCTGATACCCGATTTTGATACTGGGTTCTTAGGACTTCCTTAACTGTTAAATCCTATCTTTTATGATGTTCTTACTGATTAAAATGTTTCCACATGTTGCACTTCATGTTAGCTAGGTATTTAAATTCAAATATGGGCTTTCGAATTGAAAATGGGATTTTTTTTGATAGTGTGTTGGTTTCAAAATCTTTCAAAACTGAGTATTGTTTTGGATTGAGTTCTGTATTTTTGAGTTGAGATAAATTCCAGTTTTTACATGTTGCATTGGTTGTGTGAATGGTTGGAATTCACATTAGGTTGGTTAGCTAACTGTTATTACATTCCCATTTACCTGAAATTAACTGATTTCCTTTCATTTTGAATACTGACCTGAGAATGAGTTTTTGGGCATTAGTTTTGTTGGGAATGGTATTGAATTAGAGAAGTAACTCCCTGTTTTCCCTAAACACACAAGCATGTGCCACTTGACACACCCTACACTCTAACACACACACAGGGCATTAGCCTTAGCACTGTTAACTGAATTTTCTAAGTAGTCACTGTTAGCTGAGTTATTGATTTTCCATCTTCCTTCTAATTGAATTGACAGTAAGGAATGGTTTCCCTTCCATTCAATCTGAGTTCTAGTTAATACCATTTGAACTGATTTAAATTGATGATTTATTGCTATTTTAAATTCCTGAACACATGTATTAGTTCATGTTAAATTGATTTTCAAGTTAAGGTTGTTTGCATTAAGATAATGGGATTTTGGACATATGGTATGGACTGTATAGAACTGGACTGATACGCAGGTTCAGTTTCTAATTATCACTAAGTTAATTCCATCTCCTTTACTACCAATTAGTTCATTTATTAGCAGCCATTGAACTATATGCCTAAACTTGAGTTTAATTCCAGATTTCTTAAGGTAGTATACTGATTGTTCCTTCCTTTATGAACTGAAATATGAGTTGATGAACTTGGTTGTTTTGACAGTAATATTTCTGAAACCTGAGATTAAGTTTGTAATGGAAAACTGAATTTTCCTTCTTCACTCAAAAACTGAGATTGACACATAGGAGTGAACTGTATGTACACACAAATCACATTCACTCATTCACATACACACTCTATTATTTTCCTGTCAAAAAACTGAGGATTTCATGGTAGTTTCAATGTGAAAACTGGTATTGATTCATTCCTTTAAAACTGATTTCAAGTTTAATTCTCATACCTTGTATTAGTTGTGTTGTGCATGGTTGAATGAAGTTGGTTTTGGCTCAACTGTTAACTGTAAACTGATTGGTTTCCCTTTCTTCTAACTGAATTCCCTTCCTGCTTCACATTGTAATGTATATACTAATTCCAGTTTTCACATTGTACACATGCCACTGTCTCTTGACAGTTCACCCACCCACACACATTTGAATTCATGTGCCCCCTCTCTTTACATATGTATATATAATGTATTGAGATATAATATGTGTATATGGGTAGCTTAGTTAATTGAGTTTTGTTAGTTCATTTAGGTTTGGGTTTAGATGTATGAGTGTAAGTTTCAAATGGTTGATTAGACTTGATAATCCTGTTCTTAGGATTTACTAAGTAATGTAGGCACACATGTTAGTTTTTCCCACAAATCAAATGCCTACCCTCATGTACACACACACATTGCACTATATCATGCCCACACACATACACATTGCCACCACCACATCCCTTCCTAACTCTCCATGTATACATATTGTGTAATGTATTTATATAGACAATATATGTATAAATAGGTACCCTATATATTATAATATGTATGTATTAAATTAATTGATATATGTGTTAATATGTGTTATGTAGAATGTGTTTGGTATATAGGCATGATAATGACTAGGGGTGTATGCCTATGGCTCATTGCTTGCGTGTGGGTTGAGGCTAGTATAGGTGTGCAGTTGGCTTGTATAGCCTAGATTGGATGTGTGCTTGCTAGAATAGTCTTGGTTAGGCTTAGTAAGACTTGTCTAGGTTAGGTTGACCTAGTTTGGCTAGTATAGTTGACCAGAGTTGAATTTGGCCTAGTTCGACCTAGACAGCATGCAGATGCATCGTAGATTACATTTATCATCCCCTGTATACATCTTGACTTGTGTTGCTCTAACTAGGAGCCGGGTACCTCATCTCGGACAGTACATTTTCACAGCTATTCAGATACCAGGCGAGTACATTCTCTGATCATTTCATAACTTGCTTAGAATTACATTCCTGCTCTAGTTTACCTTATTTGATGCTGTCACGACATTATTACGGATTGATACTATATGGATCCTTGCTTGAGATGTTATCCCCCTCGGGAGCATCGGATACATTGTGCCTTGTGTTTCATGTACATCGTGTATTCCTCGCTCTCCTGTTATCCATGTTTATCATGTGCTTCATGCTCGTTCGTGCTTGCTTGTGTACTCTCATGTGCTATCATGATCGGTCGTGTTTCCCATGAATCTCATGTATAACCTATACTTCATGTGCACCCTTCGTGGGCCTTCGTGTGGAATTCATTTGCACTCAGTTCTCTGAGCATTCATGAATACTTCATGTACACCCATCTATGGGCTCCATGTGAAATCATGTGCGTAACATAACCTGTCTGGATCCTTGTGTATTGATTGGGGCTTGGGGGAGTATAAATAGTCATGTGAACAATTCTAAAGTAGAATAGCCATGTACACCTCTTTAGTATAGCCATGTACAAATTAAGCCGTTCACATGTCGACTTTGTACTCTAAATCACTAGTCACTGGTAGCTCTCTACTTATAGTAGATATTTCTATTACAGTTCTCTTCCTATTTACAGCATGTATCTTCTTTCAGTTTCATGTATCGTACTCTCTTGCATGTTTATATTCTCTAACCTGTTATGATTTGCGTGAGATGTATTGTGCTCGCTCCCGTCCTGACTGGACCTGTTGAAAATTTTACAGAGGATGATGAGGAACCCTGCACCCCTTACTTTGGAGCTTGTCTAGATGACACTCGCGACCTGGACCCCTGGGGAGGTTCAGGCAGCTGCTGAGGATGGCACCCTTGCTTAGTATAGATAGCTTAGTCTGTTCTCTTTTCATGTTTAGCTGTTGTCTTTATTTTCAGAGTTGTATATTCTTAGAGATATTGAAACTGGTAGATGTTGAGATTTGTATTCATTCTGTTGTGCCTCAGTTGAGGAGTTTCTTATCTATTTTCATCGTGCTACTTTCTACCTTAGTTTGTGATTGAGTTGTACCTCTGTGTTGGACTCCTTTTGGAGAGTATTGCATGTTAGTTAGTTATAGTTCATGACCTAGAACAGCGTTCTACCGCCGACACTGCGGCGTAGACTGGGCGCTGTTACGTACTCGTACCCTCACGGTGGGTGCAGATCGTGACACATTTTTAGTGGTAGCCCATGCAGGTCGAGTTTGTGTAGTGGTATTTGAACTAGAGTACCACTACAGCCTGCAGTAGGATTAGGATTATTTTGAGGTACTCAATCACATTAGGAAAAACTCTAACTGGATTCCTGCCATCTAAATTCCTGATACTTCCTTGAATAATTGTCCTCCCTTGAATTGTCGTTTCTATCTCAGTATTGATTCCTTGCTTGATCTGTCTCCAGGATGGTGATTGAGACACGATCGCATCGCTCTGGCCCAGCAGACGCTGGTGAGAGGCCTACCACCCCTCTCCTGATCGTGGATGCTGGGACCACAGTACCCCCTATTTCTGCTCATATAGGAGCTTCTGTAGCCTTTGGGAGTGCACCTCCACCTGTCCGGAGGTCTTCCCCCGTCATTCCAGATATAACTCAGCAGCAGTTACCTTCAGGGACAGTAGATGCGGCTCAGATGTTTACCCTCTTCCAGCGATTCATAGAGTTTCAGCAACAGATTCAGTAGAGCCAGTCTGCTGATATCCGACAGAGCATACAAGATACTCACCAGTTGGTTAGGACGACAGTGGAGCTGGTGGCTGCTCAGCCACAGGAAGGCCAGATGCAGCCGTATCAGCCGAGGACTCCAGACATGCAATCTTTCAAGAAGATGGGACCTCGAGATTTCAAGGGTACAGAGGGCATTATATACGCTGACGATTGGATAGAGCACATTGAGGAGATATTCAGATTAGCACAGATACCAGCAGGATTACAGATCGAGGCAGCCGTCAGTCAGATGCAGGATTTGGCCCGTACTTGGTACCAGACGGACCCGAGGGTTGGTACAGCCGGTCAGACTTGGGCAGCATTCAAGAAACTATTCAAGGAGAAATTCTTTCCTGATACAGCTCTCCGTGCTCTGGAGGCGCAGTTCGAGAGTTTGGTTCAGGGAAACCAGACCGTTGAGGAGTATGTTGGAGAGTTCAGCCGTTTGAGCAGATTCATCGAGGATCTTACCGAGGTCGGGAAGGCGAGGAAGTTTCGCAGGGGTTTGATCAGGAAAATCAAGTCATATACCAAAAGCGACCGCGACGCCACTTTCGAGCAGATTCTAGTAGGAGCCATGACAGCGGAGGACGATCTTGGACTGAAGGAGAAGAGGAGGCTAGATACTCAGGGAGCCAGTAGTAGCGCGGTCCCGGCCAAGAGGCCCCACCTACAGATTCAGCAGCAGGTGCCCCTTTTTAAGAGTCAGCAGCAGTATCCGCAATAGATGCTACCTCTGCAGTTTCAGCAGCAGTTCCAGCAGCAGTATCAGCAGCCGAGGGTCTACCTTCAGCAGCGGCAGTTTCAGGAACGTGTACCCTTTCAGCAGACGCAGCAGCCACAGATTCAGCAGCAGTCCCCGGAACAGCAGCTAGTTATTATTTGTCCCTTCTGTAAGAGACCAGGGCATGGTTGGGGCGAATGTCGAAAGAGGTTGGGCAGATGTTTGCTTTGCAGAGGATCTGATCATCGTCTGAGAGAGTGTCCCGAGTCATCAGGACAGACAGTTCAGGGAGCAGGAGCTAGGGCTCCGGTAGACCAGCAGACGGGATTACCCTTACCGATTCAGCAGCAAAGGTATATGCAGCATCAGCAGCAGGCCAGAGGAGGCCAACGAGGGCGAGTTTTTGCCATGACAGTCGAAGATGCTCAGGCCAGTAGAGATCTTGCTGCAGGTTACGATCTATTCAATTTTCTTTTCGCAATAGCCTCTTATATTGCCTTGAAATTCAATTCTTTCTGTTCCTTGTTGATTTATCAATTCTGTCCTGTTGTTCTTGTGTTATGTTAATTTTTCTTCTGGGATAAATCATATGGGCTAGGTCACCTTGATTATGGAATTGAGAATCTTCGATGGTCGTGTTTAGCTGGCATAGTGAGGACATATAGTCAGATTTAGGACGTATTTCTCGGGTGTGGGAATTTAAGGTTTTCGCTGCCAAGCATGCGGCAATGCAAAATTTTTAAATACTATGATTCTAGAGATATGTGCCTTGGTCGAGGACTCTGTGATTATCGTAGCTTTGCTCACTAGTACGATAAATATTCTGAGTATCATGATTTTGGACAGACGCATATGATTATCTGACGGTATGTTTGAGACCTGGTTTGTGGGGTGTTTGACCTAGAAGGACTGCTACCATCTTAAATTTCGAGGACGAAATTTTTATAAGGCGAGTAGGATTGTAACACCCAGTTTCTGAAATGAGGATAATTTTGAAATTTTGTATTTAAATTATTTGATTATGGTATTTAAATTGAATAATATGATTTTGGTGATTTTAATAATTTTTAAACTATTTAAAAACTGGTTGAGTCATGACTTGTGTTTTGGTGTGCAGCTAGTGAAGCCGTAGTGACTGCCTACCCTAGAGCCTAGCCCTGAGATTAGGGTATTTTTGATATTTTAGGGTTATTTGGGTTTATTATAATTTATTTGAATTTATGGGAATTTTTAGAAATTATTTTGGAATTGTTTGAATGAGGGTTGACTAGTATTGACTAAGAGACTAACCTAGTGGCTAACCTAGGTTAGGACATCTTGGTTAGGTTAAGAAACCCTAGTATGACCTAAGTTAGTGAACTCAAGTTCATTGGATGGTTGAATGAAGTTGGTTTTGGCTCAACTGTTAACTGTAAACTGATTGGTTTCCCTTTCTTCTAACTGAATTCCCTTCCTGCTTCACATTGTAATGTATATACTAATTCCAGTTTTCACATTGTACACATGCCACTGTCTCTTGACAGTTCACCCACCCACACACATTTAAATTCATGTGCCCCCTCTCTTTACATATGTATATATAATGTATTGAGATATAATATGTGTATATGGGTAGCTTAGTTAATTGAGTTTTGTTAGTTCATTTAGGTTTGGGTTTAGATGTATGAGTGTATGTTTCAAATGGTTGATTAGACTTGATAATCCTGTTCTTAGGATTTACTAAGTAATGTAGGCACACATGTTAGTTTTTCCCACAAATCAAATGCCTACCCTCATGTACACACACACATTGCACTATATCATGCCCACACACATACACATTGCCACCACCACATCCCTTCCTAACTCTCCATGTATACATATTGTGTAATGTATTTATATAGACAATATATGTATAAATAGGTACCCTATATATTATAATATGTGTGTATTAAATTAATTGATATATGTGTTAATATGTGTTATGTAGAATGTGTTTGGTATATAGGCATGATAATGGCTAGGGGTGTATGCCTATGGCTCATTGCTTGTGTGTGGGTTGAGGCTAGTATAGGTGTGCAGTTGGCTTGTATATCCTAGATTGGATGTGTGCTTGCTAGAATAGTCTTGGTTAGGCTTAGTAAGACTTGTCTAGGTTAGGTTGACCTAGTTTGGCAAGTATAGTTGACCAGAGTTGAATTTGGCCTAGTTCGACCTAGACAGCATGCAGATGCATCGTAGATTACATTTATCATCCCCTGTATACATCTTGACTTGTGTTGCTCTAACTAGGAGCCGGGTACCTCATCTCGGACAGTACATTTTCACAGCTATTCAGATACCAGGCGAGTACATTCTCTGATCATTTCATAACTTGCTTAGAATTACATTCCTGCTCTAGTTTACCTTATTTGATGCTGTCACGACATTATCACGGATTGATACTATATGGATCCTTGCTTGAGATGTTATCCTCCTCGGGAGCATCGGATACATTGTGCCATGTGTTTCATGTACATCGTGTATTCCTCGCTCTCCTGTTATCCATGTTTATCATGTGCTTCATGCTCGTTCGTGCTTGCTTGTGTACTCTTATGTGCTATCATGATCGGTCGTGTTTCCCATGAATCTCATGTATAACCTATACTTCATGTGCACCCTTCGTGGGCCTTCGTGTGGAATTAATGTGCACTCAGTTCTCTGAGCCTTCATGAATACTTCATGTACACCCATCTATGGGCTCCATGTGAAATCATGTGCGTAACATAACCTGTCTGGATCCTTGTGTATTGATTGGGGCTTGGGGGAGTATAAATAGTCATGTGAACAATTCTAAAGTAGAATAGCCATGTACACCTCTTTAGTATAGCCATGTGCAAATCAAGCTGTTCACATGTCGACTTTGTACTCTAAATCACTAGTCACTGGTAGCTCTCTACTTATAGTAGATATTTCTATTACAGTTCTCTTCCTATTTACAGCATGTATCTTCTTTCAGTTTCATGTATCATACTCTCTTGCATGTTTATATTCTCTAACCTGTTATGATTTGTGTGAGATGTATTGTGCTCGCTCCCGTCCTGACTGGACCTGTTAAAAATTTTACAGAGGATGATGAGGAACCCTGTACCCCTTACTTTGGAGCTTGCCTAGATGACACTCGCGACCTGGACCCCTAGGGAGGTTCAGGCAGCTGCTGAGGATGGCACCCTTGCTTAGTATAGATAGCTTAGTCTGTTCTCTTTTCATGTTTAGCTGTTGTCTTTATTTTCAGAGTTGTATATTCTTAGAGATATTGAAACTGGTAGATGTTGAGATTTGTATTCATTCTGTTGTGCCTCAGTTGAGGAGTTTCTTATCTATTTTTATCGTGCTTCTTTCTACCTTAGTTTGTGATTGAGTTGTACCTCTGTGTTGGACTCCTTTTGGAGAGTATTGCATGTTAGTTAGTTATAGTTCATGACCTAGAACAGCGTTCTACTGCCGACACTGCGGCGTAGGCTGGGCACTGTTACGTACTCGTACCCTCACGGTGGGTGCGGGTCGTGACAGAGGTAGGGCGTACCTCCGGTTGAGTCACCTCGGAGACGAGATCGGGGTGAACCCACAGGATCTCTCCCCGAGATGTGGTGAGTGGGATGAGTCCACTCACGTTATCACGGGTAGGTGGTAAGTTAACCACCTCCATTGTTGCCTTAGGGATGGGGACGACGCCATCCTGTGTTGTAGTTGGCGGCAAGGTGCCAAACTGGAGTGACACCACGTTGGATGACACCGTCTTCTCCTCGTAGTCGACGGAGATTACATCCGCGTTGATCATACGCTGGATGTAATTCTTGAGGACGTAGCAGTCCTTGGTTGGGTGTCCGACAAACCGATGGTAGTGACAATACCTCGGGTTGTCCACTTTCCCAACCTCATCTGGACGCTTCGGATCCGGAAGCTTGATCTTGTCACCCTGTTTCAGTATCTCAAAGAGCTGCAGGGTGTCTTCGTCGTTGAACGAATAAACTTCCTTTGGCCTTGGTGCAAGTGGAGGCTTCTGAGTAGGTACGGATGCACCTTTTGAGGCATTGACAGTCAATGCCTGTTTCTCCTTTGTTTCTCATCCGGGGTTGTTGGCTGCAGGCTGTTTTTCCTTGTCCTCGAAGGCAGGGAAACTAACTCCCAAAAGATGAGAATTGGATGCCTTCTTCTTCGCGGCTTCTGCTTCAATGATCAAGGAGCTCCAGTCGGGGGGAGGAGTAGAGTTAAGCTAGAGCTTGACTGCAGGCAGCATGTTCATGCTGCAGGAGGAGAGGAGTACATGTTCTGGCATGCCCGGGGGCAGTCTGAAGCAGGCCTGTCGGAAGCGTTCGATGAACACTCGAACTATTTCCTTCTCTTTCTGGCGTATCTCTATAAGGGACGCCATTGTCATGTCCTTCCCGCCGTCGTAGAAACGGTCGAGAAAGAGGTGCGTCAGGTCGTCGAAGGAAGATATTGAATTATCGGGGAGGCTGCAGTACCAGTCGTACGCCACTCCTTTCAGTGCCCCAACAAATATGCTGGTGAGTAGCGCGTCCTCCTTCGGAAGATGTCTCGTCTGAGACTGAAAGTACGTCATATAGCGACACGGAGAGTCCTTTCCGTCGTACGGCGTTAGTGTTTGTGGTTTATACTTTGGAGGATAAACCACCTTGTTCCACTCGAGGGAATAAGGCTGGGGGATGCCCATTTTCTGGCGCTCCTCTTGTCTCGTCTTGGACTCAAAGCGCTCGGGCAGGTCCCTGATCATCTCGACCATGTCTTCCGTGGAGCTGGGAGTCGGAGAAGGTGGTACCACCTGATGTTAAGCATTTGAGGGCTCCGACGTTCGAGGTGCTTCTCGGCGATCTGCGTCCGAGGATACCCGTTGAAGGGGTACACTCGACTCTCCATTGGCCCCTGGATCGGGACCTGTAGAAGGTGTCCTGGTCAAAGACGACCGTATCTCAAACACTGCTTTAGTCAGTGTTTGTATGGAGGCAGAGAGGGTTTTGAGTCCTCCCTCCAGGGTATCTATGTGCTGGACGAGGTCTGTTGGCGGTGCATCAGACTCGACATTAGCCCCAGTCATATTTACTGTCATGACGCGGTCGAGAGTGGATGGATGGGTCGAGGCTTTACTCTCGGCCTCACTCTCTTGTAGGGGAGTTGCCTCTCCTGGAGCTTCGTCTTGGTTACCCCCGGCTATGTTCGGGAGAACATTCACCACGGGCGCATCTGCAAGGGCCTGATTACCCTCAGCTCCGTCTTAAAGGGCCTATTCGTCCCCGGAACTCGGGTCCGCAGATGCTAGAATACCCCCAGCTATGTTCTGGGGGATATCCTCGTCTTCAGGGGCTTCTGGGAGGCTGACTTCACCTCGAGGATCTGCCCCAGGTGTGCTTTGGACACACTCGTCTTCGGAAGAAGGCTCGACAAGGGTCTGACTACCCCCAGCTTCCTCCAAGATCTTCTTCCTCCCTCGAGTGCCTTCGAATACTCCGGAGGATGAGACAGCTGTCTTGGTTTTCTTCGGCTGGCTTTTGGACGAGGAAGAGAAACTGCCAGTCGTCTTTCGGACTGACGAGGAGTTGGAGATCACGTTGCATGAAGCAACCATTGGTTCTTCTTCTGTTGACACCTTCTTCCCGAGGCGACGTCAGAGGGGTATCGATGATTGCAGCCGCTGGAACACCGACTGCCTTGGTGGGACTGCCACTTTGCAACAGCAGTTGATGGTGACTACAGCACAAGTATGCCCCGTAAGGGGCACATCGTGCTTGTCAGTCGACTCTCCTGATCGACGCTTGTGAGTGATCACGTTGCACAGATTGTTGGAGGAGAGTGTCACCTTTACACCCCCTTCAGGCACATGGCAAGGCCAAGCGCCGAGGTGGTCAAGTGAGTGCTGCGTCCCCTGATCTAATACCAAACAGGCATCCCGATCAGTAGTGGAGGAACCACAACATTTGGAGTGACTTGAACGGACCTCAAACGCACAACCAGAGGAGGCGCGAGAGTTCAAGACCACTGGATTTTCCTCATTTGACTTGGTTGTGCACACAGTAGATACGCCCAAGTGAGACAAGGACTTTGAAGGTCGGCTCGTTTTTGGCGCCGCAGCACTCGAGTCGACCTTGTACAGCTTACCATCAGCAGCGCGCATGATTGTGAGCGCATGCTTCTGGCTTGCTGCTGGCATAGCACGTTTGGGGCGCATGGCCCGTACTGCCTTGGATTTCTTCGTACCAGTCCGCTCGGGCGCATAGTACTCAGAATCCAAATTCTCCTCGCCAATACAGCGAGTGAGTCTGTCAAAGACAGATACCTTCTGTGGCGCATCAGAGGTAATGCGCGGGGCATTGGCTGCGCCCCTGCTCCGTCGACGTATCTTCCTTGCCTGAGAGGGAGATGGCTGGGGAATGTGGTTAGCCGCACGTTTTCTCGAGAGATGCGCTGCACCAGCAAGCGCATCTTGGTTGCTGAGGACGTCAAGAGGAAGAGAAGGCTGGATTGGCGCATCCCCTTCGGTGGTGGTGCCCGAGGCGTCGACCTTGTGCACCCAGACTCGGCGGGTCTTCTTCGGCTTCGGCAGCCGCTTCGAAGAACTCGCACTTCCTTCAGAGATGAACTCCTCATACGCCTGTTGATTGAGGCGTACGACCAGCGTCTTGTGGGAGGAGCCCACCTTCACGTCGTCGGATTGCGACACAGCTTTCTCGGTAGAGGAGAAAGAGGTCCCCAGCGGAGTCGCCAGCTTGTTTGCCATTAAAATTCTTTGATTGCAAATTTCAATACAAACAGAACAGTGTTACAATATAGGACTTAGATGTAGTCCTAGGAGTACACTTTTGTTTATCTGGGTCCCTTGTGCCGATGGAGTGAGTGGTAATGCGTTGACTCCGTTGACGATCTGACGACGGTTATCGGTTCTCTGAAGACTTAGATTGCTCTGGGTGCTGGAGCTTACTGAGAGGAGGAAGATGTTGAGTGTTTGTATCTGCCTCTCTGGTCGTTCATTGTGTGTTCTGTCCGTGTGTAGGTAGGTGTGGAAGAAGGAAATGATCCCTCTATTTATAGTTTTGCAGGCTGGCTGCTCATGCGCGCATGTAGGATGCGCTTGTACGCGGGGACGCCACGTATTGATTGCTGATGGAGGCGCATGGACGATGCCCCCTGATCGAGGGGTCGAATTCTTCATGCTGCTGTTGTGAGCCGGCACGTATCAGAGAAGAGGATCTTTCTGTTGCTGAGATCTTGGATGAGTTGAGTCAAAGGACACGTGTCGTCGACCCATGGCTCGGAGATCTCTGATTTGGTGGGGAATGATCTGGTAGGATGCGCCTAGGATTGGGCGCATGAGGAAACTTTGGCTCGTAACCTTTAGGAGTTACGCACCATTCTTGGCGCATGGCTTTCGAGGCGCATGCAGTGCTTCAGTAGTGACTTTACTCCTGTCTTTTGGGATCAGATAGAAGTTTGGGGCGCATGGCTTTTGAGGCGCATACAGAGCTTTAATGATGACTTTCCTTCTGTCTTTTGGGATCAGAGAGGAGTCTGAAGCGCATGGCTTTTGAGGCGCATGCAGATTTGGGCGCATGGTGTAGAAGCATGGAAAATACTAAAGAAAATAACTCATGCGGTCAGGAAAGATCCATGCGGCTCAGAAACCTCATGCGGCTCAGGGAGTCATGCGGCATAAGGAGCTATGCGGTCAGGAAAGTTCCATGCGGCTCAGAAACCTCATGCGGCTCAGGGAGTCATGCGGCATAAGGAGCTATACGGCCCGAGGCATTCCATGCGGCTCAGAAGACACGTGGCCTGACAGTGCTCCCCTCCGACCCATGCTGCATTAATTGCTTTGACGGCTGACCCCTCTGAAAAGTTGACAGCCCTGACACAAAAGCAGGTAATTATGACTCTGTCATAATGATGAATTTCTGGGGAAAAGAAAAGAGATCTCTGACACAAATCTCCCAAGAGCCATAAAAATGCCACGTGGCCTTGCCACGTGGGCGTTCGTATGCGGCTCACTTCTCATGCGGTTCAGAGGGAATCTGTCCTATACGGCTCAGGACAAGAAAGCCTCATGCGGCTCGAGCAAAGAACTTCTCATACGGTTCAGAGGGAATCTGTCCTATGCGGCTCAGGCCAAGAAAGCCTCATGCGGCTCGAGCAAAGAACTTCTCATGCGGTTCAGAAGGAATCTGTCCTATGCGGGTCAGGCCAAAAAAGCCTCATGCGGTTCGAGCGAGGACTTCTCATGCGGTTCATGTCCATGCGGCTCGGGTGGATATATGCGGCACACAAGGATTACTCCCCTGTAGTTCGAGGGCTCAAGTGAGGGCCACTGCCCAGGCAGCCCTGACACGTGGGCTTAATCATATGCGGCTCAGAAAACTCATGCGGCTCAGGGAGTCATGCGGTCCAGATCCCCCCAGCAGCTCCTAGGACATGTGTCCTAAACCGATTAATTCCTCAGATTTGCTGCCATTAAAGATTGGGTCAAATTTCAATAATCTGGGACACGTGGCAGAAGAATAGATCTAATTTATTCGCAGATATCAGAAATTATTATAAGGAAGCTTTATTCCAATCAGCATTAATTGCTAATGGGATTTGGTGTAATCTACACCTAATGGCTCGGATTCGTCACAATCATAAATGAACGGCCTGGATTGACCAGTCCCCAGGCCGCCGCCATCTCTAAGATGTAATCATTGACAACCCTAATAATGACATCCCACTATTATAAATAGCAGAGTGCCATTCTCTTGCAAAAGAGATACCATATCAGAGAGAAATACGTATATACAGAGAGACTTTCCCCTCCATAGTCAGAGAGAGAATACACACAGAGAGAGAGAAGCCAGAAGAGCAACAGAGGAGTAAGAAGAGCATTTCTTCATCAACGCCGACCATCTTTTCACAAGGAGCCAATGCTGCATACCGATCGTCCAAGGAGTAAGGCAGGGCTGCCGTCGCCTTCCCGAGCCTCTATCGTCACCCCCAGAATCTAAAATAAATAATTGTACTTAGACTGCTGTACCTAGGTTTTCGTCCCTAGGCTTTCTTTGTACAAGCGAGTTTGTAACGTGAAGTAAAAGTTCGGTCCTCCGATAATTGCTCTGTTCTTTTATATTTCATGGCAAACACGATGGCGACTCTGCTGGGGACTAACTTCTCCACGGCTGAGGAGTTGGTGACGCAATCGGATGCAGCCAAGCTTGTCTCCACGCAACAAAAGATGGTCGCCCGGTTCGACCAACAGGCGTTCGAAGAAATGCTCTCCGACAAGAGCACTGGCCCGGTCCAGAAGCGAGCCCGCACAAAGAAGGCCCGTAAGGAGTGGAGACCCCGATCCTTCGTTCCTACTGAAGCTCTCGCGGAGACACCCTCTGTTGTTCAAGACGGCGAGCTAGATTCCTCTGCGGCCCCACTTCAGATCGTAGACAACTCTGCTGTCCCCAAGTCCGGCAGAAGAAAACACTATAATGCTGGACTTGCAGGGGCAAAGAGAAACTCTATGAGATCCGAGCCGCATAAGGGTATCAGCCGCAGGGAGAAAGTTCATGCGGCTACATCCTCCAGCCGCATGAAGAAAACTCATACGGCCATATCTGTCAGCCGCATAGCTTATGCGGCTACTGTTGCCAACCACACGGATGAAACTCGTACGGCTATAGGAGTCAATCGCTTGCAGAAAACCCATGCGGCCACAGTTGCCAACCGCATGCAGCTAGCCTGTACGGTCGTGACTCCTAGTCGCATAAAAACAATTCATCCGACGGCAGAAGACAACCGCATGCAGACAGCCTGTACGGTACCCAACTCTAGCCGTATAGCATCCGTTTCACGCTTCTCTCGATCAGTCTTCGACCGTCTCTCATGCGGTCCTGACCCTGATGGTTCTCTGGATGATAAGCCAGACTCTGTGGTATTCAACTTGGACTCCTCCTATTACGCACCCACAGGTGCTAAAAGGAGGAAGTCTAGGGCAGCACGGGCTCGTCGGGCCCAGTCAGCTGTCCCAACCTCTGACTATCGGGGCGTCCCGTTGACTATCACATGGGCCTCGGATGGAAAGTTGTATACAACCGCTCGAGTCCAACCCCCGGCGGCAAACGGACAGAGTGGTTCCTCTGACCTGCGGGAGGCGATCCTCCACAAACGCAAGGAAAGAGAAGGAGTGTCGGCATGTAAAGAGGCCTCGCTTGGATATCACTGCACCCAAATCATCGTCAACTGCTGCTGCAACAATACGACAGTAACGGAAGATCGGCCGTCCATCTTCCAAAGACTACAGCATCCGAGCTCAGAAGATGAGGCACCTCCTGTTGTCTCCTGCAATTCCGCTCAGAAGGTCCCCGCCGAAAGGAGGGGGAAAAAGACAAGCATCTCCAGTCCCAAGATATCAACCACTACAGCTAAGAAACTGTCGTCTAAACGGCTGTCTTCCCCCGGAGTATTTCAACACACCCGTTCAAAGACGAAATTTGCTGCAGTAGGAAATTCATCATCCACATTGCTGGGGGTTAGGGATAGCACTCCTCCGAATATCCGCAACAATTCGATATTTTAAGGAGCCGAGCCCGAGGAAACGACTCTCCCTTCAGGTACGACAGGCACCGATGTCCCCGACGACATCCATGATTCTCAAGACGAAGCAAGCTCTGAAGCTGGGGGTACCGTTCCCTCCGAGTCTGAGCCCGAAGAGAACATTCCCACCTATCCCGATGACTTCTCGGTGCATGGGTACGACTTGGAGGGCACATCCTCCACCGTTCCTTCCATCCCTCCTCATGTAAGGACGGTTTTCATGACGGACAGCAATCAAGGTGGTTCCAATGATCGCCAGCGCATCGACAATCTCGAAGTCATATTACTTGCTTTGGTCAAGTCTGTAGACGAGATTAAAGCGGCCCTGCCCACTCTACAAGGAGGAACGCCTGGTCAAACAAGCACAGGCCCCGCGGTCAATGTAGATTCGAACTCAGCGGCACCAAACCCGAGCAATAATCCTCCTGAAATAACAGTCCCCACCACGACAGATAAGACCCGAAAAGTAAGGAGAGAGGTCCAGGAGCTCCGAGCCATGTTCCATGCCCGAGAAAACGCTCAAGATCTCAGAATACGGCAACAATACCCTGCTGAATGGAGGGATGTTCCATTCCTACCAAGATATAAGCCATTCAATATCAACCCGTATGATGGCAAAACCTCAGCAAGCCGGTACATCACTTACTTCGAGGTCACCACCGACCATCTGCCCCATGATGATGCTATCCTCACACGGTTATTCATTGGGGCGTTAGAAGGGGTCGCCTTCGATTGGTACCGCAATCTACCGGACAACTGCATCCACTCCTTCACCGGCTTCAAGCGCCTGTTCTTGGAGCGATTCTACGAAGTAGGACAGGACGTCACTATGTCCACTCTCATGGACGTCGTCCAAGGGGAGAAGGAGTTGACAAGGAACTACATCGAGCGGTTCCGCCAGACCGCCATGAAGCTGCCCTCCGGAAATCCAGATTCCTCTTTGATTGAGATCTGCCAAAAGAGACTGCTTCCTACGATCAGTCTCTAGATGGGCAAAAGTCAATTCAAAGACTGGAAGGCATTCATCATCAGCGCCACAAGCGCCGAAGAACGACTAAAGAAGGCTCGCCAACTGGGATTGCACATCTCGGAAGAAGAGAACAAGGGCAAGCGTCCCAACAACAATAATGGGGGTAATCCCTCCAACAATTGGGACAGCAAGGGAAAGCAGGCTATGGTGGCCGATACAACACAAAAACCTGAGCTAAAGCCCGTAGACAAACAATAGCCGCAAATCGATTACTCCTTCGAAGACGGCCACGTCAAGCCTATCTTGGATATGCTCATACAAGGAGATAGAATTCAGCTCCCTCCACCAAGACGGGAGCCTCGGCAGGCTGATCTAGAGAACCCAAAGTTCTGCCACTACCACCGTTATGTACACCACGCTACACACGACTGCTACCAACTGAAACGGTATATCCAAAGCCTCATCGATCGAACGCTCTGGCCATCGATTTCGAAGAAGTAACTGTGGCAGCCAATATGGTGTCCGTACAATTCGGCAGCTTCCTTCCGACGGAGACTCAAGACGGGGTGATCCCCGTCCCTCTGGCAACAATGGAGATTACCAATCTTCCACCTCTCCGAGATCGGACTGCCGGTCTAGTACCCCTCACCACATCTCGAGGGAAGGTCATGTGGATCCATCCAGACTTGGTGTCAGAAGTGACTCGGCCCACACCGTCTTCTACCGATAAGAAGAAACGTGGAAAAGTCAGAACCTGCCACACAATCTCAGCAGACAACGAGGAAGCTACAGCCGTCGCCACGCGGTCCGGAGCGCAATCCCAACCTGTGGTTGACAACCCAGCCGAAAATCATCAACCCAGTACAACTGATGCTCTGGGGCCGGCTCAGCCTTCGACGACCGACAAGCCTAGGCCGAAGGAGGCTCGCTTCGACAAATCTCTCCGAAAAGACGCAGCCCAAGGGCTAGAGAGGCCCTACAACTTTGACATCTTAGCACAATTGGCTAACACTCCGGCCAAATTGTCACTGTACGAACTCCTAAGGCTCTCTAAGGACGTTCGTATTGCATTGAGCGAAGCACTTCAAAATGCCAATGCCTATCTAGCTCAATCCAACCTCACCGGGGAGGATTCATCCGTGGATCTCCAGGACAGTGTCTATACGGGAGCAATGCCAACATCGTCTTCACTCCGCAGGACATGCTCATCAAAACCAACCTGTACGACCGCCCACTATACTATACTGGATACATCGGCGACGTGAGGGTGGATCGGATGCACATTGATCCTGGCTCTTCCATAAGCATCATCCCGAAGGGTCTGCTACATCATCTCTGCATCCCAATGCATCGCCTGACACCTACAAACACCGCCATCAGCGGTTTCAATTCAGGCAGGAGCTACCCTATTGGGAAGATTCGTCTGAAGTATCAGATTGGCGATCTCCAATCCGAAGTCAGCTGCTACGTCATAGATGCAGACACTTCTTACAACATCCTCTTGGGGCGCCCATGGATACACGATTATATGATCGTGCCTTCGATGCTACACCAGTGCTTCAAATATGTCGACAAACACGGCTTCGTAAAGACAGAATTTGCTGATATCGATCCCTTCAAAGGGGTCGAATCCTACGACTCAGACTCCTGCCTATACGAAAAGTCAAAGAGGCACCTTGATGAAGGAGACGCACAAGCTCATACCGAGACAGCCACGGGATCAGAAGGACCCTTGACGATCCACCTCCAAGCTCGCAAACCAGACAGGTTCGCACCCCTTACTGCCCCTCTGCGGAAGGACGCGATCAGCCTCTCAGCGCAGGAAGAACAGATGATAATCCGGTTGCCAAGGTCCGGCCAAGCGTCGAGACCCACAACGAGGCCACTGACAATCAGACTGCCAAGAGTCAGTCAACCCCAAATAGGGAAGCTCAATCCCTCCGATAGGCCACTGACGATACGCCTTCCCAAGAAGGGTCGTCACCCCGACGTAAGGTCTGACACTTTTAGCGAACCGGCCACTCCTCGCTCCACCTCGAGTGCCAAACTGGGGGTCGCTAGTCTGCCAACAACTCCACGCTCAACTCCATCAACTGAACCACTGACAATCAAGCTTCCCAGGTCGTCCTTTCAGTCTTCATTCACACAGGGGGTAGCCGAAGAGAAACCGGAGTTAGCCAAGTATGTGGCTGTCCATACTGATGTTCCCTTCGCTGATGATGTAATCCCCCTAGAAAAGATACCTTACTTCATCAATAAAGGGTTATCTTTGAACTACACCGAGCTCAATAAGCTATGTACAATGTATGCTATGGAACACGGTATAGGCACCCACCTACACACACAAGTGACAAATGTGTACACCGTAATCCAGCGTACTCCAGTAGAAGACGCTTACCGAATAATCGAAGGAGGGGACCATCCAATCATCTTCGGCCGAACAAACAACCCGCATCCCTCCACTACAAAGGAAATCGACCTCGAGTCAGATGCTGGGAGACTGCCTCTGTATCTCTATAGCCCTCAATCCAAATATCTCATGCAGAAACAGGGGTATGATCTGGAGACGACGCCAGGATTAAACTACGGCACTGGGCGACGATTACCTTTGAAGCCGCCAGTCCCGGCAGGCAAACCACGGAATTATTATAACAAAACTCGATGCGGGTTGGGGTATGTAACGCCTACTACAACCCCTGAGAGTTCAGATAAAGAATGCGACTGGCAGTCACATTCAACCGGGTCACCAACTTCGGACTCAGATACCAGCATCGGAGACGTGTTCAGACAAGTCATGACAGTCAACATGGCATTCGCCGACGCTTACGAAGAAGATGAAGACATCCCCGAGATCCTCGAGCTTGAGCCGTGGGCCCAGCAATTAGACGCACAATGGGAAAAGCGGTTCGAACTGAGAGAACCTCCTACTGAAGATGAGGTCATACAAGTGGATCTCGGCAGCGAATCTTCTCCAAAACCAATTTTCGTCAGTAAAAGCCTAACAGACGAAGAACGGGAGTCGCTGCTAGAACTTGTCAGAGAATATATTGATGTGTTCGCCTGGGGCTATGAAGACATGCCAGGGTTAAATCTCGACATTGCTCTTCACAAACTCAACATTCGGCCAGACGCGAAATCAATCAAGCAACAACAGCGACGCTTCCGTCCAGGCATCATGGACGCGATCGAAGCCGAAGTCAACAAACTGATAGCCAGCGGCTTCATTCGTGAGGAGCAACATCCCGATTGGGTCGCCAATATAGTACCCATCCTTAAGAAGAATGGGAAGATTCGAATCTGCATCGACTTCCGCAATCTGAACGAGGCATGCCCCAAAGATGAATTCCTCCTTCCTATCACAGACATCATGATCGACAACACCTGCGGCTTCGAACGTATGTCATTCGTGGATGGCTTCTCGGGGTATAACCAAATCAAAATGTCTCCTGACGACGAAAAGCATATATCATTCCGAACACCGATTGGCACGTACTGTTACACAGTCATGCCTTTCGGTTTAAAGAATGCTGGCGCCACATATCAAAGAACCATGAGCATCATTTTCAGATACCACTTACGCAAGACGGTAGAGTGCTATGTTGACGATATAGCCGTTAAGAGTCGTAGCAAGGGAGACCATCTGCAGGATCTAAGGACGGTATTTGACCTAATGCGAGCGCACAATTTGAAAATGAACCCTACGAAGTCCTTTCTGGGCGTATCCAGCGGGAAGTTCTTGGGCTTCATCATCACTGCAAAGGGTATCCATGTAGACCCTGAGAAGACAAAAGCAATCATAGAGATGGGTCCCCCGAGAAATCTTCGCGAACTCAGAGGCCTTCAAGGGAGGCTAGCTTACATCAGAAGGTTCATTTCCAACCTCTCCGGGCGATGCCGACTATTCACGTACCTCATAAAGAAAGGAGTCTCATTCGTATGGGACAAGGAATGCCAGCGTGCTTTCAACAACATCAAAGAATATTTGTCAAATCCTCCAGTTCTGGTAGCCCCGGTTCTGAAAAAACCATTCCTGCTCTATGTACGAGCAATGGAACACTCCCTCGGGGTTCTTCTGGCACAAAACAACGACGCAGGCCATGAACAGGCCATATATTACCTCAGCTGAATGATGATTGGGCCAGAGCACCGATACACCGCTGTAGATAAGGAATGCTTTGCCCTGGTGTTCGCCATTCAGAAAATACGACACTATGTCACCGGACAAACGATACATGTGATCTCACGAGTCAACCCTCTAAGGGTCCTCATGACTAAACCAGGGGCACTCAGCTCTCGCCTCGCGACATGGGCAATATTGCTGTCCCCTTATCATATGATCTTCGTCCCACAAAAGGCAGTCAAAGGTCAAGCCCTGGCAGACTTCTTAGCAGCCCACCCGGGCTCGAAATCCTCCAGGATATATGAAAAGATCCTAGATGAGGTCGCCGACTCACATGCAACCTCTCATGATGATATATGGCGAATATTCTTCGACGGTGCTTCGAGGACCGGACCTAAAGGTAATATAGTCGTCGGAGTCGGGGTAGTGCTAATCTCTCCTTCCGGATTGGTGATTAACCGAGCTTATTCCCTCATCGAGCCCTACTCCAACAATGTGGCCGAGTACAACGCTCTGGTCATTGGCCTCCAACTTACAAAAGAGCTGGGGGTAGAATACCTTGAAGCATACGGCGATTCCCAGCTAATCGTCAATCAGATCCGGGTCTCATACGAAGTCCGCCACGAAGACATGATCCCTTATCACCAAATAGCGATTGACATCATCTCGTCGTTCAAGGGGTTCTTCATCGAACATGTCTCCAGACTCCAAAATATCGAAGCAGATGCCTTAGCCGGTCTTGTCGCTTCCCTAGCAGTTCTGAATTATGATCGCCAATCAGTGGATGTGATAGGCCACGAACTGGTCTGTCCCAAAAATAATGTGCAATTCGTGGCAAGTTATTCCGCACAGACGATCGGTGATGCCCCAGATTGGAGACAACCATTCATCGACTTCGTCGTCTACGACATCCTGCCCGAGAACCAAAAGGAAGCCACTTCCATCAGACGACGCTCTCTCATATTCTTCTACGATACTGCTGTATCGCCGTTCCTACGACGGATTACTGCTTCGGTGCCTGTCAAATACAGAAGCCAAAGAAGCCGTACGAGAAGCTCACGACGGTGTCTGCAGGGCCCACCAGCCCGGCCCAAAACTACATGATCGCCTTCGCCGAATGGGCTATTATTGGCCCACAATGGTGGCAGATGCGATAGATTATGCTAGAAAATGCAAAGCCTGCTAAGTCCATGCGGACTTCATTTACCAACCATCCGAGTTTCTACATCCGACAGTGGCGTCCTGGCTATTCGAAGCATGGGGAATGGATATCATTGGTCCAATCACCCCACCTTCCTCCCGAGGACATCGCTTCATACTTGCGATCACTGATTACTTCTCCAAATGGGCGAAAGCTGTCCCACTCGCAGAAGTCAAGGCTTCAAACATGATCAGCTTCCTTAAGCATCACGTCATCTACCGCTTTGGACTGCCCCGAAGGATCATCCATGCTAATGGTCCGCAGTTTGCAAGCCACGTATTCTATCGGTTTTGCGATAAACACCGTATTCAGAATATCGCTTCGACGCCGTATAACCCGGCAGCAAACGGTTTAGCAGAGTCATTCAACAAAACAATCATCAAACTCCTCAAGAAGTTTGTCTCCTCCAACAAACGTGACTGGAACGAGAAACTCGGCGAATGCTTATGGGCTTATCGCACCACAGTTCGAACAGCCACTGGGAATATGCCATTCTTTCTGGTATACGAAAGTGAGGCAATTCTCCCATTAGAGACTCAAATACCCTCACTCCGCGTCGCCCTCACTTATCAATTGACGATGGATGACAACTACCGACGTCGACTATAATAATTGGAAGCGTTAGATGAAAAGCGTCTCTTAGCTCAGCAACGAATTGAGCTATACCAAGCACGCATCTCTGGAGCCTTCAACAAGAAGGTCAAAATCAGAACATTCCAGGTGGACGATCTCGTCTTGGCAGTCCGGAGGCCGATGGTCATGACTCACAAGACCGCCGGCAAGTTCCAGCCAAAATGGGAAGGCCCATTTATCATAGAGACAGTATTCTCCAACGGTGCTTACCGCCTCGCAAAACAAAACGGAGACTTGCTCATGTTGCCCGTCAACGGCAAGTTCCTGAAGAAATATTATGTCTAAACAACATTCCAGATTATCGAGTCACGTACCCGTTGGTACCGCTGAACTCACATCCACCACATTCCAGATTATCGAGTCACGTACCCGCTGGTACCGCTGAACTCACGTCAACAACATTTCAGATTACCGAGTCATGTACCCGCTGGTACCGCTGAACTCACATCCATAACATTCTAGATTATCGAGTCATGTACCCGCTGGTACCGCTGAACTCACATCCACTACATTTCAGATTACCGAGTCATGTACCCGCTGGTGCCGCTGAACCCACACTATTCTAGATTACCGAGTTATGTACCCGCTGGTGCCTCTGAACTCACATCCCGGTCACTCTTTCAGATAATAAGTTATGTATGATTATACCTCTGAACTTTCTTCCTGGAAGAGATCCTCCTTCATGATCCACTACCCGCGCTTCCAGTACATAAAAAGGGTAATCGATCCACAAATTTCTAAAACGGCCATGTCCTTATTACCTCTGAGTCGTTCCACCTCCGCCAAAAACAAACCACCCCTCACATAGAACTTCCATGTCCTCCTACCTCTGAGTTGTTCTATGTACCCCCCTGTCAAAGAAACCCTCATACTCACCATGTCCTCAGTACCTCTGAGTCAGTATGATTGGTTCCTTTTTTTTAAACTTATTGTCCGTATCCAAAACCAGGGTACGTTAGGGACAATGGGTCCACGCAAAATGTCCCAATAAGAGGATTATTACGAAGCAAAAGAGTGAAGCAAATATGTATTCTATTCATTCAGAAATCAGTTACATCCACACGATTGCAAGCAAGTCAAAAGAGCTCTTCATGAAGACAAGAAGAAAGGCGAAACAAAACAAAGACGACAGACAGACAACCACGAGAAGCCCCTACATCCTAGTTACAGGAGCGCATATACCATTCCCTCAACCATCTCACATATGAAGGATGCAAGTGAAGAGCATCCTCGTCCAGAATAGGAGAAACAGAGTTCCCAGCGCTGCCACCCTCAGCAGTCTCGATATTTGGAGGGCTGTCGTCCCCCTCAGACGTAGGTTCTTCTTTCTTCACTTCCTCCTTAACAGAGGGAGACCCCTGGCTGACGACAGGAGGATGCGGCTCCTCTGACGCCACAGTCTCAGCCTTCGGTGGAGATACTGCAAGAACCAAAGATGAAGAAAATGAAAACAGTCAGAAATAATCATAAGGCTCGTTTTAGACAAGTCTCATGCGGCTCAGACATGGGGTATATCCTCATGCGGCCCAATCATACGACGTGTATGCGGACCATATAGTTTGAGAAGTCCACGTCAAAGTCTTGTACACGAAGAATGCAGTAAAGCAGGCTCTGTTAGGGTTTCAAATCGACTACCTAATCCTTACCTTCGATGGCAATATGAACGTCAAGACGAACGGGGGCACGACAGTCGAGGGCGAATTCGATTTCTTACTTCTCACCACAGCCTTCTTCACAGCCTTAGAAGCCCTCGACGCCATTGTTGTCTGATGAACAGAGGAAGAAAAGACGGCAAGAATTTGAGTCAAAAAAGAGTCTAAGAGAGAAGACCGTCCAAATGCCCTTCTATTTATAGGCAAAGGACTATGGACCGACGTCTCGTACGAACGCGATCGACTCTTCAGCTATCGAGCCAAACCAGCCATTTAAAGACTGAGCTCTTGGGATCCTGTCCCAAAAAGATCTACACGCATGGCATAATGACGTGGCAAAGAGCATATGCGGTTCAAATGGCCATGCGGCCGAAAGCAACTATGCGACTCGAAGAGTCCCCTGCGGCCAAGATATCCATGCGGTCAGGACTTTATATGCGGCCAGAGTAATACGACCATGCTTCTTATTCAAAGTATTTCAATTTTGCAAATTGAAAACTTTGAAGGGGGTCTTGTAGAAGCATGGAAAATACTAAAGAAAATAACTCATGCGGCAAGGAAAGATCCATGCGGCTCAGAAACCTCATGCGGCTTAGGGAGTCATGCGGCATAAGGAGCTATGCGGCCCGAGGCATTCCATGCGGCTCAGAAGACACGTGGCCTGACAGTGCTCCCCTTCGACCCATGCTGCATTAATTGCTTTGACGGCTGACCCCTCTGAAAAGTTGACAGCCCTGACACAAAAGCAGGTAATTATGACTCTGTCATATTGATGAATTTCTGGAAAAGAGAAAAGAGATCTCTGACACAAATCCTCCAAGAGCCATAAAAATGTCACGTGGCCTTGCCATATGGGCGTTCGTATGCGGCTCACTTCTCATGCGGTTCAGAGGGAATCTGTCCTATGCGGCTCAGGCCAAGAAAGCCTCATGCGGCTCGAGCAAAGAACTTCTCATGCGGTTCAGAGGAAATCTGTCCTATGCGGCTCAGGCCAAGAAAGCCTCATGCGGCTCGAGCAAAGAACTTCTCATGCAGTTCAGAAGGAATCTGTCCTATGCGGCTCAGGCCAAGAAAGCCTCATGCGGTTCGAGCGAGGACTTCTCATGCGGTTCATGTCCATACGGCTCGGGTGGATATATGCGGCCCATAAGGATTACTCCCCTGTAGTTCGAGGGCTCAAGTGAGGGCCACTGCCTAGGCAGCCCTGACACGTGGGCTTAATCATATGCGGCTCAGAAAACTCATACGGCTCAGGGAGTCATGCGGTCCAGATCCCCCCAGCAACTCCTAGGACATGTGTCCTAAACCGATTAATTCCTCAGATTTGCTGCCATTAAAGATTGGGTCAAATCCCAATAATCTGAGACACGTGGCAGAAGAATAGATCTAATTTATTTGCAGATATCAGAAATTATCATAAGAAAGATTTATTCCAATCAGCATTAATTGCTAATAGGATTTGGTGTAATGTACACCTAATAGCTCGGATTCGTCACAATCATAAATAAACGGCCTGGATTGACCAATCCCCAGGCTGTCGCCATCTCCAAGATGTAATCATTAGCAACCCTAATGATGACATCCCACTATTATAAATAGTAGGGTGCCATTCCCTTGCAAAAGAGATACCATATCAGAGAGAAATACGTATATACAGAGAGACTTCCCTCCCATAGTCAGAGAGAGAATACACACAGAGAGAGAAGCCAGAAGAGCAATAGAGGAGTAAGAAGAGCATTTCTTCATCAACGCCGACCATCTTTTCACAAGGAGCCAAGACTGCATACCGATCGTCCAAGGAGTAAGGCAGGGCTGCCGTCGCATTTCCGAGCCTCTATCGTCACCCCCCAGAATCTAAAATAAACAATTGTACTTAGACTGCTGTATCTAGGTTTTTGTCCCTAGGCTTTCTTTGTACAAGCGAGTTTGTAACGTGAAGTAAAAGTCCGGTCCTCCGATAATTGTTCTGTTCTTTTATATTTTATGGCAAACGCATGGCTGCGGAGGCGCATGCGAGATGGTTGGGTGGCCACGTGGCAGTAGCCATCAGAGGGAAGTAATGATGACGCTGACGTTGGCGATGCTTCATCTTCTGAAAAAGCTGTCGACTGTTCAGACTTCGGGGGGCGTGCTGCCAACTCTGTCAGTTCAATATTTAATATTTGCGACATTCGATGGACAGCCGAGGGGGCGCGTCGATTGGCGTTCCACTAGGCGTATGGGGACGCATGGGGGGCGTATCCCCTGTGATGCGCTTGGTGCTGAAAGGCACGTCTGTGTGATACGCTTGATGTTGAAGGACGCGTCCGTGTGATGCGCGGTCTGGCCGGCGCATCCGCTTCGTGACGCATCTTTAATGGTGCGACTGTTACGTTCTTCGAGTGCTTTAAATAGCCGTTTTGACTTAGCTGAATTCGAAGCGTCATGTTCATCCATTTAATGCAAATTCATTGTACGAAATTTGGAGAGCCATCCACTTGGCGCATGGGTTTGATTTGCTCGGCCTATAAATAGTGGCATGGAGAAAGGGTTTGCTTCTTGTTCTTTCACGTCTTTTCGACATGAACTTGTGTGCTCGAATGCATTCTGTTGACGAGATGCTCCCGAGGGTGAAGATGCGACGCAGTGTCTTCGTTGATGCACTTGAAGGTGACTGTTATATCCAAAAGTCGGAGTCGAGGGCTTCTGAGGCAGGCGAAAGGTGCCTGTTGCATCCAAAGATTGGGATGTTCGAGCCTCGTCTTCGTTGTGCAGGAAGAGCCGCAGATCGGAATGGCGGTGCTGCGGCTTTGAGGGCTCTTTCTTCCTTCAAAGTGGGTGTCGTCCACTCTGGTTGTGTTGAAAGCTACTCCTTTAGCTGCAGTTTCGATCACGGTCTTCCTTGGCCTTTGGAGGCTCTTTCGAATCCTCCCCTGGCCACAGATTGGCTTGTGGTTCTTTTCCCTTTCTCGGCTAGAGGGTTGAATGCCACCCTCGTTTTGCTCAATAAATGCTTCATTAGTCGAAGTATTTTGATGGCGGTGAGCCTGGCTGGAAGAGCGGCACATAACTGGGCTGCTGAAGGGATGCACGTAACTGGGATGCACATAACTAAGCTGCTGAAAAGGATGCGCCCTGCTGAGGGTGCATGGTGGGATGTGCCTGGCTGAGGGAGCATGTTGATTGTTGCGCCTACTTGAGGGCGCATATTGGCTGATGGCTGTAGACTTAGGATCTTTTTTTGTAGAAATTCTTCTTTGTACAGTCTTTTTTAGACATGTAATAGACTTTTATATGTTAAATAAAAAGCCCTCTTTCAATGTCTGTATTTGTTGCTTTTTTGCTGTGAAGTGCTTTGTCCAAGCTCTGGCGCATGTAGTCCGGCGCATAGACTTTCTGGTTCTGAAATTCCATGCTTCTACACAGTGCTCCGTCGCTGGCGATTGAGAATCCTTCAAGTGTTCCTGCCATCACTTGATCTCTGAGTTTGTAAAGCGTCTCGTCTTGGAATTGTGTCTCCTTGACTCTGTCCATTAGACTTGAACGCACTTGCAACTGCATCATTGATGAATCAGCTCCTGGTACAATGGCTTTTCTTTCCAGTTTCTTTATTTCCTCTTCGGGCAGTACAATCTCCATTCCAAACTTTTCCATGTCCTCCAGCAAATGCCGCTCCTTGGTCAAGAACATTGCCATCGGGTATCGACTAAGTGCATCTGCAACAACATTAGCCTTACCCGGATGATACTGCAGGTTGATGTCGAAATCCTTCATCAGCTCCAGCTATCGTCTCTGTCGCATGTTCAGCTCCTCAATGAAAACATATTTAAGACTTTTGTGGTCTGTAAATATTTCCACTCTCTTCATAGAGGTAGTGCTTCCACAGCTTCAATACAAATATAACCGCTGCAAGCTCCAAATCATGCGTGGGATAGTTCTTCTCATGAGTCTGTAATTGCCTAGATGCGTAAGCAATTACTTTTCCGTGTTGTTGAAGAACACAACCCAATCCTTTACCGGAAGCATCACTATAAATTGAGAAACCGCCGGTACCTGAGGGTAGCGCAAGTATCGGCGCCGTTGTAAGTCTTTTCTTCAGTTTCTCAAATGCTGACTGGCAAGCTTCAGACCAAACAAATTCTTCGTTCTTCCTGGTGAGCTTCGTCATCGGTACAGCAATCCTGGAGAAATTCTTTACAAATTTCCGGTAGTAGCCAGCTAAGCCCAAGAAACTTCTGATTTCTGCAATTGAACTTGGTGCAATCTACTTCTCAATAGTAGCTATCTTCATTGGATCCACCAAAATTCCTTCTCCTGTGAAAACATGGCCTAGAAAATCCACTTTGTCTAAGAATAATTCGTATTTAGATAGCTTACCATAGAGCTTTTCCTTCCTTAAAGTTCCCAGAACTTTTTTCAGGTGTTCTTCATGCTCTTCTTTGGTCTTCGAGTAGATCAGAATGTCATCGATGAAGACAACAACAAACTGATCCAGGTATTCATGGAAGACCATGTTCATAAGGTTCATGAATACTGCAGGGGCATTCGTCAGTCCAAACGGCATGACCAAAAACTCATATTGTCCATATTTGGTGTTGAACGTCGTTTTTGGAATATCCTCCTTCATAACCTTGATTTGATGGTAGCTAGACCTGAGATCTATCTTTGAAAATACCTTAACTCCACTCAGTTGATCAAACAGGTCATCGATCCGGAGCAGAGGGTACTTGTTCTTGATGGTGATGTTGTTCAGCGCCCGATAATCAATGCACATCCGCACGGTTCCATCCTTCTTGGGCACGAACAAAACTGGCACTCCCCAGGGTGAAGCTCCATCTCTGATAAATCCCTGGGCCTTCAGTTCGTCAATCTGGTCCTTCATCTCCTTTGCCTCCTTGGGGTTGACTCTGTAGCATCCTCGAGAAATAGGAGAAGAGCCGGGAACTAGGTCGATGGTGAATTCTATACCTCGGTCTGGCAGCAATCCCGGAAGACTATCTGGAAAGACGTCCATGAATTTTGCTATGATAGGATGAGGAGGCCCGGGTTCTTCGGTGATAGAGGAGTAGGTAACACTCTTCATGTCTTCCGGAGCTCGAGAGATTTCAAACTCCGGTTCTCCTAGTGGGCTGAAGATTACACATCCTCTGTGATAATCTATCAGCGCATGCTGCTCACTTAATCAGTCCATCCCTAGGACTATATCATAGTTGGGTAAGGGCATCACAAGTAAGGGTGCTAAGAATTCATGGCCTGAGATAGTTATGGGACAGTTACATGTCTCGGTGATGGGTATGGGTCCACCACCAGTCATAACTCTACTTATCATCTTGCTAAATCTCGTAACTAGGTGGTATGCAGAAATGAACTTTGATGATATAAAACTGTGTGATGCACCCGAATCAAATAATGCTAGAGCAGGATGTGAAAACACATAAATGGAACCTGTGATGACATCAGCGGTGGGTTTCTGCTCTGGTGTGATGCACCCTCCTTTTACGCTGGACAAAGCTATCAAAGTCTCGCATTTAATGCAAAGTCTGACATGAAGATATTGATGATGGCATATACCACAAATTTCGAAGGGATTTGTTTTATACAAAGACCAATGTTGTCGTTTAGTATGTGGACTGAGCTACTTTACGCTCACATTATGGCTTCTTTTACGCACGGAGATTATATGAGTTTTTACGCTCGAAAGTCGACGTGTGCGTAAAGTCTATTTGGGCTACTTTACGCTCAAGGTTATTTAATAACCACTTTATACGGGAAATCTATGACAGGGCTGTTTTACGCCTAGTCCACTACTTTATGCTCAGAGTACATTGGGGTTGTTTTACGTCCTATTCTTCTTTATCAGTTGAGAACGTGGTCTGCCTACATGGCTTTCATGCCACACATCTCGAAGAACGTGTGTACGTGCATCCTATTCTTACTGAAATGATGGGACACGTGTCAACATATACAGAGGATGACTTCGGTCATGGGTGGCAGTTGTTAGCGTAAAGACGAAACTTTTGCTGAGTTTTTACGCACAAGCGCCTAAGTCTATAAATAGACTTATTTTCTCATATAACACACAGAGACAGGAGAAAAGACAGAGATATTAGAACTCAGAGATTTTTGATTCTCTAGGGCATTCTTCTTCAACCTTTCTTTCAGAACAGAGTGAAGCAAAGCAGAAAAGCATTCGGCCTCGCCATCAGTGCCCAAGTGCGTCGATACCTTTCTGGTGACTTAGTTCTTCCAAGTTGTTCATCTTCAAGCAGCGATCTTCATCATCATCGTATGGTCCAAGGAACAAAGTGATCATTTACAGATCAGACTTCTACAACAATACTTTCCTAGAATCAAATTTGTATCTCTGTTTGCCATTAAAATTGCTTTGATTGAAATCTTAATACAAACAGAACAGTGATACAATATAGGACTTAGATGTAGTCCTAGGAGTACACTTTTGTTTAAGCTGGGTCCTTAGTGCCAATGGAGCGAGTGGTAATGCGTTGACTCCGTTGACCGGCTGACGGCGGTTATCGGTTCTCTGAAGGTGTTGATTACTCTGGGTGCTGGAGCTTGCTGAGAGAAGGAAGACGTTGAGTGTCTAGAACTGCCTCTCCGGTGATTCTCTGTTGTGGATTCTCTGTGAGTCTTATGTTCTGAGTCTCTGTGTGTGTGTGAAGGAGATGATCCTTCTATTTATAGTTTTGCAGGCTGGCTGCTCATGCGCGCATGTAGGATGCGCCGGTGTGGGAACGCCACGTGGAGGTTGCTGATGGAGGCGCATGGATGCTGCGCCCTGATCGAGGGGGAGAACTCTTCATACTGCTGTTGTGATCCGGCACGTAGCAGGGAGAAGATCTTTTCGTTGCTGAAATCTTGGATGAGTTGAGTCAAAAGACACGTGTCGTCGACTCATGGTTCGAAGATCTCAGATTTGGTGGAGAGACGTGATCTGGCGAGCTGCGCCTTGGATTGGGCGCAGGAGGAGGCTGCGGCTCATAACCTTTAGGAGTTACAAACCATTTGGGGCGCATGGCTTTTGAGGCGCATGCAGGCGACTTTCCTTCTGTCTTTCGGGATCAGAGAGCAGTCTGAGGCGCATGGCTTTTGAGGCGCATGCAAAACTTCAACTGGAGACTCTTCTCTGTATATCAGTGAAGGGTCTGAGGCGCATGGCTTTTGAGGCGCATGCTGGTTTGGACGCATGGCCGTAGAGGCGCATGCGGGTAGCCACGTGGCAGTAGCCGTCGGAAGTCATGATGATGCTGACGTTGCCGACGCTTCGTTTTCTGAATAAAGCTGTCAACTGTTTAGACTTTGGGAGGCGTGCTGCCAACTCTGTCAGTTCAGCATTTAATGTTGGTGACGTTCGATGGACAGCTGAGTGGGCGCGTCGGTTGGCGTTCCACTCGATATGGAGATGTGTGGGGGCGCACCCTCTATAATACGCCGAGTACTGTAGGGCGCGTCTGTGTGATGCGCCTAATGCCAAAGGGCGCGTCCGTGTGATGCGCTGTCTGGCTGGCGCATCGGACATGTCTTTTAATGATGCGGCTGTCTCGCTCTTCGAGTGCTATAAATAGCCGTTTGGCTGAATTCGAGGCGTCCGGTTCATCCATTTAATGTAAATTCATTGCACGGAATTCGGAGGGCCATCCACTTGGCGCGTGGGTTTGATCTGCCCGGCCTATAAATAGTGGCATGGAGAGAAGATTTGCTTCTCATTCCCTCACGTACTTCCAATATGAACTTGAACATACGGGTGCATTCTGCTGACGAAGTGCTCCCGAGGGTGAAGATGAGACGCTGTGTTGTCTTTGATGCACTTGAAGGTGACTATTACATCCAAAAGACGGAGTTGAGGGCTTCTGAGGCAGGCGGAAGGTGCCTGTTGCATCCAAAGATAGGGATGCTCGAGCCTCGTCTCCGTTATTCCGGAAGAGCCGTAGATCGGAATGGTGGTGCAAGGCTCTTTCTTCCTGCAAAGTGGGGTTTCCCCACTTTGATCGTGTCGAAAGCTGCTCCTTTAGCCGTGGTTTCGATCACGGTCTTCCTTCGGCTTTGGAGGCTCTTTCGAAGCCTCCTCTGGCCACAGCATTTGTGGTGCTCTTCTCTTCCTTGGTTCCAGCCAGAGGGTTAAATGCTTTATATCGAAGCATTTATCGGGCGAGCCTGGTTGGAAGAGCGGCACATAACTGGGCTCTGCTCGGCCAGGTGAGCCTGGCTGGAAGAATTTAGCTGAAGGGATGTACATAACTGAGCTGCTGGAGAGATGATGGGATGCGCCTGGATGGAGGCGCATGATATCTGCTGCGCCTTACTGGTGGCGCATAGTGATGCTGCGCCTATCTGGAGACGCATGGTGGCCGCTGCCCTTATCTGAAGGTGCATGATGGCCGCTGGCTGTAGACTTAGGCTCTTTCCTTTGTAGAAATTCTCCTTTGTACAGCCTTTTCTAGACATGTAATAGACTTTTATATATAAATAAAAAGTCCTTCTTCAAATGTCTATAGTTATTGACTTTGCTGTGAAGTTCTTCGTCTGAGTTCTGGCGCATGTAGTGTCTGGCGCATGGGCTTTCTGGTTGTGAAATTCCATGCTTCTACAAGACCCCCTTCAAAGTTTTCAAAACTTTTGAATAAGTTTTGGAATACTTTGAAATAAGAAGCATGGAGGTCCGGGCGCATGATTTCTGGACGCATGCTTGTTCGGGCGCATGCTCTTCTCAGTTAATGATGATGGTGCCTCGGTAACCGAAAAGATTAATGATGATCTTTTGGTTTTATTTGCTGCTATCCTTGCACAGAACCCGAGGCGACGGCTGAGATCACACGTCATCTGTTCACGCGTGCGACCATGCCCTATAAATAGGTAAGAATCGGAGAGAGAAAGAGTTCTTCTTCTCTGTGCCTCTGCTTCTTTAGAGTTTCTTCTTCAAAACCCTAACTTCTCCTTCTTCGAGAGAATGGCTCCCAAGACTCCTCGCGGCGCTGCCGGCAAGGGGAAGGAGAAAGCGAAGGAGTCCGCGGATGAGGATGTACCTATCACTCTTGTGCCTCTTGTCGACGTTCGTCCTGAGGTGACAGGTGAGTTTCGTCTCTGCTTTGGGCCCTGTGCCCTAACTGCCGACACGTACAGACTTTGGTCTTTGATGATACGCCGAGGTTCTGTCCTGCCGACGTGCATAGGTTTATACCTTTATCATGCACCGAGGTTTTAATGGCTGACGCACATGGGTTTTATTCCCTGAAGATGCGCCGAAGCCTTTGCTGACGCGCATGGGCTCACGCTCTGATAATGCGCCGACGCTCCAATGCCAACGCGCATGGGCTTACGCCCTGATGATGTGCCGAGACATGCTGATGCGCATGGGCCTATGCCCTGATGATGCGCCGAAGCAGATGCGTATGGGTTCATACCCTGGCAATGCGCCAGTCTGCTTGACATATTTTGTCTTTTTGCCTGACTTCCACTTTTGTTGTGCCAGTGTCGATGACGATCCCTTTGTTGAATGAGGTCCTTCTGGACGCTTCTCTTTGCCAGATGGGAGTTGATTTTGATGAGACGGTGATCAACCCTGCAAAGGATGCTATCCTTCAGGACCAACCTCGTGAGAGGATGCTACAAATCCATGTCCAGTTGCCGCTTTTCCTCTAGAGTATGATGGAGAGCGGTAAACTGAAGTCTGCTGATTCTGAAGGTGTGACCTTCTTAAAGCCTGCATTTCTGTTTGGCGACCGATTAGTCTCTTCCGAGGCGAAGATATTGAAGATCAGAGAAGACTGGTTCTTCGCTGCTAAGGGCATGATGTTATACATGCGGCAGGTTGACCGCCAGTTGCCATTGACAGCCTTTTATCGTCTAGCTTCGAAGAGAAGGATGGGTTGGGAACTTACTCCTTCTCAAGAAGGTGCCTTGGGGGGCTCCCTTTCGATTGACACCACCTCGAACCAGCGAGACACCTTGACCGCTTCACGAACTGGTTCTTCGTTCAGTTACCGAGCTTTGCGTCCCGGGAGCATCTATAGTGAAGTCCCAAATGACACGTTTCCCTTCAGTGCCTCGACTTTTGCAAATCAGATGCTGACGTCGACGGTCACGTATCCGACAGCTGGTTTTAGAGTCGAAGGTTGGTGTCACTACATCCCAAAGTGGGACGAGTTGACCTCCTGGGTGCTTTCCAGGTTCAAAGTTGAGCTTAAAGAGATAGGGCTGACTGCCGCCATTCGGGCCACGCAGGCAGGCGTGGACCTCAATAAGCCGATGTTCCTTGCGCTGTTGGAGCTTTTCAATGCCCATACTGGCAGCTTCTTTACTCCAGTGGGGGAGTTGGGATTGGCCCTTCATGAGATGTACGAAGTGTCCAAGCTTTCTTGGGGCTCGGAACCGTACGAGGAATATTTCCCATCGAATGAAGAGATCCAGTTCTTGGAAGATAAGGACCCGGAGATGATGGCCGTTTTCAAGGAGGTGACGAGCCATCATTATCTGATGCACCGGAGGGACAAGGGTAAGACCCAACCTCACGTGACTGCTTGGAGGGACTATGTTTTTAGACAGGATTTGGCGGATCCTTCGAGGATCCGGTTTGCGACTCCGCAGGGCTTGACACCCGCGGAAGTGAGTTCTGAAATAACCCGGCTGGACGAGAGGACCCCACATTCAAATGAGAGCGGCAAGAACACGTACAGCTGTTTCTGGCACTGCGGGCACCGGATGTCATCTAAGGCAGTGTTGACGGCCTACTTGATGATATGGCTCTGGGATTGCATATTTGCAGGGGGATCCGGTGCTGTTGAGAGGGTACATCGGAATCTCATTTTGCCTGCAGTGAAGTTGGCCTTCGGACAACCTCTGGCTCTCCTTCCCGCGATGGTGTGCAACCTGCTGTGCGGTTTGAGGTCTTTTGCTGATGATGTGATCCACGAGAAAGGTAATAATGACAACTTTCCCCGGGCCGAGCTGCCTTTCCATTATCTTATGGGGTGGCTGATCTTACATCATCCGAATGTGATGAGTCCTGGTCCTGAGGAGGACCATGTTGAAGGAGATGCCTTCATTCGTCGCTTCTACAAGAGGAAGTGGTCTTACACTGGCGTCCCCGTTTGTAGGAGGGTTTTGTCCTTCCTTCAGGGGTAGGAAATCGTGAAGGTTGGCACGATCTTCAAGAATTTCGAGGCCGACCAGGATTTGGTTGATTCTGGCGAGGATGCGGTTACTTTGCCGAAATGGAGTTTTCGTTGGTTGCAGAGTATCCGGCCTTCGCATCTGGTCTACCGTAATCAGAACAGGTGTTATCTGGAACCGTACTTGCCAAGCCGATTTGCTCGTCAATTTGGCTACACTCAGCTAATGCTGCGGAATCCCAGTAGCAGTCTAGGCTTCATCGGGAGTTTGCTGGATGGAGCCCGGGGCTGGCAGTATTATAACGCTGGATGTACTAGCGTTAAGTTTACCACACCAGTTCGCAATCCTCGGCCGCCGATCTTATATCCGGCCGCCAAGCTGTATTGCACTATGAATACTATGTCTCCTGGTTATGACAGGGAGACTAGTTTCATCATTGGAACCCAGTTGGAAGCAACCACGAATATGTTGGTGGCAGCTCGGTCATATCGTCCGCCAGAATTAGCGGGGTATCGGGCTGCTGCTGTGGCACCAGTGAGAGACCCGTCTGTCGGGAAAAGACGGGCTGACACAGAAGCTGGTTCTTCTGTACCAAAAAGGTCGAGAAGGACATCGACCCCGAAGATTACGGAAACGCCACTTGTAGCGCCAACGGGCTTAGCTCCCGCTGAGGTAAGGAGTGCTTCATAATTCCATTTTTTTTTATGTCATTGTGGCGACTTATGCTCTTCTTCTTGTAGGGATTGAAGAAGAAGTCTCGTGCTTCGAAATCGGGCACCAGTAAGCCGAAGGAGGTGGCGGGCTCTTCTGAGGAGCGCATTCCACCAACGATGATGTCTCCTGTGGAGGAGGGTCCCGAAGATGTTCCCGCGGAGGTTTTAGTATCTCCTGACTTTGAAGTCGCAACAACTTCTGGGATAGTACCATCTGCCGTGGAGGCTTTGGACGCTGAGGGTCCTACAGACTCGAGGCATCCTGATGATGAAGTGGATTGGAGTTCGTCGCCTTCTGGTGACGTCCCTCCAGCGTTGCAAGGGTCCGTTGCGGGGGCAGCAGAAGCGGTGAGGATAGAGGAGAGGGTTGATTCCCCTCCTAGTCATGATGAAGGGAGGTTGGCTGAATCATTGCCGAATCCTACCTTGGCTTCAACCATGGACATAGAGATGGCTACCGATCAGGCGGTAGCGACAGATTTTTTCCCTGTAGAGGGATTTGAGAAGAGTGAGACCCTTCTGCCGGTCTTGTCTCCTGGGGCTGGCCAGGAGATAGATGTCGATCTCCCCGTTTTGCCGGGGGAGGTAGCTGATGCTGATAGAATGTCGGGGGTAGAAGTAGCCGTTGACGTCGGTGATTTCTCCGGGCTTGAGAAGGGTAAGGGTGTGGAACCCTCTGTTGCTCCTTCTACTTGGGGTACTATCACGACGCATGCGCCGGCTCCTTCTGTTCCTTCGGCTCCTCGGGCTAGCAGTCTGGGCCCTGTTGATGAAGAGCCTATTGCTGCCGAGATTCAAACCTCTCAGATCGAGGTCGGCGGATCTTCCTCCGGTCCGCAAACTGTAGTAGCTCCCTCAACTCCTGCTATGACGCCACAGGTGCTGGCGGAAGCCGACGGGTATGTGAAATTCCTCGTCGAGGGAGTGTACAAAATGCTGGAGAAAGGTGTATCTGCAGTGGTAGATGCCAAGGGAGCTTTGCGGCGGCAAAAGCTTTGGCAATGCCTTGTATCGAGCTGATCCGCATTCACAGGGCCATGACCATATGGCCGAAATTCTGTAGGTTCGGTGATGGAGCTGGACGAGCGGCTCGCGAAACTGCAGCGCATCCAACGAAAGACCTCCGGTCTTGATAGATGCAGAGATAGGAAAAGTCGATGGCTGAGATCGAGGCTTCCCATCGAGCCGA